>JAGVRJ010000012.1:0-1200000 GCA_019059635.1 Proales similis
AACCTAAAACCTAAACCTAAAACCTAAACCCTAAACCTAAACCCTAAACCCTAAACCCTAAACCTAAAACCTAAACCCTAAACCTAAACCTAAACCCTAAACCCTAAACCTAAACCCTAAACCCCTAAACCTAAACCTAAACCCTAAACCTAAACCCTAAAACCCTAAACCTAAACCTAAACCCTAAACCTAAACCTAAAAACCTAAACCCTAAACCTAAACCCTAAACCCTAAAACCCTAAAAAAACCCTAAACCCCTAAACCTAAACCTAAACCCCTAAACCTAAAACCCTAAAACCTAAACCTAAAACCCTAAACCTAAACCTAAACCTAAACCTAAACCCTAAACCCTAAACCTAAAACCCTAAACCTAAACCTAAAACCCTAAACCTAAACCTAAAACCTAAACCTAAACCCTAAACCTAAACCTAAACCCTAAACCTAAAACCTAAACCTAAACCCTAAAACCTAAACCTAAACCCTAAACCTAAAACCTAAACCTAAACCCTAAACCCCTACCTAAAAACCTAAACCCTAAAACCCTAAACCTAAACCTAAACCCTAAAAACCTAAAACCCTAAACCTAAACCCTAAACCCTAAACCTAAACCTAAACCTAAAACCTAAACCTAAACCTAAACCTAAACCTAAACCTAAACCTAAACCTAAACCTAAACCTAACCTAAAATAAAACCCTAAACCTAAACCTAAACCTTAAAACCTAAACCTAAACCCTAAACCTAAAAACCTAAACCCTAAACCTAAACCCACCTAAACCTAAACCTAAACCCTAAACCCTAAACCCTAAACCTAAAACCCTAAAACCTAAACCCTAAACCTAAACCTAAACCTAAAACCCTAAACCTAAACCTAAACCTAAACCCTAAACCTAAAACCTAAACCTAAACCTAAAACCTAAACCCTAAACCCTAAACCCTAAACCTAAAACCTAAAACCCTAAAACCCTAAACCCTAAACGGACGGACGGACGGACGGACGGACGGACGGACGGACACCAGGGGTACCTCTAACACCTTCGCGTGAAGCGCGCAGGGAACCTTCGCCAAGGTCCCGACCACGGCGGCCCCGGCGCGCGGAAGGGTCCCGGCGAGCGGACACCGACCGGGGACGGACTCGGCGTGTAGTGAGCGGCGTAGCTCCCATAACAGCCGCGGGGACCCCGGCCAGCAGCTCACCCAAAGTGATACCGGCCCCGGATCGGGTGGGTGGAGCACGGCTGGCCGAAGGAGACCGGGCACGGCGGGGATCGCCCGTGCTGCGGGCCCTCTTCGACCACAGTCGACCACAGTCGAAAACTTGCTTAGCTTCATTTTTTTAAAAGGCAAGCGACCACGCGGCGAGAGAAGTGAATTTTTTTTCCGGGAGGGGCGGGAAGGATGTAACCGACTCAGCGTTGCATTCGCAACTTTGAGTTGGTTCCGCCCTCCCGTCCCCCTGTCTTATTTAATCCGCCGCTTGCTTACGCAATCGTTGGTTAGTCAGAGAAGTTGTTTAAAAATAAAACACAACAAGCTTATCCACCACGTTTATTGGGGATAGGCTTAGAACAGTTGGGACAACCAGCCAATCTGTTATATAACATATTTCAAGCTGATAAAATAAATGTTTTCAGAATGTGACGACCTTTTAAATTTTAATGGCTAGAGATAAGACAGAAAGCTAAAGCAAATGTCTTGAGTTAAGTAAAGTTTTATTTTCGATCAAATAAGGTAGTTAGGTTATTTAAAATATTTATCAAATGGAGAAAAATTAATATTAGTTGCCTTCACATCACAATTACAATCGATCCTCTCTCCGAAATATGGAAGCCAAGACTTGAGGGCGAAATTCATGGCTTCATTGTGATTCAAGCCGCAATTGAATCCACCGTGAAAGGCCGCGGGCAGGGTCACAACTAGTTCGCCGGGTTTTTGAATGATCTTTTAATTTAACACCGTTAAACAGGTAAGTTTAAGACATTATTATGAAAAATCATTACCTTATAACAAATGAATCCTCTATCTTTAAGGAAATCAGGCTCGCAAAAAACAAACTTATGGGACAGCACACCAGCACAAGCGCCGAATTCTGTCGGAAAAGGTTGTCTACATAAGTCAACGAACCTTGACTTTTCACTCTGCGGCAGAATGAACCACACTTTTGGCTCTCCGGACAATCGATAATTGGCGCTGAAAAGATTTCCATCTTCAACATGCTTTTTTTGTAAAATAAAAGATTAAAAGTCAAAATCAATGTTTCTTTCGATTCTATATTCTTTTACCCAAGCAAATATGCTTCCTGGGGTGCAACCTTAAACAAATGGGGAAGTCACACCCATTCCGCGTACACCTTCTTGCAAGAGAAGGTCCTTACCGACTAAAAAACTTTTAGAGCAGGGACAAAGAAAATGCAAGTAAGAACTTACTCAGATCATTTCTGATAAAATTATGTGTGACCGAAGTCCATTGGTCTGTGCCGTAGAACTGTGTCAATGAAGATTTGCCGTATAGATCCATTATTCGGTAATTAGGATCTAGTACGGATTTCTCGGCGTAGGTTTCCTGTAACTTTTTAACAGGAAACCTTTGTTCTTCACCTTCTCGGAAGGCACGGTTTCGAGATGCTTATAATTAAAAGATACAATACAATACAATACAATAAATATGTAAAAATACCGTAAATTTAAAAAACTTACATTAAGAAAATGTCGATTTCCTTTCGCAAGTTCCTCCTGGTCGATTTTCAAAAAATACTCAAGTATCTTCTCTTTTGGAGCATCGGCAACTTGCTTAGATTTGGGAGCCATATCTGTTTTAATCTAAAATTAAATAAGGCTTAATAATTTTTAAAAATGGAGAAAAAACTAAAATGAAAAGCTTAAACTAAGCCACTGGATTAAATAGAAAGATTAAATTTAGATTGATGGTTATATTCGCTAAGAGATAGTTTCAGATATTTATTAACTTTCGTTATTGCTTAAGCATGGGGATAATTCTCGAAATGTTTGGAGGCTCGCACTAGCTGGCTGCCAGGGAGCCTTGGCTAAAGGCTTTAGGTGGCTAAACCCTTCGTGCGAAGCGCGCAGGTAACCCAATTTCAGCTCACCCGCATCAAGCATCACTGAGATATCCTAAAGGAAAGACCTGGGTCGAATCGCCAAGTCCGAGGTTTTCTTCACCCGACCCTTTTCGGCATCGCTTGGCACTATTGCCAACTAGTTTATTTTAATGTCCGGAGTCTCCTCTATCATCCTGCACAATTTTTAGCATCCTGCTAAGCATCATTGTCAACTTCTTCTTCAGTGAAAGCTGGATTGAGAAGACTAGATATTGATTTGGCTAGAGCGATCAATGGCCTTTTTCTTCGTTTGGGATTTGGATTTATGAACATTGTTCGGACTTTATCGAGCTTGCCCACCAGAACAGTAGGCACTTATCAGTATGTCCATTTTTTCATGCATGGCTTCCACCGCCTCTCTCTTTATGCATAGCAGATCGAGACCAGGAGAAATTTGAAAAAAACAGGCTACAACCGGATAGTTGACACAACGCATTGATCAATTTCAATCGATTATTTAACTCATTATAACTGTGTCAACTTGAGCTCACGAACAAAATCGAGAGATTAAAAGCGCCGAAAAACGATTGAAAGAATCAGCCGAAAGAGAGAGGCACTAGCTGTCGCGGTCAAGGGGACTCAATTAATCCATCAGTGAACATAAGTTGACAGTTTAAATAATTTTTGTAGTTTCTGTAGTTTTTTTATTTCTTAGAATGAATTGTTAGAAAACGATTTAAATTTAAAGAAAGGATTTGGATTTAGTTCTACGCTTACTATTTCTTTTTCTAATGTTTAGGCTTTTTATTTTTTCTTTTAGGTTCTTTTGTGAATCTTACAATTTCCCAGAATGCATCTCTTAGTTCGTTTGTTATTTCAGTATATTTATCGCTAAAAGTATTAGGTGATAGCCGAAAGTTTTTCATGCTTAAGTTTTTAGCGTCATCTTGAAGTTGTAAACATTTAATAACGGATTCTCTAAGGTTTTTTGCTTCTTTCTTTTCCAGGTCTAAATATCGTGTTACAAAACTACAAAAACTTATTAATTGTATTGTGTTTGTGGGTTCAGAACATCTTCTTGTAGTTTTGTCGCATTTTAATTCGCAATATTCATTAAACCTACATTCCTGGTCAGATTCACATCTTACTTCGCTCATAGCTCTTATCAGGTCTTGGCCTTGGAATAATGCATCGAAATTTATAAGTTTAGCCTCAAAAGTAAAAGTATAGCCAAAGCTCGATTCAATTGGTGCACATAGGTAGACTGATTGAGTACCAAACTCATCGTTCGGGTTGAAAGATATCGCTTTGTCGAAAAACTCGAAGATTCCGAATAACAGGTTAACTTTATACTTCCATTCTATCGAGTTCCATGTTGGTTTATCCTCAAATACTTTCATTTTTGTTAATTTTTTCGTTTACGATTATTTATATGGCTTACCTTTAGGATGGAAGGATATTTTTGCGTCTATTTTTTCAGTTTCTATTAAGTTGTCACAGAATCTTTTGATTTTAGGAACAAAGGACTCATGAAACATTGACAAAATGTAAAATGTATGCTTTGTTGTTACGAGGGACCACAAAGCTGATGCTTCTTGAAAACTAATCTATTGATAAGCGTTTAACTTTCTTATTTTTAGCTAATTAGAATTGAATTGCCTTGTTATCTTTGTTTACATCGACAATCGTTAAAGCCGAATCGATTATTTTCTCTACAGAATCAGGCTCATCTAATTTTTCCTAATTTCAGACCTTAAAATTAAAGATCAATTATTGTTAGTTTCAAAATATTTACCCAGATAGAATTTCTTAGCTTTTCAAGGAATTCTTCGGTAGAATAAGCGCTTTCTAATAGAGGGGCGTTGTTCAAAGAGCAGATGAAGGATGAATCTACTTGGGGAACTGTAAAAAACTTTTTGATTTAGCAATTATTGTTTTTTTTAGAGCTTAGGGCAGTTTAATACTTGAACTGTGCTATTTTTTAAACTCAAACGCGGCTCCTGGCATTTTGGAAACCTTAAAGTCCTCTCTAAACAGAGTTCCATGCATAAATCTCCACACGTTAGACCCTGAAGCATTTTGTTACACTAAAATTTATTAAGTTTTATAATAAGGGTTTTAGTGTAGAATGTCTCAATCACTTACAACATTGCTTCGGCAGTCGTCTACAACACAATTTTGAATAGATTCCGAGTCTGTAAGTCGTAAAATAAGATAAAGTATAGCAAACACTGAAATTATCAATAAAATTAAGGTATTTGAAGTAAACCACTTCTATAAAATAGAAATATTTAGAAATGTCACTTAGATTTTCAAAAATTTTAATACTGATAAAAGTTTACCAGCGCTTTAGGCCTTAACTGTTTTTTTTCATCATCCGGATCCCCGGGTTTTTGATATTTATGAAGGAACTTTGAGATAGGCATGTTTTTCCTTGAGAAAAATTTATGTGAATTTCTGCTCACTTAATTATGCTACTCGAACAATACAATATAAGCATTCAGAGCTAAATAAAGATGAAAGGTCTACTTTCATAATGTCATTGAGCCAGATTTAGTCTCTAGGAGAAGCGCAATTTGATTTTAAAAAGCAACCATGATAAAAAAATTCTCAATTTTAACTGCTGTTATTGTTATATGCACCCTTGTGCTTGCGGAGGCGAAAATAGAGCCATTCGGACTTTATATTAAACCACTTACTCAATCAATGGTCCATTTCATTAATGAAAAAGCCAATACCACGTGGAAAGCTGGAGAAACCAAGTTCAATCAATGGGAATGGTCCAATATCAAGCGTCTAATGGGAGTTCCACTTAGCTTTGTCAAACATGATAAAAATGAATTTAGCTCATTAAGGATTGAAAAAATTCAAGATATTCCAGATAATTTTGATTCACGTGCTGCCTGGCCTAACTGTCCAACTATCCAAGAGATCAGAGATCAAGGAAATTGCGGTAAATTCACTTTTAATTTTTTAAAAACATGATTGACTTGTATCAAAGGAAGCTGCTGGGCTATCTCTGCTGTTGAAACCATGTCTGACCGGTATAAATTCATACTCGATAAGAATCGAATTTATTTTTTGAACATTATTTTCAGAATTTGTATCTCATCGAAAGGGGAAAAAAACGCTCACTTATCTGTAGAAGATCTGGTTTCTTGTTGTCACACTTGTGGGTTTGGGTAAGTTAATCTTAATTAGATTATTTTTACACTTTAGCTTACCAATTCTAGATGCAATGGAGGTTATCCACACATGGCCTGGAGTTATTTTAAAAGGTAAAACTCTTTTGGTGACTTAATTGCATGCATAAAAAAGATTCCTATAAGAACCGGCGTCTGTACTGGAGGAAACTACCATAGCAATCAGGCAAGAACCTAACCTTAATTTAATTTTTAAGTTAACTTACAAAGTAAGATTTTAAGGGTTGTAAGCCTTATTCAATTGCTGGTAAAGTAAGACTATGACTGGTCCAATATTATTTTTTAAGCTCTTTCTAGAATGTGAACACCACACTAATGGGACACGACCTCCTTGCACTCGTAAGTAGGCTTTAACCAAGTCTACTTACTTTGAAAATTAAATTTTTTCTCAAGATGAGTCTCATACTCCTAAGTGTAAAAATCAATGCACCAACTTGGCGTACAAATTGGATTACAAAGAAGACAAAAGCTATGGTGAGAAAAGATTTATATGTTTCTTTTCTGATCTGTTTATCCCATATAATCAATGATTTTGAAGGTAGCTCAGTCTATACTATTAAATCTGAAGATGAAATTCAGCTAGAAATTATGAAAAACGGTCCTGTTCAAACTGCTTTTACGGTAAGCCTCATACTGAATTAGGTCAGAAACAACTTTTCAGCAAAGCCACGAGCAATTATTTAGGTTTACGAAGACTTTCTCAGTTATAAATCTGGAATTTATCAGCATGTTGCAGGGAACGAAGTCGGTATGGTACTAAAAAGTTTTATTGATTTGATACTTGTTAATTCAAGTCTTGGCACAGGGGGGCATGCTGTTAAAATAATTGGATGGGGAATTGATAATCAAGTGCCCTATTGGCTAGTTGCAAATTCATGGAACACTGATTGGGCAGAGAATGGATTTTTTAGAATCTTGCGAGGTAAAAATGAGTGCGACATAGAAAGCAATGTGGTCGCTGGTCTACCAAACTAAACTCGATCTTTGCCAAATGGCTTTTTTCTCAAAAAAACTCTGATTATCACAATAGACTTTGATGATAAGATCTATTATGCCCAAAATAGCGGCCTTTAAACTCTCACAATTCTCATTGGTCAATAATTCAGCTATAAATAAAGCAACTTAAGAAACAACTGCCATATCAAACTAACTAGATTCAAAATTATGAAGACTTTGATTTTATTGAGCACTTTTGTTGCTTTGGCTGCTTCAGCGGCCTTCCCTAACATTGAGCCTCTTTCTGATCATATGGTTAACTATATAAATAAAGTTAGCAACACCTGGACTGTAAGTTAGAGATCCACTAATAATTTTAATGCAGTAAAATATAATATTGCATGTTAAACCAGGCTGAAAAGTCTAAATTTCACACCTGGTCACTTGAAGCCGTGAAACGGCTTCTCGGAGTCCCCCTAAGCCATATAGGAAAACCAAGCCGACTACCAGTACATGATCATTTTGTCAAAGACCTTCCTGACACTTTTGATGCTCGAACCGCTTGGCCAAACTGTGCATCAATCAAAGAAGTAATTCAATAAAAGCTCTTATTTTTAGTTTCAAAAGTTTAGTTCCATCATAGGTTCGAGACCAAGGAAGCTGTGGTTCATGTTGGGCTTTTGGTGCGGTAAGCCAGCAGAAATAGCCAACAACTTTCAAGCCATGAAACCTCTTTAAGGTTGAAGCTATGAGTGATCGTATCTGTATTGCTTCTCAAGGCAAAACTTCGGCGCATATTTCAGCGCAAGACTTACTGACTTGCTGTAAAAGCTGCGGATTTGGCTGTAATGGTGGTTTCCCCGAGTCCGCTTGGTATTATCAGTGCAAATTTGTTTGTCTTCATTTCATTCTGAAGAAGAACCTGATTTAGGGAATATTTCGCACATACAGGAATTGTCACTGGTGGAAACTACAATTCTAATCAAGGATGCCAGCCATACTCTATTGCCTCCTGTGACCATCACGTCAATGGGTAGATCTCATTAAGTACTGTCACTTTAACTTGTACGCTTAATATTTGACTCGCCAAGAACAAAACCCCCTTGCCAAGGAGAGCAATCAACTCCTGCTTGTCATAAAACATGCGAAACATCTTATCCGACCCCCTATGCTCAAGACAAGCATTTTGGTGCCTATACTTTCTAAAAATTCAATCTTCCAGTATGAATTAACAATATAATTAGGAGCCAGTGCCTATTCAATTCGAGCTGACCCCGCTCAGATCCAAGCTGAAATTATGAAAAATGGCCCAGTTGAAGGAGCTTTCACCGTATATTCAGACTTTCTTAGCTATAAGAGCGGCGTCTATGAGCATACGGCCGGCCAAGAACTAGGTATAGCTAAAATTTTGAATCTTAATATAATATGCTTGACGTTAACGGTAAAAATTAAGGCGGGCATGCTATCAAGATTCTGGGATGGGGCACGGAGAATGGCACTCCTTATTGGCTTGTGGCCAATTCATGGAATGAAGACTGGGGAGATCAAGGTTTTTTCAAAATTAAACGAGGCAACAACGAGTGCGGAATTGAGTCTGGGGTTGTCGCTGGATTGCCTAAAACTCAATGAGTCAGAAAACTCAAAATCGATATACTTAAGGAATAAATATTCTAATCTCGATCAAATAATAATTTACCACTTCAGTAATGATGGTTTAATATTTTCTATTTGAATCTGGATATCTAGATCTAATTTAAGCATCTTATATCTAATTATATTAAAGGTACACAATCAAGAATCATTTTCGGCTAAAAAGTTCCATAATAGAGTTATAATTTTGTGTCCAGTCAAACACTTGACGTTCAGCACAAAACTGACCCTTCGGTTGGTCAACATTCTGGGGCAGTAGAGCGAGGAAAATAGCTGTATCAGCGCCCTCTTCTGGTGTAAGGGTGCCCTTATGAGAGCTCATATCGGTTTTAACATATCCAGGGCACATGGCATTTACAACCAAATCTTCCCGAGGATCTTGGTCGAATTCTCGCTGCTGTATTCTAGTTAATGCGGTAACACCGACTTTTGACATTCCATATGCAGTAGTCGCTATTCCTTCATGTTCTCCTCTTTGAGCTAGGCTATTTTGGAGAGTACTTAATTTAATTCAAGAAACTAGCTAGTTTTTAGTATACCTTACAAAATTATTCATTATTTCAACCAGTTCATTGATGGAAAGGTTTGTACTTGCCAGACGATCTCTAATTGTTGAGTCTTTAACAATATTAAGCATACCAGCCCGACTTGAAATGTTAACCACTCGAGCATGCGGGCGTAAAAGGGGGAAAAGAGTATTGCAAATATTTAATGTCCCAGTGAAGTTAATTCGAATGCTATTGAGTGCTTGTTCTGAAAAAGGAGCGGGATCAGCACTTTTATATGCTATAGCTGCATTATTGATAAGCACGTCTAAGCCACCGTGCTCCTTTTTAAGAAAGTCTGCGAATTTCCGAATGCTTGGTTCATTACTGATATCTAATTGATGAAATTTAACATGAATTCCTTTCTTTTCAAGCTCATTAACAGCTTGAAGGCCAAGATCAGGGTTTCTTGCTAAGCACAACAATTAGTAAGATTCAAAATTATACCCAAGTTTAATGATTAATACCAGTTAGATAGACAGTACCGTCAAACTGCTTGGCGAGTCCTTTGACAATCGCAAGCCCAATACCTTTATTACTGCCTGTTACGACTGCTACTCTTGTGGACATGTTCGCTTAAAATCTATTTTTAATGATGCTTCGACCTCTTTTTATAACTAAAAGCTTTTTGCAAAGTCATAATTACGAAACAGAATTTTATTTTATTTTATTTTATTTAGTGCTTGTTCATGTTCATGTTTGAGATCTACATGAGTCGATATTAATCTTATCCAAATTGAGTAGCATAATTTAAAAGATCCGCCAAAGCCTTAAATAAAAAATCGTGAAACTAGTCTAAAGGTGCCTAAAAAGTGTCTTATATAATTACGAGCTCGATTTAGTGCAACATTTAGAAAACTTATTTGGTTAGAATCAGTTAATAGAATCGTTGGAGAAAAAATGTCGCGTTAACTATTCGGTAAGTTATTCGCGACCTGGACGCATGAGAAGTGATCTGAATGGCTGTGCCCAAAAAAATTATGATGGATGTTTTGACCTGGCATACTTATTAGGTTCAACCTACCTGCGCACAAACCTCCATGAATAGTGCCCATTAAGCTCGACCACTGCATTCAAGGGTATTTTGGCATGTCCCTGATAGGCTTGCTGTGTTTTTTCTTGCTGGCGTTTGCGGTTTTAGGACAGCAAAACCTCGGTAAGTTTTTGGACACCACCCAGTTTATGAAATTCGTTTTATCTTGATTTTTTTTAAAGAATGTCCAGATGACTGGATTGAATTCAAGGGAACGGTATCGTGTTATAAATTCGTCAGATATCCACTTGGTGGTGTAAATGATGCCCAAATAAGATGTTCAGTAAGATATTAGTTAGCTATTGAATATTTTTTTTCATGTAACCAAGAGACTCTTATAGAACGATGGTGCCCATCTATTGGCAGTCGAAAGTTTACGCGAACACATGTTCATTCAAGATTATTTATCAAAAAATGACATTGAGCAGCGAAAATGGTACACAAGTGGACAGGATACCGGCGGACGTTGGACATGGAATAGCATAAATGCTGTTTTCAGCTACGAACAGGGCTTTTTACCTGAGCATCCTGATAATATCGGATCTAACCTTGTTTACGCGTACAGATGTAAGCATTTTGTCGAAAATTTGATCAGCGCTTGATATATTGGAGAACTCTTTTAGTTGGAGAATGGGGATGGGTCAGAGATCTTGGCTCTGAACCTAGACCGTTCATCTGTGAGATTCCTATCAAAGATTCTTATCTTATAGTGACCGAAAAGCGTGCAATCGGTAACAGATTTTGGAAAATTAGGCTAAACATTTTCATTTTCTATTATACGATTTACTAGATTATGGTTTGCCTTCGACAATCGAGCTACGTTTCATTCCTCGAGGACCAAAAATCATTGAGCAACCAGACGACTTGGAATTCGGAAAACTAGACCCAGTTGTGCTGGGCAGCTCTTACAAATTGATGAAAAACGAAATAATAGTTTCACTAAGATGTTTGGCAGATGGCTATCCTATACCTGTATATGAATGGTATAAAGGTCATATTGAGACTGGTTTTAACGCTGATTACGAGTTCTATCCTGTCGACTTAACGAATGAGCGTTATTTCCAGCATGGAGGAAATTTAATTGTCAGCAGACCCAATAGTTCTGACTCCGGTTCATATTTTTGTAAAGCCACAAACCAATTTGGAACGGTCAACAGTAACATTATGCAGCTTCGTGAAATTGTTCTCGATCGATTTGAAAAGCGGGAGAGACCATCTGTTATAGCAAGAGGTTTCAGCGAGGCAGTTATAAACTGCCTTTATAACAATAAAAACACGGAGGATATTAACTACATCTGGTTCTTCAATACTCTTAACCAAAAAGTGCAGCAGAGCAAGGAAAGATTCATATCCCGGAATGGAAACCTTTACTTTTCGCGAGTAACCAATGGTGACGTTGGCAATTACATTTGCGCTGTCATGTCTTCTAATCCGGAACTACGTTATGTTCCCTCGCAGACTAGCGAGACAACTTTCTTAAGTGTTGTAGGAAGCCAAGGGTCAGAACGAGATCCTCGCATTTGGGCTGAATTTCCTCAAGTTTTCCCTAATAGGGAACTTCCTCGTCTTGGATCAAATGCTACTATCGAATGTATTGCTGAAGGATACCCTATACCCGATTACAATTGGTATAGAGTAATTGAAGGCAAACGTTATCCCCTTCAGCCCAAAGCAATTCTTAGCAATTTCAATCGCGTGGTCATTTTACCAAATTTACAGCGCGAGGATACCGGCTTTTACGAGTGCCATGTGAAGAATTATAGAAATTCACACAATAGAACGGTGCTTTTGCAAATTCAGATAGCTCCTCTTTTCACTGTACCCATAGAGGACAAAGTGATGGATGTAGGATCTAACCTGGAGTGGTATTGTGAAGCCACGGGAAACGTTGCAGATAATATTCTCTACTCTTGGTTTAGTAATGGAACTAAAATTGAATCAACTTCTGGTCGCTTACGAGCTGATGGCCAGGTCCTTCGTATTGACTCAGTTCAAGAATTTGATTCGGGAATGTATCAATGTGCCGCCCTCAACCTTCACAACTCAATAACTCGTTATTCGACTGCTGAACTCCGAGTTGTACGTTTCCCGCCAACATTTATAAAAAGACCTATGCAAGGAACGGTTCGTGCAGCATTAAACGGAAATGCAACAATTATTTGTAACCCAGAAGGAGCCCCAGAACCCAAAATTCAATGGTATTTGAATAATATGGCAGTTGGGAATGGTGGCCGTTACCGTGTTTTAAAAAATGGCAACTTACTCATTACCGGAATAAATCCTTCTGATGAAGGCAATTACACTTGCGATGCATCGAATGTTGTTGGACGTGTCGCGGCATCAACTTATCTTTATGTTGTTCAAGGAACTAGCATAATCCAGCCAATAGATCCTTTTATAGTTGCGAATATCAACCAGACTTTTTTCATCCCTTGCCAGGCATACAAACCGGACAATATTGACCTTACTTACATTTGGGAGTTTAATGGAAGGCTGATTGAAGCGGACGAAGAAAAGTATGCCCAGGACAGTTTTTTTAGACCTGGAGATTTAAGAATCATAAGAGCACAATATACAATGGAGGGTAATTATAGTTGTATTGCCAAGACCACAGTGGACCAGGTAAGCATCTCATATCAGCTCCGGGTTAGGGGCCCACCTGGTCCTTCAGCAGGTGTCAAATGTGGTAAAATGGGCGAAACTTATGGACAAGTCAAGTTCGTTAGTGGTACAGATCGGGGCGATAGAATAATTAATTACACTATTGAAGCAAAAACCGACCGTCAACCTAAATGGACACCAGTTAAAGTCAATTTCAGTCTGCCGTTTAATCCAAGCGGAGAGTATGAAGTCAACGTTACGAATCTAGCTGCATGGAGTGCGTATGCTTTCCGAGTTGTGGCTTCGAATAGCTTTGGGCCTGGTGAAGCTTCACAGCCTTCTGATAAATGCAATACAATGCAGGACAAGCCTGGAGCACCACCGCTAAATGTAAGCGGTGGTGGAGGAAAAATAGGTGACTTGAAAATCACATGGGATCCGTTGCCAGTGGAACACTGGAATGGGGAGGGTCTAACTTACCTCGTCTATTTCAAAAGAGTCGGAGTTGTGACTGCTTTTCAAGTGGTATGTGCTATCTTGGTATTAAAATCATATCTCCTATGTCTAATTAAAACATTTTTTAGCGTGAAGTCCCATTCGATCAGAACTTTTATGTGGAGTATATTCCGGATTCACCTCCTTATGTCCCCTATGAAGTTCAAGTCTCTGCTAAAAATGTCTTAGGCGAAGGCCCACGCTCGAATATCACCGTGGTCTATACGGCAGAAGGAAGTGAGTTAATTTAGGATTCTCTTTGAAACAACTAACTAAGCATCATTTTTAAAAGTACCGCGAAAGCCGGTTTCAAACGTACGATGTGAACCTTATAACTCGACAGCGATCCTAGTTACTTGGGATCCTATACCCGAGGACGATTTTGACATTCTACAAGGAAAGCTTTTAGGATACGTAGTACGCTATTGGCGTCATGATTTAGAGGAAAATCAAAATTATTGGCGGAAGCGTTTTCTCGGTCAACGAAGTAACGCAATAATAATTGGTTTGGAGCCTGATACAGTATATTTTGTTCGAGTCAGAGTTTTCAACTCGGCAGGTGAGAGCGTAGAATCGGAACTTTTTAGCCATCGAACGTTCCGAATGGCACCACAAACACCTCCAACATATGTGAAAGTTTATCAACCTGAAAAACCTCGCGATCGTCGAGTATTGCTACCTGACAAACGAGAAATGTTTAAGCTCTGGATTGAATGGAGAGGAATATCAACAAATAATAACGAAGAACCATTAGAAGGATACTATATCAAAGTTTGGGAATATTATCAGCACGTCAGAAATGCAACAATTTTTTATGCGCCGGCTAACTCGGGAAAAATAATGATTGATAATATTTTCAAGAACCGTAATTACCGATTGCGGGTTCAAGGATGGTCTGTTGGCGGCGAAGGAAAATTAAGCTCGCCAATTAAAGAATTCAGAATCGACAATGATGGGCGTCTCCTTTTACGTAAGTTTTATAGAAATTCAACTTTTTTCGAACCTTACTAATTAAAAACTTTTTAGTATATAACCCAGACACAAGTCTACGCTACTATAATGCGGCAGTAAAACTCTATTCTAGAGAACTGCTTTATTTGATCACTGCATTTATTTCCTTTCATTCTATTTTCTTTAAGATGTAACTTGTATTTACCATTTCGCTGTATCTTTTTATCACGTTTAAAAAGCATTCCATCTCATTAGAATTAAGTTATCTTTTAGGAGCTTGCTCAGAATGATCAGAATAAAGACTTTTCTTTAACATTTTATTTCAGCTAATTGTAGAATGTCTTTGGAGATCAGTCGCTCTTAAAAATTAATAATCCAGGTCTAATTGACTCCATTATTGCAAAAAGTGCTATTTTTCGGTGAACTGCAGATGAATAGAGTACAGTCATTTGAAACACAATGGGCATCCTTTGCACAAAGACCAGAACAACGTCGATCTTTGCATTTGTATTCGCCATTCTGTTTTGAGCAGTATTGCGTGAGAATACACTCTTCATGTTGGTTCTTTGAGCATGGTCCATCTTTTACCGGTTTTCGTTTGACACAAGTAACAATATGACAGTTCTTTGAACGGCAGTATCGATCCAAAACGCATGACTCTCCGTTCTCTTTGCCAAGTTGACACTTTCCTACCGGATTGATGCCATTATGATCACAGAATTCTTCAGCTTTACACTGGCTGTCGGTAACACATTTTCCTAGAAAACCCAGAACACTTCTTTTGTTTAATTCTTGAAATCTGGTAGAATATGCGCAGTTTGCTGTAAAAAGTATTGCTACTAAAAATATGCACTTCATTTTCAACTAAAGATTTTCTCTATTGAACCCCTTATATTTTCTTTATTTATGAGAAGACTTAATCAACAGATGATAGATTTATGATTGGCGAGATCTTTTCCAGAATTTTACGAATCAAATGTCAGAAACGAAAATCGAGGTTATTATTATTCATAAAGTGCCCATCAAGGTTAACCATAATTAACTTGAAGGATTAGTTTGGTCAAAACGTTTATTAATTGCGATCTTGCTTTTGCATCTTAAACTTAATGCTTTCGAGACGCTTCTCTGCTGTTAATTGAGCTCATCATCAATGGCATACAGCTCGCGTATCAGACGATAAACATAAGATGGAGCATTTTTAGTGCTGTTTATATTGATTTTAGTTATTGAAATATGATTGATAAGGCTAAAATAATAGTTACTCACGTGTTGAAGATGAAAAGGGTAACCAAGTCGGGCGGAACATACTCAAAAGCAGGATTAATGACTGTAAGATTTGGATGGAAATTAACTGGCAATATATCGTCCGCCGGTAATAAGTCAGGAAGCTTTTTTCGTTAAAAGTAAGAAGCGAACCGAAATAAATAGTACATAGGCTTAACAAACATTATTGGAGTTGGCGAAATACTCTGGTGAAAGCTTAAACAAAGCAGAGCAGACAATCAGCGGAATGTTATGCCTCTTTGCAGCGAGCGCTAGTGAATGCGTTCCAACGTGAGCTTTCAGTCTAAATAAATTTTTTAGAAAAAACATTTCTACAAAATGAGGATTTTTAGTACCCTCCATTGGCGAAAATGCTATAAGCACCAACAATTATCGTATTGACCCTCGAAATTATAGTGGAAATAGCAGAGTCCGGAATAACTGTCACATCAAGCCCGACTTGAATAAGGTTTGCCGCCAACTCATGGCCCTATTTCAAGGTTTGAAAATTTTCTGAAAAACGGTTAACACTTTTTGAAATAAGAGTTTCTTACGTCAAGATACGGCGCGCTCTCAGCTACAATTACATGAAACTTTCGTTTCCTTGCAGCTCTCTATAAACTCATCAAACTTTTAGCGCCTTCAAGTTGGAGTAGAAAAAAATACTTTGAAACCTTTAGAAAAGATTCAACAGTTTCAGATTTTCCAAGAGTAAGAATAACTTCATTTGTGTGGAGGTGTTCAGATGCTTGTGCAGCAATATTGCTCAAACTGGTCTCTATTTCATTCTTAATTTCTGCTATTGCCTCAAACATGATGGGCTAATTTATACGGAGAAAGATTTAATCAGAATTAATTCAACTGGATAAATTGGATATAACCTTCAGCTCACTATTCGGGGTTTGAAGGTTTTGAGGTTTGGCTGATGTAAACAAGTTTCCCTAAAGTAATCTGTTTTGATTTTTGTCAGCTCTTCAATAAGAAAAATGAAACCTTCAAGCTATCCAATTGGCCAGCATTTACTTGCTCAACACTTTTGAATAAAGTTTTAGTGAGATCAGAAGTTGAATTTTCTGAGCAGGGCTAAATCATTTACTTGCAGGTTTCATCTTTGATTATTTTGATTACACGTTGCCAGATGTTCTTTACTATTGTTTCGGAAGGAATTTTTTCGAATAAGATTTTTTCTTCTCCTTTGAGAATTCGTAGTAAATCGTTGGCAGTGTGCCATTTCGACTCTCCAATAAGCTTTTTGATCATGTTGATTGATGCTAGTGCTATTTTAGTGGAAGAGGAATCCTCTCTTTGTTAAGGTTGCATTAACTTACAAATTAAAACTATATTTTTACACAATACCTTCTCTTAAGTTCGTTTACTAATTTGCGCTTCTCAGTTTCATACTCGGAAAGCTTCAGTTTACCTGGATTGGTCATTTTTTAAACTCTTAAAGAAAACGAAATCTTTATAACGTTTTATATTAGAATAGTTTTTCGGTAAATGCTTCATTATTCAGAAGTTTGCACATGCGCAACTTTTATTGACTTTCCTAATTTTCTAACTTCGGTCTAGTTTTTTCATATATATTTAAGGATGACCCAAACTATTATTGATTCAACTTTATAGACTCCTTTTTCACTTCTGATCTATCAATAAATTGCATAAAAATAAAGACGCTGCATTGACCAAGGAACCGGTTATTCAAGATTGATTTTTTTTTGAACAATTGTAAAGTTTGGAAACCCTTTTAGGATTAAGCTACTTGAAATTTTAAATGATTGAAATAGTCCTCATTGACTGCATGAGACATGTGCTTTTACACCTTAACTCTTTTTTACATCAGTTGTTTTTAGAGTCAGAAGAATCAAACAAGAATATGGAGCTGAATATGGGGGTTAATTACGGAATAGGAGAGTTCATCGAGGTTCAAACTCTGTTCGATACGGACTATCAGATTCCGATAACTGCCAGTGTGTTTGATACTTGCGAGGAGCTGATTTGGATAGGAAATAGTGAAGTACCGTTTTATTCTTATTCTTAAATTGAATTACTTTAGCTCATATACTTTAGGGAAGGGTAGCTTCCTATCATGGAATGGGTCTCACAAAATATACGTCTTTTAGAGTGAAATCAGGATCTGACGCGGAAGTAAAAATGTTCTTCTCGCACTCAAACTGCCTGTTTGTTCTTACTTCAAATGAGCTAAGCAGTTACAATCGATTTGGCGTGAATATTTTTAAGCACAGGTGAGGAGTTAAACTTATGAACTTGCTTTTCTATATAGATTGAACTACATTTCTAAAAGTGATGTTTCTTTTAAAAATCTTCAGTGCCTAAACTTCAACCAGCAGCAAAGATTTTTTCTCAGCGGTTTCAACGACAACATATTTGACTTTGATATAGAGCGACTTCGCATTTTACGCCAGCTGAGAATTAAAGAAGAGCAGGGCGATTGTATTATGATCAAATGCTCAGCTCCTTCTAACTCTCAAACTATAAATGGATCGAGCATGAGAAATGGCATAATCTGTACCGGATCTTCGAACGGACAAATAGTTCTTCGAGATCCTTTGTCGTTAAAATACATTCACAAATTTCACCCACACAGCGGGAGTCTCTCTGACTTTGATGTGAACGGAAATTACCTTGCTTCTTGTGGATTTTCTTTGACCCGAAATGGAAACCTAGGAGTCGACAGGTTCATCATGGTTTATGATATTCGCATGATGCGCTCTCTTAGCCCAGTGCAGTTAGTTATTGAACCTTGTTTTCTTAATTATTTACCAGTTGGAACAAGTGTTATAGCCGTTGGAACCCAAGTAAGAAATTTGATTCTATTAGATCTGACTTAAGAAAATAGGTTGGTAAGAAATGCGAATTTCCAGTCAGGATGCTTTCAAATAAATGACACTAACTCAATGGCTCCGTCACCTATTTACCAAGCAAATGTTCCGATGGGTGGTCTCGCAACGAGTTTTGAAATGTCAAATAATTGCCAAGCTTATGTTTTTGGCCATTCATGTGGTTCCATACATCTATTCACTAAAGCAGAAGCAATCAGTTTCAACGATTATTCGGATCCTAGTTTTATTGTTGAACCAGTAAGTCTAAGAAATAATATCTTGGCAGTGGTTATCTGTCTTATCCGAAATTAGCCGATTCTTGGAGAACAATTTTTAGATATCAACGATGAAATAACTCCTCTGTCTTCAATACCGATGCCAGTTAAATCTGGTAATTTAATCTCGGATTGGAATATTGACTCTACAACTAAGTTTAGGTATCTTCAAATATCTGAAAAGATCCATCTTAAATATTAATCGATCTTAACAATCATTTATCCAAGGCCTACTCCTCGCATTTCGGAAGAGCTTTTGGAAAACCCTAGAATAATTCACGGCATTTTTACAGTTCCTAATCGCAAAGGCTTAAATAGAAATCAAGTGCTAGACGAAAAATATTCATCGTATTTAGAATCATTGGAGGAAAAAGCACAAGAAACAAGTATTCAATTGGAGCACATGATCGACTATTGTAGTCAAAACACAATTGAAACAGAAGTGACCGAAACTAAAAATATCTCAAACGAAAACGAATGAAACCTTCTTAATATTTTTCGTTTCCTGTACTTAAAGACCGCTTATATTTTGTTTATTCGTCATCTTATCTGAATAATTTTGTATCGATCTGAGTCATTTTCAAAAATTAAAACTTTGAAGTGTGATTTAAAAATGTTAGCCCTTGCAATATTATCTCAGGAAAAAAGAACTGGTGCCCATGAAAAGGCCCGCAATAAAATTAACTCATAATATAATAATATATCATGATCAATGCCTCCTAGGAATGACCAAATCATCGAAAAGCCCTCAAGGAAAAGAGCAAGCCTTAGTTGCTAAACAGAAAGAGATCTTCCGCTCAATTCCATCTAAAAAATCAGAGTCCGGTCGAGTTTGGAAAGAAAAAGGCCAAAAGTAAACAAACCATTCCACTTATTGTTTCCAACAAAGGTCATAAATTAATTTCTAGATTTTCTGATCTTCACCTACCAAAGCAATGTCGAAGCACTTGGGCAAAAAAGATGCAAATGAAGAGCGAGCTAAAGAATGTTAAAACAATTCAGCAAAAACTCAAAGATGAAAAGGTAAAATAATTGAGCTGCTGGTCCCAACGCAGTTTGCCGATGCTAAGAATGCCTTAAATAGAAGGAAAAACTGCGCCAGCTAAGAGAACGTCAGAAAATTAATCGAGAAAAAGCATTTCAGAAACAGATGGACGAACAAAAGAAAACTTCCAAGAGTAAAAAAAGAGTCAAAAGGAAATGAATAAATTTGAAAAATAGTTCTTAAAATATATTTTCTTCGCTTTGAATTAAGAAAGAATTATTTCGACATGCATAACTGCACGCTTGTGAATTTTGATTTGACTAACATTTTCTTACAGTATAAAAGAGAGGCTGGTTCGCTATGCTTACTCATTTGATTTGATTGGGGACAGCCTTTTTTTGAAAATAATTGTATATTGATTGACATAATTCTTAAACAAAATGGTCAGATTTCATTTTTGAACCCAATCTACTAATTTAATTAATCGTCAAAATCATATCTCAGCTTCCTTTCAACTTTCGAATTAATCGCGGTGAGAGCAGCCCTTTTGTTAAGCAGCTGAGATGTTACCCTGTTGCAATGATGCCGGGTAACATGCGGGACGATGTCAACAAGGGAGGAAAAAGTAGTTGATTGTAATTTTAATTTTAATAGAGCTTAAATCAAATTATTCTTTTATTTAAAGTTATATTACCCCCATCTGCGTTAGAACAACTTAGCATGCTTCATATAGAATTTCCGATGCTCTTCAAGCTTACAAATAAGAGCTCTAGTCGATTTACTCATTGTGGTGTGCTTGAGTTTGTCGCTGAGGAAGGTAGATGCTATTTGCCTTACTGGGTAATTGCTTTTACAGTTTTTAAGTTTTTCTATATGACTACTGGTGTTAAAGATGATGCGCAATTTATTCGCCAATGAGGGCGACCTTATTCAACTTGAATATGTTCGACTAAATGTGGCATCTTTCGCCAAATTTCAACCTCAAAGTGTTGACTTCTTGGAAATTAGCAATCCCAAAGCAGTGTAATTATTGGCTCATCGATATTGTTTTTAAGCTAACTTCGCTTGATAGACTCGAAAACGAGCTGAGAAGCTTTGCCACTCTCACTAAAGGTGAGGTTATTTCTATCAACTATAACGATAAAGTGGGTCGTCTCCTCCATTATCGAACTCTATTGCGTTATTTCCTTGTTTACTACATAAAGGAGTATGAACTATGCGTACTCGAAACAAAACCGGCCGATGCGGTTAGCATTATTGAATGCGACATGAATGTTGAGTTTGCCGCACCAGTAGGTTATCAAGAGCCTACAACGTCTAAAAAAGGTCAACAAAAGCCGGTAGCCATTTGAATTTGTTTATTTTTATCTTAAACACGGTTTAATCTGGCAAGATTTTAGAATGACGCTGATCTTCATTACGTTATTAAAGAAAAGCCAAAATTGGTTAGCGAAGGTTACAGACTAGATGGAAAACCACGGAAAAATAAAGATTCTGAAAAAATACAAACTCCGGCTGTTGAGCCAGAAGTCCGTCCTCAAGCAAGAGGGGTGCCATTTTACGACTACAAAGTAGGTCTTATTAGATTTAACAGACTTTTTGAAGACCCAGATGAGGTATGTTTCCTAAATCATTAAAGCTTTGCATTTTGTCTTAATAATCTAATTAGGAGATGACTGAGGAACATGAAGCGCCTAAGAACAATACTGGAATCAAATTAAAACATATTTGAGATGAAATAAGTCTCTTAACTCTGCGCTTTCTGGTTCGCTTTCTTACTTTGGATGTTAATTAATCTAGTTTGACTCAATATGCTTTTTTTTTATTTTCATATATATATATATATATATATATATTATCTTAATAAATACATGTAAGGAAAGCATAGAAAACATACGGCTCAGCTGAAACACCTCGTTTGGCTCAGTTAGGGGAAGTAAACAAGAAAGCCAGCTATGACATTCTACTCTGATCCTTGTGTTTGCCGATTAGGATCGGTGCTTTTCTATGTAATTCAGCGCTACACTCACAATTCTGTACCACCATTCTATTCAGTATATTTACAATAGAGTTAAGGGAGTGAGAGTTGTCTTTTGGTCCTAAAGTTAGGCCATTCCGTACTGGCCCATTGACTGTGCCTAGATTACTCAGTAGAGCTCCTAAGCGTTAGATAAGCGTATATGAGTGTGTTTTTCACGAAAAAGAAGACCTTAGAAATTGTTTGGCTAGCTAAATCAGCTCGGATTGAAATAATTGCAAGGTCGCTAGGAATCACCAAATTAACGGATGCCACCACATCTCATTGTTGGGAGAGGGTTTGCTTTCCGAGTCCTTATTTTTGTTCTAGCTTTCATCGTTAGCGTTGTGCTTTCGGTCACTATTGTTGTGTAACTTCAACATCAAACAAAAAGCCTCGAATATTTCCTTATGCCCAGAGCATGCTTGCTCGTGAGAGTAGGGTTAGCTTGCATACCCATATTCTCTCGCTCTTAAAATAAATCCTCAATTAATCCGAATTACATGCTTGCAACGCAAATTTTACAAAGCATTTAAGAGAGGCAATGAACATCCAAATCGCGCAGATTTCAGCAACACTCGTATCTCTGATCTTATGTTCCCAAAACTATTCGTTTTTCAGCGCAATCATTTTGACACAAGTTTACGTCGAGTCATGCGAATCCATTTGCCAGTATATCAAAATAGTTGCATAGTTAATTGCCTTAATTACTAGCTTCCTCGCGACCTTAAATACGTGAAAAATTTGGTGTAGCCGACCGCACTTGTTCGTTCGCAGGTTGCTTGAGCAAACATTCTAACAAAAACAAACCGCAACTTTTCTCGCCCAACTCAATCTTTTTGTTTTTGCCTCAGGTCTACTTAACCGCTTCATTTATCTTTGCCTTCATTTTCATTGAGTTTGATCCTTTCTTCGTTAGATGGAAAGCATATTCAAAATGCAGGTCGCGCTACTAGCGGTTATTTTTTCCTCCTATTTTACTCCAGGTAGTTAAAACCTAGAAATCACCAACAATTAAAATTAAACGCTTGAAAAATGTTCAAGGTCTATCACAATGCACTAGCAATCCATGTGGTCCTGGAACTTGCATAACGAGTTCTTTTGGCGGCTTCAATTGCATTTGTAATATTTCCTCTTAAATCGTTTTTCTGGGTAAAAAGTTGATGTTTAAATAGGCCCTCCAGAATATACTGGCGCTCTCTGTCAAATTCTATCTCGTAAGATTTGTTTTACCTTTATTCTCCCAAGGTTTATATCATCTTGATTTGAGTAGTGAACCCCTGTCAACCCAATCCGTGTAATAATTTTGGAGTTTGCAGTAGCGGAGATCAGCAAACGTTTAGATGCACCTGCTCACCAGGTAATCAAGTTAAAGTCTTTCTTTTTTTATGATTTTCCAGTTCGAATTTTAGAATTCACTGGACTACGATGTGAAATAAGAGTGTCTGCAAACACTGTAGCCCCTGTGACTTCCTGCCAAGGTCAACCTTGTAGAAACGGTGGAACTTGCATTACATTGCCTGAGAGTGGTGTCAATCCTGGGTATGCATGCGTCTGTCCAGTTAGTAAGTGTAAACGTATTTTTCTATCTTCAGCTTGACAACAAGACTCAAAATTATCGCGTTAAATTATTTTATAAAAAGCGTATACGGGGCTTAATTGTGAAACAAGAGTTGATGGTCTTCCACTTCCAGATCCCAACTTCAATCCTTGTCTTTCAAGTCCTTGTGCCAGTGGAAGCACATGCCTCACAAACACTCAATCATTTTCAAATGCACTATTTCTTTGTATTTGTCCTCCTAACCTTACTGGAACACGTTGTGATCAATTAGTAACTAATGGACCAAGCTCCCCTTGCTCTTCAGGGCCATGCCAAAATGGTGGAACTTGCATGCCAATTAATCAAGCAAATATAATTCCACCTTATGCTTGCATCTGCCCCCCTGAGTTTACCGGGGCTCGCTGCGAGCAAAGAGTTGGATTTGTTTCTCTTCCAACTAGTACTGTCACAGTGCCTCCTTTAGTGAACGGATGCTCGTCAGCTCCATGTCTGAATGGTGGTTCTTGCACATCTTTCAGTACATCAGCCTCCCCATTCATCTGTATCTGTCCCCCGGCCTACACAGGAATTAGATGCGAACAACTAGTGTCCCCAAATTTACAACCGAACAATTGCCAACCGAGCCCATGCTTAAACGGAGGAACTTGTGTATCAATATCACAGCCTTACGTTAATCCGCCTTATGCTTGTGTTTGTCCAAGACGCTATACTGGTGCTAGATGCGAGCAACTACTCCCTGATCCATGTGGTGCTCAACCATGTCTGTACGGTGGAACTTGTGTCCCTAATATCGAAACAAATTCTTTTACTTGTATTTGCACACCAAGTTACACCGGAGACCTCTGTAGCCAATTAGTCTCTTTCCAGCAGATCTATCCCACAGCCAACTTTTGCAGTCCTAATCCATGCTACTCAGGAGGTACCTGTGTTGCCTCAGGTTCTGGCTACACATGTCAGTGCCCAGTCGGATTTTCTGGCTCAAGATGTGAGCTTCGCGAACTAATCGACTTGTGTACTGTTAACTCATGCTACAATGGAGGCTCATGTCAGACTCAGAGTAGGTCTCCAGGTCAATACACTGTAGTTTGCATCTGCCCCGTTGATTTCACTGGTTCACGTTGTCAGACCAGAGTCACGTCTGTTGCACCAGCAACTACTATAGCTCCACTTTGCCAGTGTTTAAATAATGGTATTTGTCAAGCTGATGGTACTTGCAGCTGTCCTGCAAACTTTTTTGGCTCTCGTTGTGAATACTTTAACTATGTTAACCAACCGACCGTTCCTTCAACACCCAATCCTTGTCCTCCAGGTTTATGTGTTCAAGGGACTTGTCGACAAATACCTCAAGGTGGAGCCTCGTACTGCATTTGTAATCTTGGCTGGACAGGGCCAAGATGCAATGTACGAAATTATTGCCAATCTCTTGAAGCTGTTTGCCAGAATGGGGGAACTTGTGTTAATGGAGAAACTGGATTTTACTGTGCATGTGTAGCAGGAACTACTGGAATTTATTGTGAAACTGGTAAATCAAAGTATAAAAATTGGTGAACAACAATTTCTAAGACGAAAAAAAGGAACCCCATCCGCCGCTATTGGCTATGCTCCACTAATAACCAGGACTTGTAGTTGCCGAAATGGTGGTTCGTGCCTCAATGACGGAAGCTGCCAATGTCCGCGGGGCTATATCGGACTCAAATGTGAGCAGGACATATGTCGACAGCCTCCGATCAGGGGACCTTGCACACAAAATATTCCGCGCTATTTCTATAACTTTAATACCAAGCAGTGTGCTAGCTTTAACTTTGGAGGATGTAGAGGTACGTTTTATTTTTTGACTTACCAGCATTTTTTACTATAAAAATGGATAGGCAATGAAAACAACTTCGGAAGCTTTGAAACATGCTCATTTAATTGCCAGGGTCATTAACTGCTTAGGAAAGCAGGTGACACATGAAGATTCTATCTAAGCGATGTAAATAGGGCCGGAATTCAACTCAGAATTTACCACATACCCTTGTTCCAACCTTAAATTTATAAACGAAATCGTTAATAAAAATTTCAAAGATCACATAAAAGTAAATGGTTGCTTTCAGTTTATTTGACCTTTTATTTAGTTGTTTCAAATTTTTTCTTTTCGCAGATGTTTCAGAGCTTTGGTTCTTAAAGAATCCATTCCAGTGTAACCAACCGTAAATTCGGAAGTATGTTGGTTTATCGAATTTGAATGATTCTCTCTAGTGTCAAACGAAATAACCTCTACTGGAACGTAGTTAAGTCGATCTGGCTGGGTTTGAGTTGACTCCTCAGTTTTTTCTCTTGGCTTGTTCTGGAAACAAAATTTAAAAAAAAAAACTTATTTTTAAGAAAAAATCGCATTCGAATTTTCCTTACCGTCTTCGACAGATTGAAAGGCTCTGAAAGTAAAATTGCTTTTACATTACTTTGATTAGTTTTGTTAAAGTTACTCATATTGACATAAGTTGGGGAAGACTTTTTGATATTTTGGATTTCATCTGTTCGATCATTTTTGAAGAGTATGTTAAATCTATTACTTAACAGATTTATACTTCCCATCTGATTTTTTATTGAACCAGCTACCCGACTAGGTCGATCTTGACTGTTGATATGAATATGAAATAGCAAACCACCAAAAAATTGGACCGGAAGCTTTTTGACTCTTTTTTTGATTGCTCTAAGCTTTCTATTGCTCTCTTTGATTATTTCACCAGTTTGAGTTGGCTCGTTTAGGTTCGCTTTAGGTTTTGCTGATTTGAACTTGATTTTAACCAGATACTTTCCGAGTACTTTGAACCAATTGTGAGTATCTTGCTTTTCATAGGCTTCTAAAATACACGAATATTGATTGTTATGCATAATCAACTCATTTTCGTCTTGGTTATAGGTAATCTATTTATTTTGATAATTAATATACACGAATTAAGATTAAGGATTTGTCACATCAGCACCTGCTCGACTTGAGATAATTTTATTTTCAAGATTAACTCATTTTTTTCATCAGATCGATACCCCAATAGTTGATATCCGGAGGCCTCATGAACAAAATCAAAGAAGTACAACTTCTACTTTAATTCATTAATTTAATACGAACACAAACGATATGTTTGCTACTCACCTTATTTGCAGTTCTCGCATTGTATCTAAACGATAGGAATCCTTGATGGATAACATGTACGTCAGAAGATATTACAACGCAATTTTTAGCGTTCATTTGCTTATCATTTAACGCAGTCAGTCTCTCAAGCTGATCTCTCTCTCTCGCTCTGTCAAGATTTGACTTTATAAAGAGAAAAAACGAGACGTACATAATTAACTTGGTTCAAGGGGCTTCCACTCTGCGCTCCTCTAGAAGGTGTTGAAGAGCAGAGAATCATGTCGAATTTTCATTAGACCGCGCGCACGAGTGCTTGCAAACACTTTCTCGCACATGCAAACTAGGTCGCTGAGTTAAATCGTGAGTCGCTTTTTAACTTCGCATTAGATACCTGAAAGATAGAGTCTGAATTAACATATCCTTTAAAAATTGGCAAAAAATTGTTTTTACGAGTTTATTTTAATTCGCAATGCAAATTTCTTGTTTGCATTTGTCTTTTGAGATCGAAAGCGATGACAGCAAAAGCCACCGAGCAATTTAAGCTTTCAACGTCTGACTCCAGCGGAATGCGAACACGTTTTACGAGCTCTTGATCTTTTAGTTTTAATTTCTGTGCCACATTCTCTATAATCGGACTTATGCCTCTTGTTTCATTGCCTATTACCAGACAAACGTTTTGAAGACTTTCTTTTCTATGATTACTACTGAAGGTTTGAAAGTCTCCAGAACTAGAAGAATCGGCAAGAAGTACGAGATTGAATTGCTGAACAAGGTCACTGATTTCATCTGTTTTTAAGTTTGCCTTTATCGAAATTCTAAAACTTGCGCCCATTGATGATCTCAAGACTTTGCAGCTCCAAGGATTTACAGTTCCTTTGGTCAGCAATATTTCTCTACATCCAAGCGCAGCAGCTGTGCGAATCATTGTTCCGACGTTTCCTGGTTGATTGGTATAATGATCATGAATTCTAATACTATCTTGAAGTTGCAATTTGATCCCTTACCTGGATCCCTTATATTATCCATCAGAAGGGTTAACGGAAAGTTTTGATCGCATACTTTTCCAGGACGATAAGAACCAATAGCTTTTATCTCGAAAAATTGATGAGTCACAAAGAGGAGATATAAATTTAAAATTTTACCAAAGATCCCTTGACTCAATTTGTGATGTGACCAATGCAAAAGAAGCTTATTTGAAATCTCGATTAACGGTTTTCCAGAGGGAACAATGTTTTTTATATCGTCTTGCAAGCGATCTGGACAATAGAAAATTTTGTGTAATTGAATACGATTAGAACTGCGCAAGGCTTCTCTAATTAGTATTTTGCCTTCCAGCATCACGAGGATGCGTCCATTGAACGAGCGCTTTGGATTTTTAGCCAAACTTATGAGTTGATCATACTTAAAAAAAATTTTGCTTTCGGATCTCTTTTTAGGAAGCCTTGCTATTATGCCTCGACTAATGTCTAGACTGTGCGTTCTGAGGGATGCTCTTTGGATAATTACTAACTCTTTTAGTCCTTGGTTCAATTTCTCAAATGATGATAGTTATTTCTTTTTCATTTAGTAATACCTTTGAAACTGATTGATCGAACAATTGAGCAACCCGCCACTCATTTATTTATCAACAAACACTATATTCAAGTTTTGCACGACAGAGCTGACCAGTATCAGTTGGTTAACAGCTTAATCGAGACTTAGGCTTGATTATAAAATTTTTTATTTTTTTCAAATGTAAAAAGCAATTGTGTAATTTCAATAGTTGTGCAAGAAGATAATACTGCGTGACTCAATAATTTGTCTACAACTCGGACATTTCGCGTGTTGTGAATTTGACTTGCAAAAAGATTGAATGCAGTTCCAACAAAAGAGATGCCCACAAGTAGTCAGAGCCGGCAGATTAACTGACTCAAGACAAATCAAACAGCTTTTCAATTCGCCATCTTTTTCTTCTTGTCTTTCCATCTCAGTATTTTTCACTTCCTTAAAGCTTCTCATGCTCTTACAAACGAAATGAGTGCTTTTGACAAGAGAAACCAACTGAAGAATAAAAGAAAGAAATTTAAGAGTACCGATCAAATCTAACCGAGAAGTATTTTGAACATCCCTTTCCCTTAATGACATGTATCGTGTACCAGAAAGCCGATCCCCCATATCGAAGCATGGTGTATTGAACAAATAGCAAATAAGCCGATTAAACTCTTCCGCACTTGATACGAGTAATTTAAATATAAATATAACCAGTTTTGATTTTGGTGAGCATATTTGGGCACTACGTTCTACAGCATAAGGTAATAAAAATTTAAAAGCAATCCTTATCAAATGAGCTCGCTTTGAAAGAAGCTTTTGGCGTTTTGAGTCAAAGGGAATCAAATAGTAGTATTCCTGCCCGATTGTTTGTCTGTTTGCCAAATTCGTAAGCGAATAATAAGTCAAATCAGAAGCTAGTTCAATTTCTGGGGTCCATTTAGAAAGTGTTGTAGATGGAAGAATTTTAGAAGCAATTGAATCAAGGTCATTTCGCTGGCTATTTCTGAGCTGCTGATCCCTATTAGAAGCACGAAGTATATCAAGCTGCCGTTTTTTCATGCTTGTGTCGTTCGAGAGTTGCCGTAACTACTTAGTTTGTGAAGAAGGCGCGCAAGAGCAGCGGGCTGAACCTTCTGTCGGGATAGATCAAGCAAGACTCTAAATTCAAATGTTTTAGTTTAAGTCTATCTATCCAATTGAGAATATTCACTTGAATAGCTCTGTGTCTATTTCAATGTCAGCGGATTGAATCAAATTGAAAAGGTCGGACTCTTCCTTTGTCAAACGGTTTCTGTTGGAACTTGACTTGCTATCCACTTTTGATGTTCAAGAAAATGATTGAAATGAATTTATTAATTAAATCAGAGTGTAGCTGATGGTTGGCCTTTGCAATAGGCCCTGCTCGTCATCATTGAAAATTTAGTGACTTAGGTGCATGTGAATATTTATTTTAGTCGCAACATAAAATAATGCAGAATGGTAGGCATGCGGCTCCAAAACGAGAAGCTGGCAAAACGTGGCCTAATTTGTTCGTCTAAACTAAAGGAAAAAAGCATCTAGGGCTGGCCACGGTTTTCCAGGTCTTTGACCTTATAGATTCGCACCATCCAGTGTTCTGAGGTGAAAACTTCTTCAAGCTTAGAGAGCTCAAAGTTTTTGTTGCCTATTTCGGTGTTTCTCACTCGATCATAACCGGGTGGCTTTCCTGTTCAATTTGAATTTTAAAGCTGTAAAAACAATAAAAAATATTAAGCCACCAGGTTACCAGAATCAGTATAAACTTGTCCAAAACGATAATAAGAGAGCTTGTACATTAAGCAGTTGAGGAGATTGGGTGCTCCTTCTTTGTCAACTCTGAACTCGCCTTGAGGTGTGTAATAGTCTGACTCTTTGATATGGCGGCCTTTTTCAGTAGAGCCTCCGATTCGAACCATCCACATAAATTTATTAATATCTGTTAAATTCAAAGCTTTAGAAATTTTGCCTGGATAAATTTTTCTCAATAAGTACCATCGGAGGAATATCCGACGAGGCCTCCAAATATCACAAGGACATAATCAACGTCGAGTTCTCGCATTATTTCATAAGCCTTATCCTCAGGTGAAGCCATTGCCTTACGAGTTCTTATAGAATTTTAAGAATATTTGCCAACTCTAATCGAACCATACTTGACCAACACGAGATATGTGGGTATTGTTCCAAGTATTGTTGTCAACAAGCACAGTTCTGTTGGCCATTGCAGTGATCTGATAGCCATAATCCCACCACGACATAATTTTGGCATCCTGAATTTGAAAAATTTGAAAAGCCTTGCGTGATCGGACTACAATGCTACTATGCACTTGCTCACCTCCGGAGTGTTGTATCGAAGCCAATAGTAAGCCTCGCGGAAGTCATCGAATATGATTCTATCACCAGAGCCGCTTTTAGCGGATAAAACGATTGAAGGGCTTGAATAAGCCTCTGAAGTGACCCAAGTACAGTGGAATGTGTAATTAACCAAGAAGAAACAGACGAAGAAAATCACAAAGGCGGCTATCTTTTTATAATCAGGAATTTGAATGCAAGAGAGATTAATTGAATCAGTTCAGCAAGCTTACTTCACTCTTTTTGGGATAGTTGTCATCAATTTTCTTAGTCTTTTTGTCTTGATGAGAAGTGTCCAAATTTTTCATATAGGTTGTTAATATCGCACTTATCCCGATGCCAGATAGGATACACATTACTGGGGCAAGCACCAGCATAAGACGAACCATCACACCGGCAAAGTAAATGCTTGTCATGCCATAAAGCACAATAAAGATATTGGCATCGGAGAGGTTTTTGAAGCAAAAGTAGATGCCAACTTGAGAGAAATTAAGCGCGAAATGGTGGTAAAAATCAAAGGCACCAAGTTTTTACCTGGAAACATAAGAACTAGCATTTGTAGGTCGAAGTAAAAAGAACTCCAAGAAGTGGGTTGATGCTCACTGACTGAGGCTATGATTGGAATGTTATTTTTGGCATATGAAGGATCCAAGAGCGAATAAAATCGGCCAGTCCAGGGAGAGATTTCTTTAAAAGGCAATAATAAGAGTTGAATCTGTGGGAAGTAAGGAATGTGAACTAACTTCCAGAAATGGTTAAGACGGCAGCAACAATGCCAACAATCCCCAATAAGGTAAAGGTTGCAGCTCTGAAAAGAGTGTCGAATTGTTCTGGGGAAAGTTTGTTTTTGGTGTATTGATAGAAAGCGACTAGTTGGCATAGACCGAAAACACCCAGAGCAGCCATATGTTCACTTGATTGAATCGGCTGGAAACCGACAAATGAGATCTGCATTGAAAGAATAGTACCGAGAGAATAGACCTTAAAACAAGGAATAATTTTTTTTCCATTCTGTCTATCCGTTAAAAGGTACTCACAGTTGAATAAGCCACATAAATTCGATGGGAAAATTGGCCACAAATCATGAGAGCTAAGACATGCAATGGAATAAGGTTAATAAGAAAGACGTAACCGCCCCATGAAGAGACCATGTAAAAGTAGGCAAGTGAACAAAGGGCGGACCAGTAAATGCTACCGCTTTTTACAGCTTTGATCCATAGCCAATATGTAAGTAACATACAGAAAATTGCAATTCCCTCATTGTCGTAAGATCCAGCAACAGAGCGCGATATGTATCCTGGGACGATAGAAATCAGGCAAGCTGCAACGAGACCAGAACCAGAATCACGCAATTCTTTGGTCAAAAAGTAGGTTACTATTGTTGTAAGTGAAGAGAAGAAAGGTGCCAAGAATACACATATGTTGCGGATTTCAATGGTGATGTTCAAAAAATGTAAGACTTTGTAGAAAAACGCTGAGGTTATCATGAGCCCAGGGTAGATGGTTCCACCGATAATTCTTCCCAAAGGATACCAGGCGCGATCATCGAACCAGTTGTGAAAGTTGTAAAAGCCCTCATCAGTCAAGTACTGGGTTGTGCGGTAATTGAAATAAGGATCAAACTCATGAATTACAGATTCATATCGAAGTACGGAGAATAATCTCGTCGAAAAGGCTTTCATAAATTTTTTGAATATATACGTAGAACATTTTTAAAGGGATAAAGTCATTTACCGAGAACAGCGGCGCAGCTTAGGATCGAAAGCTTTAAAAAAGTCTCCTGCTTTTCAGGACTGATTCTCGCCAACCATTGTGGCACTTTGACCGCATCCATCTCTCAAGCAATTGGTTTTCTGAATTTAAATCAGTTAAAGGCTTGAACAATTATTGATTAAGAAACTGATATGCTGATCTAACTAATTTTAGAAAGCCAAAGAAAGGCATTTGTGACAAAAGGAAGATATGGGCCCATTTGAGCAGCAGGAGTGGAGGCCATCCGTTCAACAAGCGAGGCATCACAGGTTTCGATGAGTGAACGGGTCGAAAATAACATAATTTCCACGTATCGCTCTCCTTCACATTTGTGACTGCAGCCACGTCTGCACTAAGTGGTTTTATACCGGCATATGCAAAATGGGAGCGGGAAGCAGCAGGTAGCAAGAGAAATTTAATTTTACTCGCGCCAAAATGTCTTATCGGTTCACTAGGTAACAACTTAAGTTGGTTTTGCATCGTGATTTGCACTTTGTTAAGTGACCGCAACTGCGGCAATCGAAATAGGCGCTTGAACACGCGCCGTGGGGAGCTTTTAACTGAAGTTTTTTTTTTCAGAGAAATTTCTTCCAAAAAGTCCAGAAGCAATCGAAAAAATCATTTATCATTTATTTTTAGAAATGGCTAAGAGCGAACGAAAAAGCAAATGGAAGCGAAAATTTCGCGCTATCAAACGCCTTAAGAACAACAAAAAAGAAGAAGTTCGTCTCAAAACGATGATAGAAAAAGCACAAAAGTCAAATCTACTAGAAGAAGCTATGCCTCTAGTACAAGAAAATGGTAAAATTCAATAACTTTTGAATAAGCAGTTGATTTTTTATTCTATTTGTCTCAAGAACTGCAGGCTGATGAAAACATGGATAAAAAGGTTTATAATCGGCGAACCAAGCTGGACGAAAATGGAAATTATCCCATTTGGATGAACCAAAGGGCCATTAAAAAGCTAAAAAAGATTAAGAAAAAGGTTGCAAATAAATGATTAATATCGTAGCTAATAATCGGTTGCTCTCCGTTAATGCAAAGTTTGAATGAATTGCAAAGATTTTTTATTTTTACTTTCAAATATATCACTAGAGCATTTAGAGTACTTACGATGGCCGCCAAGATTCTGATCATGCGTTGATTGCTAATGGTGTCAGAGATGGAAGTATTTTTAAGCAATGAATTATATTAGAATTGAACAGAATGGGAACAGTATTAAACCATTTTAGCCCTTGATAGAACGACTAGTTAGAAAGAATCAGACATTATAGATTGATAGTAAATAATTGATGAAAAAAGCAAGATTGAATGCGGATGGCAAGAAAGCCGATTGTCGGCTACATTAGTCGGATGCCGACAGCGATCAAGAATCGGTGGGAGTTCTCAGATCGATCGAATTAGAATGGAAAGAGAGAATAGATTTGGCGTAGAACTGGTTGGCCGCACCTGTTCAGTTTTGAATAATTCTCAATCAATTATAAATTGTTGATCTAAGGTATTAGAAGGGTACAGAAAACGAGAACGGTGCGATATGGTCGGAAAATTCGAGGCCTAATTAGAATGCAGAATGCTTGGCTGATTGGCTGAGACGTTTCACCTGAGCAGGAAGCATGGCGACCAATCAGGAATGAAGCAGAAACAGAGCTATATTTCGATTGGTTCGGAAAGTTGCCACAGAAAGGCTTATTTGCAATTGATTTCAAAATATAGTGCGCTCGAACCTGTTTCCGGCCTCGTTTTAACTTAATCAGTATCGATAGGAGTTGGCCGAATTAATAAATTGTTTCTAAATTCATCATGTACACTTCTCGCTAGTCACATTAATATTTAACCCGGTTTAATTCGGCACGAATGCGCATGCCCTCATCTCCTTTCCTTCTTTACCCGATTGAACCAAACTTGTCAGCTTTAATAATTAATACTCAATTCTTGAAGTTGTCAATTTAACAGCCACTCACTTTAATATCTAGTTTAAAGCTGTTGTTTAGATGAATCCCTTTTATTCGCATGGCCACTCGCAACACCTTGGCGCTCATGTGCCAGGTAGCTTATTCGGCCACGAACCCTCTTCGTCGGCACCTTCGCCTAGCCAGCTAGCAAGTGATTCTAGTGCGGCGACCTTCAGTCGTGCACCTCATTTCTCTTCAGGCACGGTTTCTCATCCATTTCATCTCGGTCCTCATCAACAAGGACTGACCAATTCAAATAACCAACAGCATACATTTCTATCGGCTCAACCTCAGAACCCCGCCGCTATGGTTGCTGCCTTTTATGCGCGATCAGGCAGTGGTGACGCGCTCAATCGTTATCACATGGGCCAAACAGTTATGCCCAGCGCTTCATCAGCCGCATCCCCATCGAATACGGTAACTTTATAGCACTTTTAAATATCATTAATAATTACAGCAAACAACTTTCATTCCAACCATCGATTAAATCAAATTAATTTTTTATTATTTGAATTTTCCGAGTTTGAGGTTAAAATCCTTTGTATCAAAAAGAAAAAAGGAGCATATGCTATAAATAATTCATCCGATGCTTCGACTCGTTTGAGCGTGATCTCTGAAAACAACTAAAGAGAGAAGCTTAATCTCTCACTCTCTTGTCCGGTTAAGCTGTTTAGTCTCTTGTTCGATTTTATTCGTGTGCATTAGTTCCCAGGCCATTTCCATGTTTTAGACTTTTTGACGAAAGACAGCCGCCGAATGGCTATTCCACACGCTTCTTACAAATGTGAACGAGAGAGTGAGTAGGGAGAATTCATTCGATGCACTTGCTGATAGTTTCACGCGAGAACATCAAATATTCCGATATTGATTTTGCTAATAACACCAAGCAGGGCCCTGGGACCTGATTATTCTATTCTTCGTATTTTGAGTTTAGTCCTTTGGCCTGGAACTGACGAGTTGAGAGCTAAAATGGCCCAGCTGAGCATTTCACCCGGCTGCTCAGTCCAGATACTAGTTAATATGACGGGGGAATCGTTTAATTGCCTTTAGGCATGAAACAAGTCCAGATGGCTAGGTAGACGCGACTATTTGACAGTTGTGCCGCCACCAGCGTTGTCGTCAACTCGCCCTGCTTTTTGCTTTGCTGCGACGAGCAGTTGCTAGTGAAATTTTTCGGTCACTTTCGGTCCTTTAGTCGTCGTCAATTATTTTGACTTGTTTGCTAAAGTTGTTTTCTCATGTGATCCACTCATTTATTCACCTTGTTTCTCTTTAAGTGGAAGAGCGGACATTTCATAGAGAACTTCAAATTCGAGCCAAATGTAAACTGCCATCGACTTTCTTTAATTAATTTTTGCCCATTTCTAACACCTGCTCTTTTCTCATAGACCAACCTATTCGGTAGCATAGAGGACAGCTTAATTGCACGTGCCGAAGCTTTAGCAGATATCAGCAAAGCTTCAAACCACCTGGCGGCTACCGCTGTCAACCACCCTGCTTCACATCATGCCCATCAGCATCATCTGCTCGGTCGATCGCCTTTTGACAGCAGCGAAGCAAACGAAAGCGAATGTCTTACTCGGTCTCAAAATTTAGCAAATCAGCACGCACATTTACATCAACAACAAGACGGGCAAATAGGCGCGGAATCAAATCACTTTTACAATCCCTTTTATGCGCAGCATGCGAATACCTCGCCGTCACTTCATTCAACTCAAAACTCGAGTGTGCCATTGCATCAAACTGAATTAGATATTGATCCCCAAGAGCTGGAGATGTTTGCAGAGAAATTCAAGCAAAGACGAATCAAGCTCGGGGTGACACAGGCGGATGTTGGCCAGCAGCTCAACAAGCTTAAAATTCCAGGAGTGGGTTCCCTCAGTCAGAGTACAATCTGCCGCTTCGAATCGCTAACGCTGAGTCACAATAACATGGTGGCATTAAAACCAGTTCTTCAATCATGGCTTGAGCAAGCCGAAGCAGAAGCTCGAAGCAAAAAGAGAAATGAGGAAAATTTGAACATATCTGGCTCGAGCATGGGGACCTCGATAGGAACTTCGACTAGCGCTGGTATCTCATACATCTCTAGCGGCTCAAACAGTAGTGCAAATACCTCGGCTGATCGAAAGAGGAAGAGAACGTCGATCGCCGCACCTGAGAAGAGATCTCTAGAAGCATATTTTTCAATACAACCTCGGCCATCAGGCGAAAAGATTGCGCAAATCGCCGAAAAACTAGATTTGAAAAAAAACGTGGTTAGGGTATGGTTCTGTAATCAGCGCCAAAAACAAAAGCGCATGAAGTTCGCCGCCATTCAGAGCAGGTAGAGCAGGCTTCAAATGATGATGACGGCAGCCTTCTATAGAACAGCGTGTAATACTGGACTAGAGAAGGAAACAAAGAAAACAGTACTAGTCGCGAAAACAGTCGATGCCTACAGGCTTAAGGTTTTTTTTTTATGTTACTATTTGGTTTTCATCTTGTGGTTTCTGGTTCGCTTATTATTTCTTTGGCTGAGTTTAGTTGTTTTTACAAATTAAGGAAAAAAGTGTATTTTCATTCCATTACCTAGCCGAGTCTTTCTCGCGCCTTCTTTACACCAGCTCTTGTTTTCTGGTTGCTTAAATAAAGGCAACAAAATCAGCCTCAAAGTATTGGAATCTTGCTAACCCATTCTAGCTACCGAGTTGATTGGGCACCGGCACTGTCAAATATTTGCATTTAAATGGTGAAGTGTGAGCACGCGTGCTTTTACTTAACGATCGATTTGTATTAATTATTAATAAACCTTAAGCGAGCTTGAGCAAAGTGCCAATGCTGACGCACAACTTCAATTTAATGCGTGATAGTTGCTAGACGGTCCTCTTGGCTCGCAACCCCCCAAGAAACTTGATTCCATACATGTCTGGATCGTTAAGCATTAATTCATATCAGATGCACCATTGTGCAAAAATTCAGCGTCAGGTCCATGTTCTTAAAAGAAACTGATTCCGCTTTATTAAAACAACCAATAGGAACAAGATAAAACAGCCAAAATACTCAGATGCCGGATAGCCGGCACAAGCCCATTTTGGTATTTGAGACTGCCACAAATAGGGCTCCTGTGGCAATGAATGATCGAACGAGCGTAGGGCCAAGCCCAGAGTAGAGTTTACTGAAACCTTGTCGAATTCAAAAAAAAATTAAATCGAATTGCTGAATTTGGAAAGCTCGTTGAAGTTTTACCTTCGTTTTTTACTATACTCTTAATAGCTCCAAAAAATCCCATTTTGGCTAATGGTCCATTAGGATCTATTTGCACTCTTGATTTGACCACATCAGCCGGAAATATGCTTATCCACAGAGATAAGCCTCCAAGGCCTCCACAAAACGCAGTTTTTAAAATTCCTGTTTGAAAATTGTCAATGTTAAATTTAAGGGAAATAAGGATGAGAATTCAAATTACCTATGTCATCTTTACTCTTTCCTTCAGGTGTTAGAAGAGAGCGACTGAGTTCGTATGCGCCGAAGAAAAAGAAATATCCGGGCATCTCACGCGCAAAGGTAGAGACCAGACCATGATAGAATCCTCGCACCCCGCTTTGCTTATAGATTTCAGCGCACATTTTAAGTGGCCCACTAGAATTGCTGTTAAAGATTGGGTTGACTAAAAGAAAAGCTCTTCTTACACATTTGTTGAATGATTAAGTTCCCTTGCTGATTGAAGACGGCATTTGACTAACTCAGTCGGACAAAGAACCAATGAGGCGAAAAATGCTGCTGAGGAACCAGCAAACGCGTTCTCTACTGTATTTAGATCCTCAATACTTGATTTTTGCCTGAGTTTGCATATTGTTCGCTGACAAAAGCCATACGACATGAATAGGACGGCGTTCTCTGAGGAAAAATGTTCATAGCTATGAGAGTGTAGCCTGGCCTTAAACCTTAATTCCTACCTGCAATATTGGCTGAGAGTGCTGGACCAGTGCCAGCATACAATCCACGGATTCCCTCTTTTCGAAATGTTTCCAAGCCGCAGTTTAAAGCACTCTGATAGAGCTTTGGGAACATTTGCATTTTAACTTTAATGGTATCAAGAGGCTGCCCGACATACACGTTGGTAATGCCACCGGCGACTCCGCTGGTAAAGTCAATTATTTCCTCCATTTGGCTCACTCACAAAGTAGACGGGCTTCGTTGGGTGAAAAGATTCTTATTAAAACCTTATTTACTAAATGTATAATTTATTCAAGAAAGATGTTGGTTTTGCAATACAGAAGGTAATTCGACTTAGAAAGGCCACACAGAATGAGACATGTAATTTGAACTAGTACAACAAGAATTGGCCAAGGAACATGTTGGCGACTAGTACTCAAGAATTTATTTGTTAAACCGTTTGCATAATTCGCATATCTGGCTTCGAGTTCATGGTGTTGTGGCGTTGTTATCTCATCTAGATAGGCGAACACGCCCGAAATAGACGCTTGAGGCCATGCACTGGGTTTCGTTCTGACGATGTCGATTGAGAGTTTATGTGCCCAGGGAAAATGACATGGCATGCATGGATCGATTCATCATAAATTGAATAAAAAGCCAACTCACTGTTTATTTCAATCATTTCTTTATTGAGTTTTTTTTTGTAAAAGCAGTGCATGAAAACAAGCGAAAAGAACAATATATTCAGACTATGTATGTGTAGGCTAGCGAACAAAAAAAACAAAAGCGATGGAGCTTTCCATCGGTTCGTTTACATCAGTTTGCTTTGAAAAAGTCATTTTCCACAATATTGCTTTTCACAGAGGATCGAAGGAGAGTAGAGAGCGGATCAAATATATAAATAACAAGTGACGAGCTGTTTAAAAAATAAAAATTTTAAGCAACAAGTGAATGAAGGATATTCTTGGCGACTATTAGAGTTCTGGTCCACATCCGATGCTCTCTAATCAAGTGGTACACTCTTACCAGCAGCGCCGATCGAGTTTTGGACTCGTTGTCGCCTTTTAGTTACAATTGCATATCCAACACTCATCGAAAATATAAAATAATTTTTAACTTGAGAGCCCACGCGAGTAATCTGCTGCGCTATTGTGGCTGTTTAAATTGTGGCTTGTAAGTTAATTACGGAAGTTGTCTTCTTTTGCTTTTGCCATTAATCTGCGAGTGATGCTCTTCCGCGATGAACATATAAACCATCTCCACTCCAAGTGAGGTTGGCAAAGTTGCAATCGCCAAGGATCTAAACTCTGCTGAATTCCCTCTACTGGCTTTATTAGTGAAGGTTTAATAATAATACAGACGATAATAATTATAATAATAATCATCACGATAGTAATAATAATAGGCTTTGGCTTGCTTTCTTCTGGTCTACTAACGTTTCTATATAAAACTAGGAAAGTATGAAAGGCGGCATCGGACGCCTTTGGTCACGGCATCACAAGATGCGTTTTCTTCTAATTAAATAAATTCAATCGAATCAATTCTAGTCAAATTGATGAAGAGTCTGATGGCCATGGTGTTGGCCAGGCTGTGTATGAGGCCCATTGTGCTGATGATGATGTTGGTGAACATGATGATGTTGTTGGTGTTGTCCAAGAATAGATCCAGAACTGCCACTACTATTGCCGCTCGGATTCATTCCAGCGAATATCGCACTGAGCTCGCTGTTCTTTAGCAAGTATTTTTCAAGCTTCGCCAATATATGCTTGCCGTATGTAAATTTGCGCAGCGAGTGAATGTGCGGACGTATTTTTTGCATTAGAGCCTTTCTCTGCGACGGCTCAGCGACATCAATCATTTTTTGTACTACATAGTTCGCGTATTGGTCCTTCATCATTGTGAATAAAGGACAGTTCATAGTATCCGGTCCAGCGCAAACTTCTTCGATTAGCGTGGCTCTTTCTGCTCTGCTTGCGTGTGTGACGCATTTTTCAACAACATTACTCGCAAACTTGTGCTGTGATAGAGTGAGAACTTTTCCTTTGATTTGTTCTATGATTCTAGTCTTGTCCTCGGCGTTGCCGTGCTCAAGCACATGTTGAACGACATAATTGCCATACTGATCCTGGACGAGTCTTTCAGTGTTTTTGTGCAGCTCGTCCAAAATCGGTGACGTTTGCTCATGAATGCAATGTTCAAGTATGCGCTGAATTACTCGACAACCATAAGGATGAGTTGACAAGTGGTAAACTTGTTTAAGCACATCAGAGACTATAAAATCAATTGCCTTCGGGTCGCAGCACTCAATGCACTTTTGGATCACATGATTTCCATTCTGATCTTCAATGCATTTGACTATGTTTCCCTCAAGCTCCCTAGCCATCTCGATCTGCATTTCGCTGCTAATTGACTCTAGTGCTTTCTGAATGACGCGGCACCCATACATTTGAAGAGCAAGAGTCAACACGTGGCCACGAAGTTGTTGAGCAATTGCGCTTTTATGTTCACTAGTCCCATACTCGAAAAACTTTTGGATAACGTAATTTCCGAACACATCGGTCATCAATGTGTGGCATGCAGGTAATATTTCACGAAATACCATGTCCTTGTCCATATTACTAGCTCGCTCTAATTTTTGCTGAATAAACCGCGAACCATGCTGGTCCATGCTAAACTCAACAAAATGATTAACTATATCCCTTAGCTGAAGATGAGGTTGGCGATTTGTCCTGAACTCTTCCAGAAGCCTGCTTCGATTCATCGACTTGTCTGTTGATGCGCCAGAAGTGTTAAGAGTTCCCGAGATTGAAGAATTAGCAGTTGAACCATTGTTGCCACTAGTGCCTCCTGTTCCTCCATTTCCTTGATTTGGCCCATTTCCGTAGCCACGGTTAGACGCTAAATTGCCTCCAGAGTATATTCCTGAGCCAAAGAATGAATTTGTCATTTTCCGCCCAGTGCCTGGAGCTTGCTGCCCTTGATAAGGATTATAATTGCCTGCAGGTTTTTAAATTTATTTGAATCTTGACGAATGAAAGGCAAATATTTCTCACCGTATAAACTGTCCAGTAAGCTATTTGGGTTTCCGTTAAGAGCTCCCGCTTGTTGGTTATTCGGAGTAGGTGAAAGTGGGGTGGCAGTTCCACCCATAGCACTGCCCATCATTCCCATACTGCTGCCTGGGCTCCCTGTTAGTCCGCCTCCGGCAACAGCGTTTGATGATAAGAATCCTTAATTCAAGTTACTTAATAGATTTCTTTTTCAATAGCTACTTAAGAGATTTACCTGGAGTAGAGCCGAGGCTACTGCTCGGCGTGAATCCTTGATTGTTTGTATTGAGCAGCATTGGAGGAACTAGTCTCACGTTTGAAGTATTTCGATTTGCCGCGGCTACGGCAGCAGCCGCCATTGCAGAAGGTGGCATAACCATTGGACCCGAGATTGTGGGATCGTACGGCGCTGCAGCAAAGTTGGCCATAGTAGGAGGATAAAATGAAAAGCTGTTCTGAGAGCCTCCATATCCAGGTGTTTGGGCCGGAGAGTCAGAACGACCCATTATATTTGCTTTCATAAGATTTTGGGCCATACTTGAGATGCCTAGTCCTCCAGGAGAGCTGGCCAATATGTTGGGCTGAGGCTGCTGTTGTTGCTGAAGTTGCTGCTGAAGTTGTTGGTACATTAGGCTTTGGGCAGCTAAGTTAAAGTACGAAGGCATATAAGGGTAAGGACCGTCAAATGGAGCCGCTTGAAACATCTGTGGTACAAAATGTTGCTGTTGCTGTTGTTGCTGCTGTTGAGTTTGTGAAGCTGTATTTGGTTGAGGCAATAGAAACTGTGACTGTTGTGATATCAGGGCAGCTGCATGGTTTTGTTGTCTAAATAAGTCGTAGGGAGTACCCATATCAAGAGGATTGTTTTGGTGTCCCATTTGAACGCCACTTTCGCCAGATTGGCTTGGTTGAATCAAATGAGATGAATAACCAAACTGTAGAGAATCCATTTCAAGACCAGCCTCATAAGGACTGGGGTCGAAGGTCAATGTGCCGCTGGTATTTGCGCTTGCTGTTTGGTATGGATTTCTTGGATCAACGGCACCTTGAGAGGTCATTGTAGATGGCTGAGGAGTTGTCTGCTGCTGTGGTTGTTGTTGTTGTTGTTGTGCTGTTTGCTGCTGCTGTTGTTGACTTTGTGTGACTGTATGGGAGTTTGAATGATGTTGTTGGGTATGAGATGAATTAGCTGATTGCTGTGAAGAGCTGTTTGTTTTCTGAGGACTTTGAGTCGGCCCGTTAGAATCTGTGACAGCTCTCTGTTGCTCAGCACCTCTAGACTCCTCAGTTGGTTCTTCACGATTACTCTCGCTTCCATCTTCGTTTGACTGGTAAACATGTAGCTTTATGTGTTTGAGTCTGCTATCAAGCTCTTTGACAGACGGAGAGTTATCTTCGAGAATATAATTCACTAGTTTAAGGCCGAGATTTTCCGTCGATTTAGGAGAGAGTAGATTCGCATCTCGAGGCTCGCTGCTCTTGCGGGGTTGCATTGGTATAGGCTGTGAAACACTATGATTTCCGGTATTTGAGGAACTAGTGCTTGAATCCTGGGCACCCCATCCGCCCATGAATCCAAACCTTCCCGGTGTATCCATCCACATTTTTCGATTGTGTTCGAGTACAGTATCGTCGCCACTCCATTTGTTGGTCGTTGAGTGCTTGCTGTAAATGCCAAGCTCCTGCTGTTCAGGCCGCTGGAAAAAGTATTTTACATCACCGTCGTCATGCGACTTGGCCAACGAGCGGGGTGTGTGGGGTGGGTCTTGTTGGACACCGCTCGCTCCACTAGCACCGCTCGAAGTCGCACCGTTTGCCGCGATCATCGCTGCTTCTTTGCAAAAAGACAATTAGTTTGCTCGAAATAGGAGTCAGGGTGGACTAGCGCCCTCTGCTCACCTCGATTAAAACGGATATTTACAATTGTTTACTGTACAATATCGATTATATATATATTAACAAGAATTATCTAAAATGAACTTGATTTTAGTGAGCAATCCAAAAGAGCTGACACCAGCTCCATCCAGAATAGAAATGAAAAGGGGAGCGCAGTTTGGCGATCACATTCACATAAGCTGAGTATATGCCGACCAGCATGATGGGACCAAGCCGATACACAAGATGATGTTGATGATGATGCAGCGAATGCTGGCCGCATAACTAGACGAGGGGGGTACCTCTGTGCATGTACTCGGCGTATCGCACGCGCGGCGCAGCTTGTTGGCGTAGATACGCCACGCTCATTGTGTGGCTGCTCCTTAGCCGCCACTTACTTATTCATGCATGGCAGCTTTTATTAGTCTTAAGCGTCTACTTATTGTCACAGCCTTTAAAAGCACTCAGCCATGATACCCTTGGTCCTAATGTACGAATCTTTCCATCTATATGGCCTGATCATGCCGAAACATTGTCTTGAGAATGTTAGCATGAGTGCCTCGCCCTTTACCTAAGCCTGCTAAGCGTGAAAATAAGCAGACAAACTAAACTTGGATATAGAAATAATTTAAGAATTTCAGAATCGAACTAATTAAAATCTAATTAGGACAAAAACCAACTCCACAAACCCCCAGCCAGGCGAATTATATCTTTGCAAACATGTCATATGACATCAATTTGGTCTATTTACCGTTTGGTGGCCGCCAAGCGAATTGTTAAACTGCAACAAGTTTGATAGAATGCGTATTGTTATTGTTACGTTAACACTGGCCAGCGTCGTGTTGGCCAGCTGCCCTCCTAAGCCGTCTGACTGGTGCAACAGTGTTTCTTCAGCGATTGAATGCGGGGTTAGATGAACAGACTGTAAAGATTCATATTTTTCGAATCTAATTATTGCGTAAGGTCCTTAGACAATGTTCGGAATTCGTATGGAGTCAAGCACTAAGTCAGCCGATGGTCAATTTCACCCTTTACTACGAATCCCTTTGTCCTGATTGTCGGGCATTTATCACTGGCCAATTAGCAGGCACATTTGGAAAGCTTTCATCTATAATGAATTTAACCGTGATTCCTTTCGGAAATGCGAATGAAACTTGGAGAAATGAAACAAAGTTATGGCAGTTTGAATGCCAGCACGGCCAGCCCGAATGTTGGGGAAATCTGCTTCATACTTGCATGATTCATTTTAACCCGAAACCGGACGATCACCTGCCGTTTATCGTTTGCATAGAGACTCAGCTGGAGAGCATGGACATTTATGACGCGGCCAACTTATGCGCTAAAGCCTTGAATGTGACTATGGCTCCAATAGATAAGTGCATGAACAGCCGACAGGGCAATCAGCTTCAGCATGCCTACGCTCTTCAAACCCAAGCCCTTCAGCCACCACACAAGTATGTACCATGGGTTACGCTCAACGGCGTTCACACGGATGCGATTCAACAGCGGGCTGAGAATGACTTGATCGGCTTGATTTGCGACGCGTATCAAGGAAATCCTAAACCTGCTGCGTGTAATCAGTAGTTCTCTAAAAGCTGAAAAGACCAAACTTTTATATTATTTAGTCAGATAAATTAGTAAACTCTTTTTTCAAACTGAGGAGTTGGCTTTCTGAAAACTGAATTGTTCAAGAAATAAACTCAGATTGATTTTCAAGACAAAAAGGTCGGAATTTTGTAATGTGTGAGGGTCAAACAAGCCGAATGCTGTCTTGTTTGACCAGGGGGGACTATCGAGAAAAAAATTAGAAGCATTTACTTAACATGATAGAGAAGGATTTGACGCACTCAGTTTGTTTGGAATTCTAATTCAAACTATTGTGTATGTTATGAGTATGAACACGCACAAACTCCGTCTGTGTGTCTCTCTAATCCAAACATTGGCGCTTGTAGTCCTCATGTTTATGTGCTTTATGAGGCATCTTATCGAATTGCTTGGTCGGCTAATTTCAATCGAACGGATTAAGGTCACCAGGTGTTGTTTTTCGTTTAATTAGCTGCTCGGATGAATTGCAATTCAAAGTAAATAAAATCGAACGCAACTGAGCACAAAAATGAGCTGCCTCAAAATGCTTCGAATTTTTATATTCTATATATTTAGCTGTTCGGCCAGGTGTCAGCACACAGTAAATCTGTTAAATGTTAACGTCACCTGGACCAATAAGGGAGAGTCAACTGAGTTCGAGATTCGAACCCTGGGCGAACTTGGTCTTGGAATGCGCCTCTATAACTCCTGGGTAGCAATTGGCATAAACTCAGTTCCTAAAATGGTGAGTCCCTTCCGACCGTTCACAGATATAGTTTCAGTTCAACCTTTGTATAGATGAATGCAAATGTGGTGGTTTGTTCAAATAGTTTCATGAAGAAAGGAATTGAACATTATCTAAACGATCAAGACTATACTTCTTATTTGTTTGATTCAGAGCAGCCACAAATTGGATTATGGAACCCACAAATCAGATACGAAAACGGCCAATTGAGCTGCAAGTTTAGAAGGCAAAATCAAATGGCATATGACAAATACATAAACATAACTGCTGGCTCAAAGCTTTTCATTTTGATTGCGTATGGCCCGGGCTCTTTTGCTTACCACGGGCCCAATAGAATAGTCTCGAGACAAAAGCTCAGCTTTTCAGTCGATATGCCCAGTAACAACCTGATGCAGCTCGTTATTCCTCCAGAGCTTCAGAATCGAACTCGGCTGTTTTCTTTGCTCAATGTGTTTGTTGCCATCACTGGAAAAGAAGATTCTACCACAGACTTTTTCGTCACTTCCTCGCTGGCACCTGACATAAATATACAGAACGCTTGGCTTGGAATTGCTTTCAATGACGAGCCCCGAATGGTAGAAAAGATTTTCTTTGACGCTTTAATTTTCATCGAATGATTATGCCTCTTTAGACCAACGCAGATGTTGTCGTTTGCCGCAGTTCAGTTTACCTTACTTCCGAGCTTCGCCGATATCTTAACGGTCGTTACTTTAGCAAATTGATGAACTACAGCGAGCCAGCCTTTGGCCTCAGCAATCAGCATATACACACCCACAACGGAAACTTGACTTGTTCTTTTACTCGTGAAAACGAGAGCAAAATGCCGGGCTATTACAATTTAACTCCGACAAGCAGACCATATCTTTTAGTTGCGTATGGGATCGGAGATGTCTCGTATCATTTCCGTAATCGAGCAGCGAGTAACCAGAGAATTCAGGTTTGGGTACCGCAAACCGAAAAAACGGAAACAATGGTCCTTAGCACATCGGCTTACAGAGAAGCTGACGCACCTCGAGCTCTTACTCCGTCTCATTCAGCAATTAACTCTTCCGTAGCAGCTGTCTTAACCGAACCAACAAGTACGTTTAAGCAATATTTAGACCAAGATAACTTGTCAAACCAGTCACTTTCGATGAGTTCGTTTATTCCGAGTAAAATTGAACTATTATCGTTTGCGATTACAAACTCGACATATTTAGGCGACAAAAATTCATTAAATCTAGCTCAAGTGCAAGTCAAATCGCCCTTACAAAACTGGTGCATTCAAATTAGTCTATTCGGAATGGTTTGGATCATGAATTGAATCTTAATTATCCAATGTTTGCGATTGTAGAAGCGCTGCTTGAAATTTAAAATTAAAAAAAAAACAATAAATTCACAATTCTAATTTGGTAGCCCTTGTTCAAATAAGAGTTGTAGCCGATACGAAATCTCAATTATACATTCATTAAAATTTCCAATTCAGCTGCCTAATGTGTTCGATTGAGAACTCGGTATAAAATTGCTTGAGATCGAGAGTTTGCTCCCAATCTCGCAATAATGATAGGAAGTATATTTTTGTGTCTAGTGCTCGTGCTGAATCAAGCATATGCTTCCAAAATCACCCTCAATCTAATTGACGCAGTAATAAGCGTCGAAAACGGAGAAGAGAAGACTGCATTTAAGGTGGAATCACCGCTCGGAAGCAGCAGCTTAAACGACGCATGGATCGCACTGGGAATAAACGATCGACCCAGTCTAGTGAATGCCAGTGTGATTCTCTGCCAGTTGAGGCAGCGATTAGTAAAACAATTTTTTAATGGAGGTAACCGTGTTCTGCCGCACAGCGACTGGGCTCACAACAGCATTGGAATCGAGAGCACCCAAGTAAAGCTTTCATCCGATGCCAAGATCGTCTGTTCGTTCACAAGACAGAATACATTCAACTCTCCGGGTTACTTTAACATGAGCACCCAGTCTGCTGCATATATTTTACTGGAACGAGCTAACGGTAATAGCATATAATCTACTTGTTCTCAAGGGAAAGGCGAATCTAAAGTTACTTCTTCTGACTATAGGTGACTTTGGATATAAACGTATTGAGCTAGAAAATACGCCCAACCGAGTTGGCAGAATGAGCTTTGATAAAACGGCCGATGAGCTAATTTCAAGAGCAGGCGAAGCTGGTGGCTTCGATCTCATTCAAATATTCATGGACGCTTTTAATTGGTTCCTTGGCTTTTTCGGGCTTTCATCTCTGTTCGGTTTGCCAAAGTGATGGAATGTGATTAATTTCAAATAAGAGCATAATAATCGATTAATAAATAAGTAGAAGCATTTAACACATGTGCAATATAATACAAGGCCGTAATGAACATTAAGAAAAAGGCAGCATATATCAAGCACCCCACAGGGTGGAGAAAGCGCAATCGCTGTTTTTCTAACAACTACCACCCAGCGTCAAACAAACGACCGAAATATTTAATTTTAAGATTTCAAGAGCACAGACTCGACGAAAGCTGTTGCAAACCAGAGGGTTATGAACTTTGTTAAATCACGTTCAGTCTATTGAAAGCGGCGGCGAATCTTCTCTTAATAAAACATATTATTCTGAACGCATGCTATTTATTTGCACTTTGGATATCAGTCTCAAGACGCGCTCTCCCCAAGAGCGCTCGAATGAGATGTCTAGATGTGCGCACCAAGCTTTACATTAGGCAATTCATAGTAACAGGTTTCAAACGAGACAGCATAGAAATAAAAACACCTCATGTCACTCAAGATACTCACTTTCGATTTCTTTCTTACTTGCTCCTAGGTGTAAAAACAACTACTCGAAGAAAGGAAAAGTAACCATGGAGGCACATGGATCAGTTTGAGTCAATCCATAGCATAATCGAAAACAAAGGAAAATAAAGGGAATCGGCGCAATTGGTAAGCAGCGTGAAATTAATAGTAGAAAAAATTGACATACCAGCAGCCAGATAGCGTTAGCTTGCTCATAAAAAATAAAATCCGCCAACAGAGTAACCTTGCAAGTGGCATAATTTACCAGGAGGATGGTGTACCTGTCAACAATATTCGTTATTTTATCGTTTGGCGTTAATGTATTATTGGCCACCACCAGTCCAAGTCCATTCCATCCAGATGAAGAGCTTGCATGCAAATTAGGAGACTGCGAACTGCCCCTTAAAATCTGCTTGGACAATTGTTTTGATAGAGTCAGCTGCCTGAAATGCATTTCAGATAACTTTCCCACTTGTGACGCGTGTGCAAACTCGATTATGAGTGTTCAAGATATTGGAGATGAAAGAAGCTCAGAAAGCACATGCAAAACAGAGCATGAGTTTGAATCGATAAAATGCTCTTTCTATTGTCGAGCTCAGGGCAGAGAGAAAGGATTTTGCAATTCAACGGCTGATGGTGAAACAAAATGCACGTGTAGTGTCAATGGCACTTCTAATTTCAGCGTCGAGCATAATGGCCCTTCATCTCTTTCAAACGAATTATTAGAAAACAAGACTGATTTAGCAAGTCACAAACCTAGCCATTTAGCTGTCTCAACTATTGATGATGAGATCAATCTAAGTCCAGCGGTAGATAATACTCAAATTCTAACTGATGGAAGCCAACATTTGGTGGTTACCACCAGCCCCATTTCAATCTCGGAAACTGAACCCCAAACGCAACTTAATCTGGAAACAACTATACTTGTGAAACCAAATGAAATTAATGGCGATAATGAAAAAACATTCGCGACGCGACCACCGTTGACCTTACCGCAGACAGCGTCTCAAATGATTTTTGAAACGTCTAATACCGACAGCTCTAGAAGCTCAGATTTGCTACTGACAACTACAACCACAATCTCGACCTCAACATATGCTACATCGACAATCAGTTCAACAGTATTTAAAACGACATCCACAAGTCAAAAGACGTCTGAGACATCCTCAACTTCTACAAAACTGCCAACGGCATCATCAACAACAACTACAACGTCGACTACTATTTCACCCCTACCCACAACAACAACCAAGAAATCTACAACATCAAACGCATGGTCAATCACTTATGATCCTGGGATTTCCACAGCATCATTTACAAGTGAAGTTCAGAGGCTTGATACTTCGGCAATGAGAAAAGCTGAGTACGATGAACATCGCACGGCTGCTGCTAAAACACGCCATTCATTGCTAAAAATTCTTTTGATTGTCTTGATTTCATCCGTTTTCGTGCTGGGGGCTTACAAACTCACCAAAAACAGCGATGCGTTATTTTTTTGCAAAACTTACAGACAAAGGTTTGACGCCAACACGCAAGCTAGGCCTATATATAGATCAAACGTAAATGAAATCGAATCACAACCCCTAAATCCTTGATGTCTGGACTGATTTATGTTATTTAAACAATTTTTCGTAATCAAAGTTAGAATTAGTTGCTTATGTTATTGAATGTTTTTACCATAATAAATTTGAATGTAAGCCATAACAAATAAGTTGCTGTTTCCACTGATTTTATAAGGCTGTGATCACTTCAAGAACATTTCATTCTAATTTAAGAAATTGTGAGTTGGTTGTTGGTTTATAACCTCGATCTGAAACTTAATTTTGCACTTTTAATTTAAACTAAAATTCAGCGTTGACCAATTATTTGATCTAAGAAAGAAAATAAGAAAAAGCGATGAAGGCCTGGGTATCGTCCGCTTTTTCGGGTGACGATTTGCACTTGAAGAGCAAGTCGAAAAGCTTTGGATCTACCAGTCAAGGAACGATAAAGCATGCCCAAAGCCGACCAGCCGTTAGTCGAGCATCTTTGAAAATGCCAGACGCAAAAGATAAGAAACAGAATGTTTCAATTGCAGACAAGTACAGGCCTAAAAGCCGTTCGGAGCTTGTGGTGAACAAAGCCAAAGTAGATCAGCTAAGCTTGATGCTGGAAGAGCTTATGAAAAAAAAGGAAGAATCGATTCTGCTTATCCAAGGACCGTCTGGTTGTGGCAAATTCGTTAAGTAAAACGTGAAACCGTTTTGAAGAGTTATTTTCTTCATGAGAATTTCTTTTCTTCTAATTTCTAGACAACATTGTCGATACTGTGTGCAGAAAAAAATTTAGAGCTCATAGTTTGGGATAACTCAGCCCAACTGAGCACGAGACATTATTTGGCATGCAATAACGATGACAACGGTTTTCAGGATGAATCCCAGACAAAGCTATTTAAACAGTTTCTATACAAAAGCTCTCGCTACCAATCTGATCAGATCTTTCACACTGCCGATATAAGAAGTGGAAGAGTGCTCTTGATCAAAGAGCTTCCTGGCTTTCTCGTCCGGGACGAGCAGCTTTTTCGTGAAATTCTGCGAGAATTTTCAAGATATTCGAAAACTCCCCTTGTCTTAATGTCCTCCAATCAAGGTAGTGAATGGACAAGACTAATTGACTCAGATCTGAAGCGAGAGTTGAAGATTCGAGAATTGAGCTTCAATCCGTTGGCCCAAACTTACATGGTCAAGTTTTTGGAAAGAATAGTTAGAGCAGAGCAGATGGATTCGGTGCAAAAGGCAAACATTGAGGAGATAAGCGAGCTGAGTAATGGAGACCTTCGATATGCGCTCAACGTTCTGGAGGTGGCAGCGAGCCGAAACAGAAATTTAGCCAACGCAACAGTTCAAAGATCGCAAAAGTACAAACGAACAAGAGAGGAGAAAGAGAGCAAATCCAGATTAGCAGAAACTTTCTCAAAAGATACTAGTCTCAGCATGTTTCGGGCTTTGGGCAAAATTCTTCACCGAAAAAATCAAGAAAACCCCGATGAAGACATAGTTGCCGTGGAAAATAGTCTACCATTGCATTTGGATCGAAAATTTAGACGTCCACCTCTCGCAGTTGAGCCTGAAAAAGTGCTTAACAAAATCGAATTGAATCCTGATAGCATTCTGCTTTTTCTGCATCACAACTTTCTCGATTTATTCTCAATTAGATCCAAATCGAGTTCGTTTGATAAGCAGTTCGAATCGCTCGATTCACTTTTAGAAGGTTTTTTGGTTAGCGACCAGCTTTGCAAATCTCTCGGTCAATGTGAATATTCGTCTGGAATTGAGCATGGAAAATTGAGAGAAATGTCCAGTTTGCTGGCGCTGCGCTCGGTTCTGTTCAATTTTGATTTTGAAGCAACTAATGGACAAAAAGCGCGCGGTGCTTGGGTGCCTCTCTATAAACCTTATATGTCAGTGGTGAGAGATCAGCGAAGAAGAAGAATGCAACTAGCTCACGAGTTTGTTGAAAGGCGCGATAACCTTCTTGGTTATGCCTTACAGACTGGAGAACTTTTTTTCACAACCATCGCTCCTTGGCTAAAGAACTGTAAAAAGTTGAGTCGAGTTGAACTTGGTTCGCCACTATTTGCTCCGTATTCAGCAGTTAGCTCTAAAACGAGCGGAGTACTAGACGAAGCTTCCAGCTTTCAAGAACTTGACGAATCAACGATCGTTAACCCAAGACCCGCTACAGAGAGCCAGAACACCATCTCTAATTCCGCCTTATACTCTTACGAAGAACCAGAGTCCATCGACGAAGTCATGTGAAATTTGCGTTTTTATATTTATTCACTCATTCATTAACACACAGAAGTTCACTAAAGAAGGTTAATTCTCATAATTTAAGGATGACAATAAATATGAATGAAGTACTCGCTTTCAATTAAAAGGCGAGAATTCATTTTCTAAACAGGTCGGTTTATTTCCAAAAGTTCTTGAGTCCACGGGCTCGCTTCCAAAAGTTCTTGACTCGTCTTGCTTCTCGAGGAGTAATGAGCTCAGCGACCTCGATAGATGCCAGATCGTTCTGAATGAGCGACTCGAGCTTGTGCTTTATAGACGCGAGTCGGAAATAGGGCTCGCAATGGCTAAGTTCTGTTTCAAGTCGTTTGTAAGTTTCCAGGTCGGCTTGATCATTGTGAGTAAGCTCTTGGGCAAGCTGCTGGCAGTCAACTGAAGGTTCGGCTTGAATTGCAAGAGCCAGCGCAAAGATTGCCATTATTGTGAAGAAATAATTGCTCATTTTCACTCGATTGTTTCTAACCGTTTGGAAAGTGCGTCCTTTTTCGATTCGTTTCAGAAATCAAAATGACAATTGAGCAGCGGCATATTTATAGACAGATGAAGCCAAATTGGCTAAAACAATGCACTTCCGATGGAAGGCTCGATTCCCCAAATCTTCGGGACAAAATTATAAGCTTGAACGCCCTCATTAGACAATTGTATACATTTTATTCACGCATTAGACTGTTTAAACTAGAATTTGAGAAGCTAGGGTAGTATTATTCCAATTTGCACTAATGGTTTGTGCGGGCTGGCTGATGGTGGTTTACATAGGACCGATGGCTTTGCTTGCATGCATTACATTTGTCTAAATTCGAGTGACGCAAATAGGAGTTAAGTGGAAGAGTAGGAGCTTGAGCGCTGGATCATTGATAATTTTGGGCTTGTGGCGCGCTAATTGGATTTTAAAGTGTCTGAGTTGAATCGTCGTCTTTTCTGCCGTGCTTGAGGATGCGGGTAAACTCGGCGTAGTCGAATTCACCATTTCGAATCGGAGCGTCTCGGAGTAGCTCGTCACATTCTTCTTCAGTGAATCGATCGCCGATGGTCATGAGGAGCTCGCGAAGACGCTCCTCTGAAATGTTGCTCAAGCTGTTTTCGTCAAAGCAGGCAAACGCGTTCAAAATGACTGTTTCTGGGTCGGTTCCGTTCAATTTATCGCCGAACATGGTCAAGAACATGGTGAAGTTAATGGGCCCGGTGGCCTCATTGATCATTTCCTCCAAGTACTGGTCGGTTGGATTCTTTCCAAGTGAAGCCAGCGTGTCCTGGAGATCTTCTTTGCTTATGAAACCATCTCGATCTTGATCAATCATGTTGAACGCCTCCTTGAACTCTTGAATTTGCGCCTGGTCGAACATGGCGAACACCTGGGGTTTATTAATTCAATAAATACATTACCAGGCAGCAAAAACAATTGATGACAAGATAATTACATTGGATGTGGCTCGACGAGCCCGGTTTTTGATGTTTGATTTACTTTTGCGTGAAGACATGGCGTTTCTGGTTGTGGCAAAGCTTGTATCTTTCAATCCGATCTACAAGACTCGATTAGTCATAAATAGCTTTGTCTATACTCTCTTTGCTAGATGAGTGCGCTCTCTCTCTCTCTTCGTCTTGCCCCAGTTACGTCCGCTCGTGTGTATACCCACCCTTCTAGCTCGGTCGTAAACTTAATTAATATGCGAAGTCATCCCCTTGATGCACATGGCTTTGGCCGACACTGAGTCCGTTTGTTGAGGAATTTTGTGCACATTTATTTACATCAAAGAGGCAAAAACAAGTCAAGCAATAACTGCTCAGGTCAGTTCTAGTTTTTACTCTTGGCCGAACCACCAAATCCAGAAAAGCCCATTATGGCAGCCATCTCATCATTGTCCTCTGGCGCAATGTCTTCCTCCTCGGTTTTGAGCTTTTTTCGCTTTTCCTTGCGATTTGCTTTGGCTTTCTCCTCTTCTTCCTGCAGCTCTTTCATTCGCTCGTCAAAATCGTATTCTTTTTTGGCCTGCTCTATTTTTTTCTTATTCAGCTCGAATCGCTTTTTGACTTGTTCCAGTGAGCTACGTTCCACTCGCATTGACATTCCCAGATTTCTTTGGTCTTTTTGTTATTTCGAATTCTCTGTAGTTATTTCGAACTTGATTTCAAACAAATTTGGTAAAATTTTACGCTTTTTCCCGTTTATGTGGTCCAGGAAGTTGATCGAGTCTTTGACCACGCAATCGCACACATTACAGTAGTAGCCCCCAGCTTGATTCGGAGCCGTGGCTTTGCTTACCACAATCGTCTTGCCCAATTTAGACTCCAAATCGACTTTGTAGTCACGCGCTTTCAACATTTCTCTTTTAACAACAGGACCTGTGGATTCTTCGTCATTTGGCCGTTTATCTGCCTTTTTTTCAAACTCGCTCGTGTCCCATTTGCGACGGTGATCCTCAGGAGCCTGCAAATAAACTTTCACTTAGTTTTTCATTGATAAATTGAATTGAAGAAAAAATACTTTCGAAGCCATTCTTTAAAAGGGTCCTAAAAGTGACCTGAAACTGAAAATTAATTTTAAAAGAATTTCCAAAACAGATAAAAGACGGGATTTATTTCGTCTTCATTTTCTCTTTTAAATTTTGAAATCTTTCGAAGCAATCTGTTTGCATCTGTAACAATCTGGTTATTTGTGCATTTGGCTTTATTTATTGAAAAATCGGATCGGGCCTGGTGGAAAAATTCTAAATCGAAAATTCAATTAATTTTTTATCGAAAATATTTTAATCGATTTAATGACTAGATTTCAGTAGTCAAGATTGGTTCTACGGTAAATGCGAGAAAAGCCGCTAAAAGCATTTTGATTAAATCAGACCAAATTAAATCTTGATTTGAGTCGCCTTACTTCGAGTCCTTTTGAACCCTGTAGAACTGATCCATGTACTCGGATCGACCGAGCATTTCAACAAAATCTTCATCATGTGTGATAATTATGAGCTGGAAATTTTTTTGGCCAGATCGGGCCTTGATGAGACTAAAGAAGTGAATTCACAAGAGAAGCAAAAATTTAAATGAATGTGAGCCCTTATAACGAAAGGACAACTTACTCCACCAAAGCAGATGCTAAACTTTCGATATTCTCTCGATCCAAATTGGTTGTTGGTTCGTCGAGTGTCAAGATGCCAGAGTTGAGACAAAACGTCTCAGCCAATGCCAATCGAATTATGATGCTGGCAAGTACTTTTTGTCCAGCACTACAACGACCACGCATGTCCAAACAAGTGTCACCTTTGATAATCACAACTCGATAGTTGTAAGTTCTGCGGGCCTTGATGGTCACCACTTCGTCACTTGTCGCCTCCTCTTCGCTTCGAATTTCAATATAATCTATATCACAGCCTTTGTATACTTGGCGCCAGAGCTGTTTTATAATCTTGTTTATTTCGGACATTTTCAGACTGTGGTAGTTCATCAGAGCTCGATCTAAGGCCTTGTAATATTTTTCAATGTCCAAAGCACTGATTTCCAGCACTCTCAGATCAGTTGCACATTCAATGTAGCGCTGATGGGCGTTTTTGTAGTCATCGAGTTCGAGCTCTTCGTTCAAGGCTTGAATGCGTCCATCCAGGGCACTCATGCTGCTCTCATATTGTGCAAGCTCTTTGACCAATGTTTCTTGCTGCTGCTCAAGTTGCTTCAGCTCTTGTTTAAGGCCGCTAAGGTTTTCGTTCTCAATTCCCAAAGCGGCTTTTTTTGCTTTCAGTTCCTCTCTCTTGATTTCGTACTCGGCTCTTTTCTCACGAAGACGCAAGTTGTCATATAGCTCACGTTGCTTTATCTCCTGACGTGCTATTTCTGTTCTGAGCTCATCCAGATCAAGTCTGTGGCGGGCAATGTCTCTTTCCAATTTTTTTGTCTCAAGCTCATACTGTTTAAGGGTTTGAAGCGAACTTTCAAGCTCCTCCACCGATGCATCGTCGAGTTTCTGCTTACTTGATTGGAGACGTGCGCGCAGCTGTTCAACTGTGCGCCATTTAGTTTGCCTCTCTGCGATGCTGATTTCAGATGCTTGTCGCTCATTTTCCATGTGAGCTTCCAGACTCTCAATCTTTCCTTTTATTTGACCAAGTTTTTGTTCAGAAGTTTGAATTTCACTTTCAAGGACGTCTATCTCTTGTTTTAATTCGTTGGCTTTTTCGACCATCTGATCGGCTCGTTGGTACTTGAGTCTCAGATCATTTTGCTCGGTTTTGAGCTTATTCACTTTTTCTCTTAGGTGATTGCACTCGTCCATTTGAGCGTAGTTTGAACTGATCCGATTTCTGGTTTCTTGAACTTGCTTTTCGATTTCATCAAGCTCAATGTCCAATTTTTCCCTTTTGGCTTTCAATTTGTCAATGTTGCTCCCATTAGAAACTTCTTGAGCTCTTTTCAATTTAGTCTCGATTTCATCGATTTCTTTTACGAGCCTATCAATGAGAAATACGTCGTTTTGAATATTGACTGCGCTTGACTGACGACTCTGAAGCAATTGAACTTGCTCTTGAACCGAAGCAAGCTGAGAGCGCAGTTTTGGCAGCCGGCGATCGGAATCGTTCAATTGATTTCTCAATGTGTCTAAAAGTCCGCCGTGCAGCTGCTCCCATTTGTCTTTGAAAGAGCGCTTACCTTCCAAAATATCGATTTTGGTTTGGACATTGGCCAAGCGCAGTTCAACTTGGCGAAGCTTTTCTGGCTGCTTGCTACTCACTCGTTTAACTTCATAAAGTGTTTCATTTAGTTCACTTTGAGTTTGAAACATTCGCAAACAAACTGGACATGAACGATCATGAGACGAGGCTTCATTTTCAGATCCGGTCTCCAGCTGACTCACAAATCTTTTGTAAGTCTTTTCGACTCCGCTGAGGAACCCTTTCTCATCTAGCAAGCCTGCTTTGTCGAGTCGCAGTTTGCTGAGAATCGAGTCAAATTGCTCAATGTCTTGGACGGTGGTAAAGCATTCATTCGCTTCGAGTATGCGGTCTTCGCATTCGCGTAGTTCACGCTCTTTGCTACGAACATCCTCGAAGAGCATTTTTCGACTCAGTTCTTCAGCACAAAGCTGCTGCTGCAATTGCCTCTCTTCGTTTTGACAATCTTTTAATCGCGACTGGACGTGTTGATTTTCTTGTTCGAAAAGGCCTCGAAGACGACAAGGATCATTCAGTGCGCTATCCGCCTTAGATTCATCGACGAAAAAACTGACCAGATCGTCTTGGATTCTTCTCTTGCTCTTTCGAAGGTTATCAAGTCGAGTGGACTTTTCAGACTGAAGCATCTCGTGCTCGGCGCTTCCTCTTGCATTGTTCGCGATCATCTCTTCTACCTGTCGCTTATTTTTTATTAGATCGCTTTTTTGCGTCTCGGCTTTTTCAACGGCTGACTTGAGCTCTTCAACATCGATCAAATTCGTAGTTTTTTCTCTTAGCTGGATTTCAAGCTCATTTATTCTATTGGCGATTTGTTCCATCCGGTCATGAGAGCCATTTGTTGCGCTAAGTTCTTCTTCGATTGAGAATAAAGAACATTGCGCTCGTTGAATAGATTCCTTCTTTAGTGAAATTGCTTGTTGGAGCTTAATTCGCTCTTCATTTAAATCAGCTAGCTTTTTGCCCTGCCTTTCTAAACTTTCTTTGGATGCTGCCTCGATGGTTTCGATTTCGGCACGTTTCGTCTCCAGCCAACTGTTCAACTCAGGTGGAATTTCAGCGGTTTGCAGTTCGAAATTCGCATGAGGCAAAACTTCTTTCAACCGCCCCGAAGCTTCAATCCAATTTGTCTTTGCTTGGTCAATGGCTTCTCGTTCTGCTTCAAGACGACCAATTCGAACGGCTAGCTCTGATTTACGTTGGTCATTTGCTTTCAGCTTCTCTTGGGCTCTTTCAATAGCACCTCTCAAATATAGCTCTTTTTCCTGTCTCATGCTCTCGGTTTGCTGCTCGAATTCTGCCATATAATCCTTGAGTTCTTGATCACTGCCTGTGAATAGGCAGTCTTTGGTTGCAGCCAACAGCTCTTTAATCTGCCTTTCTAAAAGACATTTTTCGTTCTCAATCTTTTGCAGTTCGTTTCCAGCAGCCATAAGGGCGCTCGTCTGCTTGTAGATGTCATCAATTTGTTGTCGTATGGGCTCAAGTTTTTCTTTGACAAATCGCGATTTCTGGTTGAGTGTTTCTCGGCGCTCTTCTTGTTCACTGATGTCGAGTTCGAGTTGCTCGGCTCGTTTTTTGTAGCCACTCAAATGCCTTTTTTCCACTTCGAGCTGCTTAATAAGCTGCTGTTTCTCTAAACGAGACTTGCGCAACAAATCAAGCGCCTTTATGTATTTGGTTGCTGCGAATATTTCGTCGAAGCGCGTCTTGAGCAGTTTGCCGTCGCTCAGTGGCCAGTTTGACTCTTCCTGGTGAGTGAAAATCACATGATCGAGCACGGCCTTAGATACTCCCAGAGCACTGATTACTTCGGCGTCGGCATTCAAGCACTTGCTTGTAATGGTACTCAACAGTTTGCCTTCGCGATCATAGCGGCTAATGATCGTTTCAAGTGTGCGGAACTCGAGTTTCTTAGCTTTTTGGGTGCTGCACATGTTTTTCTGGACTTGCACGTTGTAACCGCTCATGTCGCGAAAAAAGAGCTTCACCTGGGCTTTGGTTTCGACTTCATCAACTAGTTTGGGATCGAATACGAACGAAGCACCCTTAGTGTTGGGAGGCAGATCACTGGTACATGCATATTTCAGGCATTCTATAATTGAAGTCTTTCCAGAGCCGTTCTGGCCAACTATTATAGTCACCGGTGAGAAGAATTCAATAACCTGCGTATCTTTGCTCTTGGGGCCATAGCTTCTGATGCCCTGTATTGTCATACGTTCGATGCATGACATGCTTTCTGTTATTTGAAAATATCAGCAATCGGTTGCGGTTCATGGTGAATTTAAGAGAATTTGAAGGAAAAAATCAATCGGGCAATCCTAACCTAACAATTAGGCATTCAAAGCAACCATCCGTTTTCTTAATTAGAAAATTTCCTTTAAGCAACTCCGCAAGTAAAGATTTGGACAAGATAAAACCAAATTTGTCGAATGTTTAAAAACTTGATTCAAATTTATTTAGACGTCATTTATTTAGAAGCCATGAGCAATTCGATTGAAGGATATAGTGCGCATATCGTCGAGTCTGTTGTTCGTTGACCCAAATAACTCTTTAGATCTATCATAGTGGTCAAACTATTTGATTAAGTTACCAGGTTCTCACCTTCGCTTTTGGAATTGCCTGTCCATGTAGTTTAGGGGACGGGGAGTGAATAAAATTGTTTTTAAATTATGATGAATTGTTAATTATGAAAATCGAATGATTTCGTTGAACGTTGCTGGTTGCTCTCCTCTCTCGACGCTTGCAAAGAATAATTTTAATCAAAACCCCACTCACATGTCGTGCTAAAAAAGGTGCCGCGCATGAATAAGCTACAGAGTGGAATGAACCGGACTGCCGGTGCTGTTGCATCGGGCATGAACAAGACCGAACATGGCTTCGAGTTCAGCTATGGAAGTTTCTACACGGGCCTCAGTCTGGCCCTTCTCTCAAGCTTCTTTATTGGCTCGAGCTTTATACTAAAAAAGAAAGGCCTTCTCAAGTTGACTGGCAGCACTACGGTTAACCCCAACACGTTAAGAGCAGGTTAGGATTGGATACACTGGCCAACAACCACCGTTCGTCTAGTATATTTCTTCCTTAGCTCAAGGTGGCTACGGCTATCTCAAAGAATGGCTCTGGTGGAGTGGATTGTTGACAAGTAAGCGATCAAATCTTCAATTAGAATAACTGCCGGCTGAACGTTCTTTTAAGTGGCGGTCGGTGAGCTGTGCAACTTTGCAGCCTATGGCTTTGTACCGGCTACATTAGTTACACCACTGGGCGCGTTGAGTGTTTTAGTGAGTGCAGTGCTATCTGCTCATTTTCTCAACGAGAAGCTCAACACGATCGGCAAGATCGGCTGTATTCTTACCGGAATTGGCTCCACCGTGATGGTTATTCACGCGCCCAAAGAAGGCGAGGTGAAAACAGTCGCCGAGCTAGTCGATCGTCTTCAGGATTCAGAATTCGTCAGCTTTACCATTCTGAGCATATTTGCCCTGATTGTGCTGATATTCATTGTAGCGCCACGTCACGGCCACTCTAATGTACTCGTCTATATTCTGATATGCTCGATACTCGGCTCGTTTACCGTTATGTCTTGCAAGGGCCTTTCGCTGGGCATCAAAGAAATGCTCTCCGGCTCGGCCAGCACCTCATTCTTATACACGTATCTTTTCGCCTTGGTGGTTATCGGCTGCATTATAATTCAAATGAATTTCCTTAACAAATCGCTCGACATATTTAACACGGCCATTGTGACCACCGTCTATTATGTTTTATTTACTTTGTTTGTGATGATTGCCAGCGCCCTGCTGTTCAAGGAACTGCTCAATATATCGGTGCAGGATTTTGTCGGTTGCTTGTGCGGCTTCTCGACAATTATTTGTGCGCTTGTTCTGATCCACTTTTTCAAAACCAGCGGCAATCTTGACGACCACATTGATGGACTGGTATTTCATTCACGTTCGGATGGCGTAGTCTCCGCCAAGGCAGTTGAAGAAGGAGACTTTTTATATCGAGCTCTAGAAAATGCCAATAACCAAGTCAACGCCGATGAGAGAACATCATCTTTTAACAGTCCAGGAAATGAGATTCACCCTAGCCCCAACCAAGGCCCTATTCCAGTTTCTAATGATAGCCAAGTTCGAGTCAGAGACCTTAATGTTCGAACAAGCACCTATGAAGAGAAGGAAGGTGATGACAACAAATGGTCTCTTATGAATCGCATTGCCAGCAATGTCTATCGCAAAATCCCTAATGGCTACATTAAAGAGCTCACCAGTGGCTTTGGCGTTTCCTCCGTCCAATACAATCGGCTTAACACTGGCTCAGATGAAGAACAGATCGGTGGATCAGTCAGCAGCCGCCCAGTTAGAGATCTTGATCTTGCCGAACGCATAAAGCGCAATCGACGACCAAGCAAAGGCTTTCAGAAAAAGAAAAACTTCAGCTACGATCAGCTCGAGTTTGAAAGTGCCGGCGAAGAGGTCGACGAGCCAGCAAGTACTTCGCTTCTTTCTTGAATTCGGGGCTTTGACGATCACCTGGGTTTTAATTATTGACGAGAATCGTGTAAAGTTGCATTCCCCCACACATTCGAACTGATCAATTCGTCTATTTTTTCTTGCACAATACGAGCATTCATTTAAAAAGAGAACTATTTACCGCATAAAATAATTCGCTTTTATTGGTGTTTATTATTTTGAATAAAACAAGAGTCCTATCGGGCCGTATTGATCTGAAGTAAGAGCTGCTGACTAGGAGGCATGAGAAACCGCCGTACAAGACTTGAGCATGGCATTCGATTCGATCGGATCCATCGACGAGCATTGGTTATAATTCTCGTCATCTTCTTCGTCGATAAAAGTCCTGACTCCGTCGTTTAGAGCTTGACCGGCTTCGTTGAGATGGATTAGCATTGTGCCAGCAGCCTGGTCAGATAAGCGTTTAGATTGTTCGCCGTCCACTAGATGCGATATTTGTCCAGGTGCTCGGCGCACTGTGTAGTGCGATTTCGATCGCGGACTGCACCAAAGGCAAACGCGACGTCTAGGGATCGACTTTATACTGTCTGTTGAACCGATGTCTTGGTCTTGATTTTCGAGTCCTGTGCTGCTGGTGCTGCTGGAGCACAACCAGCTCGGTTTATTATTGTTCAAAAATCGGCTTATTCGAGTGCGAATGCTTGAGAATGGTCGAAATGAATTTTCGCGTTGCAGCTCTTCGAGTTCGGCTGGATCAAAGTTGCAGAGAACGTTTCCGTTGACCACATTGATCAGTTCGCCTGCACTCAGTTTGTACTGTTGACTCTGCTTGACGCGTCGTGTGAACTCTTCTCGTCGCTCGTCGTCAGTGTTCATAGTTAGAAATTTGAGCACAAGCAGATTGATAGACGAAGCCACGACAGTGAGGCCGAACAAAATGAACGTAAAAGAAAGTATGACATAGGTTGTGTCGGAGATGTTACTCTTGTCCTGGAGCGCCTGTTTAAGTAGCGGCTGCTTATCAATTCGAAGCTGTACAGTAAATTAGAGAGTGCTTACCACAAAATCACCAAAGCCGATTGTAGTCAGCGTAATAACACAATAGTAGATTGAATTAAAATAGGTCCATCCCTCGTAGTAAGAGAACATGGCAGCACCGCCAGTGGTCACGCAAATAGCCACCACACCTGCAACCAGAACCATTTCGGTTTGATTCACTTCTGAGTTATGAGCCCGAATGCATTTCTTAACCAACTGAATGCAAAACGAAGCAAAGTAATTTAAGCGTTCTCCCACAGACTGGAACATGACCAGGCACAATGGGATCCCTATGATTGCATAGAGCATGCAAAACACTTTGCCGGGCACTGTCTGTGGGGTGCTGTGTCCGTAGCCTAAGTTTTTGCGTCTAAGATCGAATGAAAAAGTCGAACGAGAAAAAACTCAACTTACCAATCGTAGTGATGACCGTCAAGCTGAAGTAAAAAGAGCCGCGGAATTTCCTTTTTAGATCATTAGTTTGCCTGATGGTCATTATCAAGGCCGAGAGGCAGGTCGAATGACTTACCATTGGGGAAAGGTTCGATAAGGATGGTATCTGATGACCATTTCTTCAAGCGATTTATACTCATTATTGCTGATGTTGTATTTTTGTTTATAGTCCGATTCGATTTCGTCCAACTGTTGGCGCGTTCTTTCTTCCGTGTCGCTTTCGAGAGCATCGAATATAGCCGCGCCGATCATCAGATATGTGAACGTGGAGACAATAAACGAAAGAGTGCGCACATTTTGCTTCTTCATTCTTCTGAAATCGACTGCAAACTGAACGGAGCCTTGACACTGTTCGAGGTGTTTGCTGATAAGACGGAGCTAACGCGACCGCAGCCTTAGTTCATGTGCAGAGACGCATCAATCTAAGAAGCGAAAATAATGAACATAAAAACTGCCTGGATCAAGTAGATGGCAGAGGAAGATATTCGCATTTGGCTCGGGGCATTCTACAGACTTGAGCACGTTTCAATTAGATCCGTTTGTGTTAGTTGCCTGTCAAAAGGGGGCAGAGAGAGAGAGAGCTGAGAAGAAGAATGCTGAGGAGAGTGCTGGCATCTAATTCTGCCAATTGAAGCAATCAAAACTCAAAAACTCAGCCTCTTGTCGATCGCTTCTTTCGTAGCAAGTTGACTGCAAACAACAAATCGATAATTTATTAGAACCCATCAAATTTTTTATGATAATCTAATACAAAGAGAAGTGCGATCAGATACCGATTGATTAGATTCGTTGCCTAATTCTCAGAGCCGAACGAGAGAGAGAGAGAGCCGAGTGCAAGCTCAATATAAAGCGGGTTAGGCAAATTATGCCTAGCCCTCGGCAAGCGCACAAAGTCTGACGAGCTAAAATTATCAAAGAAGATTTGCGTCAGCGAGAGCAACATAACAAGCAAACGGAAGAAACAGAAGGAAAAAGTAATTATTTGATTATGAGTCTTGTTGTTTTATCTCATCAGGTAGGGGTGCATGTCAAGCGCCATCTGGCCGTCCTCCTGAAACATTTATGGCAATATTAAAAGCATTTATCCAATATTGTGCTCAAGTGCAGACTCAACGAACCTTTTCGAGGATCTGAATAAGCATATATTTGTTTAGTGTCGCGGAAAACGCCCTGCACAGTAGAGCCGCCAAAGTTAAAGCAGCGGAATGTGTGTCCTAATTTGAGGAGTTCCGCTTCCACGACCTGGAAATTTCAAGTCTCATTAGCAATGGAGAATAAAAATATCGATAAAATTTGCATTCACCGCAGGAAAGTTGGTCTCTAGCTCTCCATACTCTGGATAGAGTTGATGATGGCTCCTTGGTGAGTCGATTGCGCTCTTAAGATTCATCTTCATGTACAAGGTCTTAAACGCCACTTGAGCAACCGCCGATATTATTTTTGAGCCTCCCGAAGCTCCTAGCACCAGTCGCGGGTTGTTTTCCTCGTCAATCACAATGAGGGGACTCATCGATGAAAGCGATTTCTTAAACGGTCGAATGAAGTTTGCTGGCGACGGAGCGAAACCGAACGAGTTGGTCTCTCCTGGTGTGGAAAAATCATCCATGCCATCGTTGTAAATTATTCCAGTGTAACGACCAGCATATTTTGCACCAAAACTAAAGCCGAACATTCAGTCTTGTTTTGAGTGCACATTTCGGAAGCGGAAACGAGCCTACTAGTTATTTATAGTTGAAGTCATTGACACTGCATCTCCATCAGGACCGAGAATCGAAATGTGTGCTTTGTTTATGCTTGTCATTTAACTCAAAAACTAATGCTTCGAAAATAAACAAAGTTACCGGTTCCATGATCATCCAAGTAGCCTAGAGGTCCGTAGAACTCTGATGGATAAGTTGTCGAATCATTTACAAGCATTCTGAGTTTGTCGATGTGATTCTGGTCATTCAATTGGTGCAGGAACTTTTGAAAAAGGAAATTGAGCTGAACGATGATAAATCGGAAACTTTGGCTTGAATAAGTTACGTTGGCGATATCTACGAACTTTGGATCACCGAGTTGGGCTCGTTTGGCATACGCATACTTGAAGCTCTCTAGGAGGCGATGAGCGAATTCGGTGCTGTTCACATTTTCCGGTGCCATATGAAAGCCTTTTAGATTTGGTTAGGAATGTGACTCGAGGTGGAATTCTATTAGGCCTACCGTTCATGAATCGAATTATAAACGGAACTAAAACGCCGCTCGATGGCGGAGGTGGCACAAAAGCTCGAAGATTCTGGTCAAGGCGAATAGCTGGATTGTTTTTGTAAACACGCACGTCATACTTGGCAAAGTCTTCGATGGTCACATTCGCGCCTTAAACGAAATAAACAAGTCAAATAGATACAGAGTTTGGGGGGCTATTTAAAACCGTTTTCGTTCATTTCAGCCACCATAAGACCAGTAAGTACACCGCTGTACATGGCTTGGCTGCCTTGTTCGCTGATAATTCTCAAAGTGCGAGCAAGTGAACGTCTATAGACTCGATCGCCTTCTTTAAATAGACGACCAGTCTCGGGGTTGATGAACATTTCAGTCAAGGCAGAGTTATTTCTGATGAAGTTCTCTTTGGAAACCATGGCCTTATACAGAGGAGTTGGGAGACTGAAGCCTTGTTCACACAACTCTATGGTCGGAATGAAGAGCTCTTTCCAAGGAAGACGACCACCAATCTTATAGGCCTCTTCATAGCCCCGCAGTTCGCCTGGAATACCGCTAATCAATGATGATAAGAAAAACTCGACTGATCTAGACATTGACAAACTCTTCTTACGTAGCCAGACCTCCTAAAAATTAAGGCAGCTTTAATTGAGAACGACCATGCTAGAGAGCATAAAAAGTCAACAACGAACCGAGAAGGGACTTGCCAGGATTATCGATAAACATTCGCTCATATGCACTTCCAGGAGCCATTTCTCTGGCGTCTATAGCGACAGACAAGTTTTTCTCTCTTTAAATAGACGACATCAAACCAAAGTGAAATGACTTTGTCGAGTTAAAAAGGGCAAACTTGATATAAATGTTGATAAAGTTCCCGCCACCAAGTCCCATACTTTGAGCATTAAATACAGAATTGCATATGCCAGCCGCAATTGCTGCGTCTACAGCCGAGCCTTGGCGTTCAAGAATATTTCTTAAAAGAAATAAATTTGATAAATGCTGCTTTGAAAGAGATTGAGAAATGAGCAATCGACCTTCCAATTTTGGAACATTCGTAGTTATCAACTGCTACCGCAAAGCGATTATAAGCCGGAAGGGGATGGAAGACTGTGCTTCCATAATCTTCATGGGCAGTGCCGCATCGAACAATTTCTGGCAAGAGCCACTTTTATTCAGATGGGATGTAGTTTCTCGAATAATTTAAATTACCCTTGAAAGTGCCAGGACGAGTCTGAATAACAATGAGAACCACTAGAGCGATCAGAGCAGCTATAGCTAAGCCAAATACAGCTGCTATCTTCCAGCTAAAATACTTTTGTTTACATTCGGGACGCTTGCTGTTTAATCGTTGTTACTTACTTCAAGTTTCGTAACTTGGCGTTCATTTTTGTTTTGATTTTGGTGTTTGATAGACTGATCATGAAAGCAAATTTTTTTTAATATACTGGCCACCTCAAGCTGATAAGATCTGCGACTAAAAGGCCAACGATAAAATGACGAAGGTTATATTTAAAATGGTAACCCTTCTCGAACCGCACAAAACATGGCTTGACTTGGGCACAGTTTGTCACTTATCGTGCTTGCAGCCGATTCGACTCAATTTCATCATTGTTCATCCGCTAAAGGTCATAAACCAAAATAAGAGGCCAGATAACGGAGGTCGTTGACTGAGATAAGCCACATTGAGTTCAATAATGTAATTTCTGAAATAAATCACAAAAGAAACAATTGCGACCAAGAAACGGATCAAATCGAAATTTGAATGTGATAGCGGCACATTTTCGAGATAAGATGTCCAGCAGGAGTAGTCTGGTGTGGCCAGGTCTGAAAGAGTTAGGGCTGTCTCAAAGAGCCTGACCTGTTCTCAGCTGAGTAAACAAGTAAATGAATGCTTCAAAGATAAGAAGTTGAATTAGACCAAAGTTGAATATTTCAAGACTTGCCCGTAGGCAAATATTATTGAATAAAAAAAAATAAATCGAGTGAAACCTGATCTTGCCTGACCTTTTGCAGCGACATATCATAGCGTTAAAATATTGATGTCATAATAGCGGTAAATTATTTCATCAAGAAAAAAAAATGAAATTGTTTCGCCTTTATTTTTAAAATTCACAATTCTTTAAGGATAATCATAAACGATGAACAGATATACAATTGCGCATTTAAGCGTAGAACAACGTTGAACATGGCTACCAATCTCCTAATTTGACTGATCGAGCTTTCGAAGATTTGAAGGCAACGGCCGGAAGAATTCGTGCTGCAGTGCATGGGCCAAGTCGATGCGTCGCTCTGGCTCGTACTCCAGCATCTTCTCGATCAGATCCATCAGCTGCCGGTGCTCTTCCTCGTCGCTGAGCATGTACCTCTGCGCACTCGAATAAGAAACTCGGCCTCGCATCCGCGCCTGTCTCAATCGCTTACCCTCAGCGGCTTGCAGTTCTCGCGCACATACCGCCCTGCAGAGCTCCTCTCGTCCCAGTCCAGTCGGCCCCGGTAAAAGTACTTGGTCTTCCTGCACATTCGTCAACAGCTCGTTCGAGTCTCTCCTCCGTTCTGAATCGGGCCACTTACCTAGTGCGCTTGGCCATTCGGTACGGAATGGGCCCGAGGATGCGCTCCATCATGGCCAGGTGCTCGGTGTTGTCGTGTGTCTGGTCGAACCGGGTCACACTCGCCGCTCGTTCGTTCGACGGATTTCGCTTACCTGGAAGAGCGTGAAGCCCAGATAGAGCTCGAACAGGATGCAGCCGACGCTCCACACGTCGCATGGCTGCGCCCAGCCCAGCTCCAAGATCACTTCGGGCGCTCTGTAGTGTCGGGTGGACACAATCGTCGAGTGGTGCTCCCAGTCGAATGTCGCCGAGCCGAAGTCAATGAGTCGAATAAGGGAGCTGCGCAAAACTCGTTCTTCTCTTTTCTGATTCGGCACAGTTTTTTGGTTCAATTTGAATAAGAAACAGTTTTCTACTGGGAAACTTACTTTACGAGGATTTCGGAACGTTTCATAATCTGAATTGACCAACAAGATGTTTTCGGGCTTCAGGTCTGTGTGCGTTATCCGGTTTTCGTGCAAAACTAGTGAAAGCGTGAAAATTGCTGGATATAAATTTAAAGTGAAAAAGAATTGTTAGATGGCATACAGTTGACCGCCACGCAAAGCTGATAGCCTATGTGGCGCACGTGCTCCATCGGGTAAGGTACGTAGTTGTTATCTTTCTATCCCATGTTTTGTTAGCTGCCTGACGGCGAAGGCCGAGCGTGGGCCACTCATACCAAGAAATCGAAAACGCTCAAACCGAGCAAATCGAACGCGATGCACATGTGTCCATGATAGTCGAACCAGTCCAGAATTTGCACACACAGACTTTTTAGAGTAGTATTAATCAACAAGGCCGAATGAACTGATCAGTCGGGCACTAAGTCTCAACTTACAATTCACCATTTGAGTCGCGTTCTTTTATTTTTTTCAAAACGTTTATCTCCAGCTTTGCTGCATCTCGATATTTTGGAACGTTTTTTATAATCTTGAGTGCTAAATGAGCTCTCTCTCTGAAAAAAGTAGCGCAATTAGTATGCGGTTTGGTATTTGATAACTTTTCGATCACTTACTGTTTAAGATCCTCAACCTCGACAACTTTGCCAAATGTCCCTTCGCCTAGTGTGCGAACTATTTTGTCTGATATTGTCAATAGTTTTTATGGAATTAATCGCAAGAGCCATTCCGAGATAATCATTCTTACATTTGGCTTGAAGAACATCGCCAGACGAATAAATCAAATGGCCATCGGAATCATCTCTTATCGGAGTTGGACAGCTATCTGAATAACTATTCTAAAATCGCCTTTAGTTCCGAAAGAGCGTCAAATATCGCTAATATTCGAATTTTAATACCCGAACAATCGATTTAGACCTGTTCGAGCGGGCTTGAAAGGTTTAAGAAAAATATGAGATTCAGCCAAAACTGCTTGCAATGAAGCTTTTTACTTGTTGAATGGGCACGATGCGAATGTTTGGTCGATGATTTCTTGTCGTCTCGATTTCTTCGTCTCCGACCGCTACGCAATTCAGTTATTAAATATATTAGATCAGGTTTTGGACTTGAGATAATTACCTATGCTTTGAGTACGAGCTGTGACAGCTGCTCGAGTCTTGGTGTCGATGACGTTTTCTTCTTGAACTCCTAGAGCGGCTGGAATGCTGTGATGGCGACCGTTCCTTGCGCCGCTTCGAACTGGTTGATTTGAGATTTATGTCGGGACGAGACAAGCCCATGTCCATACAGCTTAGTGAAGCACTTGTGGACATTTACAAATATTTTTCAAACACAGGCTGGTCTAATTTAGCCTTTAAATAAGAAGAAATCCTTCGCACTAGTTGACTGTCGGAACCGCTGTATAAGTCCTCTAGCTCTCTTTCTTTTTATGCGTGAACTGACATCAATAGACAATCACACATCTAACTTGACTCAATAGAGTAGCATTTTATTTGGCTTGCTGTCGACAAACTGATTTGTTATTATTTAGTTTTGTTTGTCATTTGAAATCCGAAATTTCTGTACCAAGATTCTCCAAATAATGTATTTCTATTTTTTCAACTTTTTTTTTTTAATTCGAATTAAAATCAATTATTGGATTTTTTGCATCTCAGAGATAATCAAGATAAAGACGTTTATAGTTTACATACACTGGGCACGAGTTGAAGGTTTGAGTTGGCGAGACGGGGAGGAAATTAATTCGAAAGGCGAAGTATATTTATTTGAATTAAATTAAGAAGACTTGGTACAAGGTGCTGGTTATTGAGAGGCACGCAGGAAGAGGCGAGCTTTGCTTGAATGAAAGGTTAGCAGCTGCACATGGACGAATTGCGCAAGCGCCTTTCACTCGATTTAAGCTGCGTGGTGCCAGATTGCTTATTTCTGAGCGAGGCTTAAGAATCATGTACGCCCGGAATCGGATTATAGGCAAATTGCTGAAAGGGTGCGTTGCTCTGCTCAATAATAATTACGATGCGTCGATTGTTGTTGAACTTCTTGGGCGATTATTCGAAAGGCGATCGGCAGATAATCGCGCGCTCGCTAAGGCATTATGCCTTTGCAGCATGATTCACGCGCCCTTCCAAGCATGCCGGCATCCACCTCCGCGATTAGTTACATTCTATTGGTTAAGGCGCTTCGAGAATCGTCTATCTGGCGCCTTTTAAAAGGCAAACTTGGATGCTATTATGCGCTTCATAGCCGCCTGCAGCCGCTCTCTTGCTCGGCTCTGTTCCGAACGGGCTAGTAATCGAATGAGAGAGTGAGCATGTAAACGCGGTATTTAGAATGGCCGCGCCGATCGAGACCTCTCGAGTTGCACTCTAATTTATGATCCTAACTTAGATGCTTAGCCGCAGTAAATCGGACTCACTGGCGGCGATAAGATAATCTGCCTCGCATTTTGCCTTGTTTACCCTGCTTGCTTGCCTGCCCGCCTGCCTGCCTTTCTGACTGCTTGCTAGAGAGCGAGCCTGCCATCAATAGCCAAGCCCTTAAATATAAAGTAAGGAAAAATCGCCGCGTCAGGTTCATCAGTCGAACGCCTGCCTAGTCATTAGAGCCATGACCAGCAACTACAAGTATCGAACTGGTGCGTCCAGCGGCTCAAGCTATCACGCTTCCAGCCAGCAGCAACCCATATGGTGCAGTCTGAGCACTCCGAGTCAGATCGCACGCAAGTATGCCAGTATAGCACCCATCTGGTGCCACATATCGCGACCTCGCCAGCTGAAGAAGAAATTTGCGTCCACGTTTAATCACGCGCAAAACCTACTCGGCAGTCGACCTCAGTCAAGAGATCGAAGTCGAGCCAAGCAGAACGACGACTCACCGGACGAGCCAGAAGACACCAAGTCAGGTGAATCCCGCTACGCTGCCAACGAAGCCGATTCATTCAGCAGCGTGGGAGGCGTTACAAACACTACTGGCAGTCGAGCATCTAATCTCAATCAGCTTACCGGTCGAATTGATACCGGAGACGTTCTGAGTCGTTATTCACTTCGTAAGCGAGATTCTTCATTGGACAACAAGCGCCAAAGCGACAAAACCACAGCCGCCGACATGATTCCCTCCGCCAGTTCCTATTTGTTTTCAACGAGCTCGAATGGGCCCACCACTAGTTCTTACGGATCTTCGTCACGCTGGAGCAAGCCAAGTGCCTATGAAGAGACTCCACGCACAAACTACGGCGAGTCGAGCGGTGGGAGCCGTCGTCCACACAAATACAACAAGTATGCTTACTTGTCCGGCTCCGGTTCAAAGACCGAAAGAATCATAAGTCCGACATCGAAAAGCAGCCCAAATTTACATTTAAAAGATCGAGAACTGGACAATCTGACTTCGAATGGTTCAAGCAAATGGTCTGGTACGTCTTCCTACTCGTCTAATAACCACCTCTACCATTCCAGCCAGCCTTATGGTAGCAGTTCATACAGCAGTTACTACCCAAACGAGCACAGCAGTGGTACGACTGGCTCTGGCTATTACAACTCAAACCGGGAAGAGAAGTGGAACGAACTAGAGTCTATGCTGGGCGCGCAGTCCGCTTTACTAAGTCGACTCGAGTCGGATTTTGTGGCCAACCGCAACAAGTACAAGTCTGGCCAGAATTTGGATTCAAGCACTAGCTCGGAAACGTACGGCTCAACGAACAACCGTACTGAATCTTACAAGCCAGAGTCGTACAGACCGAGCTCATATCTCAGTAAATACTCATCAATGAATTTGGGGAGTGGCACGAGCCGAAAGGCTCAGCCGCAGCAGCTAACCGACGAAGAAGAGAAAAGCAAGGAGCCAAGCGAGTCGTCTCCTGTTATTGCCAGCAGCTACCTTTCTGGCAAGAGCTATTTGAGTAGAAAAGCTCCTCTAAAATATGGCTACGGACGCAGTGACGACGTAGATGAAAACGACGACGTCTCGAACAAGCCAAGTGTAATAGTGAGCGCCAAGACCGAACCGATTCTCGATCTCATCAAGTCATTGGAGCTAAATGAACAAGTGAACGCGGCTAAGAAACCAGTGGGAGAAATCCAGGCCATCCAACAGCCGATTGTGGCCGATACATTCAATAAAGGTGACGAGAAACAAACAGATGCAATTGTGAATGAGTTTCTAGATGACTACATATCTGGTGTAATGTTTGCTGGGCCAAACATAGAACCCTCCGCAGCCATCTTGACTCAGCCCGAGTTGAAAGAAGAGCAAATCAAACAAGAAGACGATGATGGAGCGAAAGAAGAAAAAGTTGTTGAACTGAGCCCCCCGCTGGTTAATTTACCCGAAGTGCTTCCTGTACAGGGTTCGGTCGACAAGATAAGCATAAATGAGCCTAATCTTGAGACGAACAATGAATTAAAGGCCTGGTACGTAATATCGATCGGTTTTCTAGGTCTTGCATGAACTGCTCTTACATACTGGATCGGTCTTGAGATGAAATTGTGTTTTGCGTGTTGCATGCCATTCGATAAATTGAAATTACAAATGAGACGCTTGCAGGCCTGCGTCTGCTAGGAACGGAGCGAAAACTTTTCTAAGCTCGGTGACTTTGGACAAAGTGAATGACAAAGAATCGGCAAAATATCACCAAATGACCACACTTGACCGAGAGAGACCAATAGAACCAGTCGATTTGTTAGCGATTGACAAGTCAGCCCTCAAGTCAATAAGCAAAGGATCCAAGTATGAAAAGGTCAGAAAAGCTTCCCTCGCAAGTTGCCTATCGTTCACTAAGCGGTTATTTCGGCAGCAATATTTGGAAAGGATTCAAGACGACGACGACGGCCATTTGATTTACGTGCCTGGCGATGTTCTCAAGCGACGTTGTAAGTAAAACCGATCGATAATGTGGGCAAAATTTAACAAACAGTACTAACCGTGATTTCAATTTGATTTTTAGACAAAGTGAAACGCACTCTTGGTGAAGGTACATTCGGAAAGGTCGTTGAGGCAAGAGATCTCACAGACGAATCAGGGTAGGCAACGATTAGAAAAGAAGAATTTCAGTTCGAGTTGGAACTTGTGAATGAAATAGGGACAGACGAAGACTGGCGCTCAAAATAATCAAAAACGTGGACAAGTATCGAGAAGCAGCCAAGCTGGAGATAAATGTGCTTAAAACGATAAAAGAGAAGGATCCCAACAGTGTGTAGTAAGTCACAGATTTGGATTTAATAAGGTGCATTCGAACTTGATCTCTAAAATTTGAAATAATCAGCCTGTGCGCACAGATACTTGACTGGTTCAATCTGCAAGGTCACATTTGCATTGTATTTGACATGCTCGGTCAAAGCGTATTCGATTTTTTGGTAAACGAACGCTTCGACTTGAAGAATTTCTTTTGCGAAAATTGAGAGTTACCTTTCAGAGAGACAACAACTACGTTCCGTACCCAATCGACCAAGTGCGCCATATTGTCTACCAGCTTTGCGTAGCAGTAAAATGTGAGTTCGAGTTCGACAGAATGAAGTAATCAAAGCTAATTCAGCGAGCTTTAGTTATGCACGAGAACGAATTGACCCATACCGATTTGAAGCCGGAAAATATTCTGTTCGTGGATTCAAACTACGACTTAATCTTCAATTCGCGCAAGGTAATCTTTGTCCCCGTATTCTTAAATCTGCCTGATTTTCATGGCCAACCCAATCACAGAGAAGAGACGAGAGAGTAATCAAAAATACGGAGATAAAACTCATTGACTTCGGTTCGGCGACATTCGACTGGGAGCACCACTCGACGATTGTGTCCACCCGACACTACAGAGCGCCCGAAGTGATCTTGGAGCTGGGCTGGGCGCAGCCATGCGACGTGTGGAGCATCGGCTGCATCCTGTTCGAGCTCTATCTGGGCTTCACGCTCTTCCAGGTAAGCGAAATCCGTCGAACGAACGAGCGGCGAGTGTGACCCGGTTCGACCAGACACACGACAACACCGAGCACCTGGCCATGATGGAGCGCATCCTCGGGCCCATTCCGTACCGAATGGCCAAGCGCACTAGGTAAGTGGCCCGATCCAGAACGGAGGAGAGACTCGAACGAGCTGTTGACGAATGTGCAGGAAGACCAAGTACTTTTACCGGGGCCGACTGGACTGGGACGAGAGGAGCTCTGCAGGGCGGTATGTGCGCGAGAACTGCAAGCCGCTGAGGGTAAGCGATTGAGACAGGCGCGGATGCGAGGCCGAGTTTCTTATTCGAGTGCGCAGAGGTACATGCTCAGCGACGAGGAAGAGCACCGGCAGCTGATGGATCTGATCGAGAAGATGCTGGAGTACGAGCCAGAGCGACGCATCGACTTGGCCCATGCACTGCAGCACGAATTCTTCCGGCCGTTGCCTTCAAATCTTCGACACCAGGACGACCCGATGCATCCGGCGTACGGAAGCTGAATGCTGAGTAAACATTCAACTATTCATTCATGTGCTCACCTCGCGAGACGAATGAGTGGCCCAAAAGCAAAAAGCAATCAACGAGAGAAAAAACAGCAATGAAAACAGCAACGGACACGACAAGAATCGTCACTTTAGGCGTTCGAGCGTTGAGATTGTTGACTCAAGTGCCAGTGTAAACAGAACATTTTTTTGGTCGATTCGAATCGTTCGGACCTGAGGCATCGAAATGGCGACGATTGTAGCGACGGCACATTGCCATGACTGCTCACCGCCGTTCATTTCGACGGCTTCTTTTCTTTTCGTTTTTTATTCTTATTTATTTTGTTTGCTGCGGCCGAGTGCGAATAAACGATCAGAAAGTTCATATATGCTTTTATACTTTTCGAGTTTCTCGTTCTCACAGCCCTGCTGCCCTCAGGCTTTTCATAGAACGGTTAAGTCGTTGACCGATAGGCCTACTAAATGTACTCAAGTCGGCCCTTGGGGCCTTATCTCGCTTTTATTCTGTGCCTTCGCACCGCCAACACATTCACAAATTACTCGGAGCATTGGCCTCAATTTTTTGTTCTTCTTGCTATTTCTATAGAAACATTATCAACACGTTTTATTGAACCAAATGAATTGGAAAGCCTTAAGGTTAGAAAATTAAGTGCATATTGTAAGCTGAGAGTCACTTGAACGAGAAGACCGCGCTCAAGTGTCGCATGTCCTCCGCTTTTCTTGAATTTATTTTTTTTTTTGTTAAGCCGCGCTCTCGAGAGTCACAGTCGAGGCAGCTTTTTTTCTGACGCCTTTTTATCTTCGCTGGCACATTCTGCTTGATTTAAATTAGCTGTGATTGAGAATCAAACCGACACGAATAGGCTTGTGTCGCAGTGTGTGGCGTCTAATCGCATTTCGATGCCTGCTTAGTCATCGATCATCAACTGCGTCGACTTGAAGCTTATTTCGGACATGAACAAACTAATCCGCGATTCCGCATCTAATTTGCTTATTTCACCGGCTCGGCCTTCTTGCTTCCTCAAATCAATGAATAAAAGGGTCAATTCAAGTCGGCGCTTAGACGCGCGCACACACACACACACAAATACGACCTGACGCACGAGGCGTGCATGGAGGCTTTCGCACTCACACGCCTGCAAATCATGTTTCTTGTAATTTAAGTCTATTCAAACAGAATTCTCTGCTTTGCTCTAGGCCGCCAATTCAATTTACTCGGCTTGACCATCATCACCGCCATCATCATCATCGTCGTCATCGTCAGAGCCGTTATAGTCATTTGTGAGTCGCTAAGCGCATTTTTCGACTTTATTTAGTCGGCGTGAGTGCGAGGCCATGTAGGATAATAATTGGCCTGCGAGGCAATAAAAGTGTGACGGTGACAACAAGCGGCAACAACGAGCACGGCGGCGGGCCCAACGAGCTGGACGCTGGCTATCGCTAAAGAAAATAGGCCACATGTTTACACAGCTTCGCGACTCCGGTTCTATTTGGCTTCTTCGTCAGCTGCGCGCCGTGCAAACTATTCAGTGCTCACAGCGACCATTTCGATTCAATTTTTGTTGTTCTTGTTCATTTCGCTTATTTGCCATTTTCGCTCTGATCGTCATCGTGATCGTCATTGCTGCTGCCCACTTGGCCCATTTTCGGCCCTTTTCTCTCTTTTTTATTAATCGAGTCCAATAAGTGGTGCACATTTGGCGAGCTTCGACCGGCTCCAAGTTTGACCGTCTGCCAGTCGACCCAGCCACTGTGCCCATCGAGTTAGACTGAATTGCAGTCTGAGCTTTCTTTATTAGCTGTGTGATCGTCACGGCAATTACAGTTTTCATTTGATTGTTGCAGCAATTCGACGCCAAGAGCACACAATTTTTCGCGTCCAAATCAGCCACTCTGGTTGGGAAATTCGACGCTTTTTTAAAATCGCATGCTGCTCTGCGTTTATACGCACGTATGTTTCGCCGCAATCATCTTTTTGTCTTGGGTCGGATTCAAAAGGGTTTTTATTCAACATGTTTTGCGAACGACTGCTTATCAGAGGCAGTCGAATTCGTGATGATTAATCGCTTCAATCGCTTTAAATTGTTCGATACAATTCAAATTTAGATTAAGGACTGTTTTATCGGCCAACTACAGCGAGCATAGGCGTTTCGAATGTTAAGGCATTTGAATCGCGGTCCACTTTTGCGAACAGGTGCAGGCAGGTAAGGTGTCGATAAGAATAGCTAGCTAGTGCGAGAATGGGAGCGGTGCCAAGTTTAGAGCAATGGCCGTGCTGTTGATCAGTCGCCGGTTGCTCGACCTATCGATCGTGTTAACCGGTGCCATGTGCGGGTCAGCATGTGCATGTGGTCGTCATAGAAACATAAAAATTTGAGTCTAATGAGCTCTCGAACTCGTGTCCGTCAACGGTCACATCAGCATTATGCTAATTAGTCCCGAGCTAGGAAGTCATGGGCAACGGTGTGGAGTTCATGTGCTGGTCATGCGAGACATGAACAACGCCAACGTACAGTGAGCGGCCATTAAGGTACCACGTTGCCCATGTTAACGTTCATTTCGATTTGTCTCTCATGCATCATATTCATGGCCAGAACTGTCTGACCTATCCGGCCAGCTAATTTCAGGGCCGTGTCATGCCAAGCTGTCTGTTGACTGTCTTGCCTAGATGTGCCTAGATGCATTCACTCCTGGCTACAAGCTCACTCTCAGACATCTGAGGCGTGTCCATAGCCCGCTCATGGACTTGAGATAAGGCATTGAACGCGATGACAAGTAAAGAGACTATTGCGATCTTGTCGCGCACTAGACTCAATTTGCATGTGTGTTGTGCGCGCATATGCGCATGTGGTGTGGGAGCGAGTGTTCAGAATCGAATAATATCTAGCCAAGGTCTAACGCTCCTGTTCAATTCGCAGATAATGATAAATGCCATCAAATGAGAGCATCAAAGATTACAATGTGTACGAGCAGCTTGGACAGGGCGGCTTCGCGCACGTCTACCGGGCGCAGTGCAAAGAAACGGCGCAAGAGGTGGCAATCAAGATGATCGACAAGAAGATGATGAAAGCGTCCAAAATGACTCAGAGAGTCGAGCATGAAGTCAAAATCCATTACCAACTCAAGCACCCGAGCATACTCGAACTCTATACTTTTTTCGAAGACAAGAACTACGTTTACCTCGTGCTCGAGCTGTGTCACAACGGCGAGATGCAGCGCTACATGCAACGACACAAGCGCCTAAACGAAGACGAGACCCGACATTACTTGCGACAAGTAGTCACTGGCATGATTTACCTCCACTCATACGGCATTTTACACCGCGATCTCACTCTATCCAACTTGCTGCTCACGAAAGAGATGAACGTCAAGATCGCAGACTTTGGTCTGGCCACCCAGCTCAACATTCCCGATGAGAAGCATTTCACCATGTGCGGCACGCCCAACTTCATATCGCCCGAGATCGCTTCTAGAAGCGCGCACGGCCTCGAGGCGGACGTTTGGTCACTTGGCTGCATGATGTTCACGTTTCTTACCGGTAAGCCGCCCTTCGACACTGAGGGCATCAGGAACACACTGAATCGGGTGGTCCATGCTGAATACGAGATGCCCACCTACGTCAGCAGCGAAGCGCAACATCTCATTAGCTGCCTGCTAAAGAAGAACCCCAAAGAACGAATTAGACTTGACAAGGTCTTGGAGCATCCATTCATGACCAAGCATAACGTGCCCGAATATCCATTAACACCGGCCTCGATGGGAGTGAGTCCAGCCAGCGCTTCTGCCAACAGCAGCAAGCCGTTCTCTTTCAACGAGTCAATGGACAGTGGTCGAGGAACTATGAATCACGCCTCAACGCACCGACACGTGGCCGCCGTCGCCTGCGCCAATCTTGGCACTCTTCAATCAGGTCAGGAGCAGCACTTTGACACGCGGCCAGGCAGTGGACAAGGCAAATTCACCTCTCTGGGCTATTCTCAAGGTACCCATTCGAGTGCGAAAAGTGCCCCACTCTCGACCTCTTCGTGTACGTCCCTGTCGTCGGCCTCGTCGCTTTCCTCATCGTGCAAGCAGCGGCAAGGCAGTGACAGTCTTGATTATGGCGCTCCGTCAGCGTTCAAAGATCCATCGTCAGAAGAAGGCAAGTGCCGACCCCTTCGTCATGAGCAGCTAATGCAGCAGCAGAGGCACCAGCAAACTCCCCCATCGCCGCCCGTCAAGCTAACGAATATGTGCGGCTTGGACAACTCGACAGAGCTGAGCTATCTCCGATCCCAACAAGAGCAGCTCAACTCCGCACAAGAAGAGAGCAAAGTCGAAGTTGTGAAGCGAAGTAAAAGTGCCCATGCCAGTGCCAAGTCAATTCAAGAATGCGTCTCACCTCTCAAGTGTGGCTCGACTATGCTACGTCCTACGAGACAAGTGTCCAAGAACGCCGTTCTCAACATTATGGAGCGAAACGAAGTTGTTCTCGAGCTGATCAAGAACAAAAAGGGCCAGCAGTTCATCATGGAGGTGATGCGGATTGAAGCCGAGACCGATTCCATCATGGTCTATCAGCCCAACAATGGAAAAGGATGTCCAATGTGCGACCGGCCTCCGCCGCCTCCTCCGGCTCCTCTGTTGTCTCAGTATTCGTACGCCACGTTGCCACCGTCCTATTGGAAGAAGTACGATCTGGCCTGCAAGTTCGTCAACATGGTTCGTTCTCGCACCCCTAAAATCACGCTTCACACACTCGAGTCCAAGTGTATATTATACGACACTTCTCCCGACTTTGAGGTGTTCTTCTACGACAACACCAAATTTCACATCGGCAAACAGGGCACCGTCAAAATTACGCACTCGGATGGCACTTGTATCAGCCTCGATTCCAACTCACGCTCAACATGCTTGACGCCAGAGATGCAGTCCATGCTGGACAAAGCCCACAAATGGCACAAGTTTTGCTTGCAAGAGGAAATGATTAGAGAACAACGCCAGGACATACTCAAAGAGATCATATCGTTCCCATTAACGATTGGCCGAAAGCCCCAGCTGGCGTCACTCAAGTCCTCGAGCCTGAGCGAATACAAAACGCCCAAGTCGGCGGCAATGAGCCGTGACAATTCAGTCGGTTCGGTGAGATCAGTTCGATCGGAGTTGCCTCCTCAAATCGGCCTGAGTCGAACTCAATCGAACCATTCGCTTAGCGGTAGAGAACATAGTAGCCGCGAGATGCTTACGCGAGAGTCGACCACTTCTTCCTCGTCCTGTTCGTCTGCGCCAATGCCCAACAGCGGCAGCCAGTTCGAATACGGGCAACCTGTGCCATACGACCCGCGTCCAGCCTACTCGCCTTCGGTGCTTCCCAGTCCACAGCATGTGGTGCCTCATCAGCCATCTCCTCATCTGGCGCCCCATCTTCATCACCATCAAGCAAAACCGCAACCATCGCAGCAACCTCACGCTTCGTTCGAGTACACGGCGAATCGGTATCAAACGAGCTCGCCCGCGCTCACATCTAATCTCCAGTATCAATACCAAACGAGCGCCCATCTCTATTCGCAGCAAGCGTCGATCAACATGCAGGGCCTGCACAGTTTCCAGCAATCGAGCGATTACAAACTAGGCCGACCGGTGATGGCAACATCACCGAGCGCTCTAGCAAATGCCATGAGCCCGCTTAGCCTTCTTCCAAACGCCGGCCCTGCTGAAAAGGTTCCTGTGAGTTTGCCTCAGCGAGATTACAATTATTTCAATCAGTAGACATAGCAATCAGCAATAATAGCAAATTTTGACACTACCCTTCTCGGTGGCCCAACACAACCCATCCAGCCGCCGAGGAGATGATCTACTCAACTCCCAGCGCTCTCATCTGATCACCCGAACACCTGTCCGTTCGAGTGGCCAAAGCTTTTGATGTCATTTTGCAATATTGTGAACATCGCCATAAGCAGCAGCATCATCATTTTCTTGTCGATCTATCTCATTATCTTTGTTTTCGATCATCTTTGTTTATCGGACGCATTATTCTTCTTTTTATCGCAATGTGTGCGTTGAGCCAGAACGCTCGATGCAAGTAATTGTCTAAAGACTTTGTTGGCTTTAAATGAAAAAGAAGCAGAAAACAGACTGCGCGGATGATTTAGGCTCCTTGTTGCCTATTTCGCCTAATTCTGTTTTCCTCTGCTTAGCTTCATCACATTCATCTCGTTTGATAGTTTATGATCACAATTGTGAATCCAGCCAAAAGCCATTGATTTGAAAAACAAACAAATTGAAAATTGGATCAGCAATTTGAACAACTCCCTTTCACTGTGGCTTCTTTCTTTTTCATTCTTGCCCTCATTGGTTACACTGATTTTACATTCATTCTTGGATACACTTATGTTCATTTGTTAAAACAAATTCTCAGACTTTATCTAATTCTTTCATTTCTTTTGTCTCTTCTTCTTTCAAGCATTCAAGACACTCAAAATTGATTTATTTATTGAATCGCAAAAACAAGATTTGATTGAATAAAATAAACAAAAACTACTAGAAATTTAGACTGGTTACCAGGTTGAATCAAGTCGACTGCATGAATTGTTCGCTGCATGGGAATAAATCTAGACGCCTCTAATGGAAGCTTCCACCGATCTATTCCCTCAAATCCAAGTGAAAAATCAACAAACCAAGTACTAAAGTGTTTACTAAAGATTTTTATTAAGAAATAAGCAGAAATCATTTTTCTCTTTTTTGTAAAGAGTTTGTGCCGAGCGTTCGTATTTGCCATTTTCGCGCTATATTTTTGTTGCATGTTGATGTTAAATGACGAAATTTACATTGCACGTTGAACCTACTCAATGTGAGGACAGGGAAGGGTCAGGAATTAGCAAAGTAAAAAAAAAGAGAAGGAAGAAGAGAAAGGCAACGAAATTCGACCGAGATTTGTGTGGCTTTGAGTAAAATGCACATTAGTTGGCTATTGCCAGTTTAGAACTGAATCTGACGAGTCTAATGAGAGGCATTTACCACTTTGAGCTCACACCTCTGAATTGTTTAATGCAGCTTTAGACCGCATGAGTCTTTGTTTAATGGCAGGTAATTGTTGGTTAAATGCTCTGCTCTAACTTGATTGGCCATTGATCTCCGTTGATTCTAGTTGTAAACGAGTGATGAAATAATTCGCAATTTTGGCTCTTTCTAAAATTCAAAATTCGCTGCGTACTCCTCTCACTAGTGCTGAAAATGCGCCCTCTTGTCTGTTGTTGGTTTGGCTGAGTTGTCGATGTGGTCGTTTGCTTTTTGATCGTCGAATCGTATTTAAATCATAGAAAATAGAGGCGTAGAAAATGAAAAGGAGCAGAGATAAAGAGAGAGAGAGAAAGGGAGATTTGAAAAGAAAAAAACTGAATCGAGATATTGAAAAGCGTTGAGTTGAGGTAATGCACTCGATGCAATTGTTTAATTATGAAGTTGACCTGTGACGATTGCCCATTTTTGATTGCATGATTCTCTCGGTGATTGTCTTGGCATACTTGAGTCGAGTGAATACTTCTTTGGTGCAGCCATATCGTTCGATAAGAGAGAATTTGAACGTTCGATAATCGCGCTTCTCATCAATATAAGTCACGGCTCCCATGAGCGGACAGACAATTATCTTTGTATGGTCGTGAAAGAAGTTTATCTGTTTACGTTTAAATAAGAACAGTTCGAGCCTGCGAAAGCAAATTATGTGCAAACCTGAAGAGTTCCATTTGATAGATGAAGAATGATGGCGTTGCGTGTTCTTAGCCAAGTACGAAGGAAGGGCAGTCGAGACATTTCATCGCCGGGTCGAGGAGCGATCGTAGCTCCGGCCTTTAGCGTCGAGTTGCTTTTAGTTGATTTAGCCTTAAAATCTTAAGTTCGACTGAATTACCTTAAGCAAATGCTGGCTCATGTAATCGCGGAAATATTTGAGCAGAGTGACCTTCTTCTGAAGCCAGTCCGGGTACGATTGAAGTGTGTACAAGTACTCGTTGCCGTCTCGTTCGATATACTGAAGATTCCTATTAAAGAGCGATATTGAAGAAAAACTTTGAAATTGCTTCGGCGAAAGAAGCTTTAATTACTCGCCGCTGGAGCACAGTATAAGCCGTGTCGAGTCGTTGAAGAGGACACCCACACTCTCGTCACAGAGCTGGTAGCCCAAACCGTATTTGTCCGAGTAGTCGACCCATTTGCTGATCCAGAGCATAGGCACGCAAGCCGGATCTTCGGCGTCGTCAGGTCGGATTGGTTCGATTTCGGTCGGCTTGGCGGTGATAACCTGGGACAACTGATTGTACAACTCTGAAATGTAATAGTCATCCGGCGGCTCTTCGTATTTCTCGCCGTCGTTTCGAAGCGCTCCAGAGGCTCCGTTAGTTTGTTGCTGCTGTCCAGCCGGAGCGGATGCGACCGGACGACTGAGACCATCATTGGAGGCACCACTTATCGGCTTGACGTCTGCAAAGAACCAAAAGCTCATTTAGAAGCCAGAAATGTCAGAGAGGGGCTGAGTGAATATAAAAGCTATGCAACTAATGGCGCCAGTATGAATGAATGCTTTCAGGGTGCAAACACCGCATCCAGGGGCAGTGACAAATGGAATTGGTGAAACTAGGCAAAAATGGGTACCGTTGATTTCTAAAAGAGGCTTACGAAGAGAGGCTGTCACGCTACTCAACGCGCCCGTCGAGTTGGAGCTGGTGCCTATGGTAATAACTCGCGCGTTAGATTCACGCGCTTCTTGGCATAGTTAGAACCTAGACACTCACCGCACGGCTGGTTTGGAACGATAATTGAAGTGCTCATGTCGCGATCAAAGCGAGGCGGCATCGAAAGGCAACTGGTCGGCAATCGCGGCGGCAAATAGCCTTTTGGTTTAAAATTTAAAATTCGGTCCAGCTCGCAAATCGAATTTAGTCGCAATTTTACCCGAATAGAAGAACTCGTCTTGGAGAATCTGGCCCATTGTTGGTCGTTGCGTGGGGTCAGCTTGTAAGAGTTGGTTAATAAGGTTCTTTGCTTGCACGCTGACTTTGTTCGGCGGAATCGTGTATTCGTTTCGTTTGATTTTCGCGTAAGTATCCTTGAGGCAGCTGGTTTCGAACGGCGGCTTGCCAATTAGCAGCGTGTACAGGATGCAGCCGAGCGACCAGACGTCTACTTCAAACGAATGGCCCTTTTTGTTCAACACCTCGGGCGCAATGTAATTGGGCGTGCCGCACAGCGTCTTTTTTCTCTCGCCCTCAAAGTCGACCCGAGTCGCCAGACCGAAGTCTCCGATCTTAAGCTCCATGTCGTCGTTCAGGAACAAATTGCCGAGCTTAAGATCTCGATGAATAATCTTGTTGTCGTGCAAGTATTGACAGGCAAGGACTATTTGGCGCATGAAGTAGCGAGTCTCCGGCTCGGTGATGGCCTTACGTCGCTTGTGCATCTCCATCAATGATCGACGCCGACAGAGCTCGAGCACAATATAGACGTTGTGATCGTCCTCGAAGAAGGAATAAAACTCGACTATGTGCTTGTGATGGACAGCACGGTGCAAGGCGATCTCTTGAGTCATCTGCCAAGAATGCATTAGGCGAGCGGCCAATACGCCAGTCGAATGGGTATTACCTTTTCTTTTTGATGCTGCTTGGTCAGAAGCTGCTTGGAGACTATTTTGCCGGCAAACACTTCCTTGGTGGTCATGTCTGTGAGCTCATAGCATCGAGCGAAGCCGCCTTTGCCCAGGAACTTTCCCTTCATGTAGCGGGTGTTGGTGCTCGGATCGATCATTATGTCCGGAATAGGAATGTCCTCCTTTCGACTGCCCTGCGACGACGTCATCCTGGCTGGGAACTTGATCTGTTGCTGGGCGCAGTCTAAGCTCGAATAAACAAAAGGTTAGTCACCAGGCGTTTGTTTAGAGCGATCTCAATTAAGAAATCAGAGCGCCATTCAGTCGGCGCGGCCTCACTCCCTCGCTCTCTCACATCTTAGGCCTATACAAATGCGATTCAGTCGCAGTTGCGCTCTCTCTCGACTGCGCAAACGCTTTGTATAAGTGTTGCAACTCAAAGCACTAACGTTCAACTCTCGTTCGCTCGTCATCTCGTCGTAGTCTTCATTGTCGCCACTGTCGAGCGTGCTCTCTCTCTATCAGCGGCTATGTCCAACAAGAGAGACAAAGTTAATAACGAAACTCGCAGCCGAGCACAATTGGAAAAAGCGCCTCAAGTGGCTTAAGTGTCGAATATTAAACGGCCACTGGTCGAAACTTCGAATTGCGCCCAACGGGCGTGCTTGCATCATGGAGGATAAGATTTATGTGCGCGATTCGAAAACGAGTCGATCCATCGTCATTTTGCTAGTCGCCGTCGTTGTTGTTGTTGTCGTCGTCGTCGTTCATATGAACGAATTGAGGCTCGATGCGCGCCGAGCTCATTATTCCGTGCGTTAACCGTATGTGCCGCTTTGTCTGCTCGGCAACAATCCCGAGTCCAGGTGCGATGTCCTTAAGAGCTATTTTTTATTTCTTTCTATTTTGCCTGCTCGAACAAAACAGAGCGCCGAGAAGCTCATAACGAGCGGGCGTGGTCTTATCTAACCGCAAAACTAACCAAAGAGGACAATTCGGCCGAGAGAAATGGCGTCTAATTTGAAACATATACCCTTGCTGAGACAACTCTGCCGCTCTCTGGAGTGCATTGTTGCTTCATTCAAATACGCCGGCCTAGTCTTAGAAAAACAAATACTTTTGCGCTGCAGATGGCCGGAGAGCGGAAACTAGGACCAGAGCAAACGGTGGTCTCTTCTCTTTCAGAGCGACTCAAAATCTGAAATTGGAAAAGAATAGAAAGGAACACTTGTATGGCAGCCATGGCTAGAACGGTATAGGTTTATTTTCATTCATGACGAAAAGAGCGCCTGCTGCAGAGGGAATTATAGAGCGATTGTTTGAAGGCCGTCCAGCTCTCGGCGTTGTTAAGCTGCTGGCGCGCTTTTTGCTCGCCCACGTAGAGCTCGTCGTCGTCTGCCTAAAGCTCATGCATATGCAAATTCAACTGTTTCTGCGCTTAATCCAGTCTTGCTTTACTCTTACCGCAATCTCGATCTTGCAAAGGGTGTGAACATCTGCGTGCCGTAGGAAATTGGCTTTGTTCACCAGTATGAGCTCTGTGTTTTCGGCGATCAGCGCTAATCTCTCTCTTTCGGGCTCGCTCGGTCGACTGCATTCGTACAAGGTTTTATAGAAATGCTTTTTAGGCTCGTCGGTCTTTTTCATTGAGTTCAATCCCTTTTTTTTATGGTCAATTAGCTCTTTGTCTAATCCAAAAGCAAGTGAGTGCGTCTTGAGATAAGCTCACATGTATTTGACCCTGGCCAAGTATATCCACAATAACCAGAGCATCTCGAAGCTTCTCCTCTGCTTTGTGGCTCCATTCTTGGCCTCGGGCCGATGGAAGCCGAAACGAACGATCAGAGAACTGCATGCTCGTTTCAAGTTGGCTAGTTAGCCATTCAAATGACTCTTTAGAACCGGGAGTTGGCTTAGCGCCTGTTCGAAATGAACCAGTGCTGTCAATGCGAGGCAAAGAATCTTTTCTCGCCGCGTTTGTACTTTTCTTTCGTCTGATGATTTCAACGTTTGCTTTGATTAGGCGAAATTTAACGGGCGTAAGAACGGTTCCAAGTTGAATTTTGGTTACTTGTGGTCCTTTTGAGAGGAGGCACAAAGAGCCGAGTAGAGTCCTCAGGCCAACTGGATTTCACCAAATTGGACGTGAGGAAGGAGTTTTCTTCGAAGCACGATTTTTCAAACTTTTCGAGAAAAAGCCGAAATTCTGCTTGCAATTACTTGAGCTTAAGAGCTTGTTCTCGACGCTCTGTCCCCATCGGTGTGAATCAGAATGGTCGAGCAGCTTGTACTTTTTTATGACCTTCAGCTTGCCCTGAATATCAGTTAGATTCGTCTGGTCGTTAGAAATTTTCTTTTCAAGAGGCTCAAACCGATTTGACTATGTAGAGCCAGTTCGAGAGCGCTGAATCGGTACAAACCACCTGGCTCGGTCTGAAACGAAGAGAAGCCTTGCTCATCTGAAAAAGAAGAGCTAAGCATGTAGGGCCTACCCATAATGGCGATAAAGGACCGCATCTTGATTATTCAGAAGACGTTCGATCGGATAAGTCTTGAACAAGTCGAGCGAGCGAATAAAATCAACCGGCAAGTGGTGATGAAAACGGCGTAGTACAAGAAGGTCTTCCAGAGTCAAGGTGAACACTTCAGTAACACCCCTGGAGAAGAGGAGAGATTGACGAGCTTCACTCTGCTCAACTTCATTCGGCTGCAATGAGCGTTAGGGTTTAGATGATCGAGTCCAAGCAAAATAGTCAAAGAGAAGACGAATACTTGGGTGCACTGGCCTTTAGTCAATTGACCATTCGGTTTTAATAGACTGCCATTTGATAGGTACAAGCATCTGACCATTTGTATTTTGCCTGAAATCACGTGATAGATTCGACTTGCCGGTCGCTCGTCCCAGGCAATCAGTCGTTCGTTTTCAAATCTTTGCAGGCAAGTTAGAATGCAGGAAGAGGAGGAGGAGAAACACTGAATGGCATGTACTTTTCATAGCTAACGCGGCGAGCAAGCTCTTGCTCCATTGCCTTCGGAATGATGGTTTGGAAAACATTATATCGTCGAAGGAAGAATGTAATCTTAAGCGAGCGTCGTCTCAGAAGAGCACCATTAAAGAGAGTGTCAGTCTTAAATGAAACCTTTGTCAGACATTTTGCATCCCTCTCTTCACTGGGCAGTGAAATCGCTTTGACGCAGTCTGGAGTGAGCTGCGATTTACTCGAAATGAGACTTCAACTTGAACAAGCATTAATTGACTCACAATAACACTTACCGAGCACTTTGACTCGTGCAGTTCTCTGATTCCTTTGAGCCGCCTGTCCGGATCATCAACGCACTCAAGTTTGGCCTGAAAAGTTCCGAGCCATTCGACAGGAAAATATCTTTGTTGATCGATTGATCAACGAAGGCGAATGAATGAGGAATCGACGTTTGTCTCACTTTCTTCTGATCAACAGAGCCTTGATGACTTTGAGTATTAGACGGCTTAAGTGCCTAAATCGGCCTAAAGGCTGAAGGGAGCTAGATTGCATTCGAAACAGCGAACAATCCGAATCGTTGCGATTTCATCTGAAATATCAAGCAATGCAATTATCACGAAATGAATGAATAATCGTTGCTGCTCGCTTGACTTTTGAATTATTGCAATATCTGCCGATTAGCTCTGATGCAACTGGAGCGGCAGACTGGCGCTTGTTTTAGCCGGTGGGGTCAATAGAAACGAAACAAGCAAGCAATCTTTTTCTTCTGCATTAAAAGGCTTCGCATTAGACGTGTGTCACCAGCCGGTTTATGCCGAAACCAAAACGAGCCTGCAATCGGAGGTGTCGGAATTAAGTTAGACATGGCGACACCTCTTGTTCACGATCAACTCGGTAATTCACTAAAGCAGACCTTCAAGTGAGCTCAAGCGCACAAATTCCAGAGACGAAGCAAAAACAAAAGCCAGACTGCTCAACTGATTTGCATAGAAGTTGATCGAGCGACACGGCGCCGAAAATACTCAGAAAAGAAAAACATGCGCGCCGTGCCGCGTCGAGAGTGTCAAGTCGCTAGCTTTAATCAAGGATATCGCAGTAAACGTGTGTAAAGATTTCCAATCGATTTCATTCATTCCATCGTATTGCCTCTACTTGAAACTCTGCTTCGTCTCGTATTAGCCTTGGTGCCGATTAGAAGTGTTTGGGCCAAATATTTGCTTTGATTAATTTTTATTTGTTGAAAAAAAAAGTTTACAGTCAAGAGAGGCAATGTGTGTGGCAGGGGAGAGAAAAAGAGAGGTAGAGAGAGTGGCAGAGAGAGAGAGAGAGCAAGGTAGAGAGGAAAGGCGTAATTAAGGAGACTAAGTGAGCAAGAGTAGCAGAAGTTGAATGAATCAATGAGCAAGAGGAAAGTTGGGCGCAAATATTTGAAATTAAATGCAGCCGATCTGCTCTGTGGCCTGATAACTTGCACTACTCACACCCGCTCTGCCTAGCACATCTAGAAGACGATTCTTACTCTCCTCGCTCAAGTAAGGCTTCCTTGACAACAGCCAAAAGTACTCAAAGTGAAGCAGATTCAAGTACTCGCTGCAAGACCAGATCAACGCCTTGTCCGGGTCTGCGTACAAAATCCTGTTTATAACGGCGGATAATCGCTGATTAACAAGATAATAATAAAGAAGAAGATGCGATCAAAAACCAACCAGTAGGGAATGGTGATGTTGGTACCTAAGCATCAGAAGGGCAAATTTAAATGTCAATCGTGTTTTCAACCGATTTTATCAACTCACATACCAAACAGGCTGAGAGGATACTTGAGGCTTAATTTAGCCTTGTCTTGACTGTTTTCCAACACGACCAGGGCGTCGAGCCGAATGTCGCGATTCAGATTTCTAGAAATTGTTTTGTTAGATAAGCTGGAGCTGTGCATTAAGAGCTAAAGGTTGAGCTACTTGAAAAAGGCGTTGCTGCTCAATTTGAAATGGTCGCCAACGAAACTGAGCTCGAGCTGATTGCATTTTGTGTTGGACAAGATAATTATTGGGTTCTTGCCGATTTCGTACCATTTGCCACTGAACTTTAAACAATTTTGTGTAAGAATGACGAATAGGAGCTCGCAGGCAGAGAAGCGGCTAAAAGGTTAACAGTCGACGCTCGTACCGTGCTCTCTTCGAAATTTCGCTCGACATTCACCATCGGACACTTTCCGAGGCGAACAACATCGGCACGAATTGGCGAAATGTTGACAAGCAGCACCAAGCACAGAAGATGCCGAGGGGTAAATTTGTAATTTAGACTGAAGCCACAGCCCCGATTCTTTCTTATCGCTGAGTTCATTCTGGTCCGCTTTTTTGTTTGCTGTGAGTCGGTGCTCTTGTGTGTGCGCGTGTGTGTCTTCTGGAAAGAAATGAGAAAAAACGGAAAAAATTAAAACAGAAGATTTCAAGTAGAAGCGGATAACGCGACCACACCTAAGAAATTCGAAAGTGAAAGGGCAAAGAAGGCGAGCAGGTCGGTGTTCTAATATGCCTGATTGATTGATTGATTGATCGAATGAGGACACGCGATAGCGATGAGGATTAGCCGGGGCGGATTAGGCACGTTTTTGAAGATGATATGACTTGTGTGTCCGACAGAGAGAGAGAGAGAAGGAGAAATATTCAATTTAATTTATTCAAAAGTCAAATTTAAACGCGATCACTGCGGCCTTATTATCGGGGCCAAGAGTTGTTCTCAATGCAAGATTAGACTAATTGATTGAACACGATTTATCAGTTGTGTTTTCACGCTCAGATCTGCGCTGCTGCTCTAGACGATGCTCCTGTTCACTGAGGGCGATCGCACGCGCCAACATCTCGTCGGCGTTCTCCTCTTCCTCTTCCGCCCGCGGTTTCCTATTCCTTAATTGTTAATAACAAATGAGCCTGGCGGTAAACCAATAAAAATAATCAGCTTGTTGGCCTACTGCTCTGCTAATGCCGAGAGTCGAATGGCCTGCTCGAGCGCCTCGCTATCGGTCTAAAAAAGCGTGAACGAATTAGCTTATAATCTCTGGGCAGAGCGGGGGAGAGAGAGAGAGAGTGAGCGAGGCCGCGGTTCGATACCATTGAGCTTGGTTGAATGCTGGCCAGATTGGCTCGGCGATTATTAGCAGAAGCGGTCGTACTGGCCGGCCGAGCTCGAGTGTTGGCGAAGAAATCGAGCCGCTTCTGGTTGATGGCTCTTACTGTGTCCGTTGCTCTAGAGCTGGTGGTTGCGGCCGACGATGAATGGGGACGACAATCGTGGTCGCTCTCGTGACGATGACGGATACAGTAATTGAGCTTGCATTGTTGACAAGTGAATGGAATGAGCTGATGAGCAATTCAATAAGGCTTGAGCGAGCAAACACGCATTTATTATTCAGGCGCGCTTACTTCTTTTTGCTTGCAGCCTTTTTTCGAGCATCGATTGCTATAAATGCGTCGGCGTCTCTCTTCGGCCGGGTCCGAGCGGCAGTCACGATCAATGTGGGCGGACATGGCGATGTCGGGCAGCTCGTTTCTGTTCCTAGGCGGCACCGGTTCACTACAGAGCGGACAGAGAGGAACTTGCACATCGCGGCGCCTCTCGCAGCCGTGCTTTTCGTAGCCAATGTGATCTTTGCTGCAAACAGTTTCACTTGTCTCATCTCCATTTCTATTTCGACTATGGTCAAATTTCTTACCAAAGCACTTTGCTGCAAGAGTCGCACTTAAAAGGCAGGAAGTCTTGACGGCTCTAGATTAAACGAGCGGCACTCGAAATCGACGTCGAACGTTACCAAGCATTTTGCAGCTGCTCTCTTGGCAGTGGGCACCCAAATGCGGAAACTCCATTTTTCTCCTTCTCCCCAGACGAGCGCCGTCAAATAGATGGGCTTTCAAATCATTTGCATATTTTCGTTCGTATTATAATTTTATTCAAACCCATATGTACATGGTCGAGCGCTCTGCGCATAGCCCTGTTTGGCCGACCAAACACACAGAAAGAGAAGGGAAAGCGTTTAGCTGATAGGAGCCGGCGCAGGCTGACGCCAGCATCAGCTTGCCGCACCTATTCCTGTGCTCATGTTTCTAGTTAGACGAACAGCCCACTCGAACTGTCTCGCTCTTTTATTTTGTTGCATTCATGCAGCACATTTGTGCGTTGCTTTAACCTTTGTTCGGCGGTGCCATCTTAACTTGATCAATCTCTTGCGTGCGAATCGCTTAAACCAGTTCGCGTCACCAGCGTCAGAGTCTTGCTTAAGCTGCAATCGGCTCCAGTCTAGCTTTATGGCTATTCTCTTGTTTTAGATATGCAAGGGCTTTCGAATTGACCAGCAGCCAACAGACACTCGAATCCGACAAAAGCGCATCTGGACAACGACAAGCGACATCTTGCAAATAAGTAAGTGAAGCGTGCGATTTAGCCAACTTGGGTCAATGATCTAAATGGCCGCCTCATGACGTTGTTTGTGCTCACTCAAGCCTGCGTTTCAGTCTGCTTGCCTTCCTCGTTCGTGCGTGGTCACGCCCGAGCGTGCATTTGCGCTTCCTGCCCTCTTTTCTTTACGCTTGTATGTGAATTCATTCGTAACGAGCCTTGACTAGCCAGGCTTGCTCTAGGCGTTCGTTCTACTTGACAACGAGATGTGCTTGTTAGTCCCAAGCACGGTCCGAGCGTGTTGGAGTGGATTGACCTTAATATTTGGAAAAATCAAGAAAGCCATTCAGAGCGAGCGAATGAAACGCGCATACAGAGAAATAAAGAGACAACGACAGGGCGAGTGTGTCAGAGAAAGAGAGAGACATAGATAGACAGAGAAAGAAAGCGAGAAAGAGACGAGCAGAGCGCCATTTAATAATAAGAAGAGTGTCAGCAGATAAAAACTTTGCTTTAGTCAGAGTCAGTGGGCAGAAAACAAAGACATGAGTTCGAACAAATCGTCACGATTGAGGTATGCGCAGTCGTTTCAGGCGGCTCGCTGCTCGACCAGGGGACGAGAGACCAATGTGGGAGAGCTGAGCGGGCTGCGAAGTAGACTAGGCGATCTGATGCGGTTATCAACAGGCGAGGAAGGCGCAGCGGGCACAGGCGCCAAGTCAATGCGTGCACATCTTAACCATTCGGCTTTAAGCTCTCATTTCGTCATGATGCCGTCAGTAACGTCGAAACTGAAGAAAAATCTGGCTCGGACAAAGGAAAAATTTCTGCAAGGCATCGGCAAGAACGATCGAACGAGCGACGAGTGCTTCGACACTTACGTGAACAACTTCGAACAGCAGCATGCCCAGGCCAGTCGGCTGGCCAAAGAGCTAAACAAGTATTTGCAGAGCTTGCGTGAGACGCAGAAAGCCAGCAAGGCCTTCTACGACACTCTGATGGAAACGTACGAGCCAGAGTGGTTTGAAAGTCGCCAATTTCACGACGGCCTCTCGCAAATGGAGTTCAAGTGGATTGACTATATGACACGTTTGACCAACGACGTTCAGCAGCCACTCTTGGCCTATCTGAACGAGTTTCCCGAGCTCAAGAAGAAAATCGAGAAGCGTCAGAATCGACTGCTGGACTTTGACAACGCTCGGCATACGCTGGAAGGAGCGCAGAACAAGACATTGAGAAAACAGCTGAGCAACACGGCCCAGCATGGCGCATCGCTTGGCTCGCCGGCGACCAGTCCCTCTTCTACTGATCAATTGACCAAGCTGACCAAACTGAAAATCGAGCTCGAGGATAAGCAGCACGTCTACGAAGATATAAATCAGATGTTGTGCATGGCGCTGCCAGTTCTCTACGAGGATCGGGTCAAATTCTATGCGTCGCTATTCCAAACGTTCTTTCACACCGAAACCGACTTTCATTCAGAATGTGTGGTGGTCAACTCTCAGATGGACGAGATATGCGAGCGTCTATCGAGTAAGAGTGCAACTGTAGAAAGATCTACTCTCAACTCGACAGATTCGGCCCGAGAGGAGAACGTGGCCACCAACACAGTGAGCAGTCGCAATCAGTTTGAAGAGGTGCGCGACATGATCGACGACGAAGAAACAAATGCTGATAACGAGGAGAGAAGCGCACCACAGATCGAACCAACTGCAAATTCAAGAGACCAACAAGTATCGTCTGAATTTATTCCGACGCCCGGCGACGATGAGGACGATGCCGGCTCGAATGAGGACGAAGTGCGTGTAACGAGGTCTTCAACTCACGATTCGTCGTCTAGTTCGAGTCAATCGATTGGCAAAGAAGCGAGTAAACCGAACAGCGGCAACAATTCAGTGCACAAGAGTGAGATAGAAAGCGAATACCAGCCAAACAGGAGCAATCGAGCTGAACCGCACTACATCTACCAAGTTCGAGCGACATTTGCATACGAGGCCAAAGAGATGGACGAGCTGACTTTTGTCAAAGACGATGTTATCTATGTGGTCGAAGGAACTGAGAGTGAGAAGGAAGACCTGGACGATGGCTGGCTAATTGGCGTTCACCGGGAGACCAAACTGCGCGGCCTATTTCCAGAAAATTTCACTCGCCGATTAAGCTAAATCCAATTTACTCCGCACCTCTTGAGCTTCACCTTTTTCGCTTCATTTTCTTTGTCGTTTCTTATTATTTTTAACAATATCTATTTATGTGCAATTTAAAAATGCGTGTGCTTACGAATGCGCTTCAGAGAGTGATAGACTGGATGCAATGACTTGATTTCACGTCAGAGTTAGTTTGGAAGTTTTGTGTTAAATAAAAGCAAAATAAAACGAAACTTATAATTCAATTCTAACCAGTAGGATAGAGTCAAGAAGCGAGATTGTTTTTTTTTCTTTTTTTTTAATAAAAACGTTTAAAAGTAAACGCAACGAGAAAGAGTCTCCTACACTTGGGACTATTTGGCGCTCTTGAGTAAAAGAGAATCGAAGCAAAACACGCAAACTCGAACAGGCTGCCAAGGCAAATGAGCCCATAAATGTCGGATAAAATTAAAAGATTGATCGTGAAGCTTACCTTTGAAGAGCTCGGAAGGGGCATTTTGTTGTCACTGCATTCGTTACAGAATATTCCACCGCATCGCCTTAAATCGCTGCCTGTAAAGAGCAGGACAGAGTAGATTGTCACAGAGTCAAGCTACCTGCAGTGATGTTTCCTTCGCGCCAGGTTGAAATCTTTATGACAGCTTTTACACGTTTTGACATTTTCGTCTTGCTCCCATTGGAACTCGTTGAAGCGTTTTGTCACTTCTTTGAAGTCTTCCATCTTCAAGTGGGAGCTAGCGCCTGAATTGAGAACACTTGAGTTTAGAAATGGCTCTCGGTTAAATTTACTTTTCCAATTTGCTGCCCATTTCTTCAAGAGTCTTTTCTAAATCTTTGATCTTGTCCTCCAAGTAGACCTTTTCTTCTTTTATGGACTCGTAGCTCTGAAAGAAATTATTTCTTTCTAAAATCTCTTGAGCGAAAAAGAACGGAATGAGCTGAACGAACCGCCTCGATTCTCCTCAACAATTCATTTTCTTGACTCACACGACGCAACTGCTCTTCGATTGCGACAAAATTGTTTGTCAGTTTGGCGTTGGTTTCACGCTCGTTTTCAAGCTCTTTGTTCGCTCTGGCCCTTGTTTAAATATTGTCAGATTTTTTGTGTTTAGCGAGAAACGGACTGTTCCTACAGCTCTGTTCGCTCGCTCAATAGCTCTACTCGCAGTAGCTTCAGCTCTTCCTCTTTTGCCAACAGAATTGAGTTGTAATTTTTCAACCTTTGGTTGTGTTTCAATTTAATTAATTATGAGCCCAGCAGTAGATGGACAATGGCGGACTTACTGGGCCTCGACTTGTGCTAGACTATTCTCTTTGGAGCTCAATTGCTCTTGCCAGTCTTTTTTTTCTTCTTTAAGCTGTTTGAGGCAGTTTTGGGTGGACTAGAGAAACATGAGCAATGAAGAGATCAATCGCTCCAACAGAAGCTAGAGTATGCCGAATTACTTGAAGCTGTTCAACGAGGTCAAGGTTCATCTTCTTGACTTGCTCAAGCTGCTCCCTTAATGCTTTGGTAGTCGCCTGCTTTTCAGCCAGACTTGAATTGACCAATTTGATGGCGGTCTCGAGCTCGTTCCTCATGGCTGTTTGTGCCTTTAAATCCGCTTCTAGCTCCTGTTGGCTAAATATAGAACACTTTTCTCGGCCCTGCTCGATCAGAAACATACCGCTCTGACTTTGGAATCATTTAAACTCTTCTTTTGCAGCTCAATGTACATTTGATCTATTCCGCTCTTGGATGACTTGAATGTGTCACGTTCGGCTTCAAAGTCGACTGCCATTTGCTTTGTTGAGAGTGCCAGTCGTTAAGACGAGACAAGAAAGAAGAGTCTCAAATAGACAAAAGAGAACTACTTGAAGTCGTTTCTCATGCTCCGTCTCGGACGCAGTTTTCTCTTCCTTCAACTTGTCGATTTGTATTTTCAACGCTGCGATCTCACTCTTGAGCTTATCAGCGGTCTCTTCGGCATTTAGACGCGTTTTTTCTTCACTTTGAGCTTTGACCTGAAGCTTGTCCACCTGAAGTCTATAGTTTCGATTTGGTGGTCACTACTAGACAGCATCAACAGAAATACGAGCCATATGCTCACTCGAGACGTTTGTTGACTTCTTCGAGATAATTCTTTTGATCGAGAATTTCATTCATGTTGCTCATGCTGGCAGTTTGCTCGTCATTCTCTGTGCCGGCGATTCTCTCTCGCAAGTAGAGACTGTAGTCAATCAATTGAACCTTCAACAAGCCATGGTCATTAAGCGGTTGCTTCAGTTCTTCAGCTTTGCCTACCCGGGCATCGTCCAAATGGCCGAGTTCTGATTTAATGTCAATCGAAACATCAAATGCATTTAGTCCGACCAAAAGACCAGCGATTATGGAAGCGTCCTCGGACACCATTATTGAACCGGTTTCGTACAACTCACTAGGCAAAATTGCTTCCTTAGTCTGAACTTGGCTGAAAAAAATCAAACCCACCCGAGCTGGGCCTTCTCGCCCACCAAGAGTGCGAAATTCTCTGCCAATCTCTTCTGCATCAGTGACATTTTAATCCAAGCTCTGACTCGTCCGAGCGCACTCCTTAAAATTAGCAAAGTTCATGCGTTCGAAAAAATACCCATGTTTGCTGAGGTTACCTTAGCTCGCTCATGTCCTTTATTCCTTGCAGGCAACCACTCAAATCACATTTTGCAGATATGAGCTCAAGCAGAGGCGTAAAGTCTTTTCGTCCGAAGCTGAGAGCAGCTACGCCAAAGCCTTTGCGACCTGTCCACTGCGTAGAATTAAAAATTTCTATTCCGATTGAATGCTGAAACCACCTCGATAGCCGTGCAGCAGAATGTGCTCGACAATGACAAAAAAATTTCCAAAATGAATCGAGTCTTTGTCGATTACTTTGTTGTTTAAAAACGATGACTGGATTAGATCCTTGACGACAAGCTTGAATATATTGATTATGTTGCCTCGCTCCAGAGCAAGACCCGGATCTGTGAATATGAATAAATTTGGAAAGAGTCAGATGGATAAAGAGAGCGGAGAGAAGAGAAGGGCAACCTTCAGGAGTCGGCTCCGAGCCGGTTGAGTAGGCGAGACGAGAGAACATGTCATTAGCTGGACAGTGGAAGCAGACAGCAGCTTCACAAATTTTTCATGAACTGACGAGAGAGAGAGAGAGAAGAGGGCTGGCGTATCATGAGTAGAAAATTATGCAAAGAAATTGAGTTTCAGGTGACATGCGCTGACTATTTTGAAACATCTGCACTTGCTTGATGCGAAACAAATTGAACACTGAACAGTTGAATTGAAAATATTTTACTGAGATTGAGAGAGAAATGAGAAAAATGCTTAAATGTGGATAATAACATGGAGTAGTCTATCTGGAGAAAGGGCTGAATAAATACCCTGTAGGCCTAGATTGTCTATTATGGAGGCTGGTTTATTTCCTGGCTGTGGCAAACGAAAGCAGATTATTGAGATGATGGCGAAAAGTAGAATTGAATCTGAAGAATATGAAAAATTGGATGAGAAAAGAGAATTGAGAGACAGTATGCGCCAGGGAGTAGGCAGTCAGACACCATGATCTCATGGGATACTCGGGATCAATGCAAAGCTCAGTCGAGTCGGTCTGCGAGCCGGCCTGTGCCAGTTGCTCAGTCCGCTGTAGGTGAAATAGCAGATTGATCCAGATTGTTGGTAGACGAAATATCAAGCAGAATATGCCGTTAAACGCAATCATTTTGTGGAGATTGTTCTCACTATCGGTGAGATGAGAGTTGGGGTTGAGGTGTGCCCGGGCGGCTTGTGCTCGCTTGATACGACGCAGAAGAAACAGATCGATCAGAATCGTCAGAAAGGGAAACAAGAGAACCGTGAAAAAGTCGTAGGCCATTTCCATTGAGGCAAGGTCAAACTTTCTGCTGTTTATCTCGAAGCCTTGAGAATCGAAAAATTTCGAGTCAGAAAGCGACGAGAACGGCCGGTCAGAAATGACCAGCACAGCGTAGTCGTCTCCTTTGAAAAGCTTGAAAGAGGCGAGCAGCACCGAGAATACCACAAATACGAAGTTAATCGGCCCGAAACGGAAACGGGTATGATTGTACTTTTCGATGAGGCGCGAGTTGATCAGCCATCGAAGAGAAGTGAACCAGAACATGGCCAGGCTTGTGTAGAGAAACAGAGCGCTCACAGCAAAGTCGAGCACAAGCAGCTTGTAAATACGCACAAACAGAGAAAGAAAGAGCGGTGAACAGAAATGGCCTCCAGAGCACTCAGCTAAAGGCTTGAACATTAACGCAGCGCTCATCATCGCCGCAGCCCATGAATACCAAGACATGAATGCGTACATTGTGTTGAAGCGACGAACGTTGCGATCAAATCTCTTGGCGCAACGAGGAGGTCTTGCCATCCTCTTTAGGGTCAGCGCAGACAAGACGTTAAGAATCACAGACACGGCACTTTGGATGGGCAAATAGCCGACAATCACAATAGCCTTGATCCAATCAAAATATGCGGCCAGATCCATGGCAGTGAATTGACTCATCGGCTTGATGCTGGAAAGGTTGCATGCTTCCACTAGAGCTGTGAAATTGCACTCGTCGAACAACTGCTCGAACGAAGCTGAATTGTTGCGGCATAGCCATTTGTTGGAGAACACTCCTGTTCGTCTCATCTCATCGTCTGTGCCATTTAGAGCAAGCGTGTAAGAGCTGCTTGTCAGCCAGATAACAGAGCAAGAGCATTTTAACACATTTTCACTAGACAAAGTGACCAAAGTGTTTTTCCATCGCAAATAACGAAGCATGCAAAAGTCCTGGTCTGGAAAGTCGTATTCGATCGAGTCGGTCATTCGATAGCGCGACGAGGCTAATTGTCTAAAGTCGATCCATCGTGTTTCAGTAGGATGATGAAAGTTGGAGCTCCATGTCGGGTTGTTGTTTAAGAACTGACGCAGATTGACTATCTGGAGCGATACTTGTCCAATGTAGCTTATGTTTGGCTTGAAATAATCCAGCTTTCCAGTAATGGTCAATTTGCTTGTTGGTTGAAACATGCTAGGAGGGACCAGGTGCTCTGTGACCGGGTGCAGATAAACGCTTAGCGTCCAATGGCCTATAATTCGCTTTGATTGAATATCGTGCACTTGAAATGAGAGCTGGTTTAGGTTTATTAGGGTCATGCTGAGTTCCTTGATTTCCAAATTCGACAAATCGATTTTGTCGAAGAGGCTGGTGCTTATATTTGGCTCGTAGACCATTCCGGTGCCAAAGCGGAGCGAATGAATGCTTCCTGTTTGATTGTTGCTTACTGGCCATTCAGATTGAACACAAGTTAACTTTTTCAAGTCTGAAAACTGGAAATTCAGTGAAATATCGGTCTCATGTAGGCTACCGATTTGCCCAAGAGCACTCAGACCTCCAATTAGCTCTCCGACATTGGTCAATTCAATAGATAGACTCCAACTTATAGACACGTTGCGAGCGTTCACTTGAGTGACCATCTTCTCCACACCTTGGGTTAAATTGAATCGAAATGCTTTGGCTAGAAACAATCGCATGCAGAATAGTGTCCTAAATTGGACGCTGTTCATATCCTGAATGGGCCTATCAAACTCACTGCTCGATTGAATGTAGCTGCAAACGAGCTGATTTGCCCAGCTACTTTCTGCGCTCATTAGAACGCATTCTGCATTGACGGCTGTGAACAATGCCAGAATAAACGCCAGCCAAAGCATTTATTTCTCAAAAAAATTTCCTTTTTTCAAAATTTTTTCGGCGCTTTAATAATTTTCAATTTGATTTATGATTTGAAAACGCTTCAAAAAAACGCAGCCAACACGTGAATCAACTCCTCCGCAAGATTTTTTTTATTTACCAGGCCCTGAATGATGATCAACCCGTATCAGAAGCCGTCGGAGATCAATGTCTGTGAAATGAATGCCTGTTCCGCTCACTCAATCACTTAATGACGCAATGATTCAATTGCAACGATTAAATTTTAAAAAATTTCTGCTCTAAGGAGAGAGTATCACTCAATGTTATTTAATTGGAATTCGAGTGTCTAGGGAATGCACGCGAGGCAGTTAAATTTTAAAGGCAAGATTATCTGAATTAAAAGATGATTTTTTTTTGGGTTAAGAAGTAAATTTCGGTTTATTTTCAAAATCTAGGCGAGCCTAAGTACTTCGATAAAGTAGTTTCCGCTCGAATGTTTACTCGCGTCCGCAAGCAAGAATTGTTTGTTTTCCTTCAGCTCGGTGACAAGCGACTCGATGTTTATCAAATCGGAGAATAGGTCCAGCTTGACATGTGAGCAAGAAAAGAAAGCAATTGAGTGGCGATCGAGCGAGTTGAGATTGTGGTGATAAATAACCTGGTTTTCGATAAGTTGAAGAAGATCGGCCACAATCTCTTGAGCTCTGCTCGACAGGGATATGTGCGTCAAATGAGCGTCGACAAAGCAGCTAAATAGGTTCGTAATCTAAATTCCAGACGCTTTCAATTTTTACTTCTTTTTATCAAATGCGGGAAAGGATCGTTTACTTGGATAAGTGACGGTTTCAAATCACCGTCTTGCTCCATTGACGATGATTCTTGGTGGCTGCCGCTCTCAAGGACTCTTCTAAGAAGAGTGTGCAAGTACTCGAGACATACCTAAGCCGCCGAATGTTTCAAAGTCTGATCTTAAGTCGGCAAGAAATGAATTCTTACAATAAATTCAGTGGACGATAGCTGCTTTATATGCAATTTCAACAAATTGTAGTCAAAGTTCTGAGCAAATATCAATTCCCTGAGGAGCCGAGGAAAAAGAGAGCGAGAGAGAGAGAGAGAGAAAAGCAGAATTGGTGAGATTGAGACATTTGAAGTTAATTTGCGAGATACTCACAAATCACGAATGGTCGATGGCTCGAGCTCTGTTTTATTGGCTTGAGGTTCCTTCAAATCTCTTTTCAGCGAAAGAGAGTTTTTGGTGTGCTTGAGTTGCTGCGCTTCACTCATGTGGATTAATACCAAACTTACTTAAGAACAAATTTGAGGAAATCAACCGCTGGCTGCTCCTCGAGTATTTGAACACTCTCGACTACTGTCCTCGCGAGCTCATAATCGTTTAGGTCGATCGCCTTGTTCAACACTGGCTGGAGAACGCTAAAATGAAAGAGATAAAAGAGTTCAGGGTTTAGGAAATGAATTAATCGAGCCATGTTTGAGATTATCACCTGGACGGAGCTAGTCGACGAATTGTGCAAATAATTTCGACCAATTCTTTTCGATTGTTGATGTTCTTCTCGCCCAAGCAGGATTCGATCAGCTCTTTAAGCTCGTAAAGTCGGCTGGTACTCTTGGTGCTGGCCACATCTGAGGCCAGCTGCTTCATTCGCTCAACTTGGCCGTTTGTGCCTAAATCTTTCTTCTTGAAAGAACATTTCTATTTAAACTCAATCAAGATTTTTTGAGGCAAAAACTCAATTACCAATTTCATTTTCCCTGCAAATTAATTTGAAATGCTCACGTTTCGCCTACTTAGAGCAGAGGCGAATATCACATTGCCATTGGCGATGTTTGTTCATTTGTCTTATTTGAAAATATTAGGAATCGATTCTCGCCGATCGCTTTTCAATCAGAATTTCAAACTGCTTCTCTAGCTATCAGAAGAAAAATTTGAAACAAGTGTGCCAAGTGTCTTTATTTTGAAGTCTGTGACAACAAAAGCATCGGTCACTAAGCGATTTGAAAATTCAAGCCGATAGAAAGGATAAAATGCGGCAAGTTTCAGTTCAAAAATGAAATATTTTCTTTTCTAAAAAAAGAGTTGAGGATCCTCATAGGAACGAATGAAAACGATTATTAATAAATAGTAAGATTTTGGCCTGCCTTTTTAACTCACTTGTTGTAATCTTGGCTTTGACAATCGGATCGGTGACTGAGAGTAAAGAAAGCAAATTTTGCATCGCCCAATCGTATCGGATTAAATTGTCTTGAGTTTTGAAAAAAACTTGAACAGATATAGAATTGTAGTTGCTGGCCCCAGAAATAAAGTTGCTTTAAAGCTTCCTAGGTAGAGCTTGAACCGAGCTCTGCTCAATGAGTAGACGAGAGTTGGAAACGCGAATGGTGAATGAATGCCTATGCTAAAAAGGATTCGTGTGAATGAAATATTGAATCATAAAATGGATTGCTGATCCGAATTAGGGGTCGATTGAAAAGCAAGTCGAAATTTAGCCGTCATTTCACTTTGATTTCTATCGTCTGGTCGGAAGGCTGAGCGAGGTGGCATCCCCTACCTTGACGCTTTCTTGTTAGTTTAAGACTGCATTCATATGCGAGCCAAAAGCGTCTGATTAAAGCAATGTGTGTGTGTGTGTGTGTATCGCAAGCGAAGAAAAACACCAAAAAGAGAGAGAGAGTGCTGTTCTGTTTTAAGCATTTCCATTCGAGTTCAGACAGCTGTGGGCATGTCCGAGAGTGGCATAAACTATGGCGAGCCGACGCCAACCAAAAAAGTGCACATACCCTTTTGTGACGTAGACGACCTGGCGTTCAAAAATCGTCATGACCCAAACTTCATTGCCTCGATAAGTAAGCTGCCGTAAACTGTGCCAGCCGGATGCTTTATAACTGCGCTTGAAGCGAATCTTATGCAAGTGCCGACCAACATAACGCTCAGCAATTCAAACGGGCCTCAGCGTGAAACGTTTCCGTTCGATTCTTATTCGGCAGGCGGCGCCTTCCCCATGGACATACCCGACAAGTTAACAGGTAAATTTGCACAACAAGCCATAATCGCAATCTCGATTGATCACTTTTGAGTTAAGTTCTAGGTATGAATCGAATCGATTAAATCTCCGAATCTCAGCTCACTCGTTCGTTCGTTTGTTCGGCTTTAAATGAGCTCGAGCTCTTCAATTTCATTTTGACTTTTATGCTTTGCTCATTATCATTTGTTTGATCACTTTCTCACATTCAGCTGGCCGCTCGTTCTGTTTTTATTCACTTTTTTTTTCTTTTTAAAATCGGAATGAAGCGCAAGAAGTGTTGAACGAGCAGGGCAGTCAGGCGACTTCGCATCCGTTAGATAATGATTCTTTCATGGAGCAATTAAAAGATAACATTGAGGAGAAGCTGAACACAACTGCAACGCCGCCGTCCACCCCGACTCGTGCCCGCATGAGCGAGAGCCTTGTGGAAGAGGACAAGTTCTCCAAGACGCCGCAGATTGCCGCCGACCTCTTCAAGCGGTTCGTTCTCTCGAGCCATCCGTTTTATATCCATTAACCGAATGAGCAAAACGAAATTAGGATGCGACCGAGACGATCGAGCATCGAGGATGATCTGCACGCCGAGATTCGAATCCTACGCGACCGGGTCAACTATCTTGAGCACGAGTGCCAAGTGAACTCACGCAGCTGTAAAATTCTTTACGCGACTATTTGCGGCTACGCGCTCTTCAAAGCATTTGCCTGGCTGTTTGCCTCGAGCAGATGAACGATGCTTTCATTTATTACACTGGCTGTATATAGTCAAAGAGGCTCGAGGATTTCTTTCAGAATCAGAACAAAATCAGAATAAATCAAAAAAAAAAAAAACTTGAAAGAGCTTGATATTTGCCCACCAAAAGCCAAGAGATCTGTAGTGGGAGCTCGTCCACAGAGCAAACTGCGCGTGTGTCTGAAAATGTACGTTTCCTGCGCGGAGCGGTTTCATAAGCGCGTATGCGCATGTGTTCAATTATGTGCGTGTTTGAATTTCTGGTTTTTATTTAAAGTGGTTGTGACTTGCAGAGAGAAAAGAGAAAAAAAAAAAGAGAAAGTTCCAACAAAAACCGAACATGAGTGAGCTTGAGCAGAAAATAGTGCAATGGCTTCAATGGGATAGAGTAAGGTGTTTGATTTTGTTTTGATTTTTTTTATTTTAAAGTGAACCGAGATTAGAACGAGACGACCAGACGCGAAATTGACCGCCTTGTGATCGAAAACAACGAACAAGAGCTGGAAAAGCGTCTTCTCAAGCGGCTAGAGTTTGGCACAGCCGGACTACGAGCTCGAATGGGAGCAGGCTTCTCCATGATGAACGATCTGACCGTCATTCAAACCGCTCAGGGCCTGTTGGCCTACTTGCTTGAACAGTTTGGCGCAGAGACTTTGAAGAGGCGAGGCGTTGTGTTTGGCTTTGATGCGCGACACAACAGCCGGAGATTTGCACAACTCTCGGCCAACATATTTACAAGGGCCCAGGTTAAAGTTTACCTCTTTAGGGACATAACTCCGACTCCATTTGTGGTAGGACAGCCGCTCATCGATGCTAATTGACTTCTCAATTTTGTTACCTTCAACTCTCTAGCCGTATTCAATTAGAAAGTACGAGTGCTGCGCCGGTGTGATGGTCACAGCCAGTCACAATCCCAAAGATGACAATGGCTACAAAGTGTACCTTGATAACGCCACCCAGGTTTGACGCCTCAACCTTTTGGTCGCTCTTTTTTCAAGTCAATATTTTGCAGATTATTCCGCCACACGATAAAGCGATTGCTGAGAAAATCGAGAAAAATCTTGAGCCTTTGGAGACCTCTTGGAGTTTAGAAACGTTATCACACAGTCCACTGATAGTAGATCCGTATGATGAAGTTAGCTCGGCCTATTTTCAGGATTTGCTACAGCTTTCAGTGTACCGGTAGGTGAGCGCCTCTTTGTTCGACTAGAGCGGCATCTGATTGACATTTGAAAAGAGATGAAAATCAGAACGGACCGCTCTTGTTCACCTACACTGCAATGCACGGTAAAGCGATTCGATCAAGAGAGTCGATAGAACTATTCTAACACGTCAGGAAGGTGTTGGCTATGAGTTTTCGAAGAAAGCTTTTGAGACGTTCAATCTGAAACCTTTTGTGCCGGTCAAAGAGCAGATCGAGCCCGATCCTGAGTTTCCGACTGTTCAGTTTCCCAACCCGGAGGGTAAGTTAGAGCGGAGCCAGAGTCTATACCTTCAAGTTGGGTGACCAGAAGTTATCTCAAGAGGGAAAGTCGTCCTTGAATTTGGCCATCAAGACAGCGGATGAAAATCAGAGCCGAGTGATTCTGGCCAACGATCCTGACTCTGATCGGCTGGCCGTGGCAGAAAAGCAAGCGGATGGCCAATGGAAGATATTCAACGGAAACGAGCTCGGAGCCCTGTTTGGCTGGTGGCTCTGGCAGTGTTGGTCTTCTCGAAATCAGGGCATTCTGAGCAAGCAGCCGGACCATGCCAAGAATGCTTACATGCTCTATAGTACCGTTTCGTCGCACATTCTCAAAGCCATTGCACTCAAGGAGGGCTTTTGCTGCGAAGACACTCTGACTGGATTTAAATGGTTCTTTTTTTTTCTTTATTATTCATTGTTGTCCTGCCTCGAGTGAACTGTTTCAACTCGACCCAGGATGGGAAATAGAGCAGTAGAATTGGCCAAAGAAGGAAAAGAAGTCATATTCTGCTTTGAGGAAGCGATCGGTTTCATGTGCGGCAATCGCGTTTTGGACAAAGACGGAATCTCAGCTGAGGTGGTTATGGCCGAGCTCGCATCCTACATCGATCGAGTAGAAGGCAAACGGCTGAGCGAAAAGCTTGACTGGATTTACGAGCGGTGGGGCCCAGCATTTGCTCGAGCGACTTAAAAATTCCATTCTATTTTCAAAATCAAGTTATGGCTTTCACACTTCAAACAACTCTTATTATATAAGTCATGAGGCGGCCAAGATAGAGCGAATGTTCGAAAGACTCCGACACTACGACGGCTCGAGTGGAGACAAGTACTCGGTAAATAAGCGAGACCAAATTTGTCTTTGGAATGGCCTTTGCTGATTACAGTGCGCCAGTACCCGAGCAGTTGTGGACCGTACAAGATTGAGCGCATTAGAGATCTAACTGCGGGCGTGTTAATCGATCTGAAGAGTCAAGAAAGTCGAGTTCCAGTAAGTCGGTGTCAATTCAAATCAGACCGGTCAGAATACTAGACTTTGTGTGAAGAGCTTTCCCTGCTCCAAGTCAAGTCAGATGATCACGTTCTATTTTGAAAACGGATGCGTGCTCACAATAAGGACAAGTGGCACGGAGCCCAAAATCAAATGGTATTCGGAGCTGCGTCAAACTGACTTGAACGAGTAAGAGCTTGACAAGTAACTTTGACTGTAAACGTTTTAATTATTCATCAAATAGAACGCGCGAGGAGTTGGTGTTGAAGCTAGACGACATGATAAAGCACATGGTCTCTGAGTTCTATCAGCCCGAATTAAACGGATTTAGCGCACGATCGACCTGAAACATTCAAGTCCTGAAGCGACCAATAGAATAAATGGAAAGCAAGAAAAGGCGAATAAATTGTGCAAAACTGATCCAAATTTAAATGAATGCATGCGTATCTTGTGGCTTGTTCTCGGATTTCTTAAGAACAATTCGCATAATCCAGAATGAAAAGAAAGCCTTTTGCCTGTAAAGAATCAAGAGTCGGTCTCTTTGAATTGGAGTGATTCGAGGTGTTGATTCTCGAAAAGCTTAGTTTTAGTTTAGGCATTGACCCGAATCAAATGACATGTCGGCGATGAAACAATTGTTTTTTGCTCAGCAACCTTGATGAAAAGAAAATCGAGAAGAATGGCCATAATAAAAACGCTTGCAATGTAAATGACTCAAATTAAAATAGTTTTTTTTTAATCAAGAAACAATGGATGATAAAAAATAATTTTAAATTTAAGAAGAGAGAATCCAATGGCAACCTGAAATTCGCTTTTATTTGCACGAATTATGCTAATGTGTAAAGTCAGAGCGATAATTTAATAGTCACCATTGTTCTCATTGGATAAATAAAAATCAACTCGGAGAAAATCTTTTAGAGTGGATTTGGACTAATGAATAATATTGGGGTTATACATCGGTGCGCATAATCGGTGGCCAATAGTTTAAAATCGTCGTCGGAGACTTGCCACAATCATAAAATAAGTAAAGTGACGTACACGAGTTGGTGACAATTACTGAAGAAGTGTAGAAGAGAAAATGGAGCAGGAGAAAGCTCAGAGTAGAGTAGCGTTGATTACGGGCATTACTGGACAAGACGGCAGCTATCTGGCCGAGCTGCTCATCAGCAAAGGCTACCAGGTGCATGGAATCATAAGAAGGTCGAGCTCGTTCAACACCTCACGCATCGAGCACCTCTACTCTGACCAGTACACACACACAGGAGGCCGAATGAAGCTGCACTATGGAGACCTGACTGACAGCACCAACTTGGTTAAACTGATAAGCACCATCAAGCCGGACGAGATTTACAATCTTGGCGCGCAGAGCCACGTGAAAATTTCATTCGATTTGGCCGAGTACACGGCCGAGGTTGACGCGGTGGGCACTTTACGGTTGTTGGATGCGATCCGCACCTGCGGAATGGACGAGCACGTTAGATTCTATCAGGCGTCCACTTCAGAGATGTTCGGCAAAGTGCAAGAGATCCCTCAGACTGAGAAGACACCATTCTACCCGCGTTCGCCTTACGGCGCTGCTAAGGTCTACGCTTACTGGATAACTGTCAACTACCGCGAAGCCTACAACATGTTTGCGGTCAACGGCATTTTGTTCAATCACGAGTCGCCTCGAAGAGGAAGCAATTTCGTGACGCGCAAAGTCACCCGAGCGGTAGCCAAGATCTACTTGGGCCAAATGGAGTACTTGACTCTGGGCAACATTGACTCGATGCGAGACTGGGGCCATGCCAAGGACTATGTGGAGGCCATGTGGCTTATGCTGCAGCAGAAGCAGCCAGAGGACTATGTAATTGCGACCAACCACGTTCACAGTGTGCGCGAGTTTGTGGAAAAGGCCTTCGCCATCATCGGCAGGCAGATTGTGTGGGAAGGCAAGGGCCTAGACGAGGTTGGCAAGGAGAAGGAATCGGGCATTGTTCGGGTGCGAATCGATGCCAAATACTATCGACCCACTGAAGTGGTGAGTTACTACTCGACGACTCGCCGGCTAATTTGTCTGTTTTGACTAACTTGCGATTGACGCCAGGAATTCCTGCAGGGAGACTCATCCAAGGCCAAGCGTGACTTTGGCTGGGAACCCAGAGTCACATTCGACGTAAGCTCCTTTCATCCGAAACGAATCAGCTTCAACAAGTCTTCTAACCTTGTCGCAAACTAGGAGCTCGTCAAGGAGATGGTCGAAGCCGACATCGAACTTATGAAGCGAGATCCAAGCGCTTGAAGTTTTATTTTCGCTTGTTTTCCTAGTTTTAATGCGCATTTCTGAGATACGGCGAACTCTTGGAAAATTCTAGACAATTTGGCCGCGAAAGGATTGAACGAAATCTCACAAGACTGCTCTACATTCCTTAAAATAGATTTTTAAATTCAATCGCCTCTAAATAATTCAGTTTATTTGAGTGATTTGCAATTGGTTTGATTTGAGGGGCCTTATGTAATTGGCCAGACTAGCAAACTGGACTGGCTGGACTCACTCTGACTTGTTTGGCTTCACTTTTCATCGTCGTAGTAGTCTACCGTTGCTCCGTTTGTAAATGTGTTTTTGCCGATTAGATCGAATAGCTTTCCAACACTTTGCTCTGGCTTCAGGAAGGCTCCTTGGTCATATTGCTCTGTTTATTCGAAACTTGAGTGGCTCAGTGCGCACTTGAAGCTCGAAAAGAAGAGGTTATTTACCGCTGAAGGATTCAATCATTGCTCCCTGTTTGACTTGCAGTAGCATGTCAGTGTACACAGGCCCGGGCTGATAGTTGAGGACTCGAAGTGACGGGTTCTCGAGCGCCAAACACTCAAACAGGGTGGCACGAGCCGCTCTCGCTGTTTGAAGGTTAACGGATTCAATTGGCCTCGCATATTTGACGGCTCTGACTGTTCAATACTCACTCGTGTTGTAAGCTGACACGTTGTTTCCAATTTGTTTTGCCCACAGCGAGCTGATGTTTATATGAAACTGTGACTGCACATTGGCAAACTGCTGTTTGACAGCCACCAAGAAGCGCCACACATTAACCACGTTGATTGTGAACTCGTTGTGCACCAGATCGGCCACCTGATCAACTTGGCCCAGCAACAACGTGCCGTGGTTGTAAAAGGAAAAGAGCTCTCTGAGAGAACTCAGATTCACCGAGCTCAGAGCGGTATTGATCACCTCTATCAGGCCTTGGACGTTCATTGAAGAATCGGCAAAGTCCAAGCTCAGTGTGAACACTCGATTAGAAGCGTCAGGACTGAGGGCAGCAAGCTCTTGCTTGACGTTGTCCAGTCTGACCTGATCACGGGCGATCAGCAAGAAAATTGTCGAAGTTTTGAAATTTCTGCCGGCTTGACGGGCTATTTCAGCGCCAATGCCTCTCGAAGCGCCTGTTATGATCACAAGTCTTTCCTCCATTGTTAAATGACAACCGATAAGTCTTTCTCAGTATTTATGCAGCCGCTTGTTCTAAAATCATAATGCAAATTGACATTACAAGTTGCTCTTCTTAATGACTTCAATACTTTGTCGACCGCAGTTTGGCTTTATATAAACACACACGGCGACAACAAAGCCTGCTCTTCGCCGAATTCTGGCCCGTTCAGCCCAAACTAATTGCAAACACATGTTTCTGATTTATTATTCTTAAATCATGAGCTCATTCATTCATCACCTCGACTTTTTCGCTGTGAGCTATTCCGTGTATCTATCGTATCCGAAAATGCGGCACTGAGAAATAAAGAGATTTGAAGCCGGATTGAGCGGATTGAAGCCGTCGAGTGGTTTTTGTTTTAAAAGACTGTCCAACACATTTTGCTCGAGGAGAATTTATTTGAGAAAATATGTCACCAAGTCATTCGAATTTGGTTGGGTGAGAAAAGAAAGTCTGGCTGGTTGGCTCGAGTTAGCACTTTTCGAATGTCACAATCATCACTCGAAAGATCAGACTAATCGCAATTCGAGCGACTTATCATTTCGAGATAAAAGAGAAATCCTAGCTTGAATAAATAAATCGTAAATTACCGGCAGCTATTTTCATTCTTGATAGGCCGTGCACTTGGCTTGGAAGATAGTTTTAATTTAGGGGGCTTGACTGAGTAGCATATGTCGAAGAATAAACCGACGATTTTGCAGCGGCGTCGCTCGAGACGCTTGAGACGGGGCAGCGCTAATTCGAGCTCGACAAAATCGCGCAGCAAAGGCAACAATGACGAAACAAGTGTTCCTTATTATGGGGACATTTACGAGTCAATTGATATACAGGACACAAAGGAGAACGATTACGAAGAGATTCGTATTGTGGAAGAGATTGAGATTAGAGAAGCAGAGAAGAAACTAAACAGACCAGATCCTGTTCTGAATGCGTCCAAGTCGCCCAAGTCGAGGGCAGATGAGAAAAGCCACACTGCTCGATCAAATGAAAAGCAAAAGAATCGATTCGAGGTCACCAAAGTAAGCAACACGAACGCTGGAGCGGAACAATCGGGCCGTAAAAGGAAAATAAGCGAAGCGAATAGAAGCGACGCTGGCAACGTCAAAGCTGCAAGCGTGGCCGACTCGGACCGCAATCAGCTGAGTTTGCATCTAAACGAGGCGCTGCCCATCAGACGACGGACCATGATTGAAATGCTGCGCAACATAAGTAAGCATCTCGAGCTTGGCCACAGATGGACACCATTGATCAAAATGCTTTAGATTCTCCGACCGAGAAAATGGCGCCAGGAAATATGGAAAAGAACCATGAGCCATCGGTGCACGATCAGCCCCAAGAGCCCAGTCGACGCACAGAAACGTTAAACACCGTCGGAGAATCGCACAAGTAAAAAGGCGCGTTAGTCTCGGCATCTGAATCGAGATAGACTGATTCGAGCACATTGAAGGGAAAAGAAAATTCCGAATAAAAACGTCGGCCTGAGCATATTGTACGGAATGCTTCTGTTCGGCTTTGGCATTTTCCTTTCGCTCGACACGCTGACCGGTGAATTGGGCAACTCTAGATTCATCTACACGGTATGCTCCTTGAACACTCTCTATTTTGCATATTGCTTCGACACTCTTGCTTTTTGATTTTCATTTGAAGGCGTTCTATGTGTTTTTGTTTTTGGTTTCAATTGGATGGATAATCTACCTGTTCTGGGACATTCGCTCATACACCAGCGAGCTTGACAATATAATGGAAGGAGAGCAGCGAGAGAACGGTGCCTGAATGCTTTCGCGCTCGTTCGCTTGAACACGAGTTCAACTTTTGCTTCAAAGGAAGGGGCCTTCAAATCTTGCGACGACCGCACATTAGTTCATTCAAAGTCTACGACTCGCACTCCAACTATGAAATGAGCATCTACGACTGCAATGTCAATAGCCGAGTAGACCTGAAAGACTTGAGCGATGAAGTTAAAAATCGTAAGGCGAACATCTGCACTTTAGCTTCTGTTGCTCTCTATCACTCCGACCTAAAACAGGTCTGATGAACCTGAAGAGCAAAACGTTCAGCGGCTACGTGGTTGATAGTGAACAGCCTTACAACATGTACCTGAAAGTCGGCGTCGGAGGTTTATCTGCTTGAATTTCTATCTGGTTCTGTGCGTTTGATTTCTAATCTCTTCGTGGTTACTCTTGATTGAAGCGTTCTGCATTATCACATTTCTGCAATGTTTGGTTGACATAATTGAGTCGCTGGAGAACTGGATAAACGGCAAATTCAACTGCGACTTTGAGACTCAGGAGGCAGTTTTGGCCGCCTTTCAGCTCATATTCAACAGCTTGCAGTTTTTGTTCATATTCAGCCGAGGCAATGTACGTGAGAGCTTGCACTGACCTCGTTTTTGCCGTCGTGACGCTTTACTTGCTCAACTCATTGCGCAGATCATTCTTTGCCGCAAGAACGTCCTCGAGTCGCTACTCACAATGCATGTGGTGGTCACCAATTTGATCCTTTGGTCGCGAACGATCATAAACGAAACGCTCTTTGAGTATTACGAGCATGTGCTGGCCGAGTATTTTGAAGCAATTCACGGGTGACCACTTTTATCTGCTGGGCGGCTGAGTAGCTCCAAAATTCTAATTCCAATTCGAATTCAAGCCCGCACAGGACGTCCGGACGAGTATCTGAACGAGGGACAGTCGGTGCCAGCGCGACGGGTAACCGCACTTCCCTCTTCTTCTGGTTTCTTAAGTGCTTTCAAGCCATAGAATGTTGAATAGGTGAAGCAGATTGGAGCAGGGTGTTGAATATGCTCGAGTCGGCTCAATCTGTTCGAGCAGATTTGAGCTCTAATCAAAGCTACATAGACTGCTATGACGTCAATTCGCTGAGTCTAAAAACGTTTTTGTTCAATTTGAAGCCTTACATGTATCCGGCCACGATTGAGTTCTGCATTACTTGTGCCACAATATTTCTGATAAAATGGTACAAAATTGGCAAAAGTACTCACCACGGCTACTCGCTGTTGCCAACCAAGCATCAAGTGAAGCATGTCGGCTCCGTCCATATGCCACAGTCGAGTTTGTTCATCATGCTCGACTGCACCAAGACTTCGCGAGGTCTTTTCTTCGGAATGGTTGTATTTGTAGCCACAGTGATCAGCGCGATTGTGTTCACCATTTATCGCTCCGATCCTCAAGATCACTTGACGGCCGAGATAGTGAGCGAATCGACCGAGATTCTGCTTCTGATCATCGCATTGGCCATCACAATCGTGGCTTACAAGCAAGTGCTCAAGCATTATTCCAAGGCCCAGCCGGAGACGAACGTGTTTGACATTGTGCTCGAGGTTTTCTCCCTGGGCGGCTTGTACGCGTTTAGTGTAGCCTCGCTAATTGCGATATTGTACGGTTTCGGTCGACCAGAGAGCCTCTATGATCATAGAGATGTAGTCAAGGCGCTAACTGAAGACCCGGAAGATCGGTTGGCCGTTAACATACTCGCAGCAATCGCGGCAGTGCTCTCGCTGATCCAGGGCACATTGCAGACCATGTTCATCCTAGAGTGTTTGAGAAGGTATGCGCACGAGGACTCGCCGTTCATTCGCAAGCCCGGACGCGAGCTGATCACTGCGCTTTTACTCATTAACGTGTCACTCTGGGTGTTTGACACTCTGTCGGCGAAGCGCTTCTCATCCAAAGAGAATCTAATCGACTATTTTGGAATTCTCAAATGGTCAATTATAAACGCATTTAGCTCTCCGCTCGCCATATTCTACCGATTTCACTCGTCCGTCTGTCTATCAGACATTTGGTACGGCCTGTACTACGGTGAGTCGGAGGTGGAAGCCAACGACGAAAGCCATCAAATCGACGCTTCAGCTCTCGACTCGGGCAACTCAGCTGCGCATCATGTATAGACTTGCCGCTCACTTGGCCGACAATTTCTAGTTTGATTGACATTACTTGGCTACACCACGAATGAGCAATTGATCAAATAAAGATTTCTCCACTCATTGCACTTGCACGGCTGCCGGGATGGTCAAATACCGCCCCCAAATGAAGAGGGTTTAATCAAACAAATTTATTCTTTGATAAGATTAGAGAGAAGAGAGAAAATGAAAAAAAAAATGAAAGAGAAGATGCGGCTGATCGAAATAGAACGACAGCGGCCAACGAATTAGAAGCAAAATGTGAAAACAAAACGAATTCAATTTATAATTGAATGATTACGTTGGTGGTGATGAATTGGATGCTGATCGTGATGATGATGTTACAAATAATAAGGATGATGGTTCATCTTGGCCCGTCTGGACCCGTGTGGACCAAGCGGCCCAAATCCAAGTTAGAGAGTAGCCTCTCGACTGGAGATTATAGGATATGCAAAGTGTGAGTTTGTAATAAAATCTCTGCTAAAATCGGCAATTATAAAGCTTGCTTGACAGCTGCCGTGGGGTCCGGTGTTTTGTTTGTTTTTTTTAAAGAAATTAATGCCCAGAAAAGTTGAATTGATGCAGCATAAATTAAAATTAGAATTTAGTTTGAGAGGAAAGTGGCATAGTCCTTGTGGCTAGTTATGTCCTCATATTCGACCTGGCTCAGGGACATGAGCTCGTCTTTGCTCATCAGCGATATTTTCTTTTCTGCCCAACCAAACTCAAATGTGAATGGGGCCGAGAGAGTGCTTTGCTCAGTGTTTACCTTCTTCTTGTTTTAGCTTTTGGATTTCATGATCCTGAAGATAGCTGAACTTGGTCGCTCGCGCTAATTAAGGCAGTCAATTATTAGATGATTCAGATCGAACACGCATTGAGAATAAGAGCTTTGAATTACGTTTGCTGACTTGGTTCAGATCTTTGACCGACTCGAAAAAGTTCATTTTGTCACGAAAGCTCCGCACCGACTCGACTTGGTTCTTCTGAAACAGATGGTTTTTTAATTTAAGGCTAAAGGCGTCAAGCCAAAAATGGACAGATAATTACGATCGGGGTGCTGTTGGAGTTGGTCATCATCGACTGGGATTTTGGATCCATTGGCGAAACGGCTGATTTGTTCATGATGCTGGTCATTAGCCGCTTATCAGTGAGAGGTAAGCTATTGTTGGCATTTGTCTCTGCTCGTTTGGCTGCATCGCTAGAACCGTTGAGTTCGTGGTGCTTGTCCAGTGAGTCCTGGATTACAGGCGTCGATTCGACATGTTGACTGGCGTCTATACTCTGCAGGTTGTCGTAGTTTCCACACTCGCCGTTGCTGTTTCCGTTTTTGACAAGTTTTCTCGCCGCTGGCTGAGGCCGAGCCGGGGGCGGCGGTGGAAATGGACGAGCTTTGCGGGGTTCAATGCTCGAGTTGGACACGCTCGTTTGAAGTTCATTTCCTTCCGAAGGTTCAAATCCGTCGCAGATGATCATGTGAACACGCTCACACGCACGAACCAAGAAGCCTTGGGCTTCACTGAGCTTAACGCCGAGCAAGCTGTTTCCGTTAACCTTCAATTGAAAAATGTTCAATTTCAGAGGACAGAATGAGACTAATTGGATGAAAACTGCAGCGACCGGTGATTTATTAAAAATATTTGGAGAAATGGTCAACGTGTAGCGTCACTGTTTACGAACGTCAATAGAGATAACAACAGAAAGAGAGAAGGAAAGGGCGTGGATTGAATAAATGGATTGAAGACTGTTTATAAAAGAATCAGAAAGTTAAAGTCAAGAATACGCAGAATAAATTCTCGCTTGCGAAAAGAACGACGCGCTCGCCTGCGCGGCTCCACAGGAATGAGCTCAACAGGCATAGGCGCTTGATCAGATGTAGCCAATGTACTCTGTTGACTAATTGCGCAATTGTCACGCTTAAGCCAGCCTAGCGGGGGTCTGTAGAGTAAAGAGTAGAAATTTGTGAGAAATCTATGAGTGAGCAAAGCGCCACTGGTGTGAAAGTAGCCGAGACGAGCAAGCGTTTTGCAGTCCGAGCTAGAAGTCTGCTTGATTCTTAATAGTTGTCCGCGTACGGCAACACTTTCATTCAAGTCTGGCTGTGAGTCGCGGTTGTTATTTAGATCAGGCCTTCCTTCGGCATGAGCCTCATTCTGAATGAGCAAGTATTAAACTCGGCCCACGACAGCCGATTCATGTTTGAACAAGTAGGCATGTGAATGTAAGTTTTAGCTTAAGCTGAGTTAGTCTAGCCGTGAGGGTTCAAATAGCCATAAGCTTGAATGAAAATATTCACAGCAATCATTTGAATAGCGGTGTTTTAAGATCGCATAGAGCAAAGCTGCAAGTGGCAACAACAATGCCGAACGAAGGCCGATAGCAAGTGCAATGCGAATGGACTCGCATTGTCAAAAAAAGTTTAAAAAAATCAACGTTCAGAAGCAAAGAGCACAGAAGAAAGGGCGGCAGGGTGGGAAGAGAGGCGAATAAAGCTCAATTGGAACGTACCTCTAGGATTCGAGTTCCGACTTTGAGGCGGCCATCTCGATGCGCCAAAGTGTCCTCGATTAAATTGACTACAAATATGCCCTCGTCGGTCGGATCGTTCGGATTGGCCGAGTTGTTCTCGATTCCGCCGTTTATTCGAATGCCGAGTGTCTCGTCCGGATGCGAGCGGTTGAGTACAACCTCTTGCATTCCTTTGGGCTGGGGCTCATGTCGGACTAGCAGTGAGACTCTGTCCGGATGACGCTTGAGTTCGTCGACCGCTTCGTCGTGTGTTAGCGCACTCACGTCCACGTTGTTTACTTTCAAGAGTCGATCGCCGACTCTCAAGTTGGTCAGAGATGCTGCGCCTTCGGGCACAATTTTTGATATGAAAATGCCCGGCTTGTCCACGCCGAACGGATGACAGGCGACATCACCTCCGCCTACGATACTCAGACCCATGGCACCGTTTAGCTTTTGAATGTGAATCTCCTCGACTGGATGCGGCGAATCGTTTTCGAGTTGCCTCGGCTGTTCCGCTTGATTGTTTGCTTCAGGCGATGCGTCTTCGTTTGGCATCTCATCGTCTACGGTCTGTCCGTTGAGCTCTTCCGATTGCACTTGCGGACAAGTCAAGCTCGCTCGGTAGATAGTCAAGAAGCGAATCGGATGGGAGTCCTCTTCGGCGATTTGGCGCTTGAGCTCTTTCTCAGTCATTGCGTCCACATTGTGGCCGTTTATCTGCAGCAAGATATCGCCGACCGCCAGCTGACCGAACCGATGCTGATCGCTCACAAATATGACTTCGACTTCTCGCTGTTCGTAAGTGTTGAAATTGTGGTTTATCTTGAAGCCGTTTCCGTACGCGTCTCCTTCACAAGGCTCAGGTATGCTCAAGAAAAAGAGCTTTTGCAGGTCGAGGTCTTGCAGAACGGTGAGACTTAGCTGCTCGCTTGCTCTGACCGCCTCGCGAAGTGTCTCGACCGCTTCCGAGTGCGTAAGTTCGTTCAAAGGTACTTGATTCACTTTGAGCAGTTTGTCGCCGACCTTGAGTCCTGTGCTACGCGCCGGACTCTCGTCCATGATTCGAGTAATGAAAATTCCCTCGTCGTCTGGCTTGAAAGGGGTCGAGCCTTTGCCACCGGCGATTCGAATTCCCAATCCGGCACCTTCGGGTCTGACCACGGTAATGACAAGCTGCACGCCTGAGCGTAGCTCGTCATGCTCTAGCTCGGCTGGCTTGTAGACCGATGCTGGCTGCGGGATGGAGAAGCGATTCGACGAGTCCGACAGAGTCGGAGAATTGGTCGACGAGTTGGCCTGGTAGCGTTCGATCAACTCTCTCATTTCGTTGGGATCGAGCTGCTGGGCTTTGTTCGGCGAGCTGATCCGGGCGCCTTTTAGATGATGCGGAGTATCGCGACGTCTCAGTCGACAGTGCGAGCCGCCAAAGCTCACATCCTCCTCTTCGTATTGCTCGACCACGATCTCTTGTCCGTTTTGATCGCTAATCCTGAAATCCACGTGTTTGAAAGTGGCAGTGCGCTCCGCGGTTTCATTATCTGACTCGGCCGCGTCTGACTCTTGTCCGTTTGAAATGGGCTCGGAGGCGATTTTGAACGAAATGGTTCTCGGTTCGACGGAGGGCTCGCTGCTCTCCGGCTTGCTCGTCTCTTGAGGCATTGAATCCGTGGTGCTGGAACCACTCAGGGCGCCTCTCTGCTTCAGAGCTTCTTTTTTCTTCATCAGCTCTTTGGGATGGGGCGTATTCTTTCGCTCGAAATGGCTCGGGCGCTCGTCGATTGCGTCCGACTCGCCAGCAAATCGGACACTTTCGGTGGTTGCTTGCCTCTCGACTTGTTTGGGCGAGTTGGCCGAATGAACGCTCTCGACGGCGGTGTTCACACTGCCTTGAAGAAGATTCTCCATCGACGGCGTAGCGTAGTTCTGCTGGGGAAGCAAATAGCAGGTCAAGACTTCGCGTTGTGACTGCTCGTCGAATTCGGGCAGAAGCTTGAGTTTGCCAGTTGTTTGATTCTCGGCGAGCCAGATGGCGCTCAGACTCGCGTCCATCAACGAGTAGGGCAGGTAGGCGAGTTTGTTGCCAGCCACGTCCAGTACGCGCAGTTTCTGCAGCCTGCCAAGCTCTTCTGGCAGCCGGCCGAGGTGGTTGTCTCTGACAAATAGCAGGCCGAGATTCTCGCAATCGCAAATCTCGTCCGGTAATGAGCTCAGGCGGTTGCGGTCTACGTTCAAGTTAGTCAAGAGTCGAAGTTGCCCGAGACTGTTGGGCAGCTCGCTGAGCAGGTTCTCAGTAAGCACAAGCTCGCTGAGTTGCTCGCACTCGCCAATGCTGGGCGTGAGCACGACCATTTGATTTTGCTCCAATTTCAATATGCTCAGGTTTTTCAGCTGACCAACACTTGCCGGTAGGAATTCAATGCTGTTCTGAGCCAGATTGATATCGGTGAGAGCCGAGCAATGTCCAATCTCATCGGGCAAGGTCTCGAGCATGTTTTCGCTCAGCTCCAGATATTGCAGCCGCTTGAGCTGGCCGATCTCGGGCGGCACTTCCTTTATTTGATTGAGGTCGAGCCAGAGAACCTTGAGGCTTTGTAGGCGTCCTATTTGGCGAGGTATTTCCTCGATCTCATTGCTGCCTAGATCGAGCGTCTCGAGCCGAGCCAAGCTGCACAGCGACTCTGGTATGTGCTTGAGAAGATTATCGCGGCCTTGCAGAGAGCGCAAGTTGACCAAGCAGCCAATGTCCTCGGGCAGATAGGCCAGAGAAAGGTCGTTTATGGTCAGGTCCGTGAGCGAACGAAGCTGAGTAAGGCCTGTGGGCAGCGATTGAAGTGGGTTATTGCTTATGTCCAACACTTGAAGGTTTTTCAGGTAGCGGATGCTGTCGGGCAGCTCCTGGATGTCATTGCGGTTGCAGTCGAATTCGACCAAGTTGACAAAGTTGCCGATTTCGGGCGAGATCCTCTCGATCTCGTTGTCGCTTATGTCGAGTTTTCTCAGCTGAATGAGCTTGTAGAAGCCTTTGGGTAGCTCGTGCAGTTGATTCGAGTTGAGAAGTAGCTCCTCGAGGGTACGATAATAGCGCACGATCTCGTCGGGAAACGAGGTTAGATTTTGGTGCCGTTTGTCAATGGCTTCCACGTGCCGATTGCAGCGCGTGAACGGGATACACTTGAACATGTTTTGGGAGCGCTTTAGTCGTCTGGTGATCTATTTGCTGTGTCCAAGCTGGCTCGCGTGCCAATGCTTCTTCTCCTGCTTGTCTGAAATTGCTAACGCTCGTTTGCTGCGACTTGGGGCCTCGGTGTTTGTGTTGGCTTTTCAAATGTGCATCTAGAATAGAACAATTATTAACAAGAAATGTGTCATAGTCAATTGCATAATTTCTCGACTACGCAGCTAATGTTAACAAGGCGGAATAAGGGGGTTGGTGGCAACCTGACGGCTATTCGGAACCAACTGGACCGCTTGTTTATGAAAGAGGGCGTTAAGAGTGGTTCGAGAGCGCAGAATGGGCGCCACTCGATCTTATCTAGATAATCATCACAAAACACAATCACCGCTCATGATGGTGGCCGCGCAGCAGCGGCGGCGTCATGTCGAAACGGGCGGAGCAAAGCCGGGCGGGGCCATTGCTGCCGAGGGCCATTGAGTCTCTCTCGTATTGTGAATAATGGCGTTGCTCTCGCTCGATGCATGCACAAGCTGCTTCCACATCCCATTACATTTTAAAATAGTTAATTCGCTCTGCTCGCTTCAAGGACGCGACCGATTTATGTCTTATCGGCAGGCGGCTCACACTAAGCCGCCCCAAATTGAATTCACAGGCCAAAGTGCCGACATCCAGCATACAATTATAGATTCTGCCTCCATTTACTCGATCGCCCGATCTAGATAGAAGGCTTCAAGGCCGATTTGAATGCAAATGAAGATCCTTTATAAGAGTGCAGGAATTTGGAATTTGATTCTTCTGCTCTCTTGAGTGAAAATTAGGTCCTGGTTCATTTCCTGTTTGAAGCGACTCGGATTGTGGAAATTATGAAACAATCAATGAATAAATCCAGTTTCTAATGAACTAACCGGCAGGCAGTGTGGATGATTTAAACAGTTTCTTTCCTATTTTGCTTCAGCCAGACACCAATAGACGCAAAAGAATATTTAGTCACGCACTCAGGAGAAGAAAAGAGAGAAAGAAAAGAGGAAAGCTTGCCCGCCCCCGGAGCCACTCTGGAAATAGCTGTACACTCACTTATGGATCTAAATTGCGTCTGATTACATGAGCTCATAAATTCGCCAGGCACTTATTTGAAAATGAAATCAGTGAGTCTGGAAGCAATTCAGCGCCTGTCGAGTGTTAGGTGCTGACTCAGACGCTTGAATCTGCCAGAGAGGAGGAACATTAGTTTGAAGATTTGTGAATGAATAAGACGACTTGCCATCATTAATTTAAGAGTGGCATTTAAGAATCGATTATAAATCGAATATTAAATGAGGAGAATGCGTCGAGATCGAATGCCGTCATTTCTGGGCTCATCTGTGCCGAGCAGCTGAATCCTGTGTCCTGAAAGAGAAAAGCCAATTCCCTTCGATGAGAATAGCCGGCCAAATAAAGAAAAATAAGTAAACAGAAAATTCGAACTCGAAACAGACAGAAATGAGAGAGCGTACCAGAGAGAAGAGGAGAAGGGAAAAAAAGTTATTATTCAGCAAATCGCTTGAGGCTTCGATCGGACAATGTAAGCCGTCACAGCTTCAAGCATCCTTGATTGTCTGGCAAAGGCTCCTGATAAGCCCGAGCAGAGAGCGCAAGTCGCGTTTCGAAAATAATCGATAAAGTTATTCAAATCATATTGCGTCGATGTGAAAATGCGCCGGCGGGCCTAGTAAAATGATGAGAACGAGAGAAGTGCTGGAAAGACAAACAGAAAGAACGCAAGCATCCAGAAATGATCGCCGCTTGCTGCTCTTATGAAAGATGGATCAAAAATAGAAACATTTCAGTGCGAATGAACTGGAATATCTAAATGATGCAAATTTCGTCTTCATTTCGAGCGTGAAATTATTGATCTAACCGTCAGGCGGAAGCTTGAGCTGCCATTTCAAATGAATTTATTTTCATCTGCGAATAAAGGAAAAAAGATTTCCACAAGAGCGTCCCCAGCGCGCGTGTGTGTATATAAGCGTGGCATTTTCTGATCGTCCGTAGAGACGCCTGGCGCCTGATTAAATAAAAAGCCAACTGCTCTGCGATGTATATTGAACAGCCGCAGCAGCAATATAAGCCCAAGAAGAAGAGTGCACATCAAGCATGTGGAAAAGACGCCAGAGAGAATGGAATTAACTTTCTTATGATGCATGACCGGGTGGCATGGCATGCGTCGATCGTGCCGCTCTGGCTCGCTCGCTCTTACTCACTTTCTACTAGACCTAACTGACTGTCTGGCTCGCTCTCTCTCCAGCTCTATTCCTCTTATCCACTCGACTGTTTATTCAAGTTGCATCTTTCTGATCCGCGTGACGTGAAAATCGATAATCAGAGAAGCCCCTGCCACAATACGGCCTTAATCAAATTGAATGTGGCACTGAAGCAACAATAGAGGCAGCAGGCATCAAGATCAATGAGCTGGCTGTCAGACAGATAAGAATAAACACATTCAAACAGACGTTGCAAATATCACCGAGCCAGCTAGTTAATTCCCATAGCCCAGCGCATCCGAGCAAATCTAGCCCGAGATAAGCACACGTTTTTTTCCAATCGCTCTTGGTTGGCTGCAAACTAGACGCCATGCACACAAACACACAGATGTTCTAAAAATAAAAACCAAGGGAAGCCAGGCCAATTATTGTTTGACTAAGCGAAATTTAAAAGAGACTAGGCTCGAATGATTGATGATCAATTCAGGTTCTCATACGCGAATCGACAACGAGCAAATACATGTTGAGAAGTAGAGACTTTGAAGGCGGCAAGTGAAGTGAGTGAGGTGGGAGCAGATTTATGATCTCACGCCTGAGAGAGCACAATGCACGCTCGTAAATTCAACCGTTTATTGCATAAGCGAAGGTGCAGCTTACTGACGTCATTGAATAGCATTTATAAACAAGAAAACGAGTGAAAATTACAACAGGCTCCCAGATTGATCGGCATTTTGCACAAATTAACACAAATGCAACCAATAGAGAGTGACACAAGGGCAGAGGGCGTGCAAGTGACGTTAAAAAAGAAAATTGGAAAGAAATGGCCAATATGCAGATAAATAACTCTGGTAGGAAATGTCTAGCAGAATAGCAAATACATTTATCAATGCTGACGGCCTCAATCTGTGCATATTCAAATTATATCCAACCCTCTCTCGAGTTCTAATTTGCTTATCTTTTATTTTAAATCAAACAATCATGGGACAATCTCTGAATCGCTATCAGACTTTATTTATTTTTGCATTAAATTTAAATAATCGATTCGAAACGAAGCACAACAGACCAACTGTGGGACATTTAAAACATTTGAATTATTGTATTACTGTAGGCCAGAGGTGAAAACGCCAGACTTAAGGATCCCAAACCTTGTCAGTTTAAAATGACTGTTTTTCAAATATTCAAATATTTGAAAAACACTGAAATTCAAAGAATAATTGGCAAATTGGTTGAGAGTTGCTTGCCTGAAGACTTTTTGTCGACTCATTTGGAAAATTAAATTCGTTGCCTTTTTCTTTTATTTAATTTCGAGCTTTTTTAACCAACAAAATAAGAAGGCAAAAATAAAAGCGAGAGAAAGAAAAATTTAGTTCATGTTTTTTGAATTATTGGATTAATTGGGTGGAGTCGGTGAGAAGGCAAGGTCTCAGAGAACAAGGCTCGATCTAGGACGTAGCACAAACAAACGAAAATCTCAGCAAATGTTGAACAACGAATACGTATTTATTGAAAAGAGAGAGAAAGAAATAGAGAAACAGAGAGAGAGAGAGAGAGAGAAACAAAAAGACTTTAAAGTGACGGAATGAGCCCTTGAGATGAAAGGCACTCGGCGATTGAATGTTTGTGTGCGCTTTGTTCAAATTTTGTTCAAAAATCGAGTGAGCTGAGAAATTCGTTGTTATTAAGGTTGACAACACGCAGCGCAGTTAGAAGGCAAGGTTCATTGGATATTAAAACAACAAGCTACTGAGATGAAGCATTATACTGTTCCATATCCGAATGTTTGAGGCTCTTTCACAAAGCACTGCTGCCAGGCCAGTGTTAGCCTTTAGAGAGTGTGTGTGTGTTGCATTGAATTATGCAACAAGATTGCTCAGGTGAGTCTTGCCTGGTGTTTACTTGACACAGGTAGGACTCGCTCTTTCTCTCTGGCTCGACCTCTGCTCGGTCCTTTTAAGGAGAATAGATTTAAAAAGGTAAAGGCGGTATTATTAATCAGCAACCGTTGATCTTTTCTAATTCAGTCGGGCCGGCTTGTTTGCGCGCCATCACAAACGGCCTTGGGCTTATTATTAATAGGAAGTGTAGGCGAGCCTTGGACTCTGAATTAGTCATCTACCGTTGCCTTATTTAAGTTTTTGATCGAGCTCTTATTAAGGCACATTCCTTCACTTGCGTCTTAATACTTCTTTCTTGATTCAAGAGTCAATTGACCGAGCAGCTTAAATCTCGTCTTAAACCGCTTTCTCAAGTCATTCGGAAAAGAGCGTTTCTATTTAGAGCGAACAATGTCGCACGAGGAATACGTCTACGAACATCACCATCAATTTGCAGCGTCATCGTTCACTGCAACCACAACAACAACAACGTCAAACACGACTGGTCAGAGCGCAGCAATAGGCAGCCATGCTCGCTCACCGCTTAGCCTGTACAAAGAGCCCGAGAGCGATAACTGCCGCCGATGCAACCGATTTATTTATCCGCTTGAACTGATGGGGCCAGTGTTGAATGCGCGTTATCATCGACAATGCTTTCGATGTCATGCGTGCGATCGACTTCTTGATTTTATGAGCTACAGAACGAACCTGGTCGATTTGCACGATCGGGACATTTACTGCACCACGCACTGTCCCCGATACGGCCGCATAAACGAGTTTTCTCCCTACTCGCCCAGTCACGACGCGTCCATTAAATTCGACGGATTCGACTACAAGAGTGACCGCAGCCAGAAGCAACAGTTGAGCAAAAGCCACGACAACATCAGCGACTGTTTGCAGGAGAAGAAGCACAGCTCGTCTGGATTTGATATTCACGATCTAGAGCTGAAGCAAGCGAACGAGTTCATGGACAATTCGTTCTACCACGAGGTTGGCATCGAGAAGAAACACGCCATCAACGAGCTTAATCTGGCCAGCTCGGATGAGATATTGACAAGCAAAAAGTTGTACGAGGATTATGTTCAAAATGCATCAACAACAATGGACGAGTATGCCGATCAGCTAAAAGAGGCGAGAAGCGAGCAGGGCTCAAAATACCATCGTGAAATTGACATTCCAGTCTTGCCCGTACGCGATGAGTCGCACGCTTGGAGCGAACTGCATAGCTCCAATAACTCCAATAACGACTCGGAGAATGCGAGCAGTTCGGAATTTAAAACAACCGATATTGAAGTTGAAATTGTCCCCGCTCGTTCCAGGAGATCTTCATCATCATCATCATCTTCATCTTCCTCTTCTTCTAATTCATCGTTGAGTAGTGAAAAACAAGCGAAAGATTCTAACCTGCGAGAAATGATGGCCCAAATGCTTGAGAAGGATTCTGAATGGCAAAGTAACAATAAGAGCCACAACTACGTGAACACGGACAACGCCAGCAGCACCAGCAGCAGCAGTAGACACCAATTGGAACAGGGTGCGCACCAAATGCAAAGCGTCTCACATCAACTTGAGAGCAGTGGCCAAGCGACCCAGATAAGCCAGGCGTCGGTCAGCATTCATTCGAGTTCAGTTAGTTATCAATCAACTGCTCACTACTCGAGTTATGAGACTTACATTGGCCAGCCGGCCAACTTTGAGCCTCAGAATGCCAACTTGGTTGACCAGGCTCTGTCGAGCTCTGTTGAGCCGAGCAAGCCAAGCAGCAAGCCGATCACCTCCACAGAAGTGGCCTCAGCTCACCAAGGCGATAATAACTTGAAGACGATCGTTTCAGAGCTGATGGGTGTTCAACCAAAACCTCAGGCAGTCGTGGATCGCTTTGAGAACCGACCAAACAAACATTTATGCAGAATAATGGCCGAAGCGCTTGAAACCGAATCGGCGTATGGAGGAAGGCCCGTCCTAGTGCAAGTGGACCAGCGACCACAAATTGAGAGATTTGAATTCTACGACTCTGACGTGAAGCAAATAATCGGAGCCGACCACGCGTTGGGTTTAGTTCGGCTAACAGTTCACTACGATGATCTCAGAACTCGCCTATCGATCACAGTACACGAGGCCAGGTAAGCAATTTTAACTCTGTGACTTTGTTTTTGGCAAAGATTTTTTAATCGTTTGGCTTTTAAAGGCATTTGCGCAATTTGGACAAAAAGAATCAAATGAGCGATCCATACGCGCGAGTCTATCTGTCGCCTGACGAGAAGCCGTCGTTCAAGAGGAAGACGAAAATCATCAAAAACAATTTGAATCCAATCTGGCAGCAGACTTTTGACTATCCAATGGGCATCGCGCAAGCCATCACAAAAGAGCTCAAGATCAGCCTCAAGGACGAGAGAGGCTTGTTCGAGCGGCAAACTTCAAAAATATTCGGCGAGGTAGGTTACCTTAATCGGCATTGGTTGCTTTTGGCATTTGATTGAATAATTGACAATTCAATTAGATTTCACTCAAGCTCAACTCGATCGATATTCGCCAGCCATTCACACGTTGGTTTAATCTTCAGCCATCAACTACCAGCAAATAGAGTGCCAATGCTTCAAAATATGCAATTTTAATTCAGATTATTTATTTCGCGAGCCAGAGCCAAATACAAAGAAAAAAATCATCGAAACCATTTGCCAGCTTAGAGGAGAGAACTCGAAAATTTAATTGTTAAAAGAACAGAAAAAATGCGAATCAACAGAATAACTAACGAATTCGCCCCTTAATTTGCTGGCCGTGTTTCAATAGAACTCAACTGATAGTTGCGATTCGTCATCCAAAAGCTTTTATTTCACTTGTTATTTAAATTGTTAATTATGAAATGAATTTGCTTTGTGAATCAAATAAACGCGCATTTAAATTGCAATTTGCAGAGCAACCAAAAGAGGAGATTTGCATGAGACAAGATATCCAGAGATTAAAATTCGAGACCTTTTTGCCGCCTTTCGGCAATTGAAAGGCCGTAGTAGTCGATCGGAGTATCATCGACAAATACTCTTCTCTGCTCTGGCGTGTAGGCTTCGCTCACATCTGGCGTGAAGGTTGTTTGCTCGAAAAGCTTTTCTAATTCAACGCAGCCATCTTGGCGGCGTGATTGGACAAAGCTGAGCTCTTTGTAGCGTCCTCTGTCTACTGGTTCAATCCGACTAGTTACTGTTGGGGTCCTCTTTGACTTGGTACTGGCTGTGAGCTCCCTGTCTGGCTTGATCTTTGAAATACAAGCACCGTTCAGTCGGAACAGTTTTTAAACAACAGAATTAGTTGAATGAATCGTCACCCAATTTTTGAGCAGAGTGTCGGCTTTGTCAACAGACACTTCAGGCGCAGTGATTGGCTCGCCGTAGTGCCTTCGCTCATTCAGGCCGTGATAATACGTTTCGACAGGCTCTTCGATAAAAGTCAATTGGGCGAAATTATTTCTCTTTTTATCAACAAGTTTGGAACGCGTCTTGAGCAGGCGTGCGCTTTTGCTACGAGTCCCGCCACTCTTAACCGGAGTGTCCACTTAGCATTCGAGAGTGTTCGTCAGACACAGCAATACGGTCGATCTAATCCATCCAGTCTTATTTAGACGATGATTCAAAGCAGCAAATCTTCAACGACTTTTCTTTTCATTTTATTTTCGCACCTCTCAGTTTGAAATTGTGAGGTCAGAGAGTTTGGAATTATCGAGCTGAGCGTCGGCCTCATGGGCTTGTCCGATCAGATTATTCTTGCGCATTTCTTTGGCTCGCATATAAGGCGGCTCAATGGGCGGATTGACTGGCGAGAGCGTCTGGTAGTCGTCATTCTCGTCCAGACGAAGCGGATAGGTCTTGTCTGCGTCGTATGCCTGGTTGAGATCTCCACAGGCGACGAACGGCACAATAAGCCGATTGGCTCCCTCAAACTCACTTGGACTAGTGTAATCCTGATCTAACAACGGATTGTACATGCTCGGCTCGTAGCCGGCCGGTGGCTGAAATCCTTCGCAAACAATAAACGACTCGAGACTTGAATTTCGACTCGACCGTGGCTTGGCTACGCTGACTTGTTTGAAAAATAGTTTCAGCTGAGAGAAGAGCAGCGTAATATCTTTGCCTCTGAATATCTTGGCGACGAATTTGCTTGACTCATGAACTTTGAGCACATGAGTGGTGATATTGAGTGCAGCTAGAACCAGCTGAGCCTGGATGAACTCGTCTATGTCATGCAGACCGGTGACATCAGGTGCTCCGTCACAGACAACCAAGTCGGCTCGTTCGCCTTCAAAATGAGCGACGATCTCGGCCGCTGTCTCGTATTTGGTTATATCACCTTGAATTTGAATTACTCCATCCAGCGGCGCCATTTTTTGCAAATCGACCGCCACTATTTTGACATCACTCGAATCACAATCGAGTCGATCGGCTCTTCTCAGCTCTCGGCTCAATACCTGCGACCATGAGCCGGGCGCCTACAATTTGGCCAAATTAGAAACTGTTGGCAATTAAGCGCAATTGCGCATCTACTTTGGTCCAGACTCACCGCACACAAGTCTACGACACGCCTCACACCGTCGAACAGACGGTATTCTTCGTTTATCTGAAGAAGCTTGAACGCACTTCTCGCTCGCCAGCCGTTCTCTTTTGCCAAACGGTAGTAAATGTCACGCTTATCCTTCGACGCTCGACCCATCTCTCGGCCAAGTTGCTTTCCGAATTAAATATTGTGTATGTCACGTGAGAGCTGGTGCAAATGCATGCAAACTGCATGATAAAGAACCATAAAGCGGCAGGCAAGAGGTAAAGAGAGATACGCACATGCAAACGCATTGCATTCAGGCTCGCTCGCATGCATAATTCCGGGCGGTGGCTTTAGCCAAAGCAACCCGGTTGGTAACTGTCATCCGAGCAAAAGTTACAGACCCCGCTTTCCAGGCAAAATGTTTAACATTGAGTGAACGATCGTCATAGGAACCGCCAGGCCTGTAATAAGGGCTTTCCTTGAACTAAGTGTTCGAGCCAAGGCCTTGGACAGACAAGGCGTGTATGTGGCTTAATCATTTCTTGTGTGTCGTTTTAGATTGGCGAATTGAACGGTGCTATTCTAAACCGGACCGGCCCCATGAAGTGGGCGAAGTTGAAAGAAACCGAGCTCAAGCTCAACGGCTTGCTTAAGCGTCTGAGAGCTCGTGAAGCCGACAAGGTGAGTTGGCCAAGAGCGCTCATCGAATTGAATCATCTTTCATGTCACGTTCTAGACTCGCCTTGAAGCCAGAGCCAATGAACTGCGACGCTCTTGTAACTCGTTACGCAAAAGTATTCGCGAATTGTATGTCGAACGTGCCAACATCCAGTCAGACCTCCAAGAGCTCAATTCAAAAATCCAAGTGACCGTAAGTGTTTGCCGCTTATCATGTGAGATTGGGTTAAAAGAGCCATCTCTCGTTCTAATTTAATAGTTCAACGAAATGACCCGCATTAAATCGAATCTAATCTACAAAACAAAAACCGAATATCAAATGATGATAGAGTGAGTTGTTTTGAACCATTTGGCATCTCAAAAGATTGAAATCGAACTGACCAAAAATGAAAGGCGTTTCAACAACGAGTTGACCAAGAGCTCGGGACGTTATCGACGTCACGAAGAGTCGCGCATTCTAAACGACATTGCCACTCACAAGCAAGGCCTTGTTCGCTTCGACCAGTACGAGGAAAAGAAAAAGGAATATGACGCGCTGAAAGAAGAGCACGGAAACAAGAAAAACGAGCAAAATGTAAACTATTTCCTCCAGTGTTTCCGTCTTTTTTTTTTGATAAATTGATTTGCCTAAACCTTGGACAGGCCAATTGGGCCGTAATTGGAGAGAAAAACAATGAACTGAAAATGGCCAGCGCAGAGCTGCGGGCAGTTGAACAACAATTAGTCGAACAAGCGCCCGGTAAGTCAGAAATCAAACTACCGAGAACGAAACGAGTTTGGCAAAACTTCTTTTCAATAGTGCTGGAGCAAATGCTCAAGGAAAAATTGGAATTAAAAGCCGAAATAGGCGAACTCGAACGAGAGCAAGTCAAAGAGCATAAAAGGAATCGCAAAGAAAAACGACGCCCGCGTCTGAACTCATCACGACAGCCCTCTTATGAGTAAGCTCTCATAACTCTTTCAATCAAACGCATCTCTAGCTTCGTGAAACCCAATAGCGACGAGTTTTTGAATGAGTTGGAGGAGCAGATGCGTGACTTGAATCTACTGATTGCTTATTTCGAAAAGCTACGCGAAGAGCCGGTCGATTCGAGCGATGTGCCCAAATGCGAAATGGCAAGGCCGAATAGTTTGCCTCTCGGTCTAGCGGCGCCCGACAGTGAAAACGTCGGCTCAACCCCACTCTCGCCGGGCACTCCCATGTTTGACGAGACGGGCACCTTTTTAATGAAGAAGAAAATCGACGAGAATCCTCTGGCCGGCAGTCGGCGACACAGACGACCTCGAAAAGGCAAATGCTCGAAAAATGTAATTTCTGCGTTTGAATTCCAATCTGCACAAGTTTTTTGTGAAAACTAAAAATTCTGAAATTAAAGACGAAACTCTCTCATCCGGTCGACATAATTCAGACATTGGCCAAGTTGAAGGTGCCCGTAACCCTCAGCAATCAAGTGGAAGAGTGTCTGTCGGAGCTAAATCGGCGACGTGACGAACTTCAGAATCAGCTTGACAGCTATGAAATGATGATTCGTCTGGAGGAAAAAACCGCCGAGTTCGATGAGACGGCCTCAGGTCGCGATTCGACCTACGAATCGGATGCGTGCGCTTCGTTGGCCGGCTCGAGCGTTCGAACAGAAACGGCGCTGGCCCGCTCCGATGAGTCGGATGTGACAGTTCTGGACGGAGAAACAAGATCTGAGAAGGCTGTGGATAATCCGAGCGTGAGCAGCGACAAGACCATCACTCCCCGTAGCTCGCCAAGAGCATCTCGTCCCAAGCTCTCTGTTAAAAAGCTCAGTCTAGAAGAGACCACCGGTGACGAGAGACAAACCGTACTGCTAAATCGTCAGACCTCTGACGGCTACAGTAGTCTGCCTCTATCAGCCAGCAGTGTGATATTCGAAAGTCCAGCTTGCAATCCGTTTTTCGCCGCCGCATCATCTGTCAAAAAGGGAGGCGAATCAAATGCCTAGAGCCAATAAAAGGAACCAATTCTTCAAATAAAACAAAGCCAAGAAACAACAAGAATAGCAATCAAATGTCATATTGTTTGTCGATTTAGAATTTAAACAATTTTCGCTTCTATTCTCTTTCTATTTTAATTGAAACCCAAATACCAGCAGAATTTATTGGCCGATTTTATCTAAATAGAGGCGACGCGAGCGGTCTGATTATTTAAACTTGACGATGCTGCTCGACGCCTCGCAGCCCATTATTGGCATTCTTTCATGTTAGGAGTCGAAATAAAGCTTTCCTTCAGCCATTAAAGGCGAAATCTGTTTTTCATTCTGACACAGCTGTTCTCAATATGGCCACAGCCAGCAAGTGAGCTCTATGCTTGCTTGCCTCCTTCGTCCCTTTCCGCTCTTATCTCGCTGTCTGCTGAGAGAGAACGCTTTTTTGTCAAAATATTTAAATTGGCGCAGAATCACATGAACATAAATAAGAGAGCAATCGGCATCGGGCTAGATGTTGAAAATGTTCAAGTTGATGATTTTCGCCTTGTTCTTGGTAACAAAACTCGCCAACGGAGCTGTTCAGGTCTGTGAGCAGAGCCCTGAATGGAGTCTGGATGGCTACAACTTTCCGGCCGATTTCAATAGTCACTTGAACTTTCTTGCCTTGCTACGCGCAAGCTGTGGATTTTGTAGACGCCAATCGATTGAGTAAGTGGCGATTTAACGACGAATAAATGAGAAAGATTTAAGCGAATGAATTCATTTCAGTCTTGAGAAATTAAGAAAAGAGCTCAAAAACGACGGACTAGACCTGAGCTTCGTGATTGTTAACGGCATGGACTATGCGAGCATTGGCAGGAAAAGCGTGTTCACATCGGTGACCAGCATTCCGGTCGTACAGGACACAGAGGAGGCACAAGTCTGGGAAATGTACAACGGAACCACCGACGACATGCTCATGTTCGACCGATGCGGTCGTCTGCTCAAACACTTGACCCTGCCTGACGCGCTCGTCTACAACGGCTCGGTGAGAAAGCATCTACTGGAAGCCTATTATTCAAACGCTTGCGGCCAAGGCTCTTGCTAACCAAACGCTCAAAACAGACAAAATTTATTTGTAAATCATCGTGATTAGATAAAAAATTCGCATCCAACAGTAATTAGCGTTCATATGACTAGAAGTTGAGAAGCGGCCAATGCTGAATAAAAAGCTCAGAGAAGATTTTCGTAAAAGTTTGAAGAGCTGAGAGAGGACCCGGAAGCGACTTTTTGCCTTTTAGCACTTGACTCGTTCATCCCGCCAGAGGCAGTGAATGGCTGATGCAAAGAAGACGAGGCTGAGCTGCTTGATGGTGTCGACGACGAAGAGATAGAAGACGGAGAGTAGGTGCTGTTGACCTTGGTGCCCAACACCGGATTGACAAGAGCTGGTGGCACCAACCACTTTGCTGCTTATTTAAGAGAAATAGGCAAATTAGTTAACTCTCAAGTGCCATCCCAGAGGGGGCTGGCGTCAACAAACCTTCGTCAACCTTTGGCCGAGAACTGCCGCCTTTGCTTCCTTGCTTCTGCTTCTCTTGTTTACGAAATTTGGCGCGTCGATTTTGAAACCAGACCTGATCGAGTTGAAGAGTTCAATTTGGGCCCAGAAAGGAACGGTAGAGCGTACAAAGGTCACTACTTGCCTGAACTCGTGCCTCAGTCAAATCGATTTTCATCGCAATCTCCTCTCGAGTGTAAATGTCCGGGTAGTGAGTCTCACTGAACGCTCGCTCGAGTTCTTTCAACTGCATGCTTGTGAACGTGGTTCTAATTCGCCGCTGTTTGCGTTTCTCCGCCGCGTTTACTGCAGCTGCGTTGGCAGCTGCCACTACAGCCAACGTGGAAATGGCGCTTTGACTTGTCACATTTTTGTTCTCGCCGAAAAAGAACTGATGCGGCTCAGGGTTGTCGATGAACTTGTAGCCGTAGCCTGTTGCGCGTTCGCCAATATATTTTCGAATCGAAACGGAAATTAACTCAAAAGAAGAATCGAAACAAACTGAGAGTGCACCGACCAGATAAATTGACAGAATCAGAATTGATGTCGCACTGTTGACTTTGGCCGTGGGAGGCGGAGAAACTGCGCCAGGGCAGGCTACTGTAAGCTGCTTTATGATGTGGAGAAGAAACAGAGTCTGCGCCCAGACGCTGATAGAGGCCTTGATGGTTATAAAATTGACTGTGAGCCGATGGAGCCGAGGCGTTGTAGCTGGAGGCGAGCACAAACGCGCTGTCTGTGTGCCCGTAAGCGGCCTGAATTTGACTGCTGTTTGACACAGGACCGGTTAGTCGACTGCCGAAATAGTTCGCTTGCTGATCTACTGCGCCAAGCAGCGAATAATCGGCCATAATTGAATTTCTTTCTAGCCTCTTAATAATTACGATTTAATCATTTTGGATTTAATTGCCGTCCTAATCGAATTCAGCCTTGATTCTTCAGTTCTAATTGAATCGAAGAGGCCAAAATCGCTTCTTCAATTCGATTAGACACAAATTGTCCAAATATATTAATGTTATTCAAAACGAGTCGGCAAGACAGACGCAGAGTAAGAGAGAGAGAGAGACAGCCAGAGAGAGAAAGGAGGAAAACGTTATCGAGCAAAAAGAGCCGCTGAGTAAAATAGGCCGATCCGACCGACTGGCCTGTTAGCTCAGTGAAAAGGAATTAAAAAGTGCTATTCTGCTTTGGGCCTGCAATGTGAACAAGTTGAATGAAAATTCGCTTGTCAAAGGCGAAAAACAATGCAAATAAGCAGGTTGACATGCAGATGCGCGCGAGTCAGCAACAAGGCATTCTTAATCGAATAAGAGATGCGAATAAATGAGCGGATGAGCAAGTTTGCCTAGCGCAGCAAAATGGAAGACCACACAAGCGATGGATGCTTCAATTAGAGTATTGCCTGTGACCCAGGGCGGTGGTTGAGCGGAAAGATTTGAAATGGCAATCGATTGCTGATTGTCATTGTCTCTCCTCTTTGCCCCTGCGTGCTGCTACTTGCTGTCTCTCTCTCCCTCCTCCTGCCTCGCTTGCTTCTCTCTGCCATTTTCAGTCTCATTTGATTTTAGCGCCTCCTCAGCAAACGCAAGAGAGCCGCAGCCAGTCAGTCAGTCGTCAGGCCCTAGTCAGTCAGAAGAACACGCATTTTGACAAGCTGACTTGGCGCGTAAACATTTGATCTCTGCCCTCTCTAATCAAATTAGAAGCGTTTATTTCAATCTGTTTTATTGTTATTGCAAATCACTTTAATCACTCGTTTGCTTGCTCTCTTTCCTGCAAGCTTGTAATTAGCAGAATTGGTTGGCCGCGCTGATCACTTCTGTCGCCTCCCATCTCTCCCGCCCACTCTTCTGGTTCGCATCCATCTTTTTCCTCGCTTAGCTGTTGTGCTCTTCTCTTTTTCTCAAGTCTCTGTATTTGATTCATTTTCATTTCCGGCTTCATTGTCTAGATTGCTGCTGGCTTGTGCGCTTTGTTTGCGCTCGCCTCGCCTGACTTATTAGCTCTTAATCGGCTCCGATTGGCGCCGATTCGTCATCAAATATTGACAAGTGCGACTATGATAATAAAAACAAACAAATGCTTTTCTTGGTTTTTATTATCTATCTGTACATTTTGTCGCCCGGCCTCGTGTGCGAGTATATGAGCAGGCGTATGAGACGGGTGCCGACCGCTTGGCCAGCTTTTTAGTTGAACGCGATTGCTATTGGCCTTGCGAGCTTAAACATTGCTTTTCATTCATTTGACTCAAAAGGGTTCCTTTCTCTTATCGCTCGTTTGCACTCTTTTTATGGTCTTTTACTTTTTGGGCTTGTTAAGCCTCTGAACCGATCAAGTTAATAAAAGCATTAACTGGCCCCTTATCTGTGTCCTTGGTAAACCGTTTGGCAAGTTTCTTTGAAATGAAAAATGAAAGAAAAAAAATAAGAAGTTTGATTTGCAAGAAAGGCCGGATGTCTGTTGATAAAAGTTGAAAAGTAAAACTGAAAACAAAGCGAGCAAGTCGGAACAAAATGATAAATGAAGAGCTCAAGCGAGTAATAGAGCGCCGCTTGAACACAAACTCTGGAAGGGGACATGAAAGAAGAGAGACAGAGAAAGCGGTGATGTTGCCTGATCGAGCAGACATTGAGTGAGCACGGTGCGTTAAGTTGCGCGCTGCGTAGCTAAGCACTCGAACTGTAAACGCGTGGTAACTGTTTTAAATCGTGCTGTGCGCATATAGCAGCTCACGAGCCAGAATACAAACACAGAAATTTTTGTTCTAATTATTATTTGACCATCGACTGCATGCAGGCGAATCGTTCTCTTCACCAACAAGATTGACCCTAGAGCGTTAGTTTTTTAGAAGCGTAATCAGCGTTTGCGAATACTCCAACTCGCCCAGTCTACAAAAATGGTAGGCAGCTCGTCTAAGTAGCCGATTCTCTAAGCCTTGTAATAAATCGCATCTTTTTCTCTCCACAGCAACCGCAAATCATTCTACTCAAGGAAGGAACCGACACCTCGCAGGGAAAGCCTCAGATAGTCTCAAATATAAACGCGTGCCAGGCGATTGCCGAGGCAGTGCGAACCACACTGGGACCGCGCGGAATGGACAAATTGATCGTTGACTCTAGAAACAAAACGACCATTTCAAACGACGGAGCAACTATCATGAACTTACTTGAGGTCGTCCATCCGGCCGCTCGAACTCTGGTCGATATTGCCAAGTCGCAAGACGCCGAGGTCGGCGACGGAACCACCAGTGTTGTGCTGCTGGCGGCCGAAATTCTGCGAAACTGCAAACAATTTATCGAAGAGGGCGTCCACCCGCAGGTCATAATAAAATCGCTTCGAATGGGAACCAGAATGGCGATTGAGAAGATCAAAGAGATCTCTATCAAGGTCTCAAAAGAAGACAAGGAAGAACAACGCCAGCTGCTCAAGAAATGTGCTGCCACCACTCTGAGCTCGAAGCTGGTCGCTCACAGCAAAGAATTCTTCGCCGATATGGTGGTCGGAGCTGTGATGCACTTGGACGACTGGCTGCCATTGAACATGATTGGCATCAAGAAAGTGCAAGGCGGCGCTCTTGAGGACTCTCAGCTTGTGCATGGAGTTGCATTTAAGAAAACATTCTCCTACGCCGGCTTTGAGATGCAGCCGAAAAGATACGAAAAGCCGCTGATTGCTTTGCTTAACATCGAGCTTGAGCTAAAAGCCGAGCGAGACAATGCCGAGATTCGCGTGGACAGCGTCGAAGAGTATCAGAACATAGTCGATGCCGAGTGGCAGATTCTCTACGACAAGCTGGAGAAAATCTACAAGAGCGGCGCCAAAGTGGTTCTCTCACGTTTGCCCATCGGCGACGTGGCCACGCAGTACTTTGCGGATCGCGATCTATTCTGCGCTGGCCGAGTGGCCGAGGAGGATCTCAAGCGAACAATGAAAGCTTGCGGAGGAGCCATCCAGACCTCGGTCGAGGGCTTCGGCAACGAAGGCGTGCTCGGCACTTGTGAAATATTCGAAGAGCTGCAGATCGGCGGCGAACGCTACAACTTGTTCAAAGGCTGCCCAAATGCTCGAACATGCACTTTCATTCTGAGAGGCGGCGCCGAGCAGTTCATCGAGGAAACTGAACGATCGCTGCACGATGCCATCATGATAGTCAGACGCGCTCTCAAAAATGACTCGATTGTTGCCGGTGGCGGTGCCATTGAAATGGAGATTTCAAAATGCCTGCGCGACTACTCGCGAACTATTGCCGGCAAAGAGCAGGTGATAATCTCAGCGCTGGCCCGCTCGTTTGAGATCATTCCGCGCCAGCTGTGCGACAACGCCGGCTTCGACGCCACCACCATTTTGAACAAGCTCAGGCAAAAGCACTCAGAAGGAGGCGTCTGGTACGGAGTGGACATAGTCAACGAAGACATCGCCGACAATTTCAAGGCTACTGTCTGGGAGCCGGCCGTGGTGAAGATTAATTCGATCACTGCTGCGTCTGAAGCCGCTTGCATGGTGATAAGCATCGATGAGACAATCAAAGCACCAAGATCAGCGGTAAACAATGCCGCCGAGCATTAGAGCCTCTCTCTCTTAGCCTGTGCGACACACTGATCACCAGCAGACAGCCAACGCTTTAAGCGAACCAATTCATAGCTCAGCTCAACCGTTCCCTCCCCTTCCTCCTTAAAGTCCTTAATTTAAAAGAATCACTTGACCGATATCGCATTTAGCTCTTTTAATGCGGGTTATGTGGACAAGTTGGTGTTTGGATGAAATCGGCGGGCTCAGGTCCTCAAATCTATTGAATTTAAAAAAGGCAGCCCTTAAAAAAGAATTCTCAGAAAAGCCACCCAGAGAGCAAAAACTAATTAAACTTGAAAAAAAAGTCATTCGCATTCGCTCAGAAGAATAAACACGAAGAAATTAGGGAAAAGAGAAGGAGAGCTTTTTGCAAAAAGGTAAATAAAACGTAATTAACCGAGCCTAACTTGGCGGCCTCAGAAGTTTAGTGGCTTAGACGACGCGAGAGTCACATCCATCCGATCAGAGTTGGCTGCACCTTTTTTTGAAAAGTTGAACAAGTTAAACAGAAATGTTCAAGTTTAACAAAATGCTGCCAGCACAACAGCAGCCGCCAACGCCTAATCGAGTGTAAGGCTCGACTAGAGCAGCGGCTGCGATTAAGAATAGAAACAGGTGCGTGTCGCCAAGCGAGTTTTTATTCTCAAATAATTTAATCGCGTGACGGCTCAGGCTCGGTAGCGAAGGTCTTTGGTATTTAGGAGAGTTTAAGCAAGAATGGGAAGGACAAGCGAGCTAAAGTCGCGCAACGCATCAAGAAACGATCAAATCGAACAACTGGATTTTGTGCCCAAAGTAAGTTGGCCCGGTCTCAAATCAGTTTGCTGTGTTTGCCATTCTAGTTGGCTCATGTCTAGTACGCAGATTTGAAACGGCTGCTTGACGCAAACGAGTTTCAACGCTTTTGCTTTGTGGCTAGCCAGTGCGATTTGAATTCGGTTCAAGTGAATGTAAGCCCTTTTTTCCAAAGCATTCTCCGCTTAGCTGAGGCAACAGTTCAAAGAGCAAGCCGTTCATGCTGATTGCGATCGAAGAAGATCGTCCCGATTTGGCCAATTTTTTAATCGATAGAGAAATCGAACTCGACCAAACTTTTCAGGTTAATGAACAACTGCTGTCAAGCAGTCGAGTTTAAATCGACTTGAATCATGATGATAGGACGAAAGAGGAAAGGCAATCAGCATTTTGGAATATAGCCGTCTAATGGACCGAGAGTCGATCAGCGAAATGATCGAGCGCAAACTTCGCGAGCCGAGCCTTCAACATAGATGGCTCGAGGTGGTCAGCAGTGCCGACTTGAACCGGATAGACGATTTCATTCGAACTAAGTTCCGCGGCGAGCACCAGCTTCACTCCATGGTCGGTATCTTTGATTTCTTCATTCCGTATGTCCGATCTGACGCCTTCTCTTGTGGCAGCTCACGTTGGGTTTGATCAAAGCGGGCGAAATTGGATCGCATCGGCTGATCGACTTTTTTCGTCACAAAAATGTCGACATAAACCAAATGGGTCGTCTAGAGGTGAATTGAGCTTTTTAATTACCCAACTGCGGCCAATACGCCTGTTCTGGATGTTGCGCCCTCTTACTGAGACCAATGTTTCAAAAGGGATTAAAGACAAACGCGCTGTTGAATGCAATCGCATGTTCCAATGACGAAGCGGTCAAATTTCTTTTATTCCGCCGAGCGAGTGTTCACTGCCAAGGCCAGGTAAATAGAAACTAGCTCGCTCTGCGTCTGATTGAACCTCATCGAATTGAATAATCTCAGTTCGGCGATGCTTTGGTGTCTGCCGTTCATTACGATTGCTCTCCATCGATGGTTGAGCTCTTATTGGCCAAAGGCGCCTCGCTTTCATCGCGTCATCGCGACTGGGTAAATATTTTCAACAATTTGGCGACAGCTACAGTTCATGAGCAATTTTGTTTTTCAAGCCCGAGCTCAACTTGCGCGAGTATTGCGTTCAATTAAATCGAGTGAAAGCCAAATCGGTGATCGACGCCCACGTGTTTCGGCTTATTGGCAACAATGAGTACGAAAAGCTGCGCGAGCTTGCCCACAACGGCTACACGAGCATAAATGTGATGAATCGATTTAGAAAAACGGCCCGCGAGCTGGCTGTTGAACGTCACCACACAAACATTGTGCAGCTCATAGACAAAATTGAGACACGCGAGCGCAAGACAAAAACCAAAATGAATTATAAATAAACAAATTAGAACGAATGAGCACAATGAAGCGCTTTGAGATTTCCATCTGAATTATTCAATCTCACGGTTTTCACGCCCGACGAAAATCAATTTGCGTTCCCTTTCACACACACACACACACACAGAAGCAAAGAAATAAAAAGCCATCGAAAGCCATGGGAAACGAGAGGAGCAAAGAAAAGGGAAATTGACTTTGACTTCAAGTTACTGTCTCCATCCAGTCGGGCAGCGTAATCAAGACTTATAATAAAAGGCTGATGGACTGGCTAGCTGCGATGGAGCCTTGTCAATGTGACGGCTTCTTTTAACCTACGCGCTTATCACGGCGCGTTATTTAAAAATCCATTTATCGCGCCACTCATTCAGTTCGAATCGACCAGGACTAGATAAAAAGTGTGAAGGGCCATAGAAAGACCCAAAATCGCAGATGGGAGGAAATGCATTCAATTTGCATGCACGTACGAAAATCAGATTAAGTGGTTGAAGCAAAAACATTTCTCAATTGATTAGTTTTGCGCCGAAGCCTTTTGATTCTGTGAAACACTTTTGGGTTAATTTAATTCGTCGACTAAAAGTGAGTTTGTTGTCGCTCGCCTGCATTCTCAATTTAATTATTTCTTTTTGCTTTATTGTTTTAATTTTTGTTTTATTTTTTGGCGGCACATTGGTAACCAGATCTCGACACCTAGTTAATAAAACGCCAATTGAGAGCTTCTTACGCACGGCACCTGGCCTTTTGAGCAGTTGCATTCTGATTCCCAACAATGATGATGATGATGATGATGAAAAGAGCGCTGGCATTCAATTCATCCATCTGTCAGGCCTAACAATCCTGTTTCTCTCTCTCTCTTTTTTTTCTATTAGATTCTCGCTTTCTCTTATCTGAGCATCTTGCTAATCGAGCCAAATAGGCATCGCATTTCCCCTCTTGGGCCCTTGGCTTGTTCTCAATAATTGCTAATTTATTTGATGCCAAGTCGCGATCGGCTGCCACCGTCAAGCGCTCAATTTGTGAGCATCGAGTTGAATTTCAAGCAATTCGCGTGCCCCCGTCTCTAGCACGCGCGCAGACCAAACAATATATTTATACTCAATAAAAAGACGCCAGCGTTTGTATGAATGGTTAGGTGCGAGTATTGGTCGGGCGCTAGTTGCACGGTGCCCTCGATGTGCGGCTTTGCGGCGGGTTTGTTTGATCCGGATTAGCAGCGCTCATTCAGTTCTGCTTGTGTGTGTCTGCGTCATGAGCGTGCACAGTTAAGTGAGCGATCGAACAAGTTTCGGTCGGTAAATAAATCGGCTTCGATACCTTGAGCCGTTTAATGACTCGCATTAGAGCACACGAATATCTTGTGGTTGTTGTTTAACTTGGAAAAATTTCTCGCCGACTTGACTATCCGAGACGAGCAAGTCAAGTTGCTTTACCCGTAAAAGTGAACTTGTTTGCTGACGGAAGAATGACTTCCAAATGAGTGCGTTAGCGGCCGCCATTTGCTGCCATATTACTTTTCCATTGGTGCGGTGTGGCACTCATTAAAGAGAGTAAAAGAAGAAAGCAAAGAGCAAACAGGCAATCAAGCCGCTTGTTTGTCAGACAAGTTGCTTGTTGCCTGAGCCAAAGCCAGAGCTCACTTTTAATCTCTGCCAGAGCCTTCTTCTTCTACTCCTTTTCCAAATCCATCTTTTCTCTCTCTCTCTTTCTCTCTCTTGAAGCGTTTTTCATTCATCCAATTTGGCTGTCTCGTTTCAGAGGCTCGAGAGCGCCATGTACTCGAGCAGCATTGGCTATCAAAAACGATCGACGCATCGACGTCGCCGCAAGAATAAATCGGAAAAGATCCGCAACACCTTCCTCAAGTTCGGCAAGCGGAGCAACCCGAACGCCTCGCCGCCCGAAGACTACGACGAGCAGTTTGAGCTCGAAGGCCTCATTCAAAAAGACCATCGATTTTTCATTCCATCCGAGCCGCACGGACGTCTGGTCGTAAACGTCTCCGGCAAGCTGTTTGAGTTCAGAGAGGCCGATATTTACCGATTCAGAGCGGGCCTGCTCGCCGACGTTGGTGAACGCTTGCGCTACTACGACTCCAATCGAAACGAGTATTTTTTCGATCGCAATCGAGAGGCGTTCGAAGGCGTTTTTCACTTTTACACTTCGAACGGAAAGTTCGAGACTCCGATGTTTGTTCCGATCGACGTTTTCTATGAGGAGCTGCGCTATTTCCGCCTCCACATCTACTTGAATGGAGGCACCGACTGTGACGAAGCACTGCTCGTGCACGCTCTCGAACAGCAGATGGCCGAAATCGACATGAAACAGGAAAGAGGCTGCGGCGATGCCAAGTCTATTCGCCTTGAGCGCTATCTGCTTAAGCAAAAGTTCAAGGGCCTGAACTACTTGTTCGACAACGACGGCGACGACGACGAAGACAACGACAACCAAGTGCCCTCTAACCGCGTCCAAAGAACAGTCTGGCTGCTTCTAGAACGGCCCCAGCGCTCAATGATGGGTCGTGCGATCGCCTTCATCTGTTTGCTTACGGTCATGCTCTCTGTGTTTATAATGTGCCTCGAGACCGTGCTCGATTCCAACCATTCCGACAGTTTGAAAGAGATCGAGCGCAGCAGCATGCTCGACAGCCAGGCCAATTCGACCAGCGCCCACCAGGCTTGGAAACAACAAAAGGTGGCCGAGCTGATGCGATCACACGATCAGCGCCGCTTTGAGTTCTTCTTACTCGAGCTCATTTGCAATTCGGTGTTCAGCATTGAGTTTGTGGTTCGTCTGCTCGTATTCAAGTCTAAAAGAGAATTTCTCACCAGTGTGCTCAATCTGATCGATCTGGTGGCCGTGCTGCCCTTCTGGGTCACGTTGATCATTTACGCGCTTGAGAAGGGCGAGCTCACTTCTGAATCGAGCGTTTACCAAAGCACGAGCCAGTACGGCTGGTCAGTGCTGCGAATTCTGCGTCTCACCCGAGTGCTGCGTGTTCTCAAGCTATCCAGACACATTCGCGCCCTGAATATGATGGGAAACATTCTGTACGAATGCTTCTACGAGATCGTTCTTCTTCTCACTTTCCTTACCATCAACATAATCATCTTCTCGAGCTTCATCTATTACATCGAGCTGCACGCGTCCGGTGAAAAGAGTCCATTTATCAGTAGGAGAATTTCACTCGCTAAAAAAATTGCAATAACCCTTCAACCGATTCGAATAGGCATTCCCCACTCGTTCTGGTGGGCGATAATCTCCTTCACTACAATCGGATACGGTAAGCACCCGGAGCTCTCTCTCTCTCTCTCTCTCTCTCTCTCTGTGGCCTTTTGGCGCTGCACACTTGACACTAAAATGAATTCACCAATTCAAAAAGGCGACCTGATACCTCGATCGGCCATGGGAAAGCTGTTCGGTTCGTTTTTCATCGTATGCGGCATACTCATCGCTCTTCTTCCAGTGCCCATACTCTCGTGCAAATTCGAGCGAATCTACAAGGAATTTTCCAAGGAGGGAAAGGAGCAGAGAAACGCTCGCTCGCGCGCCCAGTCCAGATCGGATCCAGTCAGCGGGCATTAGACTAGATTAGAATATGTGAAAAATAAATTGCCGGAACACAAAAAAAAAGAAAACATCGAATCTTTGCTTCGCAGTTCACGTAGCCCCGAGCCGTTTCGAAGCAAAAAATCACGCTCTATTCCAGTTCCTTTTGTGATTAATAAGGCAGAGAAGGGGCCTGCTTGCTGTTGCGAGGCAACCAGTCCAAGTCGACCGAATGCCGATACTTGGCGCATATTGTCACTGAATACGTGAGCAAGCTGATAGAGCGCTTATGCTCTCAGCCGATTCGCTTCCTCTCATCTCGGGTGGAAAATTATGAAATTTAAGATGGCAGGATGGGTTGTTGACAAACGCCAAGCTAAGGCCGGCGAAAAGAATTGACACAGACAGACAGAGCAACTGAGACTGGGATAGTGTTGCCAAGGCCTTGATCTATTTGTCGAGCTTTAGAGTGCGAAGCATGATCTCGCAGCCTTTCGCTTCGCAACAAAACCTCATGACAAGCCACTTGACAACGAGAGCTCTTATCTTTAATCCCGACGCCTTTTTCCTTTCTATTCAGCTCGTTCACTTTAACCGTTGTGAGAGACGCTCGTGATCGACGCCTTACGGACTAGAATTTCACTTTTATTTAATTAAATATTCGTCTTGAGCTCCTCGTTGGATACGAATCAGAGGAATCGGCCCGATTTGGAAAATTGCAATCGATCGAGCCCGAGCAAGCGAGTTGTTGCGTGTTGGCTGGGCCGTGGGATGCTTGATGTGATTGCTTCGGTTCTCGCAGCCTTCACCATTTAGAATGTGTCTTTAGAATGTCAGATCTCTCTTAGAATTGACGGCTAGCTTGTTTGGTTGTCGCGCAAGCTTATAATTACGCAAGCAAATTACTGCCTCTGGTGCTTAAAAACATTAAAGCGCACTCGCTCTTAATAGTCATTTCGACGTCGTTGTTGGCGTCATTTTCTTCATCGCCACTGCTGCTTTAATCGTGTGAAGTGAATTACCTCAAGGTCGAAGAGCTGTGCCTCGACCCTCGAACAATAATTTTTTTACAATTTAAATTGCTTCAGCTTCGAGTTTTAGCCAGGCCATAGTCGACAGCAGCAATAGGAGCAATGCAGCGAGCGGTCGTAAATCACGAGCGTAGCCATGGCGGCGATAAGGGCCACAAGCTCAGTCAAGTTGTCGGCGTAGTCGCTTTTGAATACGAAACCTACTACTTGGCAACAAACAAGCTGCTCGTTTGCCTGCTCGACACTTGGTCAACTCGAGTGCGTATTTGAGCTTGTCAGATTAATTCGAGCTGATGACAAGGCAACGAGCTCATCGCCATCAGCGTAGGCAGCGGTCTTTCAGACGAGACGGACACGATTCTCTAGCTCAAGTCAAGTCTCAATCAGATACACAAATATAAATGGCGCCTTTGAGGTGCTTTGGTGCGATGGCGCTTCAGCGCGATTAAAAATGGACGAACCGAGGCAGATTATTTTCTTTTTGACGCGGTTGTTGTGGTGGTCCAACCGCAGGCCCATTTATTTAATGCAATCAAATATTTGCAATTTCTTCACGCTTCAGGTTGAAATTAGCTTCACAATTAGAAATGATGAAATATGCGCATTGTTGGAACACCTTTAGAAAAATAGAAAGAGAAAAAGGGGTGAAAACTTTTGGTCTTTGGTAGCCAATGACGACAAATTGAGTCAAACAACAAATATTTGAGCACATTTTAGAACGGTTTGTAAGTGTATTCAAACGCTGTATATATCTAATCTTGAACAATAATTATGCCACTGGTGTTGTCCTACCGCCTGATGAGAGCTCATGACTTGGGGATTTGTTCTGCCCGTTTGATCTGGATGTTAGGCTACGCGCATGTGTGCGTGTGTGTGTGTGTGTGTGTGTGTGATTGAGTTTTTGGTCTCATTAACTTTTTCATTTCAAATTTTGCAGAGCACACAGCAGCGACTTAAGGCTTTCGCTTTGACATGAATTGCGTGATTTCGCTTCTTGCGCCAATCTCGGTCCTGAGAGCTTCACAATTCATAAATTTCCTCTTTTCCTTGTTTGGCGTTGCCTCTAATTCGTGTTGCTGCTCGCGTTCAGAAAATTGTTGTCAATAAACGCCAACTTGAACAATATTGCGTCGAGGAAAGCAAGAAGAGGAGCAAGAAATGGCATCTTACGGTCAGCGAATGGAAGGCTATGACTCGTATCCAAACAGAGGCTATCCGCCATACGACCAAGGCGCACGAGACGACTACCAGCCGCCCGGTCAACAGCAGCGCAACCTTTCGCTTGAATACGGAAAGACCATTCGTCTCATGCGCAATGGAGACGAATTTTACAAGGGCCAAAAGGTGGTCATCAACTCGAGGAAGTACAGGTACTTTGACGTCTTCCTCGACGACCTGTCCAACACAATGGACGCGCAGTTCGGCGCCGTGCGCTCCATACACACGCCAGTGTATGGCCACCGTGTGAAAAGCCTGCAGGAGCTGGAGGACGGCAAGATCTATGTGGCAGCTGGCAAGAGCAGATTTGTGCGACTCAAGTATTTTGCATTCAATTGTCTTATTTGTCTACAAGGCACTAATCAACGAATCATAGTTACATGGACATTTCTGAAGGCAAGAAGGTGCCCTCAAGAGTAAGTGGTCTTGTGAGTCCATATTGATAGTGGGCGTCTAGTTTATTGAAACTTGTTTAGTTGCCGTCCTTGAATCGCAGCCCCATGGACTCGAATGTTCATATTCCGCTCTATGACACTTCGCGTAGCATATTCATCTAGTAATTAGACTCTATCTGCGCTTACTGTGTGGAGCAGTTCATAACTGGGATGTTTCAGTGTCTACAGGAACGGAGATGTGCTCACAGCGCCGTCCAAGATTTTGCTGCACAAGAACACACTGTCGAGCTTTGACGCAGTTCTGAACCAAATTACGGAAAAGGTCAAGCTGCAGAACGGCGGCGTGCTCAAGTAAACTCTTTGCGCACGTTCAGCGCTCTTTGCGTTTGATGTCTAAGAACAGTTTTCAATCGCCAAGACTCTACACCATGAACGGCGAGGTGGTTCAATCGCCTGGTCAGCTCGAGAACGGACAAAGCTACGTGGCCGCACACAAAGAACGCTTCAAGAGATGCGAATACTTCACACCGCAGGAGTTTGGCTCGCCGAAATTCAATCGAAAATCGTAAGCCACTTGATTTGATCATGCGCTTTCTATCTGTTCTGTCTGTTTGTGGTTTTGTTTCTTAATTGTCTGTACGACGACGGGCTTTTAAAGCTTCACTAAACTGCAAACAGTCAAACAAACAATGCAAGACGCTTTTGTCTAACGGTTTTTCTCTTTTGATTGCAGCCACTCACAGCCAACCTCTTACAATTCCTCACATGCGTCCGCTTCGGGCAATTCAAATTTGAGCTACTCTGGCAAGCCTTACACTGGCTGGTCTGTGCATAATTTGTGTCTGCTCCATTAATCAGCTTGAGCTCATTCGCATTCTAGGTACAAGGAAGGTCGCGAACTGCCACCGGTGCGTCCGATTCGAACAAACGTCGATCGAGATCAGGGCGGAATCTACAAAGCTCGAAACAATCGACGTGACCAAGCTCACACTGTCGAAGATGATCCCAACGCGTATGTGGACAAGCCAGTAGACCTGAAGAAAACCAGCCGAGTCAATCAGGTGCGTTGTTTGGCACCAAGTTTCAGAAGAGAACAAACAATTTCCTAATCAATCTCGCCTCTTAACCTATTAGGAGGAGATCGGCATCGACTCGCCCAGAAACCATCAACAGATGAGCAACAATCAAACGCCGCGAAGTAGACAGGACTACAACAGCAATGTAAGTTGACTGCTCGTGAAATTGAATGACGACTCGCTGGCTTTCGTGCTCTTCTCGCCCTTGAATCGGTCCTTGGCGCCAATGAGTGGCAAATGTTCGATTGGGCTCTTTGCTCTGAATCGTGATTGGAGAATGCTCGGCTCTTGCAGCTTGAAAATTATTTGATTGAAGATTTGTTGATCATCAACGCCGCTCGATGATTAGAAAATTCTTTGACAATCACATGAATCGTTTGCAAAAGGCAATCGTTGATCGAAGTGGTGACGGTAGTTTGGGCGAGCTGAAGCACATACAATTCGCCTCGTTCCACGAATCAAGTCGAGAAAGTGAAGAGCTGAGACGCTATTACGTTCTGACTCCGATGTTCGAGCACGAAACGAATCAGTTGAGTGATTCAGTTGTTGGCGAGGAGCGCGCATCTCCTCGTCACTCGGAAATGACTGAGAACGGCGAAATCGAGTCAAGAGCAGAGCGCAGAAGCGATTCGAGCCAGGATCATCTGGACGAAGAAGACCAGCTGAACAAACAAAGCGCATCTTACTTGGGTGTTCGGGACGAATTTCCGCGAGAAAGAGACCATCAAAGTGTGGAAGATAGCCAAGAAGATGATGACTCGCGGATTCGAGGGTACACGGATTCGAGCGCTTCGAGTTACGAGACAATTGAGAGTCAAACTAGTTCGGAATACAATCAATTTACAGCTTTATTTGCGAATTCGAATGAGATGACGAAAAACAATCATGTACAACTCAAACTGCCGAATATTCCCGACCACCAACCTGAAATGGACGCTAATAGAGTAGAAGTGGAAAGAGACGAGGCCATCGGAGAAGAAGAGAAAGAGACGGGTGAACAGAGCGTCAGTAACAGTGACAGGCTGTTTTCCAATAGCCACTTGTCTGTTAAAGTAGCGGCTAGAGAAGAAGCAGAGTGAGCAGATTGCCGAAATCTGAATGTTTGGATTTAGATTTCGACTTTGTGTACGGTGAATTAGACTAGCTCCACGAACTGCTGCTTAGAGTTAAATAAAATAAAAGTAGATTTGATTTGTTGGGAAAAGAGCTGTTTGAATCGGCTGTTTTCAGAAATCCAGAGAGAAAGAGAGAGAGCCATCGAGTGTTTCAAAATCACACTGGTTTCTTTGATTTGAAAATTTAACATTTGAATCAGCAGAATCATAGTCAACGGGATAACTTGGAAAGCAGCCAGAGGGCTGGAGGCCAGTCGAACCGTGACAGCTACATGAGCAGACGTGACGACAACGGCGGCAACTATAACGCACAGGACTCAAGTAAAGATAGAGACAGGCCAGCTGCTAATAGTAGCCAAAGTACTAATCAAAACACAGCCGCATCGAATAATCCACAGAGCACCAATGTTAAACCGGCTCCTTTAAATCCTTCTTCGCCCGAGCCGAAGGCGAATACTACTAACGACCAGAAAGAGAGTTTGAACAGTACTAACAGTAATCAAAATCGGCCCGACACTGAACTGAAGCAAGCGTCGAAAGGCAAACTAGACGATTTGAGTGAGCAAGAGGCTGCTACTCGAATTCAGTCTTACTACAGGGGCTATCGAACCCGCACAAATCTAAACCAGGTATCTAACATAGCGGTTTGAATCTGTCCTCTTACTCAGCTCTTTTAGTCAACAAAAACATTTTTGCATTTTAAACGTTTCTTGAACACTTCTAAAACCGCTTTCGGTCTTATCTAATTCCCGTTCTGTTCAAGACCAAGCCGGGTATTTATAACACGGACTGAAGAGATCGCTGAGCGACCACTTGGCGTGAGCAGTCAATGATTGCCAAATTCAGCTTCACCACTGTCATCATCTTTGACCGTTTTTTGTTCTTCTTTTTCTTTAATGCCAAACAATCGTGACGCATGAGTCACAGATTTTCTCTCAGACTGTCTCTCGCTTTCTTTTTGAAAATTTTCTTGTTCTTTTCATCATGACTTTATCTATTGCCACATTGTTTAAGTTCAAACTAAAGAAAAATCAGTCAACCGAACGCTCCCCACACAAAACCCGGAGCAGGCGAGTTGGCCATTAAACAGTATTTTCTGCTTGTTAGTAAACCAAAATAAAAAATCGAAGCGGGAGTTGAATTTTCTTTGTGGGCGGACACAAATCGGGTCGTCTCGTCGGCGAATTTTTTTGCAATATGGAATGCATTGAACTGAGTGAAGAGTATAGAGGGGAGTGGGGGGGGGGGCAATCGCGATGGGGAGGGGGTCCAACGACTTATGTAAAACTTGAGAATTGCGAACAAGCGCGAGAAGTGCCAAAGTTCAATTCATTTTTAGGGGGCTTGGCTCTTTATCTTCAAAGCGAAACTTATATCGTCTGAACGCTTTTTTTTTTAAGAATGAATATTGCTCGATTAAACCCAAACACTGCCCGTAAGTTTCCAGTCTGTTTCTTACTAGACCGGATTCTTATTATTGGCGATTGCAGGTTACGGTCGATTGGCAACCTGTGCTAGACAAATTGTGCGTAATCATGTAACCACACACTACACGATTAAACCACGAGAGCAAGACGAACGATGGAAAGGTAGCTGATCATTTGACTGGTGAAAGAGTTTCTTCTGTCCAGAGCTTGATTCCTCCTCCAAGAGATCGACATGGAAAGAGTGGCCGATAAAACCGACTTGATGATCGTCGGCGGAGGTCCTGGTGGACTCGCAGCGGCCATACGATTCAAACAGCTGTGTCGTGAGCACAACAAGGACTACCGAGTTTGTTTGGTGGAGAAAGCCCCGTATATTGGCGCACATACTTTGTCCGGAGCGTGCATTGAGACCCGGGCGCTGGACGAGCTTATTCCAGATTGGAAAGAGAGAGGCGTAAGAGCCGTGTTTATCTTCTTGTCTGCGTGAATATTCGATTTGAATTCAGCAACCTACTTAAGGCACCGTTGCACAATCCAGTAAAAAAAGACCGCTTCTACTTTCTGACCGAAAAGTCAAAAATCCCGATCCCGATCTTCAAAGGGCTGCCCATGTACAATCACGGCAACTATATTGTCCGTCTGGGAAATTTCGTCAAATGGCTTGGCGAACAAGCCGAAGAAGAGGGCGTGGAGATTTATCCAGGATACCCGGCATCAGAGATACTCTTTCACCAGGACGGCTCGGTTAAAGGGTGAGCGAGCAATCTTGACGGATCTGTAGTGTTTGCTAATCCGCTAGCCAGAGTGGCCACCGGTGACGTTGGCATCGCCAAGAATGGTGCTCCAAAGGAAACCTTTGAGCGAGGAATGGAGTTCCACGCCAAATCGACCATATTCTCAGAGGGCTGCCACGGCCATCTAGCCAAGCAGCTATACAGCAAACTCAATCTGAGAACGAACTGTGAACCGCAGACGTACGCGATCGGCCTCAAAGAATTGTGGGAGGTGGACGAGAGCAAGTTCGTCGAAGGCTTGGTCGAACACACTGTGGGATGGCCGCTGGTAATTTTCAATTTTCAAAATTCTTTCCAACAAAATTTGTCGACCGTTCATTCAAAGGGCTACAAACAATATGGAGGATCGTTTATCTATCACCTGCGCGACGAAGGAAAGTGCTACATTGTGCTCGGCCTAGTGGTAGTGTGATTTGGTCGCTTGAAACTTAAAAAAAAGGGTTAAATTGAAAACGGTCAGGTCGGACTTGATTACTCGAATCCTTATCTGAGTCCATATTTGGAATTTCAACGCTTCAAGCTGCATCCACATATTCGCGGTATGCTTGAGGGAGGAAAACGAGTGGGCTACGGCGCTCGAGCGTTGAACGAGGGCGGACTTCAATCGATCCCCAAACTGACTTTTCCTGGCGGCTGTCTGGTCGGTAAGTGGCCAATTTGAACTCTCGATTCCGGGCATTTGACACTGATTCGTTGACAAGGATGCAGTCCTGGTTTCATGAACGTTCCAAAGATCAAAGGAACCCACAACGCAATGAAGAGCGGAATGTTGGCCGCCGAGGCGGTCTTCAACACTCTAAATGGTGTAGACGACGAAAAGGCCTACAGTAGCGGTCTAGATCCGAACATGTACGAGCAAACTATTCGCGACTCGTGGGTCTGGAAGGAGCTGAGTCAAGTGCGAAATGTGAGGCCATCATTTCACACTCCGCTTGGCATATTCGGCACAATGGCATACACAGGCTTGTTCACGGTGCTACTGCGAGGAAAAGAGCCTTGGACCCTGTCACACCACGGCGCCGATTATCACAAGCTGAAACCAGCTAGCGAATGCAAGCCGATCGAATACCCGAAGCCGGACAACGAGATCACCTTTGATCTCCTCTCGTCGGTCGCACTCACCAATACAAACCACGAACACGACCAGCCGGCTCATTTGACTCTAAAGGACGACAGGGTGCCCGAAGAGAGGAACCTGGCAATTTTCGACGGACCAGAGCAGCGATTCTGTCCGGCCGGAGTCTACGAATATGTGCCGACCGAGGACGGAAAGGGCAAGCGGCTGCAGATCAACGCCCAAAACTGCATTCACTGTAAAACTTGCGACATAAAAGATCCGAGTCAGAACATAAACTGGGTGACACCTGAGGGCCCCGGAGGGCCATCTTACAACGGCATGTAAATTCTCACATAAATACCATGCTCTTTTACTTGTCGCTTTCTAATTCTAATCAGCCACTCTGCAAAAAACCTACTTTGAATAAATAAAAGCAAATAAGCTGCGTGACCAAGTGGCGTCTTAATCAACTCTCCGACGACAAGGAGATGGGGTGATGTAAATAAACTGAGAGGGAGATTAGCAAATAAACTGTGAAGCAGAAGCGAAGAGACTCAAAAACACAAGAATTTATTTATTTCTGTCTTGTCCAGCAGTAAATTAAAAGATTTGTTGCAATTTTTCGCATGCTATCATTCTGAATTGTTCCTGAATTCCAAGGCTGAGCTTAGTTGAGAAAATGCTGCGGATCATAGAGGACTCCCTTGGAATAGGCTTCAAATCGCATGGCGATGTTCTCAACGTAAATTATCGGAGTAATTCGAATGTAATTGGTTCGAATGGCCGGCTGGAAGAGAACTTGGCTGACTTGGTCATTTTCATCTGGCTCGAGAGTGTAGACACGGCTCACCAGGTGAGCGACGTCATTTAAATACTGAAACAGAATGGTCGTGACCGTCTCATTTGACTGGGCTCGGCCCTGCACTTCCAGCATGTAAATGTCCGTGGTGTAGTTGAACAGAATTTCAATCTGCTCGTTGGGCACATCGTTTGTCTTGGGACACCAGGCGGCCTCTCGGTCACAAACGTCTTCTTTGCACACTCTTGCCTTGCTGAAGTCGCACTCTTCTTTGCTGCTTGTCGGAATCACTCGCTGAACGAATCCGGCCTCGAACAACGGCACAAAGATGGTCGCTGTGTATGTTTCAAAAAGTCAAAAACCACATTCATCAAAGCTGTTTGCTTGTTACCGTTGGGGAATGGCTTCTCCTCCATTTCGTCTATGGCCAACTGCTTTGGATTCTGGGTGCTTTGAATCGGTTCAGCGCTTGTTGTATCAGTTGTGCTCAATGTGCTAGATGAAGTGCTTGTGGTATCTGTGGTCGTCGTCGGGGCAGTGGTGCTCGTTTCCTTCTCGGTGGTTGCTGTGGTTGTTGTTGTCGTCGTCGTTGTTTGGGTCGACGTCGTGCTAGTCGTGCTGGTTGTAGTGGTCGGCGGTGTTGTACTAGACGTTGTGCTACTCGTCGTCGTTGTGGGAGGCGTTGTCGTGGTGGTCGTGGGCTCACTGGTGGTGCTCGTGGTTGTGCTAGTGCTGCTCTCTCTTGTAGTCGTCGGAGGTAGTGTTGTACTGCTCTCTGTACTCGGCGACTTGCTTGTGTCCTCTTTCTCTTCTGTTTCCTTCAGTTTTTTGCACTCAGGGTCGCAAAATGTCGGACACATGTTTATGAGCGCTTTTCTGTCGCAGTACTGGTCGAACATTTTCGGAGAGATGAGCTGACATGACGGATAGTCAGTGCAGTCTTCAGGTCCTAAATGAACAGAGAAAAAGGGGATTGAAACCATTTGGCGACTAGCAATTCAGCAATGAAAACCAAATCAAAATACCCTTCAGAGAGGCGGCCAGTATGAGGAGACTAGCGATCAGGACAAAGGTGATTGTTGCCATAATTGGTTTGGGTGACGTTGTTTTAAATCAAGTTTGAGGTGTTTGACGACTCGTTAAATAGGCACACAGACAGGCGAATGTAGAACGCGGGAGCTTTGCAAGAGCAGTAGACGCGGATTTGGAGCGGTTTAGGTGAGGACTAGGCGAACTATTGAGTCATTTTATACACGGGCATTTAATACGAGCATGTCCGGCCGGTCGATCGATTTCACACTTGCTGGGCACGACCGTTGTCGAACGTCATACGAAGCCTACGTGACCAAACGATCCTGTTTACTTTTGTAATTAGGCTAATAAAAGCTTAATGAAATCGGAGCGCCGCGCGTATGTGATACGCGCCGCTTTTATTTGGGATTAAATTGAGCCGCTCTGCTTTGGCCAAACTGAGCTCGAATGGTTCGATGAGCTCACTGCCGCCTTCTCTGCCGCTTGGCTAATGTATCACAACAATCTGTAATGCAAAATCGACACAATATACGTCAGCGCTCGTTTCTACTTTCGCCCATTTATCCTTTCCAAGTCCCGATATTGTCTTTCCAAGTGTCGATGGCGGCTGCCACTATGCCTCGTCCAATAAGCAAGCAAGCAATTTAACGAGCAAACCAGCGAGCCACGAAGCACTCTGATCTCATTGAAGCTTTAAACGCAATTAGGCGCGGCAAACGCTCTTATCGAAGCGAATGTCGATCTTGCATAAGAGAGATCACCGATTTTTGCATGCCTCTCTACACTTCTGACTGAATCAACCGTCTCATTTGCTTTGATTTGGAATAAATTGGGCCCGATCCGAGCGCGACAAAGAAGGCGCAAATAAGAGAAAGAGGCCAGAATGAATAAAATGCGTTGTAAAATCGGGTTGAAATCGAAAGCTCATGGGCACAATCGAAGCCGCAGGCTCTTTCATAAAACCCCAATGATCCTCTTCAACCTTAATTGATTCTGCAATGTCTGTTCGTGGGGGCTGTCTGCCACTTTCTTAATGCTTTCACGTCTTCGATCCTTTTTGTTCGCCTTTCCGCATTTGTTTTCATTTTTAATATTCATCGTCATCTTCTTCACAAGGCGCATCGTGTCTGTGTGTGTGTGCACTCGCGTGCGGGCAATCACTGATCTGCGTGGCTGAGCAGTTTGCTCAAACATTCCTTTTTGTTGTTCTTTTCTGTTTTTTTTTTCTGGTTCGCATTCAAATCCCGGGCGTATTGAGGATTCATTTCTTCGATTAAATTTCGAATTTTGATTTTCTCTCTATTATTACTTATTTATGAGAGAGCAGAGGTCGGTTTAATTCAGAGATGAAAAAACGATGAAATTAAGAGAGAGAGAGATGACGACGACGATCGCTCGAGTCTTTGACAGCAGTTTAAACAACAGTCAGTGTGGTAGTCGGACTCAATTTTGGATCGATGGCGTGCCTATTGCCAAATGTTGTGCGAATCGATTTGAGGCAAACGACTGCACGATCGGTGGCCGCAATTTCTGTTTAAATAAGCATCGGGTCATATCCGTCTTTTGATCGCGTTTATGACATGTGAGAGATTAAACGAGCAAACAAGCGGGCCGAGAGAGAGAGAGCAAGACGAGCAGAATGAGGAGAAGGAGGGAGAAAGGCGAGTGGGCATGAAAGCGTAGCAGCCTCTAACCCAGCACGCAAATCGATTGTAAAAAAAAAACTGCGGCAATTTTTATATTTTCAAATTACACGACTTAATTGAGGATGTGCCGTGACGAGTTTATTGACGCGTAGTTGCCAAACGATGCTCGCCTCATGTTCGAAATCAATGAGGGCCATATGAGCCAGAAGGCGAGCGCACAAGATCAATTAGGAGCAAATAGCGCACTGCCGTTACTTGTTTGCACGGATAGATCCTTCTGTTTAATTGAACATGAGAGAGAGAGAGCGTGCCCCAGTGCACGATCTATCTAGTCAGGCGAGCTAGATCGCGCTCACAGCAAAGGTAGCAAGAGCCAAACAGTGCGCAACAAGATTGGGCTTGCTCACCAGGCTGCGGCAAACGCTCTCGCTCTTACTCGTCTTTTAATAATATATTTTCCTCTGCGCTCAGTTGATTGTCGCGGTTGTCATCATTTCGTTCGGGCGACGATCTATTACGAACCGCAATAAATCAATCGAGTGAAAAAATGGATGAGTTTGTCGAGACCGACTGTGAATATGTGTTCAAGAAATTGAGAGCCATCGACACTTCAGGTATAGTAAATTTGATGCCTTTTCGCCAGATTTCTCCTTTTTCTCATTACTTTGGCCCGGCGACGAACTTTGCCAGCGAGCGAGCGCCTCTTGATGCCGAAGGCCTCTCACTTGCTCACCATGCCATCTCTTGCCTGTTCTGCATTCTGCTTTGCCCTGCCGCTCTTTGCCTCTTTGGTGTGTTTGACTTTGAATTAACATGAAAGCGTCTTGTCACATTTATTATTAATTAAAAGCGCTGCAGCACCGACCAAAGCAGTCAGATAGCGGCTCGTGCTTATTGTTGGTTTTCTCTGGCCCGCTTGCTCTTTGTGTGCAGCATCCGTTTGCATGTATTCTTGAATGTACCAGCTGGTTGGCCGTGTCGATATTGACGCCGAAGCAACAAACAAGCGATTTAATAAAAGCAGACTTAGGGCAGATAGGTCTTATGCGACGACGATGAACGCTAGATGACAAGCGAGATTAATGAAAAAAGCGGCATGCAACAGCACCAACACAAAGAGAGGAAGGAAGAATTAGCATCGAGTCGAATTTCTTCACCTTAGGAATAATTCGTCATTGTTCGTCTGCTTCCGTGCCCATTCCATATTTGTTTGGTTAATCTGCACAATGCTCCTAACGCCGCGTATTCGAGGTAAAGCGTCCCTCTAATGCCCTACTCTTTGCCCCAATTGTTGACGGTCCACCTAGTTTCCCATGTCCCTTGAATCAGAGTCTACTTCTATGCATTAAAATCAGAATTTTCCTTTTGCTCTCTCTCTCCCACTCTCTCAGTCTCACTCTTTGCCTCGCTATGGCCCTTGTACAACTCGCTAACGCTTTCTTTTTTTCGTTTCAAAGTGCTTTACATGCTTTTCCTGGTCGCTCTTCTCGCCATGCCGATCACCATGACTTACACGGGCGTGAAGAATCTGGAGAACTGTCCGATCGAGCCCAAGATTCCGATTTACTTATTTATTGGCGGCATGGTCGGCCTCGTCAAGCTGCTTCAAAATCTCTGGGAACAGTGGCGAATAAGACGCAAAGAGAAAATCGACCAGAGCGACACGGTGGACGGCGACGAGTTCGACGCCGACTTCGGAGGCCGCGACACTATGGAACTGGGAAATTCCCTATTTATCAACTTTTCGTTCAGTTTGTTTCTACTCATTTGGTTCGGCTTCGGCAATTACTGGGTAAGCCAACTGCATTCTCACTCATCCAAGCCAGAGTTGTCCTCATCTCCTGCAGGTATTCAGAGTCTGGAAGCCCAGCTACAAACAGCCTCAGTACGAGGGCTCGTGGCGCTGGTGTGACAAAGCAGTCTACGAGCTTGCCTACACTCAAATCATAGCTGTCTATGTGCTGGCCGCTCTGTTTTTCTTTTTTGTTATTTGCTTGTGCATCTACTCCAAATGTCGACATTTGGGCGACACTGGCGATGGTGAGCTCGAGTCCGCAATTTAGTCTCTTCGACGCTCAACACTTGCCGGTGCGGTGAGTCAATTCAATAAACTCGACACAATCGAACCAGCTTTCAATTCTTGTTAATAAATTATTCTTACGCTGCGCCCCATTCCTCTGGTTTCAGCCCCGAGTCGACTGACCCCTGATGCAGCCAAATTTGAACTAAACTGAATTTTTATTTGACTTTCGGATGCTTGTCTGTTTTCTGTAAAATCTAATTCGCACACAAGTTTGAATACGGCTGAGCAGAACTAGTCATCAGGGCATTTTGGCTACCAAGAGTCCTTGTGAAGGGTTGGCGAGATAATGAGCGGTTAAACATAGATGAGCTGATCTAAAGATTAGCCGACAGAGCTTGAACACCCGGCAACACTTTGCCCTCGAGAAGCTCGAGCGAGGCGCCGCCTCCAGTGGAAACGTGCGAAACCTTGTCCTCTGTGTTCCACTTGGCGGCACAAGTAGCAGTGTCACCGCCACCAATTACTGTGGTCACTCCGTTCTGAGTCACTTGGACCACAGTGTCCATAATTTGCTTGGTTCCGTTCGCAAAGTTCTCGAACTCAAATACACCGAGTGGCCCGTTCCAGACGATGAGCTTCGCTCGTCTAATCACCTCGTTGAAGGCTTTAACGCTCTCCGGTCCGCAGTCCAGACCCTATTCAATTTTGTTTGAACGATTTGCCAGCTCAAAGGCGAGGCGAGCCACTGACCATCCAGCCGTCGGCGATTCCAGTTTGAACAGTGGCACTGCCGACTTGTGCGTCTTCGGCAAACTTGTCCGCAGTCACAAAGTCTTTGGGCAAGTGAATCTGGACGTTTAGCTCTTGGGCGCGAGCCATCATTTTCTCAACATTTTTGGCTCCTTCCTCGTCGAACAGTGAGTTGCCGATCTTAAATTTTGCGATTACGTATCGATCATTTTGAGATTAAACAGCACAAATAGAGTTTACACTCATTCCGTGAATCACTTTCAAGAAGGTGAACGCCATTCCACCGCAAATGATCAGTTCGTTTACTTTGCTAAGCAAACTTTCGATCAGCTGGATTTTATCGGAGACTTTGGCTCTAAACGTTGCCGATCAAAAAGGAGAACACCATTCGGTCTTTGATGCGTACTCACCCTCCAAGAATGGCCAGGAAAGGTCGATCGGGATTCTCCAGAGCTTTGGCAAAGTACTGAAGCTCTTTCTTCAGAAGAAATCCAGCGGCTCGTTGCGGCAAATCAACGCCAACCATTGAGCTAATTAACCATATAGAGCGAATCGTAGATGAAACTGCAATTCAACCAATGAGAGTACCTGTGGGCTCGATGGGCAGTGCCGAAAGCGTCGTTGACGTAGACGTCGCCGAGCTTGGTCAGCGAGCTGCGGAAGGCTTCAATCTGCTCTTTGGACGCTTTGGCCTTGTTGCCTTGTTCGTCCACGCCTTTGCCTTCCTCTTCCAAGTGGAAGCGCAAGTTCTCCAGCAGAATCACCGATCCCAGCTCGGGGTTGGCACACGCAGCTTCCACCTCGGCTCCGACACAATCAGTCAAGAACTTGACGGGACGCTCGATCAGCTTGGAGAGCTCATCGGCGACCGGCTGAAGGGTGTATTTGGCATTCACTCGGCCATCTGGTCGGCCCAAGTGGCTCATGAGGACAACTGCCTTGGCGCCGTTGTCCAGAGCGTATCGGATTGTTGGCAATGAGCCGACAATTCTAAATTTTTCCATTTTCTTTTTTATTCACAATCGCCGCCTGGCTGACTGGCTTACCTCTGATTGTTGGTGATCACAGAGCCTTTCATGGGCACATTGTAGTCGACTCTGTTTTAAATTGGTTGAAAATTTTAATTAAACTTGAAATGGATTGAGCTGGCCTACCGGATAAGAACTCGCTTGTCCTTTACGTCCAGTTGATCAATGCTGAGCTTGTTTGAAATTGACATGACGCGTGAAAAACTTAAAAATTCTCGACGAATTCGCTTTGTGGTAGTTTGAACAAATGGGAGAGAAATGTGGCTTATGCAGCTAGCTGGAGAGAGGAACGCTTCTACTTGATTATTACGCCGCATAATGAATGTGCTCCATGCGAATTAGTTCTTGAAAGCGCACTACGCAATTGGCAGTCAAGTAATGTCAAGAGGACAAGCAGGCGCTAGGTCGAACATGGCGTTCGAGGACGGCAGCGTCGACCCTTCACAGCAGATTTTGTTCGCGGTGCTAATTCGCGACCACGAGGTCTTGGTGCAGCACTCGTCTCGTCCAGGCAACTATGAGCAAGTTCTTGAGCAAATCCTGCCGCGCATCGTACGCACCAACGGCCTTAAAATGACATTCAACTTTGATGAGTTTTGTTTTCACTACGTTTACCACAATGCCATCGTTTACTCTTGCATCACGTTGAACGTAAGTGATTTATCAGCCTTTAGGCGGCATCTAGTAACCACTCTGTCTTATTCAAGACATTCGAGCGGCTGCGGGCGTTCAGTTTTCTGGACGACGTCAAGACAAAGTAGTAGCTTAGAGACTCGACCGACCGTTCGCACAGACTAAATTCTTGTTTAGATTTGAGACCAGATTTGACAAGCGCATCCACACAGCTCTTCGGTTCGCCATTCAGACCGAGTTCCTGTCCAGTCTGGCCGAGCTGATGGTCTGTGTCGTCTCGTTTATTTCAATCGTACTATGTTAATGGTTTTTTTTTTGAAATAGCAAAAACAAGAAAACAATCGCCTGGCCTTGGACAAGGTTGTCAAAGTGCAGAGGCAAGTAGACGAGACCAAGCAGATTTTGTGCGAGGATATCGACAAGCTGACTGAGCGAGGCGAACGCCTTCATTTGCTCGTCGACAAGAGCGAGCATCTCACCGAGAGCGTAAGATTGGCCAACACCGCTTCTCCTTATCTTATAAGGCCATCCCACCCCTGCAGGCTGTGTCATTCAAAGTCTCAAGCAGAACGTTGGCTCGCTCTCTGTACTGGCGCAATATAAAGTACACTTTGCTGGTATTGGCTCTTCTCTCGGTGAGTACGATCGAACTTTAATCGGCAACAATGCTCGCTAAACTGAGTTAAAAACCAAAGCTCGGCGCCTATTTTGTCATGGTTCTCGCTTGCGGCGGGTTCGGACTCGACCGATGCCTAAAATAGAATCGTCCTTTAATTTATCCGTGCGATTCACTTCAATTATGTTATAAATGCAACTCAACAATCAAAGGGAACGATTCTGGCTTTTCAGGAATCTCAGCTCTTCGTCAATCATTTGCTTATTGGCTTATCATAATCTCCAATCACTTCATGCATTCATACATTATTTATTTATTTTGCTTTTTTTTTGCCAGGCAATAAAGGCTATCAAACAAGAGCAAATTTGTTCAAAGCTTCAGTTAGCAATCAAATGGCGCTTCTCAAGACGATTTAGTTAAACTGGAAAAGCGACCAGGAAACATGAGACTTGAGAGCAGAGCAAAGCAAAACAAGCGTCCTGTTCGAAGAGTTTAGTTTTATATCCGTTTGTTGGTTGTCGAGGCAAGAATGGAAGAGTCAAAGCCCAGTGGCGTGTTGAACTTTCTACTTCATCTAGGTCAGGCGAAGGTGAGCGGTGAAGGCGAAGACGAACTGACGATGAGCGTTGACTATTGTTTGCTTCTGAAGCGCACTTATCGCACCGGTTGGGTGCTCAGGGGAGTGAAAGACGCAGAGAGTATTGCCGACCACATGTATCGCATGGCCATGATGGCTTACTTGGCACCGTCTCATTTAGATCGAACCAAGTAAGTCTTGAGTTACATTCCCCGCGTAGGTGTTTGGTTTCACCCGATCCACTTGCAAATCAGGTGTATTGAAATGTGTCTGGTTCATGACATGGCCGAGTGCATTGTGGGCGATTTGACGCCACGGGATGGCGTGGCCAAAGAGGAGAAAGCAGCTCGGGAAATGGTAGGCGTATGAAGACGAAAATCAATAATTGATGATAGAAAGAAATGATTATTCCAAGGCGGCTACCGAACGCCTTGTCGGCTTTATTAAAGAGGAAGCTGGCTCTAGACGAATTAAGGAGCTTTACGACGAATATGGCAAGCACGAATCGGCAGAGGCGAAATTTGTCAAATCTCTCGATCTCATGGACATGTACATGCAAGCGTACGAGTACGAGCTTCTGCAGGATGTGAATTTGGATGAATTCTTCGTTCCGGTTGCCAAGCATCTCAGCGATGAGAGCGAGTTCTGCTCGCCTGTTAAAGAATGGCTTAGGGAGCTGATGCAACATCGAGCCAAACGCAATAATTTGCTACCAGCCGATTCAAATAAAAACACAATTTTGCGTGACGTCCTCTAACAGTCAGATTACGGAAGGCTGAATGACGCTCAATAAATTGCGGTCACTAAATTACGTTTGTCAAATGGTTACGAGTACGTTTGCACCAGCCTTTGTAGAGTAGGATAAACAGTGTCCTGAGTGTTTGAGCATTATTTGAGCACAAAATGGTTCGAGACCAGGTTAATCTCCTTAAAGGCTGTCGCCTAGTTTAACAGCACATTGAACTCTTAGACGTCAATGTTTTCTAATGCCAGCGCTCCGGAGGGACGAAATTAATTTCGTTTGGCGAACGCTTTGCACATTAATTCAATAACATCTGAAACGAGAAGCGCGAGAGCAATTTTTGAGAATTAGATGAGCTGTGCCCACGCCATGGTGACGTTCATCACTTCAGCCGTCACTTACAGCCTTGGGAAATATTGCCTCTTCTGAGCTCAGAATTTTCTAATAACCTGATTCACCTGTTGCAGGCTCAGCATTTTCTTCCTCTGGCTGCTTTCATGTGTATGCTCAATAGAATGATTTCTATTAAATATTGCCGAGCGCGCTGCAGAACAGGCTGCAGCCGAGCCCGAGACGCTTGTGATTAGCAAGAGAGATGCACTCAAGTTGAATCGGTTTGATTCCAATATTTGCGAGCAAAGGCACCTTTTCGTTGCTAAATTTGAACAGGCCAACTGTACACTCAACGTGGGCGAGCTTTGCTTGCTCTTGCTTGGTGTTGCTGGCTCATACGCGTCACACTTGGATGTTTACGCTTCACTCGTACAAACTAATGTTCCTTGACTCTCTCTCTCTTCTTTCATTTGCACACATGCACAAAAACAAGCAAATTTTCCTCAGCTCAGAGCTGCTCTGTTGAAGACTGCTGGCGAAGCGATCAGTGTTAAATTGACGGCCATTAAATTTATTCGCGCCCACTCGACTTGAAATTCGTTTGCCTGTTTGATTTCATTTTCATTTGCCTGTCAAGCAGATGAAATAAAGCCAACAAACTAGCAGCAGTTAAATTGACGAGTCTTTTTCATCGAATTTTTATCCGACCCGAGTCGATTGCATGTCCACGCCTCGTCGATTTTGCATTGAACAATTTCGATAAAAATTTGTCAAATAAGGTGACAACCAGACACTTTCGATTAAGACATGCTTCGCTTTTCAGTACATACAGATGCAGCTTGTCTCTCTTGTTCACGCGCTAACACGTTAGGCAAATGTGATCACGCTACACGACATCAAATCCAATTTGAACTGCAGCTGAATCAGCACATCGAACTGCCACCTTCTCTTTTCTTCAATTTCTGATTCGTTTCTTCGATCAAACTGAGAGTCTCGACGTTGAATCACTTCTGTTTTCATGAACGATTCATATCTTTCATGGGCAAATTTCATCCCAAATGCCATTCAATTTATTGTAAGCGACTGGCATTTTAGAGAGTGCTATCGAACGTTCTTGATCGCAGACCCTGGCCATCGGCGCTTTTTTGTTTTATTGAACACTAACGCCAGGTAGATGCACCATTAATCTTGCTAGAAATCAAAGGAGACATTCGAAAGAAATCGATTTGTTCTGCGCGAGCATTGGTAACACTTTCTCTTGGGAGGCGCTAAAAATCTTAGTCGCTTGCTGATCAGTCTAGGGTTTCCTACGCCAGTCTCGTCTATTTAATGCGATTGCCGAGACCTCATTTTTATCAAGACCGGAAAAATTCATTTTCTGTCATTCTCTTTCCACCTCCGCCCTTCCTAGAGCCTTCTTCTCTTCCTATAGCCCCCCAATAGCTGCTTTTGTGCTCTGTTCGACTCCTATTGGCGTCATATTGTTTGTGTAAGATTCGCCTACGAGCGAAATTTGAATCAATTCAGAGGACACACTTGGCCCATAGTAATCAGCTAGCGAGCCTCCATTTTATGTTGAGGCCCTTCTTCTCGATTCTATTTTCGTTCGCGATTAAATAAACAGCCGTTTGAAGAAGCGGTTGATCTAATCGTGAAAATTTTGCTTTGATGGAAGCGCTCGGCTCTAGTTCTGGCTGCAATTGTCTCAGATAATCGAGTGCACTTTTACTTGACGAAAAGAGATTCTGCTCGAATTACGCAAATGCAGATGGAGGGGCGTTTGCTTACGTCAATAAATGACAGGTTAAAAGGCAAATTTCTTCCTCTGTTTAGACACATGGCTCATGCGTAAACAGCACATGTCAAGTCAAGTGTGAAGCGATTACTCAACAGCGAGGTCTACTACAAATCAAGCAAAATGAGCCTTGTTCGTTTATGCTCGCAAATTTCGTTTATGCTCAGTGTGCTGGTTGTTTTGTTTGACCAGCAATCAGAAGCAGCCGCTCTGTTCAAACGTCGAACGTCACCAACCGAGCTGGCCGCCGAGCTCATTCAGCGTGTGACTGGTCTAACTCAAGCGCATGAATGTTCAGCAGATCTGCTGCAGTCGAGCGTACAAACTAAACTCAAAGGTCTCAAGTCAACGCTCAGCGAATGCCAAGACTATTGCCGACTGGGCGTCAAGTTGAACGGATCGATATTTGGCGCTGAAGATTTCGCCCTCGAAAGTAAGTAATTTCCAGCTTTGATTCATCCATGTCTTGCTAAGCTCGGTCTAATCTCTTGTTTAAGCTGTATGGGAACGTGAGGACATTCGGACTGAAGAAATCGAGCAAAACGCGCTTCTTTTCGGCGCATTCTACATAAAGTATGCACTGAGCCAAACGTTCCTTTGCATGAGGCCCAGTGACGGCAGCCTTTACACTTCAGCCGTAAGTCTTGAGCTGAACTAGCAGAGCTTGAGCCAAACTAAACAAATTGCTCAATTCAAGGTCAAAGAAGGAAGAGCGTGCTTGTGGCGGAGTGAGAGTTCAACTCTTAGGTCTTTTGCTTTTCCCTATCGGCGAATGTCAACAGACGCTTATTGCCATTCAGACGTCAACCGAGTGCAACATGAACAATGCTCAGAGCGAGTTAGAATAACCGACGGACTGGCACCCGATCTACGCAAATACATAAGCTATTGCCAAAGCAACCTGTTCGGAGTTGGAGGGAAGCCTCAATCACAGCCTCTTCGACCGTTGGGCTCTTCTCAAGAGCCTGTGCAGGCCTTAACTGGAGTTCAAATGGCCCAGTTTGCCATCAAGCCGGTGAGCCAGCCAGCGCCGAGCGAGCGCAGTCGCCTGGCTACCAAGCTACAGCTCATCTGTGTCAAATTTTATATTCAAAGCGAAATACTCAAAGAGTACGTGGAGAATGAGCAGCTCCTCGAGCGATTGTGTGAGAGGCCGCTTAAGCTTCTGCGAAGTAATCAACGGCAGCATCGTCATCATCATCAGCAGCCGTCTAAATCGGGACTGAACGGACTGAACGAAGCGGCGTCTAGGTTAAGGACCAAGTGCGCCGCCTTCAAGCTTATCGGCTCCAGTTTCTATCAGAACTGCATGAACAAGCACTTTAAGTGCTATCAGTTTAGGCACAGTCCGACAGAGCTACGTGCATGCCGTCAAAGCTCAATGAACCAGTGAGCAGATAATTGTAGAGGCAATAATCAAAATAGCGACAATGACCACGACGACGACGACCACCGCCACGATGATGATGATGATGACGACAATGAAGACCATGAGAATCATGTTGACGAGCTTCCGACGATAATTATACACAACCAGCGGTGCAAGTCCCAAGTCGCCTCTTTGTTCTATTTTGTTATGGTGAGGCCTGATCTGCACTGCTGCTGCTCTAATTAGCCTTCATATTATTCGGCTGTTGAATGAAGTGAGAAGCAGGTTACGCACCCTCACGGCTTCTGAAATAAGTTTATCCGACTATTTCGCCCTTCGTTTGCTCTCAAGGCCTGAATGCTCAAGCTGCTTGAATAAAAAATACAAACAACTCGATCTATCTCGCTGATCTGTTCGATTAGAATCTTTCTCATGTGTCAAATAGAACTCGTAGGGCTCCAAAAGAGTTGAAACAAATCTCGACAAAGAGAAAGTCAAACGTTTTGTTTATAAACGAGTGAATAAATAACCAAAGAGAATTCGAATTGAGAATCTTGAACAGGATAGAGAAAAAGCAAAAATTATCTCCAATCAACATCAAAACGAACAACACCAACAACAGTTCTAAAGTCTAATTGAATTCAGAGCCGATCGAATATGCGACCAGGTGGGCTCATTCGGGTCGACGCTGGCATTTTTGTATGAATTAAGAAACCAGCTCTGATTTAGACCGCCCTCACTGGTCCAGTTGTCGGGCAAGTGGCCAGAGCCTCGGCTCTCAAACTCAAACCCGTCCAGCTTCTCGATCAGGCATTTGCTTGTCGGGCTGACGTGAATTCGCTTCTCTTCGCTGCTCGACTCAAATTTGTTTGCCACTGTACAGCTGTTGCCAAACAGGCAGTAGCGCGGCTGTTTCACGCCAACAATACCGGCCAATACGTCGCCTGTGTGGATGCCCACTCTAATCTACTCAAATCGGTTGTTTAGAAGATCGTTTAGAAGATAGAGAAATCTAGAGGAGGAAGAGGAAAAGAAGGAGAGGGAAAAAGAAGATGAAGAGAAGGAGGAGGAGGGGGAGCATAGGACGTCGATGGACAAATTACCTTGATGGGATCACCCCGATGAGTAAAGTGCTTCTCGGCTATTTCCATCATCATCAGACTCATCCAGGCGATCTGCTGCGCATGATAGTCGCTGTGTTTGTGGAGACCGCCCGAGGCGATGTAAGCGTCGCCAATCGTCTCTATTTTGTACACATCGAGCTCCTCGCAGTAGTGATCGAACTCGGTGTACAAATTCTTTAGCATTTCAATGATCTCGATCGGCTGAGCCGAACTGCAGATTGCCGTGAAGCCGACTATGTCGCTGTAGAGCAGAGTGACACTGGCCACGCTTCTCGCCTGCACTCGTTCGCCTCGCCAGAGCTGTTGCGCGATTTCGCTCGGGAATATCATGTTCAGCAGCTCGATGTTTTTCTTCTTCTCCTCGTCAATGTCCTCGTGCGCCTTCATCACCGATTTCTTCAGCTTTTCCATGCGAAACTTCAAGCCCTCCTGTCGAGATTTTAAGGCGACCGTTGTTTGAATGCGCTGCGATTTGGGCGGATGCATATTGAAAATCAAATTTACCTGCGCTTTTGTCTGCTCGCCGACCAGGATAATGTCGCGCGTGGCATCATGAATAGGAATGTCGGACAAGTAGAGGCCGCGACCGGTCAGCTCGTCGAGACGAGCGATTATCGGTGAGCCGATGAACAATAGGCAGTTGGACTCGGGCATGTGTACCATTGCGCCTTTCAGCTCCATTCCTTCGTACTTGACGTCTTCTTGCTCGATCGAGCGTCTGAGTTGAAGTTTGAAGCTTAGATGCTGATTGAGAGCGAACGCGTCGAATGTGGCCTTGTTGGTCATTGGCGGAGATAGAACTTTGAAATAGTGAAGAAAAGATCGATCGGACGCCACAGAGTGGCCGATGTAGCGCACGAATCCATCGCCCACTTGTCTTATGTTCAAATGTTTGTCGATCAGAACGGTGAACGGAAAAGCGCTCTTGATGGCGTCCAAGTCTACGCAAAGCTCACTCGGATCGGTGGACAAGTCGTGTCCGTCAATGAAGTAGTCGATCGGGCTCATTCCAGCATCCAAGCATCCGAATGTGCCTCTAAGCCTCACCCGATAGCCGATCATATTCGATTCGTGCTCATGAGGGTCTGGTCCGCGTTGAATTTCAACATGAAGCGGAGACGGACGATGAGGAGAGATTTGACTTACCAATCGCAGTCAGCTCGTCTTGCTCTATCGACTCGATTGTGACGTTTAGTCGCCACAGAAATGTGACCGTGTAGTGAATCATGCCGGCGTAGAAGCGTCGAATGAACTCGGACGAGCTCAGGCCGTGCGCGAATATTCGCAACGTGCGCTTTGACTCAGTCGAGGCCTCGCTCCAGAAGAGGGGTGGGCCATCGCACAGTTTCGACTGCTCAAACCGTTTGGCAAACTGCTCGTGTTTGAGCAGCGATTCGTTGAAAGTGTTCAAATTGTTGAAAAACGCGTCCACTGTGCCGCCGATCGACTTGAGCGCTTTTTCATACTCGTCGTAGAGCCGCTTGAAATAGAGCTCGCCCAGTTTTGTTTGAATCGACTCGAGCTTGATTGCATCCACTTTAGAAAGGTTCAAGTTGAATTGGAGCAAATGTTGAATTTGTTAAAAACGAGAATAAAAAAAAATAAGCGGCTTACACAGATCGTTTCCGGTGCCAATCAGCTGCTTGAGAACTTCATTGAGCAGCTGCTCGTCAATGGCAGCAAAACGCGCCTCACTATTGGCCGCCTCGAGCACTGCTGACTGAGAGCTGAATCGAACCCTAGCGAGGTGTAATAGAGTCTGTAAGCGAGAAATAGAAGGCGCAAACAAAAGCAGCTGAGCTCACTTGAACAAATCGATGAGATTGTGCTCTTGAAGCAGATCGATGCAGGCCAGACGAAAAAAATGAAACGACGGCATGAGATAGAAGCCGACCGCTTCCACAATTGAGGCAAGTTTCAGCTTTTGATCGAGCACATTGGCGACTGGAGCATTTGAGCTGTTTGGTTGTTCATTGTGCTCGGTTGATTGAAGCTGAGCTTCTGCTGGCTCAGGCTCAAGTGTTGCAGCGGTGTTGAGCAGCTCTGAATTGCTCTGCTCGATCGGTATCTCAAACGAACAGGCCGACTGGTCGGCATCGTTATCCAGATCGTAGCTGTCCGCCTGAAGGTGAACAGGTCTTCCGTCGAACGAGCAGCTTTTGAAAGCATGGTGAGGATGCGACGGCATTTGTCTATTTTTGCTTCGTCTGACTAGTTCGTCGCACTCGTGCTCAGTTCGGTTTATTTTCAGCTCGCAAATGCGCTGACGCCGGTCAGTCCAGGGCGAGAGGTGCGCACTACGCGAGCCGTACGGCCAGCCCAAGTAGAAATGCATTCGTTCGTTGTCATACTCTCGATTGATTAGATTCGTGTAGTCGTTGTAGAAGTATATGTCACGCTCGACAGGAGAGATTGGCAGTCGAGTTCGATAGGACTCGGCAGTATTGAGAACAGGACTTGGCCGATGTCGGCCCGAGCGATAAGAGCCCGAACGATGGCCGGCAAAGGCGATCGATCGATGCCTAGCGCTCGAGCGATGACCGTCCGCTCGCGAGATTTGCCTCGTTTCTCTTGACTCCACCTCGAACTGGTCCTCTTCGGTCGACCCTCGAACCCTCTCGTCGGCTTTTTTCGCTGCCAGTCGAGACGGCTTCACTTCTTCGGCGTGGCAGTCACATTTACAGCCCTTATCCTCCTTGCTGGCACACTGCTCTTTCCTGGCAATTTGTAAATTGAGCTGAAGCGACTCTTGAATCATGCGCTGAATTTCATTTCGCTCGATGTCGGTGAGCAGGATTTGGCCTCGGCCATTCGAGTAGTTTGACATGCAAGCGCCCATGGTTGATGCCGTCTAAATCGAGTGTTGCATCTTCTTGCTGATTTATGCAAAATCTAAAGTCAAGTGAGAACAAATCTGTGAAGCCAAGTGGTAACATGAGCAAAAAGCATTGACAAGCGTCGACAAAGTAAAACAAGAAGAGCAAAGAGTAAAATGAAAAAAAGAGAGAAATAAAAGCTGCTTTTAAGGACGAGATTATTCTTCTTCGGCATCGCTTTCGCATGTTATTAATAGCAGGCTGAAAAGAAAATAATGGATTTGGGTTTGCGCGAGCAGTCACCGGAGAGTGCGACCAATACGCAATAGTCTCGCGTGCTAATTAGCCATAAGCCGTCGCTGCGATGTGAAAAAGAAAATAGAAATGAGAATTGCGTTGGCTAGAATGCAATCATGACAAATTGCCGCATCTGCTGTCTAAGCATGTCGTGGTTCAGGCAGCTTAGACTGCTTGCCTGATTTGTACCAAGTGAATAACTAGTCGGGCGTAAAAGCGTCTCTAGCGCTCCAATTCTAGCCGAACAGGACAGGCGAGAAATTTGCATTAGCGAACGGCCGAGTAGTAGTTGGCCTAGCTGTGTAATAATCGATATGCAGAATATGATAAATCGTTCAAACGCATTCTATTTGTCATAATTTTCATTCGGAGATTGCTCGACAAAAACCGCACCAGACTTGTCTATCCATTGCCTGACTGAGTCGCTCGCCTGTCTATTTGGTTGGCCGCTTTTTGACTGCCTGCCTTTGTTGTTTACTCGCATTCAAATGTCATTCGAACGTGTTTACAAGCTGCGTCTGCTTCTGATCAGAGCATGGGCGGGCAAATATTTTCAAATTGCTGCCAACTTCACACAATAGACAATGAGTGCAGTACAACAGCGAAAATATCCAAGGCAAACGCAATTGTTTGCTACTCGGGCCGAGCCGAGGCCTTGAGCGCATGAAGCCAGTCATTAGGCAGTGTAAAGCTAATCGTTCAAAAGATGAAAACTTTTGATTGAACTGCAGCGCTCTGTTGTGCGTGCGTCTATTTAATGCTCAGAAAGACAGAGCAGGGCCTTGTCTTGTGTAGAGCGGAAATGAGAAGCAGGAGCGAGTGACATTAGATAATAAGAGGCTAATTTGAGCGTTTTTTTTCTCTTCTAATTTTTCCGCTAAAAAGCAAACGGCTGGCTCTGGCAGCTTGTTGTTGTTGTTGTTAAAGAACGCCGCAGACTGGGCAAATATTTGAATTGAAATCGACTCCCGCGAGCCGGAAGCGGCACGTTCGTAACTGCAGCAACTCATGCGATAAATCAATCCGTCTATCAAACGCTCATTACTTCTCATACAATATCCGCTCGCATCGGCTGACGTTCAAATTATCTAAATTGATTCCTTTCGCCTGAGGGGCCACTTGTTCACGCTGAATGCCGCCAGTAGGTTCAAGTAGATTGTAGTAGATAGTATCAGTCGTAAGAGCCACAGCAGCAGAGAGGCCAGCAGAGAAGAGAGTAAGCAGCTAAAGAGAGGAGCACGCTCTAAATGAGCAGATAAGAGGCGTGTTTGATGCTCGAATGAAATGCACCAATTTCTATTACGTGTCCTCTTGTGCGCTTCTTGTCGTCATTTTTTTTTTCTCAATTCATCTCTCTCAATCGCCTCTTGTCTTGCACATGCTTGCATCCATGCCGATTGGTTAGCTCTCATTGGAAACTTTTTAAGTATGAGGCAAGATTGCAGCGATGCGCACTCATGAAGCAAAGGCGGCATAAAAAGCAGCAGCAGCGGCGGCGGCGTCTAAAGAAGAAGCAATGGCAGCAGAAGTAGTGGCAGCAACAGCAACGCCGCACGGACGGAAATTACGTGCCAGGCTTAAAACTCTGAAACGTTGCGTGACGATATCTTCGTAATTAGTGCCACTAACTCTCGGCTTGATTGCTTCAATTAGTAGCAATGCTTGATTGACGAATGAAGGCAAATTAAAAGCGAACAAATTTTATCGCCTTATCCATAAATAATCTATTTTCGTCGTCTTGCGGCCAACATGCCAACACCGAACTAGAAAAGCGAGCAGTCAAACCTAAAGAGAACAAGAACGCGAGCAATGAAATGCGGAAAGCAGTCAATTTTATTTCCATTATTATTTAATCGGCTCAATTAGATTAAGCGTCAACCTGACAAATATTATCTCTGGCTCACAGGAAGAAGAATGACAAAAAGAGAGCCAGCGATTCTCGTCCTGCACTTTGCTTCATGCCACGGGCTCTTTAATATCCGGCTTTTGGGCTCCGCTCGCTATGTCGTCCAGAAGAGTGAAATCGCGCTTTTTTAGCGCCGTAAACGTCCGGTCTTGACGGGAAAACAGGGCGATTACAATCCAGGCCAGAAAGGAAAATGCAGCCCTGACTGCTGACAGCGAGCGCCAAATGTTAAAGCTCTGCAAATATTAGCGAATTGGTTAAAAACCCCTGAGGCCAGCATAGAGCAAATCGGTCTTACTTGATCTGGATCGTTTCGCAGGTAGGGAGGCGACGACGTTTGATTGAAAAATTCGGCGCTGTCAAGCAGAAGAGACGTGTAAATCATCTGGTCGATGAACACAAGGGCGAGAGAGGCGAATAGGCTGATTGAATAGAACACAATGGCCCAGAAGGCATTTTGAAACGAGAGACATTTGAGAAGAAATTTCACATTGAATTTAGTGAGGAGGTCGACCCGATCGAGTGTGTCGGCCAGGCAAATGCCAATCAGCAAATAGAATAGACAGTGAAGCGGCATGGCAACGTTGCGGAATATGGAAAAGGCGCGAAGAGACTGAGGTGAATCTTGGCCGGCTGCGGGCCATACGACATTGTTCAAGTCGAGGGCAAATATGAGCAGAGCATAGACGAGCTGCATGCCCACGTTCAGGCCGTGAGCGATCAGGAACAAAGCGCGAATCACTCGTCGCACATAGAGAGCAGTTTTGGGAGTCGAGATCTCATATCTGGCCTCCTCTTTTTGCTTTGATTTGAGCTGAGTCTCGAGTTGCTGCTGAATTCTCTCTTGCTCTCGCCTCTCGTATTGCTGCTTCTTCTGGGCCAGGAATCGCTTCTCCTGCTCCAAATAGAACTTGTCGGTCGGCACGCTCTTGAACGCATCAGCAGGCAGCAGCTCACGTTGGCTGCGATCAGAGCCGGCAGCTGGCGAGTCGCGCTCGATCACATCGTCTTCCAGACCGTCCAGAAACGTTATGCTCGGAATTTCTTCAACGCGGCCACGACGAGCGCGTCTGGCCGGCTCCGATTTCGTTCTCGAGTTGTTTACTTCGGTTTTTGTCTGCCGCCGTCGCCTTGCTCGCTTGCCGTTGGTCGTGGACGACGATCCGAACTCTGTTTCGGCCGGCTCGTAAGCCGAGTTCTCTTCTCCGGCCGCTCGGTTCTCGTTCTCATAGAATTGATCGGCAAGCTCTTGCCGGAGGCGAGCTCTTCGTCTTCTCCGAGCATTCAAATTGTTCGACTCATCATTGGTGCGGCCTTTGTCCAGAGGAGGCAATCGTTCCATTCTTTTTCATTTAAGTTCTCTATTCTTTGTAATTATTCAGTAGCAAAGCAGCGGTCGGCTGTCTGCCTATCGTCTGAGGCAATAATGGCCATCGCTCTTTGGCATGCACGGTTGCCATGGGCACCGAATTGATTTTTCTCTCGGCGCCTCAATTCAAACTCGTCTCAGTTGGCTAGCTTTAGTCTCTCTCTCTCTCTCACTCTCTGATCTTACGATCAAGTGAAACGTTGGCAAAAAACTTTCTTTCGAACATTTGTTCATTATTTTCGAAAAGCGATTTTCACAAAGAACCAAACAAATGTGGAGAGAGCAAGCGATTTGGAAATCATTTTCTAACAGAATAACTCAGCCGGTTTGTAAGTGCGAACTGCTGTTGTCTGAATAGAGAGTAGAACAACAGGCAAGAGAGAAAGAAGAATGAAACGAAGATAAGCCGAAAGGGAGCGTCCAAAAATAGAGGAAAACAGAGCGTTTGTTTAGACGAGATGAAATCGACCAGACAGAACGAGGTAGAGAGGTGAAAGAGAAAAGCCCAGTAGAGTGGCCAGATTGAGCGCAGGAGCTCTGCCGGCTCGGTTGCATTCGTCTTCTTCGCAAAAACACAAATGGTCACCTTCCTCTGAGCGTGACGCGTAGCAGACGGCGGTTTTTTTTATGTAAATGTTCTTGAACTCGCTTGCACAGCTGCGGATCACGTGTAGTTGGCCGTCGAACATGTGCTTTAGCTTGACACAGTAGTCCTGACACACGGTGAGCGTTCCATTCTCGGCGGTCAGTCTGAACGGATCGTGGCAGTTGGGATTATAGCGGCTGTCACAGTCAAAGCATTTTAGCTGCTTGCGACAACACGGTCCGTCAGAGTTGGCCTCGGTTGAATTTGTCATCAGCGCCAGCAATAGGACAGACCAGAGTCCGGCCGGTGACCACATTCTGCTGCGAATTTTTCTAAATCTGTGCAACGATTGCTTGAATTGCGAACATGGAAAAGCCCTACAGCAACAATAGCAATCGAGCCCGATCGCATCGAATGAAATGCGGCTTTGAAAGCGTTTCAGCTTTGCGGCCCCCGTGCATACTAATGATAATCAGGATTAAACGATCAATCGGTTCCGAGTGCATCGATGATTATAATCATGTTAAATTCGCTCCATTATGTAACAAGCGGCGTATCGGTCGGCGGCTCATCTCCCTCAGTCGCAATATTTGATGGCTTCAAGCAAACTATTGATTAGTACGAGTGCCCTTTTTTTCCTATCTTTTGCCTGTTGCCTCACTCTTGCTCTGTGCCTTCTCATTCTTACTCAAGCGCTCCCTCTTACGTGCGCTTGTTGCCTTTCTTTTGTGATGCTGCTGCTGCTGCTGATCGTTGCCTGAAATGTTGCCTTTGCCTCTTTATCCTTCTCAATATTTTGCCACGATGAATAATTAATGTGATCATAAACAAGAATTTTGTTTTCTCTTTTTTTTTCGCCGGCTCTGGGTTCCAAAAAGCCGGTGTTTGATCAATGGCCTCAAATGAAATGAAAAATAAGAAATGGATAGAACTGCCACGTTTCCGGTCTTTTCCTCATTCTTGGCAAGCCGCTTTAGCTCGCAAGCAAACAGAAACTTGCCTGCGAGTTGTTTGCTCGCATTCTCTGCCCGTTTTTGCCAAGCTTCAAAGTCGAGCAAAGAAGAAGAAACGAGCATTTCGCCTCGCTATGTCTCCAATTTGTTCTCATTGAGACTCTTGTTGTGGCTCGGCAAGAAAAAAAAAGCGCCAAGAAGCAGAAGAAAGGATTTAATTTGTATCGAGCAGATGCTCTCTGCAAATGACATCCGTCAATAGAATTGCGCCCAGCAGGCCAAGAGACGAGCAAGAACGACGCAAACAAATGACATCTTTGTTCACTGTCAGTCATTGCGGTCGAGTCAAATTGAGATTGTCAAGAGACGCTTTTAGTCGGTGGCATTTAGCCCCCGAGGCTTTGCCCCCAGAGTTATTGATCTAATAAATGGATAATCGCGTGACTGACACTCGCCATAATTATTATAATCGTCTCCAACTCAAATTTCCTTCAGCAATTGCATCAAAAAACTCAAAGAGGCTCAAGCTGTTTGAAATTGGAGCCGGCGCGCCGTAGCAGTTGAGTTAGCCGGAAGCACAACTTGAACTGCAAAACTTGAGCTGCACAACTGAGCTATTAGATAAATACATCGAAACGATCAATTCTTGATTTAGCTTTTCGGGTCTTGTTACCGGCTTAAGGTTGTTTTCGTTTTTATTGAAAAAGAAAAAAAAAGCGAAAAAAAAGGAAGAAAGGTCCAATCTGGTCGATCGGGATTTGGAATGCTCGAGAGTGCATAAACAAACACTTGAAGGAGAAGAAGGAAAAATTGTAAAACAAAAAAGGGAAATTCGAAAGTTAAGTTTAGGCTCAGGTCAATAGCTTGAGCGCAACCGTCTGTTCGCCCACACACCAGAAAGTAAAAATTGAACAGCAGCGATGGCATTGGCGGAGGCAGCAGCAGTGTTTCAAGCGTTTGGGCGCGATTACAAAATCTACTCAATTAACAATTTTAAATGGCCCGATTCACAGCTTGGCTCGCTCAGCCACTAGCAGCGGGTGAGGCCAATATCTATCCATGGATTCGTTCGGTGTTGTTGTTTTTGTTGTTGTTGAATTTGTGTGTGTGTGTGTGTGGGCTTATTAAGAGTTAAGAGAGCAATTGGATTTGAATTGCTCGCTCAAGCTGATCAATCATTGATTTTACTGATTGCCTGAATGCTCGCCTGCCACCCAGCCGGCAAAGCAGCAAGCCAGAGAGCCGACAAACCCATGAACCTAGCAGATTCAGCCCACTCACTTTTGTTCTCCCATATCAAACTGTTTTAGAGGCAATTTGGCGGCCCACGTCTTGTTCACTCAAAAATATCGCATTGGGCGCCTCGCCTGTTCTATTCCCAAATATAGAAATATTCGCTTACTCGGCCCCGATCGTCCTCCCTCCTTCCAGTCGTCTTCGGCAGTCAATAAAAAATAAATCAATAAAAATCAAAAACAATACAAGACCGCGTGTGCGCGCACGATTCGATCGCAGTCAGTCCGCCAGTCAGCCGATTTGCGCCAAAAAAAAAAAAAATTCTATTTTATCGAGCGGGAAAAAATAACTCAGACGAGCGAGCAGCAGAACAAACAAACAATAACAAATAGATAAAGAGAGATGAGGGGATTGACAGTGAATGGCTTGATGGGCCATGCGACTCGGGCTGCTCTGCGCAGCCTAATCAACATGTGCTCAACGCCGGCCCTTCTCCTATGGGCATTCATACTTGCCACTTGTATTAACCGAGCCGCCTCAATTCCGATCGTTCAAAACTTCAATTCCGATTTAGTCAAACGAGTTACAGGTGAGCATCTGACATTTCACACTCGACCTTGGCCTTTAACCGTTCTCTGATCGTGTAGAAAAGCCGATCCAGATGAGTCGGTCTACTTTGCCCGTCGAGCCGTTGATTTCGATCGGCTCTGACTCTCTACCTGCTCTCATGCAGCACGTCTACTCAAACGCCGAGCTCAACAAATTTATCAAAAGTGTCATATACACATTCGACGAAGACGGTGAGTGCGCGTTGGCCGACACTGCCGCAAATTTCACTCAAAACTGTCACTTTAGCCGACCAGCAGCTGAATTTAAGCGAGCTGAAGAAGATGCTTACCAACCGCTTGATCTTGAGCAAGTTCGAGAAAATTTTGAACAAAAAATACCGACTGACGTTGAAAGAGAAAAGCGTCAGTGCGCTTGTGACGCCCGAGACGAGCAGCAGCGAGAGCGATGAATCAGCGTCCGATGATCAAAACCAGCAGCCAAACAAGATTAATTTAAACATTCGATCAAACAAGAGAATGGAGCTGCAGCAAATATTTGCCAAGCAAGAAGAGGAATATTTCACTCGAACCGGCCAAGAAGAGCAGCTTGAAGTGCAGAGGTTCAGTCAGTATTTGCAAGAGCTTGACAAAGCATGAAACAAACCAACCGGCTTGGTCTAAAACAACTTTTCCTTCATTCGTTCTTTGTTCGTTCGATTCTTTTTTTTTCTGCTTCACTCTCATTTCAAAACTTGCATTTTAACGTCAAATAAATCAAGGGATAAATAAGACGCAGTTTTCCTGGTCGCGATTTCAGATTCTAAATGAACGATCCACTGCAAGTGCAGAGAAACTGGCGGCCGTCTAGTGAACTTTAATTTATTTTCGCAATCTCGCTTCTCGTAAATGTCGTCAATTTAAAGAGAGAAAAAAAAACTCATGTAAAACGTAAAGCCGGCAGAGAAGAGCTAGTTGCGCTTTCCCTTCCTACGACTAACAAGCAACGTGTCCACATCGTCGGTGAGCTCAAACTCGTCGTTGGGGTCCGATTTGTTCGACTTGTTCTTTGAACTCTTCGCATCTCGCTCTCTGCTGGTATTTCGAGACGAATCGGCCGAGTCGTCTGACTTGACCACCGACTGCATCAGTTTGACGAGGCCACCTTTCTGGCTGGCCCGTTCGTTAAGATGCTGCAGCCATGTCTGAGCGGTTGATGAGCTGAGAAAGATGCCCAGAATGAGTATGAACATTGGCAGGGTGAAGTAGACATTTTGGTATTGATCCTGGGCCATGTCTGAATACTTGAGCTTCATATTCGAGTCGAGTTCGAATTTGACTTTCAAGTGCTTGTGAGCCGAGTCGCTGACGAAGCTAATATCTTGACGCGCGATCGAATTCTGTTGCTTCAGTTGGGCGTTGGTCGGCGGCGAACTGAAACTGGCCAACAATTCCACTTGAACGCGGTATGCTTGAGTGTCTCTGGCCACCGAGCGCAAGTAAACAATTGTGTTTGTTCGCGCGTACTGAATTTCAATTTCGCTCTCAGACCTGAAGAGTCGAATTCGGCACATGTGATCGTTGGAGGCGAAATCCAGCGAGAGTGTTACGTCGGTCTTGGAGCTCTTTTCAGAGACGACAAAGTCCTTTCCAGTGGCGTCCTTGTCTTTCACTTCGACCAGGTAGCTGGACGGCATGACAACAGGCGACAGCTGCGAGCCAATCGCTTTTACCTGAAGGTTGTATACACAGCCAGGCTTCAGATTTCGCACTCTGAACGAGTCCTGTTCGACTTTGGCACTTTCCGCGCTGCAAGCCTCCGAGGATCGAGTCGGCGCAGCTTCGACCAGAACGTCGCTTTCGCTCTGTCCATTTATGGTTTTCACTTGACCGATGCAGCTGTAGGCAACTCGTTTGCCTTTGACTTCAAGACTCAGATGCTGTCCGTCGGCGAGCTCAATCGGATGAGAATTGGGCACAAATTCATATTCTTGCATCATAACGATCAGAAAGTAGACCGCAGGCCGTAAATCGTCGAACTGAGCATAGCCATCGATGTCCGTTTTGATGATGCGTCTAAAAGAACGATCGTCCGAGCTAAGACTGAGCAGAGCCGCCTCCAGTGGACTATTCGAGTCCATCACTCTGACTTTTAATCGTCCCAGACGCTTGGCGCTCACTTCGATCTCGTGCAGTTGATCTTTGTGCTGAGGCTCTCCCAATGTTAGCAGATATCCGACTTTGCTCAGCTCGAGCTTGTACTGCTCGAACGGCGGCTCTAGAGGACCAATACGGAACCCGTCCGCCGTGTCTATGCTGCCTGACAGGACCACGCTTTGCTCGGCGTCGTTGCGCAATACTTTAAAGTCAACCGGACCGATGTTTGCCGATTTCACTCGACCGACAATGAACTCTCCGGGATAGGCATCGAACGTCAGCTGATTGGCTGCGCAGTCTTTTCCGCTCACAGTCAGTTCGAGTGGGGAATTTTTGAACAAAAGTTGATCCGAGCTGGCGCTTACTCTCAGCAGCTTGCCCGCAGGGTACCAGACCAGAGTGGAGAGGACAAGACCGTCGGCATCAGTTCGACTCTTCTCGTTTAGCTCGATCACGTCCTTGTCATTGACCACCAGGCGGACTGTAGACGGTGGTGCCAACTTGCTCGCTTTGACCTTCACTGTAAAGCGCATTTGATGAGACGTGGCTGTCAGACGCAGCAGATTGGCGTCTTTTTTGAACATGTCCGGCGTGATTGTGAAGCGCTGGTTTTCACCAAACTTGTGGCACGAGTCAATCGCCAGCTCATATTTGCCGATGGCAGGCACACAGAAGAAGCCGCTTGCCTGGCCACTGGTCTCAGCCACTTGTTTGCCGTTCGAGTCCATCAGGCTGATTTTAGCGTCCGAATGGCTCAGCTCGTATCGGAGCTTGTAGCCAGTTTGCTCGATAGTGAACTCTTGCTGTTCTTTTTCAATCAAAAGACTGTCGGCGCCCTTCCAGCAGACGAGATCGTCAAGTCCGCTCTCCATCACATATTTCCCAAGAGCCATGTGCTCGAGTGAAAAGCTGCAGCGCTTTCCGTCGCATTTGGCAACAGCTTGCGCGCTCGATTCGGCCGATGTAAGTTTGACCTGGAACTCTTTGCTCGAGTCGAGTAATTGAACATTGGCCTTTACTTTGGCTTCCATTTGTTCAAAATTGACGTCCAACAGTGGCTGTTCAGACAGTTTGATCTTTCTCTCTGAAGGCGCCAGCTGAACACCAGCTCTTACTTTCAACGTGTAGTCGACCAGGGGCGTCAATGCGACGCAGTATTTCATTCTACTGTCAATCGAGACCTCTTGTTCGGAGCCGCTCGCTGAGCGGACGATCAGCTTGGCAGCTGGCAAGTGCTCGCTTTTCATTCGAACTGTGCCGCACACGTTCAGTTTGCATGCGGTGAATCGGCCGACTTTTAAGAGGTCGGCTCGGCCTTGACTCTCAAAGTTCACATTCAAGCGCTTTGAATCGAACTTGGCATTTTCCGATTCGACTCGAATCTCGTACGAGCCTTGTCGCAGCTGGTTGAGTTCGAACTTTCCATCTTTAGATTCAGTGAGCAGCTTGTTGTTTAGGAACACGTTCACCGGCTGAATGAGCTGCTGGGACTTTTCGTTGACGGCAACTTCACACTTCAAACTGACCGAGTCGAGTTTAAACGCCGCCTTCAACTCAACAGACTCGTGCTGGTCCATTTTAACATCCATGAACGAGGGCTGCAGGTGAAATTGCAAGTTCGACTGCTTCATTTCCGCAACGAGTTTGAAGTTGCCGTGCGGCACTCGGCCGAACGAGAATCGGCCTTCTTTGTTGGTGACCGATACACACTGATTTGACGCGGTGAGTGAGTCGCACTTGAGGCTTTTCAAGTCGACGCTCGACTCGGATGTGAGTTTAACTGTCACGCCTTGTACTGGTTGGCCTCCTGGCGAGCGAACATCGCCGCTAAGAGCAAAGCCGGCGATCACAATCGCCTCGGGCACATTCCAGTTGTCTTTGGATAGTTGAACACTCGCGCGATCGCTCAGATATTCGAATCGGTTGTCGACCGCCTGAATCTGGTAGGAGCCCGGCATGACATTCGAAAAGAAGTAACTGCCGTCAGCCTGCGACTCGGACGTGTCGATGGTCTTGCCGGCGGCGGACAAAAGCGAAAGGCGAACTCCGCGCGGGCCACGTTGCTGCTGGTCGTGAAGAGTCTGAACCCTTCCGGACAGACCGAATCCTTTGAATTGAAAGTTGACATCGAGGTTCTTGCTGCACGGGTCAGCGAGGCCGTCCACGTTTATTCGATGCTCGTTTGGCTCAAAAGCCCAGCCAGGCGGCGCGGCCACGCTCAGCACATACTGAGCTTTCTCGTAAATCGGAATCATGTAATAGCCGTTGACTGGCGACGCTTCCGTGCTGTACTTGACACTTCCATCGGTGTCGAGCAGTTTGATTTTGATCGCTTTAAAGTTGATGGCCGTGTCCGACTTGATGAAGCCTCCGCAGGCGATCACCTCGTTGGCCAGCGCTGTTCGCAATGAGATTAGACAAAGCGCGAATAAGAGTAGAATCGCGCGGCACATGTTCGCTTGGTTTTTATCGACGAAACCCTATTTCGGCTAGTTTCACCACGTTGGTTGGATCAGGCTGTTAGCTCGCGCTTGCAAGCGTATATGACCAACGCGCAAAGATGATTGGACAACAGTCGAGCAGATAAAGACAAACGCAACAATTCGTGTATGGTGCGCAGTTGAGCGATCTGTCCTCTTTTCACTCGCATTCACTCTCGCACGTTTATGGTCACATCGAGCCATAAATTATGTTTGTTGAAATCGAGCAAAAGAACAAACATTTCTCAGTTTGGCCAGAATCGAAGCGAAACCTCTAGACTAGCCCAAGTTCCAAACTTGTTCACTTTTGTTCACATTTTATTTCAAAATCAAATGCAACAAGTCGGGTGAATTCCTATCAAGCGGATGTCAATTGTGACAGCCAGGTGCTGATTCAATGTAAACAAGAGCAAACAAGAGTTTCAAAGGAAAACAGAAAATTTGACTAAATTTTGGACAAATTTAGATCAAATGAGGATTTGAGCGAATTTCGTCCAAGAACTTGCAGATGAGCTTTTCAGCGTCTCTGGCTCTTGCGTTGGCCACCTTGACGATCTCCTCGTGATGCGGCTCGGCCACGTCGTCGTAGCTGAATGAGACCACGTCGGTCACGATTGAGAACGCGACCACCTTCATGCCGCAGTAGAATGCCACCACGGCCTCATGAGCGGAGCTCATTCCTTTCAAAAGTCATCAACGTCAGTTAGAATATTACAAGATTCGTTCCGCTCAACTAACCGATGCAGTCCATTCCGGCCGCACGACAGTAGATTGCGTCGGCCACTGTCTCGTAGGTGGGACCTCCAATCGATCCGTAGACGCCTTCTTTCATCGGAAGGCCCAGTTCGACCGCGTTCTTGATAAGCAGGTCTCGAAGTGTTTTGTCATACATTCGATTGACAGGCAGAAATCGCGGCCCGAAGCGCTGATCGTTCGGACCGACCAGAGGATGATTGAGATTGAACATCGGAAAGCTGAGATGGTCCTTGATGGCCATCATGTCGCCGACCTTATAAGTCGAATTTAGACCGCCTGCTGCGTTGGTTATAATCATCAGCTTGACGCCCAGGAAATGAAAGATCTTTATGGGCAGCGTGCACAGGGTCATAGAGTAGCCTTCGTAGGCGTGGAATCTGCCCTGCATGCAGACGACGGGCAGACCGGACAAGTGTCCAAACACCATGTTTCCCTTGTGGCCCTCGACTTGAATGAAACAGCTGACTGGATGATGCTAGTCTGAGTCGGACACGCACGCGTCTTACCAGTTGAAATCGGAAAGTCAGGCATCTCCGAGTAGGGAATTACTTTTGCGTCTTGGACAAGCGAGGCGATCTCGCCCAGACCACTTCCGCAAATGATTCCCACAAGCGGCTTCACATGGGCGCGCTTTTCGACCAGATCGGCCATCGCTTTGATTCGGTCGTAGTCGTAGAACCTTGTTGGAAGGAGTGTGAGCGTTCGGGCCGAAGAGTCAGACATGGAAAGAGGGAAGCTACGTGTTGGCGATCGCGTTCGGATTTATGAATTGAATCGGAAGATTGAACTTCCTCAAGAAGAGCTGTTCAATCTCCTCGTCTGAATGGGCTGGTTTGGCCATTGCTGTCTATTGGATTAACTCTCAAACTAAAACCTTTAAATAGAAATGCACAATCAGAAATAGACGGCCACAACCACGACTGTGATGATTTTGATGAATTCTGTATGCCTGTTAGTTACAATCGCCGACCGAGTCCGAATCGATTCGCCGGCAAGCGCGTTGGTTAGTCACGTTGTTCAAGTTCACGAGAACATGCAACATCTTATTAGCATAATCTGAACCGGTTCCAGATCAGGCTGGAGCCTTGAGCAAGCAAGCTGCCAATGAACAGAGGAGCCAGCTCACCATCAACTGGGCATTGACCTTAATTCGCTTGCGCGCGTTTGTTTATTTATTTCGGAGAAACAGTTTATTCCTGACCCCGTTGAGCAAGCGATCGATTTGAGGTTAACTTTGATCAAGTTGGATTCAGTTAAAGAAAATTTCATTTTAAATCGATTTTAACTTTACAATGCGGATTGATGATTGGGCAAGATTGCGTTGTAATCAGCGACATTTCAGATTTGCGTCATTTCAGCGACAGAAATGAGCGGCAATTAGACGCTGAAAGGAAACTGTTTCAAGTGAAAGCATCCGGCACTCGATTACATAAAAGCCGACGTAAGACCTTGAGATGAGGTTGAAGGTTCTAAATTTAGAACAGGAGATTGATGTGCGCATTCAGTTGGAGTACATCGAGTCTTAGACTGTGCGTAGCTTAGCTTTGCTCTTGATTGCCTTAAACAGGCGTCGAGTTGATTCTTTTCACTTTTATTGACAGTTTCTTGCTTTTTCAAATGCGTCTCTAATTAGTTTATTTATTTATTGTTATTTTGTTTCTCTTCAACAGAAGAATTGAAATAAAATAATTCAAACAGAGAGCGAGAGAGAGAGAGAGAAGAGTAATGGCGAGAAAGCGAATCAAGAGATTGAACAACAAAAATAAACAGAGTGAGAACAGAGAGATGGCTAAGTCGGGACTAAATCGGGAGACCAAGTGCTTGAGATAAGTGTAGGGGAGATACTGAGCTGATCAGCTGTCTTTGAACTGCGAGAAGATGTCGTTCAGCTCGCCGACCATTTTCTGGGCGCCGTCCGACACATCCGAGTAGAAGCCGGTGATCTTGTGCGGAACCTTCCACGACGACTTCTTTTCCACTCGCTGCCAGTTCTTGTTCATGCGGAATACGTTTCCTAGTTTTAACGCGTTCAGTCTTGGCCGCCGCTTGCTGTTGCGTCTCAGCTTTTCCCTTTGCCCGTTCTTGAGCAAGCCCAACGAGCCGGCCCTCTTCAAATAGTCCAAGTAGGCGCTCTCAAATCGATTCAGGTTGTAGCGATGCTGCTCGTCTGAGAGCTGATCTGCGTCGTCAATTTCGTCGAGCTGCACCGCTTCTGCGTTCAGCTTGAGGCGAGTGTCGGCCTCGTCTCGCTCTGACTTTATGTCCTCGATCGCTTGGGCCAAGTCGAGCTGAGTGGCTGGCATAGCTGAGGCTCTTTCGAACAGCAATAGAAGGCAGACGAGCCCAATCAGACTTGAGGCCCACTGCCTCGCTATTCTTGACTTCATCTGAAACAGAAAGAAATAATTCGTCCAATCAGGCCACAATCAGCAGAAAAGCGAAAATGTTCGAAAATCAAAGTTGACTCGACAAATGACATGAACTGGCGTCGCGTAGTGCGTCACAACAATGCACCCCGGACGTGCCGAATTCCAAGTCGACAAGCGGCTCAAGGCGAACATTTCGTTAAGTTAAAATTAAGAAAATTGAAGAGAGCTAGTCGAGAAAAGAATTAATTCGCCGAGCAAGAACTCGTAAAGCGCACGCAGCCCACAGATTCTATTCGACAAAAGTGATAAAAATAAAACAACTCCGGCCCTCACTAGCACGGTCGGTCGCCCACGGGCTTTAATCATCTCACTGCCTCCTCTACTCGCAATATTGTAATTTGCTTTTTCTTTTTATGGTTGTTTCATTTTCTTCTTCGACCAGCTCGCCTAAATTTACTGCCTGAATTGCACTGGTGACGCCGCTGCTCGTAAAATAGGAGAGCAACAGAGAGAGAGAGAGAAAAAAAGAAGCAAAAAATAAAGCGCAAATCAATTGATTAAGAATGAGCGCTTCAAGTGGTTTGAATGAATGAGCATTATTATAATCGGTCAGTGGTCGTTTGTTCAACCGCCTCTCTCCTGTCCCCGTCTCTCTCTCTCTCTCTCTAAAACGTAAAAGAGATTCAAAGATCCGAGTGGACGAACGTAAGCAACCTTAGGCCGCCGCCGCCGGGTCTGAATTGAATGCACAATACAGCCGTTCATGGACCATCGCTCACATTTAAATGATGCGAGTGACGCGTGATTGCAAGCAATTTATAAAAATCGCATGGCATCTTAAGAGGGGGGAGGCCCGCTTGACGCAAGCAATTTTCAACTCAAAATACGTTGTTTAACGACAACCACGATAACAACAACAACAACAATGAGAATGAGCTGTCTTTACAGTAGTTCTTCTTTAAATAGCTGAAAGCTCGCCTCGATCGATTGACAAGCAGAGGAGCCGCCGTCGTCGTCGTCGTCAACTGTGTGTGCCCACTCGAAAATAAACCAAATTGGCTAATGTTCATAATGATCGTAAAAGTAAGAAAGCAAACATTTTCAATTTGATTAAAACAAGGCGGCGAGCAAGAAAGAGCTGAAATAAATGAGATGATGATGATGATACAGAGTAGACAAAGAGGCCAGAAAGAGACAAAAAGAGAGAGAAAGAGAAGGACGGCTCGAGTTTGGTTGACTTTAATGGCCGATTAAGTGGGCGAAGATGGGTGCGGATTATTTTCTGAGAGATCCGAGGCCGGGCGCCGTGGTGGCGATTCGATTAAACAAATGAGAGGCGGCGTTTTGCAATGCAATTTACGCAATAAAGAAAATTGCCCCATTGGAGAGAGAGAGAGAGAGCACACACAGACGAAGAAAGAACGTAAGACATAGAATCGGCCGAGAGTACAAACAAAAGGCAAGAGAGCGAAAGGGAATTGGCCAACTTTTAGGAATGAACCAGCGCTCGCCTCAAATTAGGCGCTCGTAATCGAACCACTCACACGGTAAACAAACAGCGCGCCGGGCGTTCACCGATGATTGATGGTGAATATATCTCTAAGTGCTAAAAGTTCTGATGGGCACCTCTGGCTGCTCTGCGTACGCAAGCGTCTTAATCAGGAGGCAACTCTACTTTGCACTTAATACTCTAATCAACTCCCACAACCTGCCGCCAGTAGAGAAATCATCTCTCGCTCTTCCGCTCCGGTTCTTACTCGGCAGCTGCAGCTTGCCAGCGGTGCGTACGTCGTGTCATTTCGCTCGTCATCCAGCTATTTCTCGCATTTTGCGCCCATTGTTCAGCCCCATTCTCACTTTGTTTGGCAACTGTTGCTCTTAAAGTCTTGGCTAGAGCGGCGACAAGACGCAGACGCTCTTCTAAATGCGTCTAAATACTAGGCTCGGAGAAATGGGCCGTCACTCTATACTCTTCGACGAGCGGCGTAAAGTAGCCGAAGAAGGCCAAGATGAGTGAGAGTTGCATAAAGTGTGTAGGAGGCCTCTTCTCTTTTCGGGATAAATTATTACTTCGCCGATAGCTCACCTCTAACACCGCTCACCACTAAAACCCCTAAACGGCTCATTGACTGAAAATGAACAAAAAGGCCCAAGCAGGCAAGCGAACACTGATTGCATCTGTCCGTGCGCAATTTATGCCCAAAACTGAGAATGGCATGTGCCAGCGCCAGCAGCCACAGTCGAACCCGCCGCCTCTTACAGTAGCTCGCCCTCCCCCCAGCCAGTGTTCGAGTGTCTGATTTTCTTTTATTCTGACGACTAAGAACACTAGGAAGGAATAAAGAAAGCGGAAACAAGCGTAATTTTACAAATGCTAGACTTTGTGTGAAACGGTCAGAAACAAATGATTGACCGTGTGGGCCAAGTCTAGCGCCGAGCGAACAACCTGCTCGGTGCGGTTCTGCTTCATGTTTTCGATAAGCGTTTGCAGATGCGAGTCCATCGCCTCGACCAGAGCATTCGCCCGGCTGTCGTGTTTTGACCGGCTCACGCATTCAATAAATGCCTTTAAGGAGACCATCAGCTTTTTAAGTTGTTCATGAACGCTCTGGCAGCTCTCGTTCTCGCTCAGCTGCTTAACAAAGCCGGAAACAAGCGCTACAGATTGAAGAGTGTGATCTCGCAGTCTGATCATGTTGCGCTCGTCTTGCCGATTTGACTGAGACGACGAGGCAGACTCGACTGACTCTTTGACTTGGAGCGTGGCTTTTTTCAATTTTTCGGGCTTGGCCGGTGGCAGCTTGTGATCTGGCGACTTGTCAGAGCCAAGTTCGCGCTCAAGCAGACACAAGCTGGCAGCCAGTTGCTGATCAATTCCGGCCAATTCGACGGCGTTCGACGAGTCGACCGATCGTCCAGATGAGTTGGACAGGAATGAAGAGGCGTTTGATTTTGAAGCTGGCAGCGAGCCCGAATCCTTCAGCCGCGTGTAGATGGCTCTGAACTTAAATTAAAACTTAAATTCAAAAGCAAAAGAGCTTGAACTTGACGCACCCGATGAGTTCTTGAAGAAGAGTGAACCTTGGCCGCAGAGAGGCCTCCATTTGCCAGCACTCAGACATGAGCGCGTAGAGTTCAATTGGGCAACTGCGCGGCCTTTCCAGTCGTTTGCCCTGCTCGATCAGACGAATGACATCGAAATTCTTTACGCCTTGAAACGGCTTCTCGCCCAACGAGAATATCTCCCAAATGCAGACGCCGAACATCCACACGTCGCTCTGGGTCGTGAAGCGGTGGTAGTTTATCGACTCGGGCGCCATCCATTTGATGGGCAACTTGGCCTGCGAGGCTGTTCAATTGGTTTAGGACCAGTTCAAACAGTTGACGGTCAAACTCAACTTACCTAAATAGGCGTTCTCGTTCAACTCTCGCGACAAGCCGAAATCGGCCAATTTCACGCACTCGTGGTTCATCACGAGCACATTGCGGGCGGCAATGTCACTAGAGTGAATGGCAAGTGTTCAAAAAATTTGACTCGAGTCGATTTATGTCGCCTCCTACCGATGAACGAATTTGAGCGCTTCAAGATAGGACATGGCACTGCACAGCTGATAGGCGTACAAGGCCAAAGTGCTCAGCTCGAGCTGGTCGCGGTTGCTTATCAAATAGTTTCTCAATTGGCCGAATTTCGCCAACTCCATTACTATGGCTCCTGGCTCTGTGCTCACGGCCAGCAGCTTTACGATGTGCAAGTGCTCAAATTTGTCCATGATTTCTAGTTTAATTTGCAATCGGAGCCCAAATCACATATTGAAGGCTGGTTAGCTTACTCGCTTCTCTGACGAACTTGCGCACGACAACAACGCGCTCCATCTCGTCAAGTTGATCGGTGTTGTCGCGAAGTCTCTTCACCGCCACTTCAGTGTCCACATTAGAGCCCTGGTGCAAAGTAACGGCCAAGTAAGTGATTGAGGCGCGCAGCAAATCGCAGACAGCACATTACCGGTCGAGTGTAGAGGGCTCGGAAGACCTCGCCAAATTGGCCCGAGCCGAGACGGTCGAGAAGCTTGAGCTGATCTCCGGCACACTTGTCACAGTGCAACGTTTCCAGCTCGCTCCACTCGCAGGAGCTGAACGAAGAGCTCGACGATGCAGAGATGCTGGCTGGCTCACTGTCCGTGGCTCTGTCGGTCCTTTGGGTCACGCTGTTGCCTTCTCTGATCCAGACCGACTTTAACGGCTGCTCGAGCGAACTACGATTCAGTTCGCAATAAGCGGCGATCAGCGATGCAATCGCCTCCGCCTCGTCCAAACTGCCCAGTTTGAAGCAAAGCGCCTGATGTCAAAGTGCGTTAACACCAGTCTGGACGCTCATACAACCGACATCAGACCTACCTGTTTGACGTGAGATATCTTTAGGCGAACTAGAGCGACCGGACCATTCTCGTTGGAGGACACGCTTTCTACTTGATCGAATTTGATGCGTTCAAAAGGCTGTCGCAGTGCAAGAAAATGATTAGAGGTTCATTCCTATTCAATTGGAGTTTCAAGTCACCTCTCGACTTGAGCTCGTCAAGCAGCAGATTCCGTTTTGGGCTGAGACACTCACACAAACGGGCGTTTCCCAAGTGCCCTTCGAATAGACTTAAGTTAGACAGCTAGCTGGTCTGGCGGGCAGAGAGATGCGTTACCAGCAAGTGACATTGAAAGGTTTCGTCGCGAAAGTTCCAAACGGCCGACAAGGTTTCAAAGTACAAAAACATGCAGTCAAGGTCGTTTAGATGCTCGTAGGCCTTGAGCGACTTGACAATCTGCTTCTTGCTCGTCTTGGCCTCGAGCAGATATGCCGGAAAGAAGCGGCCTAGTCCGACCTCTTTGTCCAGAAACTCGTACGTGAGTTTGACAGGCGATTGCTCGGCATTCATTTGAAGAAGACTGCGTCTTGAACGCATGCATGCTTAAAGGCTGTTATCAGTGCGCTCTCAGTCGATATGGGCTTACTTTAAATCAAGGACGCCCAGGACGACGAGGTCAGACTGGAGCTCAGATCTGTCCTTGAGGTGGGGCGCTATTTCGCTCATGAAATCGTTTCTGATTTGCTCGTAAAAGTAGTTGAATGTGATCGGGTCCTTGAAGCGAACCTCGGCCAGATCGCTCGGCAGCACTCTGACCCGGAGCTCAATTCTGTGGAAATGCGCTATGCAAATGGAATTCAAGCGATATTTGTGTGACTTACCGCCACTCGTCTGAATTGAACGTTTGCAGCCAGGCGCTGATCTGAGTGTCTGATCGAAGCCAGCATCGATGCATGGGCGTATTGGGACGTTCGTTGACAAAGTGCGTTGCCCTGAGCGCATACGATCGAGCGAAGCGAAGGCTGTTGGCGCATAGTTTGCGTTTGAGCACCAACTGCACCAGCTCGTCTGCTCGGGTCGCGTCAGTGTAGAGCAGGGTGCTACAGCCGTTGTTGAAGTGCACCTTGACCGTCTGCTTGGCGGCGTTGTTCATGGCTGACCGCTAATCGAGATGAGCATCGCTCTAAAAATGCGAGTGAAAAAATGATAATTGAAGCGGCTGTCGACCAGATGACCCTGGCCGTCTGTGTACACGGCGCATATTTAACTTGGCATCGATTCGCTCGGCCGAGCAGCAGCTGTCACCGCCAGTTTCCACTTATTCGCTCTCATTTCTCTCTCTCTCTCGCTCTCTGTCTGTTGACTTAAACGCCAGCCGTTGACGTGTCACTCACTTTTCTCTCCCTCTCTCTTGCTCTCCGTCTCTCTTGCTCTCCGTCTCTCAGCGAATAAACATTAATTCGATTCAATCGAACAACAATAAACGCACTCGATTGATCACTCTGAGATTTTTTTTTTCCTCAATTCCTATTTGATATTGCGCGCATTGTGGGCGGTTTGAACGCGTTTCTACTGGCTCAACATTAGAGCGTGAATTCATGTAATACGTGCAAAAGCCAATGAGCTGCACTCGAACTGAATGAAGCAAAGCGTTGAGGTGTGATGGATTCAACAAATGCCTGCTGCCTCACACCAATTTGATTCATCGACCCGCTAAACAAGAAGCTGCATGAAAGCGTTCTGAAATGCAAAGGCCGATCGGCAGGCAAAGGAAACTGATTACGTAAATAATCAGAAGCGTACGCGCGTGTGTGTGTGTGTGCGAGACTTTTGAGATAAAAAAGGAACGAGTCGGTTTGCAGTCGCACTGCAATTGGTTCTTTATGCGCGCAGAAAGCGGCACGTGAATGCTTGACATCTCTCGACCCGATTCGGTTCCGAGAGGCTTCTTCGTCTCTCCAACAAGCTGCTGTCTTACTGGTCCTAAGTGCGCCTGCATTTCGTTTCTTTTCTGACTCGTTGTTGTTGTTGTTGTTGTTGTTCTAGTTGAGTAGCTCTGGCGAGGCTCAGGCCATGAACCAGCCGAAGCGAGAGCAAAAAATAAATGAGCGCTTTGATTTCAAGTGCGTTCGATTCATCAAGTGTGAAGCATCTCAACTTATAGATCGAAAGCAATTATAATTATTCTGCCTAATTGATCGTGCAGTCCAAGACCGGCCTTAAACAACTGCTCAACTAGAGGCGCGCAATAGACCCCTTCGCTTTGCACTGTTTGCCTTGTGGCACTTGTGGCTCTGCGCGCCGCCCCAATCACACTGGCCTTGCTTCTATCTCCGGCGAGCTTTTCTTCTTATCAAACACACACAAAGGTCGTTGCAGCCTTTGCACGTCCGTTTTCAATTAGTCTGGCAGAGTTGTTGTTGTTGTTCGCTTCTCTCGTCCATTATCAGGCTAACGAATTCTCTCCCGCGCTCTCTCTCTCTCTCATGCAATCTGATCTATCCGGTGCCGGTCGATGATTATAATTCGCTCAAGACTGCCTGCCTCTGAGCGGTTTAGGAAAAGAGCGGTTCTCTTGGGCATCGCTATCAGAGCTGATCGAGTCGGCGGTGGTCAACCAATTAAATCTCAAGTGCTGCAAGAAAATAAAAGAAACGCCGCGCGTGAGTGCGCGCTGCTCCAAAGTGAAGTTCATTCTGAAAACCGACCTCGCTCGGCTGAGCTCTAATTGCATGCTTGTTTGAAATGAGACCAAGAATAAAGTAAAAAAGGTCGGAATCGGCGAGCGCAAAATCAAATTACGAGTTGACTCAGATCGCGAGCATGAGTGGCATAGAAGTGGTGCAGCCGCCAGAGGATAGCATTAGTTGTCTGAAATTCAGCCCGGCGTCAGTGCCGCAGACCTTTCTGATCGGAACCTCGTGGGCCAATGATATTCGATGCTGGGAGATATCAGCCGACGGCAAATCGATTCCCAAGGCGTTCAAAAGCCACGACGCTCCGGTACTAAGCGCCGCCTGGAGTCAGGACGGCAGCAAGGTGTTTACCGCCTCTTGCGACAAAACGGCCAAAATGTGGGACCTGCAGGCCGACCAGTTTGTTCAAATTGCGCAGCACGACGCTCCGATAAAGACCATCCATCACATCGTTCGACCGAACTACTCGTGTGTCATGACCGGCAGTTGGGACAAGACGATTAAATTCTGGGATCTGCGGTCCCCGCAGCCACTAGGCACCATAAACCTGCCCGATCGATGCTACTGCGCTGACGTGTGCGGTCCGATGGCGATCGTAAGCGGAGCCGGCCGATACATAAAAGTCTACAGTCTGGACAACCAGCCGCAAGAGGTAAAGACCATCGAGAGTCCGCTCAAGTACCAGCATCGGTGCGTGAGCATATTCCAGGACAAGAACACCAAGAACCCGATCGGATTCGCGCTCGGCTCTATTGAAGGCCGCGTGGCTATTCAGTACGTGGAGACGGCCAATCCCAAGGACAATTTCACCTTCAAATGCCACCGCAGTCAGCCCGGCACCAGCAGTCAGGCGCAAGACATTTATGCCGTCAACGACATTGCATTCCATCCCGAGTACATGACACTTGCCACAGTTGGCAGCGACGGAAAGTTCAGCTTTTGGGACAAAGACGCCAGGTAGTCAGCTCCTCAAAGAAATGAAACCATTTCAAATAACTCGCTCGAACCAGAACCAAACTCAAAACGCCCGACTTGAGCGGTGATCAGCCCGTGTCTTGCTGCGCCATCGACTCACGAGGAAAGATATTCGCGTATGCGCTCAGCTACGACTGGCACAAGGTAAACCCGTTGTGGTCTCGTTGCAATCAATCGACTAAATTGCACTCATTCTAGGGCCACGAGTACAACAATCAGAATCGAAAGAATCAAATATTCCTTTTCGAATGCAGTGAACTTAAGCCCAAGGGCAGATGAGCCGTTTGCCCCAAGATAAAGTCCAGAATCCAAGCCACAGCCAGCCTCAATGTGTCGACCAACTCGTCTCAATTCCCTATAAATTTTCCTTTCAATTGTGACTTTATGAATAAAATTCGTGGCGAGCAGAACAGCTGCCCAATTCAAATAGGCACGCGCTCCTATTGTGTCTGCCTTCTGTTTGAGGATTTGAATTGACTTTGCGGGCGAATATTGCGCTGCATGTGACGTGAGGTAAAGTCAAGCGACTTTTGTTTCAGCGTTTATTCAGTTTCGAACATAAGTCAGAGAGAGAGAGAGAGAGAGAATTTCAAATCAAAAATATGGAGTTTATGCGCTGGTCTGACGGACGTTTGTGGCAACAGATTGGCGAAGAGCAGGTTCACAGTCAAAACGCCTGCACAATCTATGACCTTGTAGAGCGAACGGCATTTGAGCGAGGCACTGTTGAGCTGACCAGTCATCGGCTGATATGGAGAGAGCGAGGCGGCTCTGGAATGACTCTGGAGCTTCAGCTGGCCTCTTTAAGTCGCATCGAGCTCAAACAAGTAAATCAGCTGAGCTCGTCTCGGCCGTCGAGTGCCGCCCGCTCTCTTGTCAATGTCTATCCGCGCCTCATTCTCTACTTCGACCCGCAAACTTGGCAGCCGAACGGCCAGAATGTGATCGGACAGCGACGTTCGTTCGAGAGCTACATTCAGCTTGAATTCGAATTCGGCGGCCACAACGAGTTCAATGCGGCGCTGAGTCAACAGGTTGAGCGAAAGCGCTGGCTGCACGCGGGCGACTCGTTCACCTTGCGAGACGTTGGCATAAGCGGCATTCAGCGCAAGATTGAGACTCGGCTAAATCAGCAAGAGGCCGCCATCCAGGACTCGTTCCGCGACCTCAAGGTGCTAATGAGCCAAGCAAAAGAGATGGTGAGTCTGTCCAATTCGATAATCGGCAAATTGAACAAATCAAACAGCTCGGCAGCGGCGGCGACGGAGGAAGACGCCGAGAGCGACGAAATGAAGAAGCTCAAGAGCTACTTTATGAACATGGGCCTCATCGACAATCCGGTCACCAAAGAGGGCAGCGGATCCAAGTACCATCGCGAGCTGGCAATGGAGATTTACAACACATTCTGCCAGCGCATTGTAGACTCGGGCGGCATAATCACGCTCACCGACCTGTTCTGTCAGTTGAACAGAGCGCGCGCTATGGCGGGCCTTGTCTCGCCCGAGGACGTGCTGAATGCTTGCAAGCAGCTGAACAAGTTGAATTTGAAACTTCGCTACAACGTCTACTCTGATCTGCAGCTTCACGTGCTCGAGATCAGCCAGGAGCACAACAAGACCCTGCAGCAAGTGAACGAGCTTGTCAATCAACATCAACACTTGACCGCGTACAGTCTGAGCAAGCTGATCAGCTGCAGCCTCATTGTGGCCAAAAAGCATCTGTTCGACGCTGAAAAGCTCGGCATGCTCTGTCGTGACGACACCATTCACGGTCTGTGCTTCTATCCGAACAAATTCGCGCACACTGTCTGAGCTCACAATTTTCATTTTGTTTTTTTTTGGCATCTTTTCGAATTCAACTGATTTTCTTTGCTTCACTGTCAGTCTCTCGTCCTCTCAACTGGTGCTCTTCAATTTCAAGCGGCTGGGCTCGTCAGGTTAGGCGGAGATTTGAGCTGATTTTGACAGGTTCGCTTCTTATTTGTTCTTTGTTTTGCTCTTCGAAGACAAATTAGAGCGCACACGGACGGGTGGGGGGTCGAAGAAAAAGAAAACGAACAAATGAATGGGTGAACGAGCGAATGAATGAATAGTATCTTGCAGCTGGCTGTTGCACGCTCGCTAAAATTGCATGCATGACATGAGTGCCCACACGCACACACACACACACACACGCAGACAGACACTCTAAATCCCATGCAGCAGAGCGCCAACAAAAGTATTGCAACATCTGAATGCAATTCATCGAGCAGTTTTCATCAAACATGAGAAGAGCAAATGGGAAGGGCCGGTTTGGTTTGAAGCAGCGTTTCAATGTTTAGAGTGAAGAAGTGTTTAGATTGATTGAAGAAGAGAGATCGAGACTTTGATCTTGCACGAGCAACAGGAAACTTTGATGAGCAAAGCGCTAGACTCGCACGGGTAGAAACAAGAGCGGTTGGAGCAGAGCAGAAATGGAGAATCAGGACGATTACGAGGCGCTCTTGGCACAAATGGAGCAGCAGTACGAAGAAGAAGAGCAGAAGAAGAAGCAGGACAAGAAGGGAAAGAAGAAAGGAGGCAAGGCAAAGGCGGACGATGCCCAAGTCGCTGAAGGAGTAGAGCCGGCAGAGGAGGCCCAGGAAGGCGGCAAGAAGGCCAAAGGAAAAAAGTCAGCCAAAAAGACCAACAACGGCGAACAAGCAAAGAAAGAAGTAGAAAAGCCGGAAGAGAAGGAGAACCAGGCAAACAAGGAAAACGAAACAGAGGAGGCCGGCAAAAAAGACAAAAAGAAAAAGAAGAAGAAGGAGGAGGAGAAGGCGGGCGCAGCTGGCGAGGCCGCGCCCGAAGAAGCGCCGGTCGCCGAACAAGAGAAAAAGGAGAAAAAAGACGACAAGAAAGGCGGCAAAAAGCCAAAGGGACCGAGTGGTGTGGCCGCTCTGAAGAAAGCGTTGGAAGCGGCCAAGCAAAAGGAAGAAGAGCTTCTGCGCGAAGAAGAGGAAAAGCAGCGCAAAGAAGAAGAAGCCAGACAGAAGAAGTTGGAGCAAGAGCGGCTTGAAAAAGAGCGCAAAGAGAAGAAGAAGCAGCGCGAGAAGGAGAGGATCGCTCGACTCAAGCAAGAAGGCAAGTATGAGACCAAAGAGCAGAAAGAGGCCAAACAGCGCGCTCTGCTTCAACTGCAGGCGATGGGCGTCAAGATACCTGCACTGGACGGCAGCGAAGCTCCCAAGACAAAGCCAAAGTACGAGCGAATCAGAAAGAAGCAAGTGGATGCCGACAGCAAGGAGGAGAAAGACGAGACTGAGGCTGGCGAGCAGAAAGTGAGCAAAGCCAGCAAGAAGAAGAAAGAAGGCGAGGAGGTGAAAGACAGCTGGGACCAAGAGCCCGAAGAAGTCAAGGAAGCGTGGGACGAGAGCAGTGGCGCAAGTGAGGACGAGGCGACAAGTGAAACTCAGAAGCCGTCTGGCGAGGCGAAGGGTCAGGAGAAAGCGGCCGACTCTCAGGCAAGCGACAGCGATGAAAGCGACGAAGAGGAGGAGGCCGAAGAGAGCGGCGAGTCCGAGGAGGAAGAGGAGCTCGCCTACAAGGATGACATGACTCTTGCACCGATGGAGCGAGTGAAGCGGCGCCTCCAGTTTCGTCACGAGGCCGCCGAGAAGCTTCGAACAAATGACAATCTCCGCTCGCCGGTCATTTGCGTACTTGGTCACGTAGACACGGGAAAGACAAAGATTTTGGACAACCTGCGTCGATCTCGAGTGCAAGAGGACGAGGCCGGAGGTATAACTCAGCAGATCGGCGCCACCAACGTTCTCCTTGAGACGATCAAAGAGCGAACAAAAATGTGCCGTCACATTTACAAAGAGAACATACTGGTGCCAGGCTTGCTGATTATCGACACGCCCGGCCACGAGTCGTTCAAGTCGCTGAGGACTCGAGGCTCGTCTCTCTGCGACTTGGCCATTCTGGTCATCGACATCATGCACGGTCTCGAGCCGCAGACCATCGAGTCAATAAACATCCTGAGGGACAAAAAGACGCCTTTTGTGGTCGCTCTCAACAAGATCGATCGCCTGTTTGACTGGAAATCGTCGCCCAACAAAGACGTCGAGGAGGTGCTCAACTCGCAGCCTGAGAATACAAAACGCGAGTTCGAGCAGCGAACCTCCGAAGTAATCTTGCAGCTTGCCGAGCTCGGTCTGAACGCCCAGCTCTACTATCGAAATCCGGACACCAGAGCGTACATATCGCTGGTGCCCACCTCGGCCCATACCAGCGATGGCATCGGCAATCTCATGGCGCTGATAATCGAGTACGCGCAGACTCGCCTCGTAAAACGTATCTCATTCTCTCGCGAACTCCAGTGCACCGTAATGGAAGTCAAGGCCATACCGGGCCTGGGCACCACAATTGACATTTGCTTGGTGAACGGAAAATTGAAACTGTGCGACACGATCGTCGTGCCCGGCCAAGAGGGACCGATTGTGACGCAAGTGAGAGGCCTGCTTCTGCCACAGCCCAATCGAGAGCTGCGCGTCAAGAGCAACTACGTCAACAACAAAGAAGTGCAAGGAGCGCAAGGAATCAAGCTGGTGGCCAAGGATCTGGAAAAGGCCATGGCCGGCCTGCCCTTGTTCGTGGCTCAGAAAGAGGACGAAATTGACTACTACAAAGACGAACTTCAAACCATGTTGCGACAGGCGCTCAGCACGATCAAACTCTCTGACGTGGGCGTGTTCGTCCAGGCGTCCACTCTGGGCAGTTTGGAGGCGTTGCTCGAGTTCTTGCGCACGTCCAGAATTCCGTACGCTGGAATCAGCATCGGGCCGGTGCACAAAAAGGATGTGACGATCGCGTCGATTATGCTTGAGAAAGACCCGCAATACGCAGTGATTCTGGCCTTCGACGTCAGAGTGGAAAAAGAGGCCCAAGACATTGCCGACCATGTCGGCGTAAAGATATTCACCGCCGACATCATCTACCATCTGTTTGACAAATTCATGGGCTATCGTGACGAGCTGAAGCAAAAGAAGCGGGAAGAGTTCAAGGATGTGGCCGTGTTTCCCTTCAGAGCTCGCATACTGCCTCAGTTCATATTTAACACGCGCGATCCGATCATTTGCGGCGTGAAGGTCGAGGCCGGCTTTATAAAAATCGGCACGCCGGTCTGCGCCATTTGCGAAGACCAGACGAAACAACGCGAAGGAAAAGAGAAATTTGTCGACCTGGGCCGCATCAGCAGCATTGAGTTCAACCACAAGCCGCAGGAGGTGGCCAAGATGGGCCAAGAGGTCTGCATCAAGATCGAGAACATGTCCGGCGCGCCCAAGCTGCTCGGTCGTCACTTTCTCGAGTCTGATCAACTCGTCAGTCGAATTTCCCGCGACTCCATTGACGCTGTCAAGAACTATTTCCGCGAGGAAATGACCAAAGCAGACTGGCAGCTCATTATTGACCTTAAAAAACAATTCCAAATTCTCTAGTCTCTTCCATTCAACTCGCTCGCCCTTCGCCTTCTCTTCAACGTTCCTCTCCGATCCAAAGTTAACCAACAAACATTCTATTCTTTTCTATCTATCTCTCTCTCTCTCTCTCTATCTGTGTCTATCCCTGCATCTTTCTGTGTGTCTGTTTTACTTTCAATCCGACATTTTATTTATGCATTAAATTCCATTTGCTCACTTACTTTTCCTTTCATCTCTTTTCGCTTAAATCCGTTTGAAATGAAAGCAGCGCGACCAAGGCTGGAAGGGTTCATTTTATGCTCGACTTGTTTTTCTTCTCGTCTCTCAACTAAAAGCAAAAGCATTAGAAACGTTCGCGCCTGTTATCAATGAATCACTTTGGCTGTCAGCTTGAAGACAGAAAAAGGACAATTAGGCGGACACCTTAAAGAATGGCTCATAATCACAAGTGACAAGCAGCTCGATGATAAAGTTGAAATTGAAAATTCGACCCATTTTTAGAAAAGCGAGTGCGTGACCAGGTAGAAATGATCGAGCTTCCACCAGAGTGGCAGGAATATCTCACCGAGCTGGTCAAGTACGCCGGTAAGTTTTCAGATTCAGTTTTCAGACTCGCGTCTAGTTTGAAGAGCTTAGGCGAGAATCCGTGGTCATTTCTCTACTACACGCTTCTTATGTTGTCGCCGCTGTTCGCCATCAGCGCCTTTCTTTCCTACCGCCTCATAAATGAAATCGACCAGGCCGAAAAGGATCAAAAAAGACGATCAGCGCGTAATGCCAGCGCTCGCAATCTGCGCAAGACCAAAAAGGAGTAGAGCTTTTCGACCGACAATTCAACCAGACCCCTTTTGCCGTAATAGCCCATTCCGAGCAACTGGCACTCTCCTACCATGGCAGCCAAATTCCATTTAATTTTGATTTTAATCGACGAGACCAAGAATAAAGCCAATTGAACTCAATAGTCAGTTTTGGTGATCATTTCTTCTTGAATGTTTTATTTTTAAACAAACTGATCAAGTGGAATCGATTGCGATCGAGCTCTCGCCCAGCATTTGACACAGCTCTCGGAGTCTCTGTTTGGTCTGACTCAAGCTCATTAGCGAGTTTTCAATCTTTTCTTTTTCGCGCTTTAGATCGAGTCGTTCGCTGAGTTTGTCGTTGAGCCTTTCAAACGTCCAGCTGCCGAGTCCGTCAAACTGAAGAATGTAGTCGTGGTACTGCCACAGAGTGGAGCGATGCGCGATTGTGAGCAGCGTGATGTGGAATCGATCGCGGGCCGCCAAGTAAATCTTGCCCTCGACGTCGACCGATATGGCCGACGTGCATTCGTCAAGGAAGGCAAACTTGGGCTTGTGATAGAAAAGGCGACAAAGACCGATGCGCTGCTTCTCTCCGCCTGACAGCACGTCTCGCCAGTCTTTCACTGCGTCCAAGCCTTTTGCAAGCGCGTTTCAGTTCAGACTCGAAAAGAAAAGAGAAATGACGCCGCTCACCTCCTTCTCTGAGGATCACTTGGCGCAAATTGACAATGTCGAGAATTTCCATCAAAAATGCGTCGTCGACACCTTTGCATCTCATCTCGGCCACACTGTCCGGGTAAATGACTTGCTCTCGAAGGCTTCCCTAATGTTTTTCGAATCGGTCAGTTGGCCGCTGATTTATGAGCCAAATGAGAGACACTCACGATTGCCAAGTAGGGACGCTGCGGCACGTAGAACATGTCCTTGAGCGGCGGCGTTTTTATTTTGCCTTCACTTGCTGGCCACAAGCCGCAAATGATTCGAAACCTTTTCCAACTCTTCAGAGACAAGCTGCAGCAATGTTAAAATTGGAAAATAAATTACAATGAGCTTTTGCCGCATCCGTTCGGTCCAGTGATGAGCGTGTTCATTCCTCTTTCGATCTTGAATGCGAATTGGGTCACAGACGGGAGAGGGTGAGATCAGAGAGTGGCCGTTTTACCTTAAGACTGAGACACGGAACAATTAGATCGCCGCCGGGTGTCACCACACTGACCGAGTCGATTTGAATCTCGCTCTGGCTTGTGCAGTCGATCGATGCGGCCATTGATCGTCGAGACGAGATTGAGATCGACTCGAACAGGGCGAACATGTTGTGCACACGCCTGGTGAAGCCAGTGAGCTCAATGAGCTCTTTGTAGGAGGCGATGATTCTCTCAAACGCGTCCGCCGCTGAGTTGAGCAGGTTCTTGGCAGTAGTGAACTGCTCAGTTCGCTTGAGCATTTCGGCCTGGCTGTCCGGCTGCTCTGCTTGGCCGAAGCCTGAATCGAACAAAATTCACACAAGTGGAGAGCAAACCGACCCAGATCGAGGCTCACCTGCACGAGAGAGCAGAATCGGAAGGCTGATCATTGTGAGGCCGGCTTCAATTCACACTGTGACACACGTCCACGTGAACAAGTGTTTTAAATGGGCCTACATACCTGCCGACCAGACGTACTTGAGCATGAGCTGCTCGGCAATCACGTACCAAAAGCGTTTGAAGCTGAGCGTCTGCTGAAGCCGATTGAGCTGAGCGAAATTCTGCTTCACAAGCGCGTGCTCAATGTTCTCGCCCGAGTAAAAGGCGATCTCCTCGCAGTTGGTCTGCACTCGATTGTAGAGAAAGCGGAGCTGGCCCTTTTGCTTGGCCACGTCCGAGGCCATTTTGCCGAAGCGAGGCGATATGGCGCGCATGAACGCGCCCGTCAAGAACATGACGCCGAAGCCGAACACGGCCGGCACAAAGTAGTTGAAGTTGTTGCTCTTGGCCATGCCGACCAGTGTGATGGTGACCACGAGTATGTCGAGCAGCGGCTTGGACAATTGCGTGTACAAGTGAATGCAGAGCTGCGTGAACTTTTCCACGTCCTCGCTCATGTTCTGGTCGAGCTGAAAGTCGTCGTGTGACTTGAGCGATATTTTGTAGTAGACGCGATCGGCAAAGTAGGCCTTGAGCGCCCTGTTCACCAAGCGGCTTTTCAGCTCAATCTCCAGTTTAGACTCGATGTAACGAATCGAGCTGTTGCAGGTGGTCGCCGGCACGCCGATCGCCAGCCACAAGAGCAAGTACTTGGCGAAAGAGGAGAATTTCTTTTGTACAATGTGTTTGGTCAGCACTCCTTCCAGCTTGGCCACATAGATCGAAATGAACGTGCGACAAGTGAGCACCAGCGTGTGCATGAGCAGCAGCAGAGTCGACTTGCACATCAATCTCGGAAACATGGTCTGCAGCAGAGACCTGAGTTCGAGCAAAAACTGCCTGTTCAGAGTGGGCGGACGGCTCTCTTGCAGTGCTTTGCTGCTCGTCGAGTTGAATAGTCGCCGCAAGAGCTTCGGTGCGAGCTTTATTGTCAAATAGAACACAAATGCGGACAGCGCCGCTCGGCCCAGCCAGCGCTTGAGTCCGCGTTGCACAAAATGCAAAACTGCTCTGGACTCGAGTTGAAGCATTTTGTGTTTGCTTAAGTGAAACGCAATTGAAGGCCTAGCTGGGGCCCCTTGATCTTTGCTCAGTCAAATGCGCTCGCTCTCTTTGCTCGCCCTCTTGTCTTCCTCAGCATGTATAAATAGCGTGAATAGATAGGCAACAAGAACACAATCGACAATGACGTTCAACGCCTTATTTATATATATTCTCTCATGTGATCCCAGCTAGCGAGCGAAAATTATAATTTTTTATTATCTCGACTCGGTGCGATTCCTGTTTGACACTCTTAAACGCGCTTAATGCCGCTCGATCAATAAATAGCTATTTTCATAGCGCCTGCACGCACATTGCAACTGAGTCCCGGAATCGAAAGAAACCGCCAATCCAAAGTGCTTCGGTGCTCTATTTCATTTCACACTGCGCAGCACAAACGACGCGCGCATTTAGATGCTTAATACAAATTTAAAAGAACCAAACAAATAGGCAAATCGCCGCCGTCGACAAAGGCAGACAGAGCGAAAAGTAAAAGGAAAGTGTCTGAAACAGCCAACACAGCCGCGCAGAGAGCGGAACAAATCGATCATTCTTGTCGATTTGACTCGTCGCTAGTCATCTTTTCCAACGACTCGAAATGCTTTTGAGCATATTTGATGTTGTAGTTGGTGAGCGCCGGTGCTTGAAAATTGGCGCGTCAATCGAGGCCACGCAAGTGGTAACACGGACTGGAGCTTACTTATGCGCGGGTCAGATATGACCACCATGATGTAAGTGTTTGGCGTGAAGTGGTCGATTATGATCGTGTAAATGCCGTTTCGGATTTCGATCGCTTTGAACTGCGAGTCGTGTTTGCTACGATGAAAATCAATTTTAGTCACTTGAGGTTTGAGGCCAGACGCTCCAACCAACCTGCAGCTCATTTTGAACTGTTTTATTATGTTGCTGATCTTCTCGAAGCGCTGCTGGTCCGGAAACGGGTTTTTCATGCAATGCGAAACCACCTGAGCGGCGAGCGAGGCGAGGTCAGGAGCGAAATCGAATCAAGTCAAGAGCCGCTGCTCACCAGGAATGTGGCTCGTTCGAAGAGCATAATCTCGTCGGCCTCGATCGCATCCGCAAAGTCTCTTAAGTTCTTTTCGAGCTGAGGGCCGTTCAATAGGAGCTCGTGAACGATCTGCGACCACGCCTTGTACAGCGTCTCGTCCCAGATCGAAGTAGGGAAGCAGCGCAGTTTGATCGGCTTTGAGTATGTCTCGAGCTCTTCGACTCGCCGATTGAAAATCTGAATTTCAAATCGAATCAAGTAAAGAGGCGATGGCCAAGACCAGAGACCAGAGGTGGCAACCGACCGATTCACGTTGAGCAAGCGGCACAAGGTCCATTTTGTGAATGAGGCAGAATATCTTTGCCTTGGGCGAATGTTCACTGATCGACTTGAGGCTGTGCAGGAAGAGATGAACTTTTCGTCGTCACGACAGGAGCCAAAGAAGAAGAGCTCACCAGCTTTGATAATAGTGAATGTCCTTGTCGATCTCGCGGCTCTCCACGTCAAACACGTAGATCAAGAGCTCTACATTGCGGAATATGTTCTCGCGCTGCGCCGAAAAGTAGTGCTCCATGAACGCCTCTTGGCTGAGTAAAGAGTCAACCGGGGCCGAACAAGACCACGATGATGAGCCAGCTTACCCGCCGCAGTCCCACAAATTGAGCACCAGGTTGCCCATGAAGCGCGCGTACGATTGCTCTACGTCGACTTGAGGCGATCGGTGAACAATTACAGGCGTCGGTGTTTCAAGTGACCTGAGTTGGCTTACTTGTCGCGCCCAGCCTGCGCGTGTCGCGTGAATTAAACTGAGCAAATATTATCGAACGCATAGACGTCTTGCCGGCGCCGCTCTTGCCCATCAGCAATACCTTGAATTGCGACGATAAAAGTTTATTCTTTCGGTCATCATCGCTCCCTCTCTACTCGCCTTTTTCCGCATCTTGTCTCAAAAACAACTGCGCAACAAAATCGATTAAAACGGCCCGAGCTGAACGGTTACAATCACAGCAGTGTGAGTCTAAGCAGGTTGGTTGTTAACGTCGGAAATTTGTTTGACGCAAGATAAAAGCTTTTTGTTGGCCGCCCTGCTTCTAATTAATCTCGAAACTTGATTCTGCTGTGCGGGCAAGTAATAATTAGATCGAGCGAGCTCATTCATCGAGCGGGCGCGCGTTTCCAATTTACTTTCACAAACGTTCTTGCTTATGACTCGCTCGTTTCTATTTTCGGGCCGTGCGTGTCTTGTTGTCGTCCTCCACACAGCCAGCTCCAGCCCGCCTCCAAAAAAACCGAAGCCTCAGTCTGTTGGTTTATTTCTTCTTGACAAAACACAAATTCTATGCAATGAATTAAAGCCGTGTCTATCAGTCCGGACTGACCAGGGCACGTTTCTGGCTATTGAGAGCGATTTTGGCCAACAAAAGCTCGAGAAAGAACTCGGCAAACTCTAAAAAGCTGAGAAAACTGGCGCCAATGAAGAGGCCGAATGTGCCGCCCACGTCAGAAATGAGGTCTTTGATCTCGCGTTTGGGCAACTCTTCGATCAGCATGTAGGCAAGCTCGTCGTAATAGACGTTGAGCAGCAGCACCTGGTCTCTGATCTCCTCGTAGGTCGCGTTCAGCTGAAAACCTGTCTTGTGTCTAAACTCTTCATATTCGAGCATTTCACGCGCATACTCTCGACTCGGATAGCTGGAGGTGAACGCTCTTAAATCGAACTGCATCTGTTCGCATTCCAACGGGCAGTCGCACTCAGTGTGGTGTTCTTTGGTCGTAAAGTTGACGTAATAAGTTCCAAAGCAATAAAAGTCCTTTGACTTGACGCATCTCTTGCTGCCCTTGAACAAGCTCGAGTGTCTGCCGGCCTGACAGCCACATCGCTGTGCCAGCATAAATTGAAAGCAAATGTCGAGGCAGTCGGATCTTCGGTAGTTCATCTCGTTCAGCTTCATGAACTTGTGAATGGGAGAGTCTAATTTTCTCTTTTCGATTTGCTCGCACTGGCCATAAGGATGAGGCAGGCGTTTGAAGTAGGTGCGACGAATGAGAATATTTGTGTTGGTGCCCGAAGGAGCTTCCACGCTCTCGAGCGAGACTAGAGGAAAGCTTTGATTGCTGACCATGACGACCACTCCAAAAGTGGTCGACTGCCTCATTTGGTTTGGGCCGACGAACAGCTCCAGTTGGAGGCTGTTCGTCTTGCCTGTGCTCGATATTTTAGCCGCCGGTGCCTTTTTGTTGAAGCTGTAGCAAGAGCCGAACGTTTCACTGAACGACCATTCAAAATTTCTTTCATCACACGAATTCAAATCAAATTTGCAGTCCAGCAGCATCCGGTCCAAGTCGAGTCCAAGCGAGCGCTGCACACTCTCGTTCAAGTTCATGGCCAAGTTCAGGTGATAATATTTCTCCCTGAATTTCTTCATCGCGTAAAAGTCAACGCCCCAGTCCATTTGCTCGCTTCGGTCTTGCAGGTGATTGGCGTAAAACTCGGCAAATCCGTCTCCGCCGAATGCATTCAGATTGCAAATGCTGACTGTGGGAAAATCTGCGATCGGATCGTTTATCATGGCCACTCTAGTGACCGCCTCGAACAGGAAAAAGTCCGAGATTGTTAAATAGACGAGAGTAATGCTCGAGGCTGCGCCCAGCACCAGCGACACCGACCAAAAGTATTTGAAGAACGCGCGACGCGTTCTGTTTATGTGCCCGACCGCGTGGAACGTGGACGAACTGGACAGTTCGGCAAGAACGTGGCGCCAATTCATTTCTTTTCAACAAAGCGTCTATCAAGCCACAGCCTTGAGCTTTTGGCAGGTTTGAAAGCAATGACGTTAGTCGACAGCCATCTTGCCATCCAGTAATCTAGCCAGCTATCTAGATTACTGGATTACTGGATATCTGATTACATCGAGTCAATTAGACACGTTCGCTAAACTCGAACAGAGTCAGTTCAATTCCGGGGCTGGAAGCATTTGCTGATTATCGACGGAGCCGAGCTGACGAGTTTGCTTGGTGCTATTTACTGATTGGAAACAATGACGAAATAATGACCCAATGGTTTATTGATGGTGGCCGAAACGAGCGCGAAATTGAAATTAGGTTGGCGACCTGGCCACTGCTAAATTGGCTGAAATTTCTTGCGTAGCAGCCGTAGACAAGTTGGTTTGTGACTATGGCAAATTAGGGGCCGAAATGAAGTGAAGCAAGACGCTTGGTTTAAACGAGCTCGCGATTAAAATAGAGCCAAACGACACCAATACACATAGTAGGGTCGTTGCGCTCACTTTAATTCGTCGCTCGACGCGCAGGTCCCATCGCCAACACGCAGAGGAGAGTGGAAAAGGAGGGTGGCCACAATAAGAAACAAAGAGGCTTACAAGCACACACACACACACACGGTGAGACGAGCTGATTGTGTATGGGAAGAGAGGCGTTCTAGGAGAGAGGCGTTTAACAAGCTTCAATGGACACGATTACGTAATCCAACACCTCTTTCTCAGTCGAATTTTGCCAAGCAGCTAAACAATTGCCTCGAAACGATGAAAAGGACGCGTTTAGTCCGACAGATTTTCTGCCTCTGCGGCTCGCTGCTTGTGCTCGTTCTGCAACTGCCCGCATCGGCTGCCGCTCCGGTAAATGCATACAGCTTAGTAGTCACGTTTAAGCTGTCCGATCTGAGCAGACGTTATCTAATCGACTCGAACGTCTACAAACTGTTTGCCCATCAAAGTCAGCCTATTGAATTCAACTCGCACTTGGTCGCGTTTGCGGCCAACTTTGAACGCTCAGGCTGCGAGCAGTTGTCCATTCTGCCCCACGTGGCCAATTTAGTCAGCGATGAACACTGTCCACTTGAGCGCCTGGTCGATCTGGCCACTGTGTGGAACAGCTCCGTCTTGTTGGTGGTTTCGAACCGAACTGGCGAAAATGTGACGCCGACCTCATTGCCGCTCATACTAATCGAACGCGAACTGGGCCTGCACTTGGCAGCAATGGTGCAAAAGTACGAATGCACGATCAGCTACGGGCCCCTAAACGGCCTCCCGATTGAGCCGTTCTCTCTCGGCCTTGACGCTGCCTTTTTCTTTTTCATCACCGTTTGCATCAGCGGCCTGTTTGTCATGATTCTCTTCTGCTATTCAGTCTGCTTCCTAATGCACCGTTTGATCGGCTTCGGAGAGCTGCATCGAATCGAGGTGAACATCTTTATTCTTATCTCCGCTCGTTTGTTTTATTTTATTTTTTTCATTCTCTCGCTGCTTTCTATCGCTCAGAGGGACATTGAAAGAGCAACCAAAAAAGTAATCGAGCGACTCAAAAGCCGAAAAGTGACCAAAAGCGACCAGGTGGGTTGATCGACTCGGTCGACAGGCAGAAGAAATTTTCAAACAAAAAACAAAGGAATTGAACGAGTCCTGTGTGATTTGCTTGAGCAATTATGCCGACGGCGAGCTGATTACGGAGCTCAGCTGCGGGTGAGCCATAAATTTCTTTTTTATTCACGAGCTCGTTAAAATGCTTTTTTATCGTTCTGTCGCACAAAAGGCACAAATTTCACCAAAACGAGCTCGTCTGCTGGCTCAAGCATCGATGTGTGTGTCCAATATGCCGCATAAATTTGCTCGAGCTCAACGGCCTGCGGGTAATAAATTTATTTCGAAATTTAAAAATCCGCCCAAAACTAATGGACTCGTTTTATAAAATTCAAATTCGCCAATTCAATTTCGCCAACTAAAACAAAAGGTAAAAAGAAGCAGCTCGAGTATAAGACGAGCGTTCGAGAGGCTTCGACTTGTGCCCAATCGTGATCAAATGGTTGAAATTGCTATGCAACGTGTCGGGGAGCAAAGTTCACCAAATTTGCATGAGCAGACGTCATCACGATCGCAGCCGTCACTGGAACCGGCAGCTGCTCACGTGGCTCTGGCACAAGTCGTCGAAAGTCATCTAGACGACAACCCGCCCTCTGCTCACATTCGACAAACGGCTGTTGACACGTCAAGGCAGCCGCGATCCCGTCAAAATTCAAACAGCGACTCGACCGGCCAATAAATCAAAGCAATCAGGCGAGTCCGAGCAACGAAACTACTGAAACCAACAGAAATAAAAAAACTCCAAAAGTACCAAAAGTGGATGCAGCGTGTTTTACTTTTGAGTTGTTATTTCACTGCGCTTGTTGTTGTTGTTGTTTTGATTCTTGATAGTGCGCACACTTGAATGAAAAAGTATTTGAATATATGCTCCTAATTAGGCGAGCCGGCATAACGCGCTTTGTTCCGAAACGATGAATCATAAGCTCGACTCGAATGTAGAAAGAAGCGTGGTTCAGCGAGCTTGCGAGTGGCACAGTAACTATTTGCTTGACGCTTCCTGTCAATCGCCTGTGTCATAATCGACCAGCTTGCTCGACTCGAGCTGCTTCTAATTTATTAAAAGCGATTGATTTAATGTAAAAGAATAAACAGTCGAGTCGCGTCACTGCTTAAACAAGCGCGAAGGTGGCACCGGTAGCGGCGGCGGCTGGAGCGTTGCCGCCTGCAACAATCAAGGCCCTCCAGCTCTGAACATACTTTACTCGATTTAACTTCGGAGCTGATTATGCAGAGCTCGTCAAGAGTCCGCTTGAAATTCTCACTCACGTCATATCGGAGTTATAATAATTTCTACTCGTCGTTTTCGCTCTCTTTGTTTTTAGTTATTTCATCATTCGCTGGCTGTATGAGATTACTCAGTTGAAGCGCATCGCATCAGTCGCCCATCAGTCGACACGAATCAAAGTGACACACACAAAGAGACGTCGAATCGGCAGAGAATCGATCGGCTGTCGTGAATAGGCAGTCACAAGCTCATAATTTATTGAGGCCTTTCAAGCATGGCCGGATAAATTGCTCGAGCGCGCCTCTTCTAATTTCTCTCATTTTGTTCTTCTTTCACTTTTTATTTTCGACTTTTTTCTGTCAATTGCTGGTTTGAACTGCGAGCTCCGAGTGGCAGCGCACACACGCACAATGAGAGAGCGAACGTGAATGGCACCGACGGCGTCTATTTTCTTCTTGCTTCAGCTTTTTCAAAACATTTTGCGCCGCCATGTTGCTTACGTTTTAAGTTTTAACTCTTCAGACGTCGAGCAAACAATCAAAGATTGAAGCCGCTTGCGGTCATGACTGAGGCGTCTGAGAGACAGTTGCACGAGCAAAACCAGTCGCTAGATCAGACAAGCGACCGACATGAGGAAATCGAACATTCGACGGCCGACGTAATCCAGCCTTCGTCAGAGGTTCAGGCTGCCTCTTCGTTCAACAGAGCGGCACTTTCGCTCGAACTTCTGTCCAACTTGGACGAGCACGAGTCGGCTCAAACTTGTCCTGACAACACACCAAATCAAACGGAAGGAGAGCAAGCAGTCGCCAGCCCTAAAAGAGCCATGAGCTTTGGAAACATTGCTCGTAGCCGCACGTTCACTGGTAAGCGCCTCCTCTGGCTCGTCGCTCAAGTGATAATCGCATCGTTCGCTTGTTTAGATATTTTCAAGCCAAAAGCAACGCTCAAGCTCAAATCGCCGCTGACCGCTATCAAGCTCGGAAGAAAGAAAAGCAGCGAACTAAAAGCAGAGCCCAAACCGAGTGAAGACACATCGCCCAAGAACAAGCGGCCCATCTTGGGCGCGTTTGACACATTGACTGGCCGCATGGGCAGCTTGTTCAAGTTGAAAAAGAAGGACCAGATAAACCCGAAGCAGCATCAACCACAGCAGTCGAGTGAAAATGCCATGTCGAGTGAAGCAGGCGTGGAGACGCCACTTGAGGGCATTTTGAAAAAGTCCGACAGTGAATCAGAAGGCTCAGGTGAGCGTGCCAGTGATAAAAAGCAGCGACACATTACTTTCGAAAGCGACATGGTCGACGCGGGCGGAGGAGACAAAGAAGAGATAAACGACAAAGAGAAAGAAGAAGAAGAAGATGAGCTCAATTCAAAAAGTCAATTGGAGCCAAAAACAGAAGAAGCGGCCGGAGAAAAGTCGCCACATTCAAGAGATCCCAGTGAAGAGGAAGAAGAGGAGCCTGATCTGAGCGACAAGCGGCCGGTTATTTCTCCGTTCGAGCTGCACAGTGCGTTGAGGCGGGCGCACGCCTCTTCAACTCAGCTCAACGATCAATCGTCTTCGCAGCTCATGGTCAATTCCTAGGACGCCGGCCGGTCTCTTTCTTTCGTCCGCTCACGTTCACAATTGAAAATACAGTCAAGCCGACCCAGTAGTTAAGAAGACCAAAGACAAATTAATTATCAAATGTTGTTTTATTCCAATTTTATTATTATTTACAATTCACTCCATTTTTTTTAATTTTTCAAATTATCTGACAAATGTGATGAGTAAATAAAGTATCAAACCAGCAAAGTGAGCATGTGCGATTTCTCTATCAAAGGACGACCAAAGACGGGTCGGCATCGGCGAACAGGAAAGCTTCTCGTCCGATCGGAAGATGTCGAATTTGCGCACCTGCATTTTTAGGCTTCGTTCACGGTTCATCTGTTTGCAGTCTGAGTCATCATGGTTGAGTGGCAAAGGCTGCGATCAGATGCGAAAAGCAAAAGCGTCAAGCGGCTTAAATTCATAATGATCAGCGTGGTCGAAATGTGCCACAAGCCAGATCCAATCAGAGCCAGTTTCCCGATTTCTGCTACTTTGGACGCCCGCCAGAAAGAAAGCAGTTCAGCATTTAGTTCTTTATCTCTTTCAAGTATAAAAATAGATGAGAATGAAACATTTATGGATAATATGGTTCGGAGCCGAATATTTGGATGCTTAACGGCCACGCTAGATTGAATGAAAGCCGACACAGATAGTACAAACAGGCGAAGGAAAACGGATTTAGCGCAAAAAGTTCGAATTTTACCGAAGCAGTGAGCAACACATGAGAAGCACAACAACAATTAGCAGACAAACAAAGGCTGCTGTGCCGAGAACAGGGATCGTTTGCATGATTTGCATTTAGAGCTCGACGGTTGTGAACTTGCCCTCGTTTGCGTTGTCAGTGTCTGTTTTATCTGGTGCGGCGGTTAGGTTGGCTGCAGTTGCTTGGACTGGCGGTGTCACTTCGTTCTCGACAACGTGGATGATTTGGTGCGCGGGCGAGCCATCTGCCGCACTCTCACCAGCACCTAGCACCTCTCTGCTTTGCACGAAGGCCGGATTGTTGACTGGTTCGGTATCGACCGAATCTCTCAGCTCATGCTCATTGCTTGAGACCACTTGGGCTCGTCGTCGGAACGGGCCGGCGAGCAGGCGTTCGAGAAAGCTCTTGGGCATGACCACCTCGATGTCGTAGGCCTTCAAGACATCTTGCTTGCACATTGGACACGAGTGTTGCGAGAGGAGCCACGTGTCAATGTCTTTGAGGTGAAAGTAGTGCCTTGGATCGAATGCGCTTTAGTTTAGCATTCAGACTCACACACAAGTCTGGCAGTCACTCACTTGCACGGCAGTTCGCGGACCTGGTCATTGACCTTGAACTGCTCAAGACAAATGGGACACGTCTCGTCTAGCTCCTGCAAGTCAGTCGAGTCCATTACGTTTGTCGAATAGTCGAAAGACAAACAAGTCTCACCTGATCGGAAGGTTTCAATTTGCGCACCTGCATTTTACCTAGAGCCTTCATCGTCGCTCGTTTGGTTGCGAGCTAATTTGAGACGAGAATAATCAATGAGCGCACACAGACACAAGCTGCTCGAGATGTGAGTTCATACGTGCTCGCGATGATGTGCCTGGTTGAATCGGTAGCGTTGAACAAAGTAGACAATCATCCAGAGCAGAGTGATGAGCATCACAAACGACAGAGTGACTGAGACAAAGAACAAGCTCGCTCTGGGCGGCAGTATGGACGTGTTGACCATGTCGACTTTCTCCTGCTCGATGTAAATGTAAGAGTCCATTTGTTCGATCGCAGATAGGAGAAGATCACCGGCGTCCTTGGTGACCAGAATGTTCACCATGGTCTCATCTTAAGTCGAATAGGAGAGAAGACAAGCGATAGAGAGCGAGCTCGACAACCAGAAGCACAAGGAGGAGGCCACTTACCTTGAGTGAGCATGGTGAACGCATGCTGTTCATAGTTGTGCACAATCAGAGCACTTGCGCCGCTTGAGCGAGCGACGCGCACCTTCTGATCAAATGGACACTCGCCTCGGCTGACGATCACCACGAACTTTCCGTTCACCTCAGGCATGTCCACGTAAGGGCTGCATCCGAAATAATTGTGTTCTTGAGTTTGATTATCATAGTCGAAGCTGACACTCTGAGGTCGAATTAGTTTGCCAAAGACGAGGCTGACGGGCGAGTTGAGGCCGTATATGGCCGAGTTGGTTAGTATGATCTGACTTAGCGAGCCGGTGATTCCCGAGTTGACTGCGTGCGTCAAATTCAGACGCGCCCACTTCTTGTAGATGTAGCCGGCGTCCGAATTGTTCACAAGCAGAGCAGCCATGGCCAGAATGATGCCACTTAATCTGAGCATTTCTCAATTCGCTCACTGTTCGTCTCTATTTTTTTTTGCTTTGTTTCTGTTTCCGACCTAGACGCTCCAAATGCAGCTGATCATTGAGGAAATCGATCAAATAGCCGCTTCGCTTGCCTCAGGATAATAATCTTGCAATAATGAAATGAGAAAAACAGATTAAATGATCAAAGAGAGTGAGGCGCAGAAAGAGATAGGGGACAGTCAAGAGAAGAGAGAGAGAGAGGAGAGACAGTTGAAGGGAATGAGGCAATAGACTGCTCCGCCTTGAGGCGGTGAAGCAAACTCGTTTGCTTGCAACGCCTTTCAAATTTCATAATTTCAAATTATTATTATTCCAAACGGAGCATTGGGAGCCCCAGCATATAATAAATATATATAACACACACACACACACAAGAAAGCGCTTTCCATTCGATTATGTAAGCGGCAGATAAAAGCTAATAATAATTGAATCTGCTCAAAACAGCTGAACGATCACAAGTCCCTGGCGTCGGCTCGCCTTCTCAAGTGCTTGTCTGTCTCGCTGATTCCGCATTCCCCTTTCGTCTCGAGCTTGCAGTCTATCTGCTGTTTGGTCGATCCATTTAATCCGTCTCCCTAGGCCGCAATCGCGTCATTTCTTCTTCTTCAACTGCTCTCAACCTCGTTTTCTCCGGCTCGCTCACGTCTCTGTGCGTCGCCTTGCTTTTATTCTCATTCGCTATTCTTCTCTCTTTCTATTTCAATTTGGCGCTCTTGGCGAGGTTCTTTTGAGAACCGTTTTATATCTCGAAATTATGATCGCACCTTGACTACATTCGCCATTGTGTAAACCATCTGATGAGAATGTTCTCTGCTCACCGCTGTGTTTCGATTAGATTTCCGTTACCTATCCTCTCCCTCCTTTCTCTCTTTCTCTCTCTCTCTCTCTCTCTCTCTCTCTCTGCCTCTCTCTCTGCCTCTCTCTCTGCCTCTCTCTCTGCCTCTCTCTCTGCCTCTCTCTCTGCCTCTCTCTCTGCCTCTCTCTCTGCCTCTCTCTCTGCCTCTCTCTCTGCCTCTCTCTCTGCCTCTCTCTCTCTGCCTCTCTCTTTTACCTTTTACTTAATCTACCTCGTCTTTATTTCTGCCTGTCGCATTCAATTACGAAATCCCTTGAGAGCCATTATTTTGAACCAAGCATTACCAACAAGATGCAATTGGATTTCTTTTGTTCGTCAGTAATTTATAGCGGTAGAAATTCAATCGAAATCCAGTCGGTAGATCGCCTGGGTGCAATCGGCAATCTGTCAGCAGAACGTGTTACTCTATTTCACTGAAAAATCGAAATTCGTTTTGTTTTTAATTTCTCAACTCTCTGAATAATTGGTCAGAAATCAAAATGGGTTCCTTCTTTGGCCTTGACATTGTTCGATTGTGCTCTTGAACTCGAAGATTATGATCTGGAACGAGCGCCAGAGTCGCGTTCACCCCAATTTCCAACGTTGATATTGTTCGGCTGGCTGTTGCGTGGCCTTGAATCATGGAATTGGTTTGTGTGGATAATATAGAGAGATCATATTTAATAGGCATTGTCAAATTTTATTATGCATTTCAGAGCGGCCAATAATTTGAGCTGCAGCAGCTCCCCGCCCATTCTAAGGCATAGAAATAGTGGCCCAATACATATCCTTAACCTGACACACTGAAACTTTCAAAATGAGATTCTTTTCCTTTATTCGAGTAATGGTCGGCCTTTTTCTGCTGCTCGGCTCCGCACTTGCCAATCCATTCGTGAAGCGCGATTTCGGACAATACGGATGTGGAAGCCGAGGACAATGTTGGACATGGTGTGACGGAGGCGCAGGCTGGTGCTACACAGGCGAGACTTGTCGTTCTATTGGCCAATGCAATCCCAACCTTGAGTGCCAGCGGCCACGTTTCTGTAGCCACGACTGGTAATTAAACAATTCTCCATCGAGCAGTTGCTCAGGAGATCTCAAAACTCCTGCCCTTGAAAGACTCGTCAAAGATGAATTTTCAGAGACGTTCAATTTCATTTGTGAATAAAATCTGTAAAACTCATTTGGTTTCAGTTTATTCGACAAATTAATGTGCTTAGCCAATCGGCTTAGCGAACTATGTTCTGTGCTTGTTAGTGAATGACTTCGGGGTCGGCATCAGAGAAATTCACGCTACGTTTCTTATCAATCTTGCTCAAGCTGGCCGTAACCGCAAGTGTTAAACTTTGGCAATCACTGCAATCGGTCATGTCCACCGAGGCTCGCGGTGACCCCTTGGCGTGGCTTTTTGCTATCGCCGGCTCTTGTAGATCTATTTCAGGCTTTCTGGATTTCAGCTTTCTCAAGTAGTTGGAATTCCAAGCCGCCATAGCGCTTGCAAGCATTAAGATCAAAAAGCTAAGGGCAAACACGCCGATACAAAAATGATGCGAGTTGGCTGTTTTCAGAAGAAACTTGAAATGTGCCAGCCAGACTGTGGTTAAATCGCCCAGTATCGTCAGCTGAGTTGAACAGCCGCCGTCTGAGAAACGCTTCATAACCAAGAGTGCCTCAAAGTTGCCGATCAGCACGCTTTGCTTGTGCTTGAAAATCACAAAACTCAAATAATCGTAGTTTTCGGGTGAAGCTAAACTCAGACCGCTGATTTTCATGTCCGACGGACAACCATAGAAAAAGGCCAAGATTGGAACTTGATTGATTGAACTCGATTGCACCAGTTTGGTCTGATTTTGATTCTTGTCGCAGTTTACGTTGATCTCAAACGCAAGGCCGTCATTTTTGCCGCGAAAAGACGCAAGTCCAAATGTTAATTTGACCATATGATCGTCCAACTTGACATGTTGATCTTGGCCAAGTTTCGAGTCATTGACCAAAACGTTGCAGCTCAGCGTGCTTCGATTTCGATTTGCCTGCAGCGGATATGCTTGCGTTGTTATGAGGAAAACAGCCAGAATCGGAATGGCTAATTTTGTTGGCGTTGATGAATGCTTCATTCCGAACTGGCTGCTTTCGAGCCTTGACCGACCGAAGAGCGAAGCTCTGCCAAACAAAGGTCAACGATGAAGGAAAAGCGCATTTGTGGGCAGCTGCTTTTTATCGGCACCAAAGCGACCGTTATCTTCTAATTAAACAATTCTTCTCCAGAAAACGTTTAAATCAGAAATTCAGTTGTGGATAATTAAAAAGAAAAGAATTGGAAAAAGAAAAGGAGAATAAGAAAAAAAAAGATAACGAGGAATAGAAAAAGATACGGGTCAATTATGCGGTTTCAGCAGGTTTACTTCAAATTTTGACTAAAGAAACACATTTGTCCAAAAAATCGAGTGCCTGTGCGGGATACAACAGATTGAGAAGAACGTTCGCTCTGAGATACTTCAAAGTCAGCCAACAGTCAAGTGGCCCGGACCAAAAGATCAAAAGCGAGTCGTAGAAGAGACCAGCCACGTTGGCCTTCTGAAGACGATGCTCGAGCGGAGGAAGCAAGTCGAGGAGCTGATCGAGCGAAATCTGGCCCGGCTCGATATGGAGCCTTCTCAGGTCTTTCAGATGCGCAAATGACTGGTCCACTACGAGCCGGTTGTTCTGGACATCGATCTGGGTCAGTTTATGCAGCGACTTGAGACTCGCCATCGCGGATATGTTGTTTCCGGCCACAAGCAGCTTTTCTAGAATCTCAAGCTGCTCAATCGCCCGGACAGATCTGACCCGGTTTCCGCGAACATCCAGATTCTTGAGATATTTCAAGTCGGCCACCACGTCGACCGATTCGATCTGGTTGTTGGCCACATACAATCGAGATATCCGCTTCGCCTGTCGAACGAACTCGATCGAACTCAGATGATTGTTGGCCAAATCGATATTAAGAAGACTGGTCCACTGAGAACTGGACACAATGGCTCTTATTCGATTGTGGGCCAATCTAAGGACTCGGATGTATTTGAGATTCCTGAGACATTCTATATCTGTGATTTGGTTGTTGTCGGCGTAAATATTCCGTAGCTCAGATAGTCGGCAAAGTGGCTCAATAGAGCGCAGCATGTTGTTATTGATCTCCAGTGTCGTAAGCTGGTTGCAGGGTGCAAGTGCATCAACGGACGACAGCAGATTGTAGCTCACGTCAAGAATATTCAGTCGACAAGTCTTGGGAACCACGAGCTGTGTGAGGCGGTTATAGGACAAGTTGAAGTTCTGAACCGCAGAGAAGCCGTCCAGGCTATGAATTGTGTGTATTTGATTGTGTGAAAAGTACACTTGTTCCAAACTTGGAAACCTATTTGGAAAGTCAAGGCTCCTTATCCGGTTATTTCTCAGATCCAAATATTGCAGTCTGATTAGATGCTTCAAACATTCGACTGATTTGATAGAATTATGGCTAGCCGCTATAACCGACAGAAGAGTCAAATTGCAGAGGAAATCCAACTCATCGAGCTTGCTATTCTCCACATTCAATATTCTGAGTGCTTTACTCAAACTCAAGTCATTCAATTTCTTGACTAGATTATAACCGGCTATAAATCGCTGAATCGAAAAGAAATCTCCCCGGGCGCTCTCTATTGAGTTATCAGAAATAGATAAGTGGTACACTTGCGGCCAGTTGAGCCATTCAGGCGCCTTCCCGATGTGATTTCTATGTAATTTCACCAATTCCAAATTAGACATATTAGCTAACGAATCAATAGACTCGATCCGATTGAAGCTAAGGTCAATTATTCTTAAATTAGAGTTTGCCGATAAGCAGTCTACTTTGCGTAGACGATTTAGATTAGCAAGCAGTTGTTTGAGTGAAAGAAGCGAGCAGATTCCGCCCAACGTTTGTAGTTGATTTGAAAATATACTAAAATCGGTAAGGTTTCTGGAATCAGGCAATTTACCAAACAGACGGATTCTGTTATTGTGAATTCGTAGCTCAGAGAGGCTCTTGAGACCCCACAGGTTTCTGATCGCTTGAATTCGATTGTCATTCGCGATCAACACCCGCAGGCTTTGCAGTCCCGCCAGTGGCTCCAGTGACTTGATTCTATTGCTTGAAAGTAATAGCCTTCGAAGAGACGGCAAATCGGCCAGTCCGTTGACACTTTCTAGTTGATTGCGCTCCATGCTGATCTCTTCGAGATATGGCAGTGACCTGAGGCCGCGTAGGCTTCGAATCGGATTTAAATTAACCACCAGATAGGTTAAATTTTTCAACTTCCACATGCATTCGAGGTCTCTAAGCTGGCCCGCTCTGATCACCAACCTTTGGAGGCTAGCGAGCTCGCACAGAGGATCGATGCGTGTATCGTTCACGTGCGAAAGATATATCGCACTGGCTGCAATTAATGCTCCGATGCCCTTAAAATCGACCGGGTTATTTAAAGTGAGATATGTGCTCATTTCAAAAGGCCGCCAGTCGAACTCCGCCATCAAGCAGCCGAGCAGTGCAGAGAAGAATGTCAACACAGAAGAATATCTTGAGAAATGCATCTCTATTACACTCCAGATTTCAATTCGCAGTTTTTCGGCCTGTTTCTCGCTTGTTCTCATCCCTTAAAAAGAGAAGCCGCATTTTGAGATGATATGCGCTCGTGCGTGCACTCTCGACAGAAATCAGCAAATTATTTCATAAATTTAAATCATCTATTTAACGCAAGTCTATTGTGTTTGGGCACGTTGTCTTGTTTGCCTTATAGCCTGCCCAGCCTCTAGTTGGCTCAATCGACATTAAAGAAGCGTTTTAAATTGATGAGCATCCATTTTGCAGGTCGAAAGTGAAATTTGAGAATTGGCATTGAGCGCACGTTGCATCTAATCAGATTTGCTCAACTGCGCACATTTGACAGGCTTATGCAATTGCCGAGCGCCGATAAGTATCTGTGTCCCGAGGCTAGACGATGGACAGAGCGAACGAGGCAGCGCTCTATTGTTCGATTGTTTGTTTGTTTGTTTTTTTTGAAGGACGAAGCGAGAGTGGCGAGCATTCGTGTTTAATTGTTCGTCACAGAAATGTCTGAATCGATCAATTAGAGTGTAGGCAATCTATGCATCCCTAAAGCGCCCAAGAACAAAGCGCACACAAGCCCCGAGGCGATGAGCCCAGCCAGAGGTGATCGACAGATAAGCCTCTGCTCGCCTAGATAGCAATCAGCTGGCAATCGCCTGTCCACCCTCCTCCTCCTTTAATTCGCGCCAGCCCGCTCTTTTCCTAGGCATCTCGTCCCGTCTCTCTTCTTCTCGGCCTCTCTTTCTCTCTCAATTCATTTGCTGCTTTATTCGAGCGAGTAAAAATGCATTCGACTTTAAAAAGGACATTCAAAGACTCTCTAGTGACTTAAAAAAAAGCGAAACTTAAAAAGCAAACAAAAACAAAAAGGCCGAATTCATTCGCCCAGACCGATTGGCGAACAGAGGCCGTCCTTGAAAAATGCAAATGCTGACTGAATGTTGAAGGGACAGCGTTTGCACCATTTTTAGCTTCTACTTGTGTACCATGCTGTCGTGTTGCTTTATACAGAGATGTGTGTGTGTTCAAGTATAAATTAAGATAAAACAAGATGAACTGTGTTGTTGTTGTTGTTTTGATGTGGCCTCAAAGATTCGAATTCCAGCCGTGGCCCATCTCATAGGAATAGGGCGAGTAGGCAGCGTTTGATGGCGTCGGATAAAATCCATAACTGCCGTAGCCAGGATAGCCGTAGCCGTTGGACGAGATGCCAGGCGAAGAGGCCGACAGTGGGGGCTGCATTGCACAAGCGTTCGACGAGTAAGTGTAAGAGGAGCCGGTCGGATAAGCGATCGGAGTGTATTTTTCCGGCATGGGGTAGTAAGGGGAGCAGTATGAGGCCGACTGCTCGGCGCTAATCGCCGCTTGAGATTCAATACTGATTCGTTCGTTTTGATCGTAAACGCCTGCTAAGGCCTGGCCTGCGCTGTGGACAGCAGCAGTCGGAGCTGGAAATTGCTGCGTTGACGTATTGAACGACAAACTGCTGAACTCGGTCGGCTCTGAGGTCGACAGCGACTTGGGTGTCATAAACACTGACCCGCTGTCGTCAGCTGCTATGGCGCCCTGCACACTCGTCTCTTCGATTTTCTCTTCCTCTTTAACAGCGGCCGGCTCGTCCTCGTACGACGATGACGCGTTCAATATCGAACTATTCTCTTCAGTTTTTAGCGACATTGCTGGCGAATGCATTGCGCCCAGACTGTTCTCGTCCACATCGGCCAATGTGTCAGGCGACTGGTCGTCTGTCGCGTTCGGTGTTTTTTGTTGTTTGCTGAGCATCTTCTTGTACTTGGATCGTTTGTTCTGAAACCATATTTTGACCTTATGAAGAGCAAATTCTTTAGAGATGGTGTCAACAAAGATTAAGAAGAAGAAGAAGAGAAAGGAAGGCAGAGAGAGAGAGAAAAGGAAAAGCGCATGTGAAGCTTTAATCTTGCGTCGACCCAGCGGTCAAGAGTTACGCAACACGGCGACTTTGAACGGCGAGAAAAGGACAGTCACTCTGATAAGATCGTTATCAACGCACCTGTGTCTGCGTGAGTCCAAGCGAGGCGGCGAGTTCGGCGCGCTCGGGTAGCGCTAGGTACTGCTTGCGTTGGAAAATTCTATTCAATTGAATTAGGTTACAGCTTGTGTAGATTGTGCGCGGCTTTCTGATCTTCTTCGGCTTTCCGTTCGCGTTCGTTCGTCTAACTGTGCCGGCTGAGCTGCGCTCCGGCTCGCAGGCGTTCAATGGTTTCGGTTCGGCCTCGCCGACCTTGGACGGGTTGAAGCTCGAATGCTGGGCGTGGAAAAACACTTGTGGCAAAACACTGGGCGAACTGGACGCTGAAGAGGAGGAAAATGAAGAGCACGAGCTCAGGTGTGCCGGCTCGGACGAATAGGAGCCGTAGGGATATGTGGGAATCGGACCGGTTGGCATCGACTGATGATAGGGCGCCACCAGGCCCGGCTTGTAGAATGAATCGAACGGCGTGGAGTAAAGCTCGGACGAGTCCTTGTCGCTCGGCTCTTCCATCATCCTGCCCATTTGATACATTGCCTGAATGCTCGATATGCAGATACTCTCTGATCTCTTCTTCTTCTTCTTCTTCTTCTTCTTCTGGTTCGGTCAGGCGTCTATTAGTCCGTTCAGTGAAGCGTTCAATTCTAAACGAAAATTCGAATTGAAAACAAAAATGTGGAGGACGAGAATTAGACGTGAAAAGCATTCGGCGATTAGACACTGGCGTTTATCTCTTTTGTTTGTTTTGTTCGAATGTCCACCTCCATAAACAGACAGGTAGGCACACAGTCGCCTATATAATTAAATCATATTGGCCATCGAAAGTTGGGCCGGCCACTCTTGATTGGCTCGAGGATGGACTAAAGCAACTCGATTGGCCGATTGACCACTGACAGGTGCGCTGCACTGAATTTCATGCGCGAAGCGTTGGGCTGGCCCGCCCATCGCACACGAGACCACACATCGAGCAGCTTTGAAACGTGGCCAACCGCTCGAGTTATTGACGTCTACGACGCCCACTCGTCCTCGTCGCAGATGCCGGCTCAATTGGCCATCTCAATTTCGTTCCATATTCGTCCTTTGAATGCTTAACTCGCTCAATCGCATCCGACAAACAAACAGAGACACCCAACTCAACTGAGCTTGTTGTTGTTGAAAAAAAGTCAACTGGCCTTGCATTGAACGGCTGGAAAGAGATTTGAAATTAAAAGAATGTGATCAAAGAGCTGTGTCGGCTAAGTTGGAGTCGTGAACAACAGTGCAAGGCGGCTGTCGACTATAGAGTGAAGAGAAGCGCGAATGAAACAAGAACGAACGTGTGTGTGTTTTTGAATGTAAGGCGTGAAATAAGTCTGAGCCGAGACAATGCGCCGAGACGTTTCGTGGACCCCTGCAATTTAGCGCCTGGAAACTTACGATAAACCGAGAGTATGCCACATTGCGCCGCTACACACGATTTATATGAGAATAGACTCGGGCCGAGCTGTGCTTCGTCTTACTTAATCAATAAGCGCATTCGGCTTTGATACGAACGCAACTGAGAGTTTCTCATCGAGCAGGCCGCCGCACTCACCAATCGCCCTCCTCCTCCTCTCTATCTCTCTGTCACTTTCTATCCATCGGCAGTGGATCGTCCTTTTCTCATAAGCCAAATCTGTCGCATCGGTTCCCATACTGGCCGTCTCTCAGAGGTTTCGCCAATTAACCGCTCCTTTCTCATCGCTTGTCGAGCCCTGTTGCATAACTGTCTGGTAAAAAGATGATTGGAAAATTAGTGCGGTTGTGAAGAAGAACGCCGTTCGTCTGGGAACGGTTGGTTTTTCACTCCAATCTCGGCTCGATGTTTGTAGGGCCAAGTCTCTTGCATGTGTTGAACGCGTCGTCGATTGTCGCTGATGTCTGTGTTAGTTGCCTGCGTTTAATTGAAAAATTTCTGCTCCGTTCGCCTCACAATTATCTGTTGCTTTGAAAGGCGAATAAAAAGACGAATCACGGCGAGCGGCCAGGCGCAGTCGTAATTAGATACGTGCCGGAGCTAGTTGACGAGGCGGCGGCGGCGACAGTGCTAGAGCTACATCAACACTAATCAACTGACTAATGGGCAATTTTCGCTTCCACACCCCCCGCATCGACGTCAGGCCTGTTAGACTCGCCTCTTTCTCAGCCTTCGATTGGGCGACAATGGCCAGCCAGATGCTGACACGCGCAGGTAGCTCTGTGCTTTCTATCTTTCTCCTTGGCAGCTCGCGAGCCAGCGCAATTAGAGTGCGACGCTTAATTAAGCTCCAATCTAATTAGACAAGCAGTAGACAAAGTAGAATAGGAATGAAACGGCACATGCCATTGATCATTCGCTGCCTCTTTGCCTAGACAAATGAAGACGGCTTCAAGCCGATCGAAGCCGCAGGGGACTGGATCCACTGGCAGGAGACAAATTGGAATTTTATTTTTCTTAGGCCAACAAAAGAGCTCACAACACACACACATATAAAAGAGTAAGCGAGCATTGGACCATGAAAAAGTTGAAAAAATTTGTTACACCGGAGTCTGATTTGTGCGGTTAGTGGGACTCTCCGACTTGGACACGAACGAGTATTTTCTTTCCGACCGGCGGCGCCTAAACATAGAGAAGAGACATCGGCGAAATGAGTTGTGAAACAGCAGATAGATGAACAAGTTGATGAAATGATTTGAGTTGAAAAAGAAGGAAGAAACGGCCTGAACGTTGCGAAAGTAGTCGGGCAACGAGGCCTCAAGGCCGAGCACGGCCGAGTAGAGCCAGTGAATGAGCACGAGCGCATAGTAGGGCGTGCAAGAGGCAAACATCCAAAAGCTGAGCGCCACTATGGTTGCCACATGAGTGCGCTGGTTGCTCTGGCTCGCTTGTGATTGTTGCGTTGATCGACGAAGCGAAGCTGCAATAGACCCAGAGCCTGATTTGCGATGCAGCTTGCGCTCGTAGGCACGCAAGTGCGCCAGGAGATTAAGATTCACTGCCAGAATTGCGAACGCTGGCAGAGCATTCAGACAGATCGGCACGACGCCGTTGGAGTAGATGATGTTGAACGAGTTGCGTAGATGGCCCAATTGTTCGACAGATTGAACTCGGCATCGAGGCTGAGCAGCAAGTAAAAGATCGATCTGGCGCGCAAGCTCGAGTCTCTGGGCCGCCTCGGCCTCTGTCATGTTCTGCAGGCGAAGACGATTCACGGTCGGCACGTATTCGTCGGCGTAGAAGCGCGGATTGGCCAGTGCGTCTGGTAGACGAATGAGCACAATTGCCAATGCGCTGACGGTGCCCACAAGCCAAGGCCGGAGAAAGAGAACAGAAAAGCGACGCTTGAGCGGACGCTTGATGGCGTTCAGTCTGTCAAGTGACACCAACAGGGTGATCAGAACAGAGAACGAGTCCAGACTGCCGATGGCGTAGTCGGTCACGTTGCACGCCAGCCAGCAAGTGTCATAGAGTGCGCGACTGCCAGTTTGCAGCATGATTGTGTAGTTGGCTGCCACCAGGGCGCAGAAAACCAGGTCGGCGAATGCGACCATCAGCAGGTAGACATTGAATCGAGCCTTGAGCACTCGTCGCCGACTCAGTCCTGCCACGCAAAGAAGATTGCAGGCCAGACCGAGCAACATGCAGGCCAGGTTGAGCTTTGCGATCCATTCGTCCAGGCCCCCCATGCCTTGCATTTCATTGAGCGCTGACGTCAGTTTCATTACCTTAGAAATGCAGCTGCTGAAATGTCTAAACAATTAGAAAAGCATTTCAGTGATCGCTCCTTTCAATACTGGCACCAACAAAGCGTAATCGCGCTCCTTGCATTTCCTTGCTTATTTCTTTTCTCTCCATCTCTCTCTCTCTCTCTCTTTCTATCTCGCTTTGTTGACTGATTTCTGATCGTTGCTGAAATTATTTAGCGCCTTACAAATCAATTAAAAGAGCAGATATGTCGGTGAAATCTTCTTTCCGCACTTATTATCTCGCCGCATTAGTTCAAATTTAGCACTTCCACCTGTTAGCTGATTGCATTTTCTTATGTCAAGCATAAACTCGAATTTCTCGGTCGGAAATTCGTCTACCTCACGAAATAATGCTTATATAATAATAATAGTAGACACTAGGGCAGTTTGATAATACACAACAGATGAGCCTTTTTTTGTTTCAGCTAGACCGTTAACCGAACAAACTAATCACACAAGAGACGAACGACTTTGTTCTTATCCTGTCTGACTTGGCGGAAATTAACACCGATTTCATCACCCTGCGAAAATTTCCCTGCGCTCAGACATACAAGGCATTCAGGAGAGACTAAGCACGAGCACAACCGCGAAGCAATGGCCTCAGCAATTTTCAATCGCCCGTTTTCTGGGCCTTCATTCACACACACCAAGATGAGATGTAAAGGACGAGGGGGGAGGGGGCGCTCAATTTTTTTTCGGCTAAATCATCTCTGTCGAGTAGATGAGCCGGGTTGATGGAAATAGACCGTGCGCCTGGAGCAAAGGCGCTTTTAATTGCATTTAGTGATAGATCAGCCCAGCTGGGACTGCTGCCTGTGACTTAGCCACTCAAAAATATTAATTGCCTCTAATGTTTAGGCATCGAGCGCCTGCATGGATGCGGATGATTGCAACTTATGCTCCCACTAGCTGAGCCTTTCCATTATTCCACAACAGCGAGTTGAGGGTGAACAGCCTTCTGCAATATAAAGGCAATAGAGAGAGAGAGAGAGAGAATGAGATTGGGCTGTTTTTAATCGAAAAGGATGCTTGATTGAGCCAGCCAGAAAGCGCATTTTACCTAAAGCCAGCAAACGTAGAGCGCAGCGCTCATGCTCACTCGCTTCAAGTTTTGTTTTAATTACAGTCTGATCACGTAAGCTAAATATTGACCTGATGAGCGAAATGCTTCTGACAAGAAATGGAAAAAAATGAAGAAATTTTGAATTGAAGAGGAAGAAAATTGAATCGAATAGTTTGGCGAGCAGTTGCAAGGCTTCGGTTTCAACTTAATTCCAAATTGACACTTTGGCCTTGGCGCATGCGAAATAAATTGGCAAAGAGTGAAGAGCAGCACATTTCGGAGCAAAGCAATAAATAAATGACTACAGGGACAATGAGAAATAAAGCCCAAGTGTTCTTCAAGACTTCAAGGCCGACTTGGCAGCAAGCAAATGAGACGGCAATATAAAACCCGAGACAAAACGAACTGCTCGCAATTAATATGCCCCCTAAGCAATTACTCAAACAATCCAAGTGAGTGAGAACAAATTGAAAAAAAAAAGAACGAAGACGAAAAGCAAATATTCGTCGCCAATATAATCCGGGTCAATCTAGTCGATTGAGTCTCAGAAGAAGGCGAAAGTAAAAATGAAACGAGCCAAATCAGACGCAGTCACGCTGATGATTGATTGCTTGAAAAATTGAACGGAAAGTTGAAGGAAAGAGGCGCTCAAAGCGAAAATTCTTCTAGCCCAATCTTCTAGCTACAAGTCTGCTGCCTGCAGAGCTTGGTTTTACAAGCAAATCGGTTATCTTGTCTGGCTTTCCCTTCAACTCTTTCTCAACTGCTTGTCTTGCGCTCGCTTAGTCGCTCAGATGCAAATTGGCTATTTGTTGAACGCTTCCAATTCGGCTGATGATGAATGCTCCATTCTTAAATTTTGTCTTTGCCATGCTTAAATAGAAACGACAAAAATAGCAAGAATGCGTCACAAGGCAGAATCAAACGCGTCTTGATTAACGATCCAAATGAACACTCGCAACGGTCCAAAGTCAAAGAGCAGGCTTCTGCTGCCATTTAATTCAATTGAGCGCTTTTGGCTCGTGCAAATGCAATTATTTCAAATGCCGTGTCTTCTTAGATCATCAAAATAGCAATAATGCTCGTAATAGGCTAGGATGAATACTCATTGACTGTTGAGCCAATTAAAGCTCATTACCTAAACCGCCCATTTCGAGTGACAAGTCGAGAGGCTTGAACCTTAGAAAACCTCGATTAATCTTAAATGCTGCTTGCGCCTGTTGATCATCAAACAGATCATTTTTAGATTAGCTAGTTCCAATCACCCTCTTTTCACATGGAGCCTCTTTCATAAGATCGAGCCACATGGGCGAATCCAGTCAGCGGCGCCGGGCTCCTTCTTTTATCGATATTTCCAGCTTGAGGTCTTTGTGTTCAAGTCAAGGCCTCTTAATGCCACATATGATTTCGTAAGCTGTCTAGCAAGAGAGCTCTCTTGGCGCTGGTCCTTTCAATTTCCCATCGCTCACTAATTCCTCACCTGAACACGCTTCTCTCGTCTCTCTCGTTCGTTGCACAATTGAAATGTCTCTTTAGCTGATAGCTAGCTGCACGAGCATGATCATTTCATAAGAATGGTTCAACTTCAAATGAATGCTCGGCTCAGGCCCTAATAGTGGCGTACCCGATGAACCAGCAATATTCAGCGACGACGATCGACGAGCGCACATCGATTTTCGAATAAATAGATTTTAATGATGAATAGATTACAAAGAAAGAGAGAGAGAGAGAGAGTTTTTGTAAAGAAGAAAGAGGCAGCAAGCGGAAAGCGATCAGTCGTCCAAATCGTGCGAATAATTGTCTACAGGCAGAATTCGTGACGCTCGATGCGTTCTCCTTTTCTTGTCTTTCCTCGGCTCTTCTCGTTCTGATTGTTCGTTTAGAAGCTGGGCAAGCGGCGGCGAGACTGGCGGTGAGGGCGACCAACTAGCTCTACTCTTGCGTCGTTCAGGCTTTCCTCTCCAACTCGCCCCAGCTTGCCTGCTTTGCGTCTCTTGTCGAATGTAAAAGTCGCTTTCACGCTCGGCAAAATCATCGTGATCGTAATTAGATAAACGTCTGCGCGTTCGGCCCTTCGTCGCTCTTCTGCCATCGTCAACTATATCTTGATGCCAGCTGCTGCTTGTCGAGCGGAAATTCTTGCGAGATCTTCTTCTCGATGCTGGCGCAGAATTAAACTCGCTCTCGTGATCGTTCGACTCAAATCTGGCTTCCTCTGTTCCGTGCTTCATTCGCCTGGCAGCTGCCATTAGCTCTCTCACGACTTTCTCTTCCTTTGCAAGGTTTCGTTTTACTCGTTGGGCTGGCCCAACTGTTTAAAATTAGATTAAAATGAGCTTACAAAACGAATCCTTTCCTGCACTCGGCGTGGCTTTTGCGGAAACACGAGCAATATGAGATACCAGAGAACAAAAACGACATGCTTAAGAGTAGCAGTTATGAAACAAATGGCAAGTCAGGTAACGCCAACGTGGCAAAAAATGAAACCTCAAACACGATCACGAACAAGAGTCGATTTTCCAGTTTGTCTTCCAAAAACGTTTTCGACCAGTTGGACGTGAATGCGATTATAAACGCGTTGCTTATCACGCCGATCACATTTATGAAGCGAATTATATAGAACCAAGTGCCTGAGCGACGAATTTTGAATTGAGTGTTGAGCTGGCACCAAGTCGGCCCTTTACCCAAGTCCTGAGCCTTGCGGCCGATCGGGCGTCTGAAGAGCCAGAGAAGACGCAGACCGTCCACTCTGAGGTCGATGACGTTTATAAGCAAGAGCACCAGCGGCCCGAGCGAGAAAGAACAGGCGAACAGCTTCAAACGAGACTTGGATTAAAAGCCAATGAGCGACTGGTTTGGGGACAAGCGCTTGCCATTATGTAGCCGTAGAGGACCACTTTCTCGGTGTACTCGTCCATTATGGTGCGATCGCTCTTGGGCTTGTTTTTCTCCACCGCAATGTTGATCATGACCACTTGCTCGTTGGCCTCGTCCACACTGCTCACCTCTTCATTGTCGTCCGGGCTCGTCGTTTGGCTCATGTACCCTTGGCGTCTCACTTGAATTTTTTTCGCCGCCAACGAGATTAAACTTTCGGCGGACGAAACAGCCGATTAATTGAATCTAGAACGCAACTAGGACAAGTTGAGGTCAATTACGGAATGATCACTGTCCGAATGAGACTCGGCAGCGGTTTGATTGCCAGCACGACAAGCATTTGAATGGTCAACAGTGCCATGCAGTTGCCCTCTTTGCACTTGTCCTGAAAGTCGGCTCCCAGGCCGAATATTCCGTTTTCGAATTCGATCTTTGAAGGAAATTTCATGAAAAAATAAAAAAGACGCCGAGACGAGAAGAGTCTAGGCTACATTGCGGAAGAATGCGATGTAAAACAATGGACCGTAGCTGTTGACAAACTGAAACACAAACAGCTTGAGAATAAGAGCGTCGTCGTATTCGGTGCTGGTTCGATAGTTCTCCCAGTTGGTCAATGCCTCGGCGATGAAGTTGTAAACCTTGAAGAGACGAGCGTGAGTCCATAGAGCCGAACAGAGTTGGTCGGTCGCATCTTACGAAATTGAGCACGAGCATGATTATTGTGCTGAGAATGGACGAACCGACTTGGAAATGGGTTAGCGAGGCTGCGAATGTAGCCGGCCTGAGCAATGCTTACAGTCGCCAAGGACTATGGCGGCCACCTGATCGTTGGGAAATACTTTGATTTTGATCGCGATTCGATAAAGAATGATGAGCGCCGTGACGAAGCAGACGACGGCGATCTGAGCTCGAATTCGGTCAAGTTCAAACTAGGAGAATAGTGTCGAACGGCTCAGACTGACCATGCCAACAAGGACGCAGAAGGAGACAAAGCGTTTAAAGTAGGCGTCGTAGCTCCAGATGTAGCGCATCGACTCGGACTTTGTTTCGAGCCAGGCCCGTCTGAGCTCTTGCCGCCGCAGGTACTCAGCCCGGTCCGGCTCGTTTTTCTCGAATTTGTGCACGTCCCACTCGAAGGCGAGCCGAGCGTTCTCACGAAGCCAGATTTCCATGAAAAACGCGCCTTCGTTCAACTCAAGGTCACCGGCTCTGAACAAAATCGAAACCGAATTGCAATACAAACCCCATAGGCAAATGATGAGCTAGACGAGAGGGGCAAAAAAAAAAGCGTCAAACAGGCCTCGGTGAAATGGTTTCGAGTGAAATTTACCGCGAAATAAGGAGTGAGGAAATTGTCGAACGAGTCGGCAAACACGTTCAAGTAATAGTCGCCGTAGATGGAAGCGCTTGATTGAAAAAGAGTCGATTAATACGATCAAACGAGATCGATGAGTGGGATTGGAAACCTTTGGATGAGCGTGGCATTCCGCGAGTTGTCTCGAGTCAGATTGGGGTCGTTTACACTTGAACGAGAGAGCGATTAGACGAGTACCGGACGCATTCGGTCGTTAGGGAAGCACCTGCGCACAAGGCCGACAATGAAGAACACAAATCCGATCAGAGTGGGCAGATAGAGCGTGTAGATGAAGGTGCCGAGCCAGGCAAAGTAGAGAGCAAAGCTCTCGCCGAAATAGTACCGCACCAGGTGAATGGGCTGGAAGCGCCAAAAGTTGCTCAGCTTTGCCCAGCGCTTGTGCAGCGTTCGTCTTATGTCGCTCGTCTCGTAATCGGGCCCGGTCCTCAGGTCGATTGACTTGCGACTGCGTCTGTCGCTCATCGAGTATTCGAACATTTGCTGCAAGTGCAAGTAATGATTCGTGTCGTCGTGCAAAATCAGCGCATCGTCCAAATAGTTTTCGTCCAGCATGGAGCCGAGTCCGACTTTGACGTGCTTGCGTTTCTTCGGCCGCTTGCTGGGACTCGTGAGGCGTTCTTTGGAGCGGCCGCTGATCCAGTGGTCCTCGATCGAGCGAACCAATTTGACCGAGGCACGATCCTCGTCCATTTCAGAGGCAGACTCATTGAAGCGAATGTTCTGAAGGATGCTGTCCACAAGCAGACTACGAATGGTGGTCGAAAATGGCTCCTGCTTGTTCGGACGCTGCCTCTCTTCGTGCTGAGTTTCGAACGCTTCGAAAAAGCCGCGAAACATCGATTCAAATGTAGCACTCAATATGGCGCCATTCTGGTCCACTTTAACGTCACGTTTAATATGAAGCAAATCTCGCAGCCTCTTGGCAAACTCAAGACCGGGCTCTTCGGCCTCAGGCTGGTCGACCCATTTCTGTTTTAAAACGTGAGTGCAGCTAGCGCGCGCTTTGTTCGACTGGCAGCACTTACCTGGCTAAGTCTCATTTGAAGCTTGACGTACTCGGCCTCTTGCTCGAGTCTTGCCATCGGACAATGCAGAAGGACGTAGACATGCTTTCGATCGTCTTTGCTGAAGCGAATCTTTCTCACTTTCAAGCCCTCCTCTTTTAACAGGCGCAGGAACTGCTTGCGCACTTGTTGCTTTTTTCTCAACGAGCTCGACTCTTCGTCGCCCCCGTGGCTGTAGGTGAGCACGTAGTCGATTCGAGCCGCATTCTCGCCCGGAAACGATGTGAGATACTGAGGCATGGACAAGCAGACACGACAGCCAGAATTGCGCGTTTGAGATGCAAAATCTCAAAGCTAATGTCAGAGCCAAACTCAGTCAGTTGAGCATAATCTGCTCACAGATGCCTAGAAACCGGCAATCGTGCATAAAACTCAACGCTAGGATACGCCGCTCAGTTCCAAGTTGTGAACAAATTGTTTTGCAAGCTTTTGTTTTGCACTTTTACGCCCTTTTGTTGGCACAGGAAAACGAGGCGTTCAAGATTTTTAGGCTTGTGAGCGCACTCAAGCCTGTGTTTACTCACCACCAGCAGCAGCGGGCTCTTAATCAAGTAAAAAACTCGCACTGCCTGTCGAAAATGTTTTATTTATTGCTCTCGGCCGGATTTGGTTGCTTTGAGTCAAGTTGAGTTGAATGAGGTATAAAGTACCGAGACATGCTAGAGAGAGAGAGCCGCGTCTTGGATATTAAACAGACGCCAAACATGCATGAGAGCTCATTAGGGTTAAAGTGTTTTCTCAAAACAAGTTCAAACTATGCAATGCACAAGGCAACACTGGACGAGGGGCGATCGGACGAACGATTCATGTTGTAGCAGCGAGTGCCGGTTTGCTTATCGGCCGAGCGGAAAGCGCCGTCAATTCATTTACAAGTCAGTTTAATAGTGTTTGACAGCGGCAGGCCATGGAACGGCCGTCAGACGGACTAGATCTCTCCGATTGGCCGATTGGTCGAGCGCTCGCATCACTCATTGGCCACAGGCTCTTTCATAATTTGTTTCCGAGCTCGTAAATGCTCACTCTCTGCTCGTTGTTGTCTCGGACGGAATTAAGAGAAGCGAAATAGAGGAGAAATGTTGTCCAACAAGCACTTGTTCAACTATCACTTGCAGAAATTCTACGAGGAAAAGGTGCTCGAGCGCAAGAGCGTGGTGGCGCACAGTCTGAGTCAAGTGGCGCAAATTGTCTTCAATGTGCTCAAGGAGGTGGAGAGTCAAGAGCCGCGGTTCATCTCGCAAATAAACGAGGCCAACTCGAGATACGAAGGGATCACAGTCATATCGCCCACCGAATTTCAAGTCGTTCTCCATCTCAACCAGATGGGCGTGTTCAACTTTGTGGACGACAGCACGATACCAGGCGGCGCCCTGCTCAAGCTAAGCGACGGCCGCAAGCGCTCAATGTCCTTGTGGGTCGAATTCATCACCGCGTCCGGCTATCTGAGTGCGCGCAAGATTCGTTCTCGCTTTCACTCGCTCGTCTCTCAGGCGTGTGAGCGTTGCGCTTGCAGAGACCTTGTTACACTGCTGCCCTGCGAGACCAACACCGAAGTGAAGCTGAAAATTCACGACCAGTTCATTGTTCACGTCATACCGGCGTTCAAGTGCAACAACACGTGGCCGCGCGGCGCAGCCCAGTGGCCGTACGTCAAACAATGGCCGACCGAGCCACTGGTCTCGCTCACCAAACAGGACGGCTTCCACTTGCTGAGCCGGGAGTTCGGCCCTTCGGTCAGAGAGCGATGCCAGCAAGCGGCTCATCAGCAACCGCCGCAAGCTTCTCAACAGCAGTCGTCCAGCGAAGGCGACTCGTGGCTCATTTCGTTCAGCGAGGCCGAGCAGCGTCTACTTGACGGCGCCAGCAGAGCCAAGTGCGCTTCGATTCTGAAAACGCTGCGAGACCGCAATTTGGATTTCGCCGGTCAGCCCATCACCAACGAAATGGTCAGACAGCTCGTTTTGTACGAATGCGAAAAGCATCCCTTCGACCAAGAGTGGGACGACGACTCTCTGGCTGATCGCATAAACGGCATTCTGCTTCAGCTAATCGCCTGCCTCCAGTCGCGCAAGTTTCCGGCCTACTTTATGCCGCAAGTGGACCTGCTCAAAGGAAAGGACTCTGTTTGCCTCGAGTTTGCGGTCAAGCAGACCTGGCGTCTACTGCGTCAACTCATCTTCGATCCGAGATGTCTGGACGAGCTTTAGACCCGCTCGCCGCTTCTTGCCAACACCTCTTATCGTCACTGCCACCGCTGCTGCTGCTGCCGCCGCCGCCTTGACTGTTCGCTGCCCTCTTTTACTTTTTGTATTTATTCTACTTGAATGATTTCTTGTTTCTTCTCGTCTGAAATAAACAAGCGGCCGAAGGGCGCCCCAGTTCAAAGGCATTCGTCCTTAATTAGCAATTAAAGACACCGAGCAGAGCTTGTTGGCCGCGCATGTGATTGAGAGAATCAGCCGGCAAACAGAATATAAGAGGCGATTTCAAATATGTAAACAAACCGGCGGCCAGTCTTGTTCACTTATCAAAGCGCTAGACGCCTTCCTTTGCGCGCTCGATGCCTCTCGGTCTTGAGCAAGACGCCTGGCGAAAGGATTCTTTTGAAAAGAAGCCGCAGTCGAATGCATTTAGGGGCTATTAGGGAGCTTGATGGACGTCGGCTGGCACGTTCGGTAGTCTACTTAGTGAAGGACGGCTTGAGCGGCACTTTAAGATTTGGTCGATCGACTAAAATCAGGATAAAGCTGTGAATGGCTGACGGAGACCGCCGACCAGCGTCAAGATGCCAGACGGCGAACGAAAGAGCGACCACACTAAAAGGCAGGAAATTCGATCCGAGTCCGACTCATCACAGCTAAAAGGTGTGGATTTGAATGGCGCCCTAATGCGAGCTGACGTCTTGAATAGGCAAAATGAAAAAGAGTCGGCGATAAAATCGCTCAGTAGTCCGTTGACGAATATGCAAACTGACGAGTAATTCACATTTCTTTGACATTCAGGCCTTGGGCTGCATTCTTTCTCACTCTGTCTCTTATCTCGAGCCTAAATCGCGTTCAATTATGCAATTGCGATCTCTCAATAAACGTCGAACAAAATAAACGAAGAAAGGTGGTGTCAAAAGCTCCGAGGGCAATGCGACTCTCAATTGAGAATGCAGTTAGCTCGAATGTCAATCGCCCTCAACGTGGCACACTCCCCGCCTGTCTATTCATTGTGGTCGATCAATCAAGCCTTCTTATTGAGTCTGTGACGGATTTATTTCACTGCGATGGTTTGCTTTTGTTGCCTTTGGCCGAGCCGCTCGATCATGTTGGGAGGAATCGATACTCCCCACCCGATCGCCTCCTCTTTACGCCTCCTACGCTAATTACATGTAATTAGAAGCTCTAATTAAGTGGAAATGTGCATGTGCGCTTCACCGACCGCGTTCGGGATGAATTCTTATTCCTGATCAAGTCAAGTGTTTGTTCGATCACTCATCGCTTGATTTATCTTCATGTCCCTCAGAGCGTCTCTTTCTCTCTCGTCGAACTTGTCTACTCGGCTTAGCGCTTCAATAAATCAGCGCCTTCACATCATTCACTTCCTCTCGCTCGAGTCCCCCCTTGTGTTCGTCTATTCTTCTGTCCAGGCAACACAAATGTCGCTGCTGTCAAGCTTCTGAATTCCTTTATTAAAACAAGCAAATGGCTCAGTCCCGCAGACAAATGACTCTGCTTCGGCACGACTCAGTCGTCAGAGAACTCCTCGTACGCGCCTTCTTCCAGCTCATCGTCTTCGTTCGCCGCTTCTTCGCCGTAAATGTCCGCCTCTGGACCGTTGAGAAAGCCTCCGCCTGATAGAGGACCGTTCTGCAGAGGCAATGAGCCGCAAACAGCCACGAGCCACAAAAGTAAGATAGCCAAGTAAAAAACTCGCTTCATTCTAACTCTCACCAAGTCGAGTGTCACAACTTCAACCAAAGAATAAGAATTCCCGAGTGCCAAAATTAGAAAGCTGTGACCGTGATGACTGTCACTGGTCAGTTATTGTTAGACTGAGCCACACCTGAAGAGGGAAGAGACGAGCTCGGAGCATTCATGTTGGAAGCGTTCGAGAAAGGAACGTTTTGCCGCGAGCTGAATTGAATCTGAATCAAGACCGAAGCAGTTGGCTTTTGGTTTTATTCGATGTTCCTTAAATAATACCAAGTCGTCTGCAGGCCATTGCGATTTGTGAGGCAAATCGACAGACTCGCAGATTAAAACTTGAAATGCTGAGTGAAAGGAAAAGGAAATAATTTAGTTGATGCGTGGGCGGTTGATGTCGAGTCTCCGAGGTCAAAAGAAAGAGCGCAGGAGACAATAAAGAGCAGAAAAGGAATGCTTGTAAGCAGAGACGGAGAAAGGAGACAAGCTTGAGGCTAAAAATAATTTGGAATTGAGTGTGCGACATTGTGCGGCTAAAAAAGAAAATTGAATGAAAAATAGAAACTAAACTAAAAACGCTTCGAAGCATTGAAGCGTTCGCTTGTTTAAGAATTGTTTTGAAGGGAGAAGCAGGTCAAGGAGAAGACGCGTCCGGGACGCGTTTCCTTTGGGCCAAAATGTTGAAGTTGACGTTGAACACAACCAGACAGCCAGTGGAGAGGCCAGCAATTATGTAACGTTGGTCGTCCGACAGAGCCAGTGATCGGATCGCAGCATCACAGGTCGGGAAATGGTAGGCGATCGACAAATCATTTGTTCTGAACACATAAACGTTGCCTGCGTCGGTGCCGGCCACGACAAACTGGGCGTCTGAGGTCAAGCAGAGCACCATGAACAACTCGTTCATTGGCTCGGTCCTGCTCAGCTGGTAGCCGTTTATGGTGAACGTGGTGAGGATTTTCTTGTTGTAGGCGACCAGAACCAGTTCAGCGTCGGGCCTCATGCACACATGACTGGGCTCCTCGAGGCCCTCGCTTGGCTCGAACTGGCGCAACAGCTCGCCGTAGACTGTGTGAACAAGGACTGGACCGTTCTCGCTTGCGCTGATCACCAGGCCCAGCTCACTGCTTATGGCCAGAGCCACGATCTGCCGCGTGTGTCCGGTGAGAATGGCGCCAGGAGCCGGATTCTGGCCTTCGGCTGCTGCCTGCAGGTCTTTGTTGACAATCAGACCTTTCTGGCCGTTCCAGATCCAGATCATTATGGTCGAATCTCTTGAACCGGACGCCAAAAAGCAGTTGCCGTTCTGGCTCATTTCCGATCGGTTTATGCAAGTGACCAGATCGTAGTGGGAGAAGACCACCTGCTGCAGTTTGGCTGTGTCGGTGCAAAACACTCTGATGCTTCTGTCGATGAAGCCGCATGCGATTATGAAGCGGTTGTCGTGGCTCACAATGAAATCGGTCGCGCTCAGCTCAAACTTTTCGTCAAAGCCGTCGGCCAAATGACGCCTGTGAAGTGCCGTGTTGAAAGCAAACAGCTGATCCATTTGAATGGGAAGATTCGACTGTTGACTAGTCGACTGCGAGGCGCCCGTCGTGCTCAGACCCTGCGACTGAATTTGGCCCGACTGGGAGGCAGAGCTCGCCTCCTGATAGGCCTGGTAGTTGTTTACGGCCGAAGCGATCGACACTGTGGCGTTCGGATTGTATTTGTTCACACTGAACTCGTGCTTCGAGCTGATTGCCACAACCGAGGGCGGACTGGTGCCGGGACCGGTGTTGGCCGTCACGCTGATGATCGGCGCGTTGCTCAGGAATTTCATGATCATGCAGACGTCCTCGCTCGGCTGAGTGTACATTCGAGGCGAGACGGCCAACGATGAGCTGCGCGGCGGATGGGGTTCGCTCAGCAGCTGCGACGGAGTTTGCCCGAAGTTTTTTATTTGATCCTCGACCGCCTGCTTGACCACCGCGTCCTCAATGTTGTCGAGCTGAACAGCGCCCTCGTAAGTCAAGTAGTAAAACACGTTGCAGTTGCGAATAGCCTCCGGGCCACGCTGCTTGTAGCCAAAGATGAGATCGATCCACTGGTGAAGCTGACACGAGACAAACTCGGACTCGAGCGCGGCACGGTGCAGTCGAATGAACTCGTGCGGGCTACTCGCCCACTTGGGCAGTTTAATGTCGGCCACAGTCTCGCCCGTCTCTTGAGTCCGGCCCAGCTCGTAGCTGTTCTCGTTCAGCAGCATTTCGGGCAGATAGAACAGCTCGGGAATGAGCTCCTTTACGTCAGAGGTGTCACGTTGGCAGTTTGCCCACGCCACACTCATCGAATGAAACAGACGATCGGCATGATCGAACTTGCCACTCTGCAGGGCCAAGTAAATCGAAGTGAACGGCTCAACTCGAACGAGCCAGTTGAGAGTGAACGCGGCCGTCGAGTAATGGGTGCCATAGTGAAACGCCGGCACTTGATCATTGTCCCACTTTTCGTATCGATCCGCAAAGAACTGGCGTCTGTTGGGATTCAGGGCGCCGATCGGCTTGGACAAGTCGCGATAAGTGGTCGGCGAGTTGAGGTCGAGCGCCTCTGACTCGTAGTCGGCCAAAATCCACGGAAACACCGGATACTGGTTTAAATCGCAATACGTGCGGCCGGCGATCGTGTTCAAGTACATTAGGTACTCGAAATTGGATATCTCACGCCTCTGCCATCGCTGGGTCATGTTCGAAGATCTGAACAGCTGCTGTGGCGATGCCAGACTTGTCTGTCGTGTTTGCGGCAGGCCGTAGCGGACGCCGGCGCCGACTTTAGGCAGCAAGCCGACCACCCGCTCGACGGTGCGTCTGTTTTCAAACGCAAACAGCACGCTCGTTCGATTGGCCACAAATATTTCGAGCGCCACGTTCTGCAGCAAGTAGCGTCGCGATAGAATGGCGCGAATCTCGTTAAAGTGCCATTTGCCGTGAATGTTCTCCGCATACGCGAGCAGACTAGAGCCGCTCAACGCCTTGAATGCAATGTCGGCCTCGTTCACCTCGAAATAGAGCTCGTTGGCCGTTATAGACAGGGTGCCGGCCACTGTGCACACCGGACACACCAGTTTGCATTCGCAGCTGAAATGCACGGGCGCGCTCAGCTCGGCCTCGAGTTCGGACTCACTCAGCTGAGTAGGCGGCGGCTCGGTGGCCGGAGCGTCGCTTACGAACCGTTTGTTGAGGACAAGCTCGTTGCCGACCGCGTCTATTGTGGGCCCTTGAGGAGCAGCTCCGTGAAGAATGGCCTCCGCATGAGAGCTGCCCGTCGGGTTCTTGGCCATTCTGCGTCGACGTCTCAGATCGTCTTCCCACGAGTCGAGCTTCCAGAAGATTTTACGCGAGTTCTCAAACCAACAGCCCTGTTTGTCTGTGATCATGCTGAGTATTCGCTCGCGTTGTCTCAGAGCAAAGTTGTGATCTCGCTTGCGAGCGGCCGAAATCAAATGCTCGCAAATGTCCTCTTCCTCTCGCCGCTCGTTGCTTGTCTGCGCGCTAATTTGCTCGAACTCGGCATGCTTCTTGATGTCCTCGGCCCTCAGTCGACTCAGAATGAACTCGGCCTCGTTGGCCACTCGAACCACGTGATCCTTGCTGGCATGTGCGACGAGTCGTCCTTCGTTCACCAGCTCAATGAAACTCAGGCCGGCGTGTTTCTGCAGCGACGACTGCCACTCCTGAGAGCAGAGAAGCATCACAAGTTCGATTGTCGAGCTGGTCTCCTTCAGGGCACTCAGGCCGGCGCTTATCAGCTCTTGGCCATGTGTGCCCACAATAATCTTGGACAGAATTGGCGCAAATTCGAGCAGAATGCTTTTCAAAAACGGCGCCAGATTGACCAGCGCCTTTCCAAGCGCCTCAGTAATGTTCTTGTTCGCAGCCTTGAGCAAGTCTGCCGAAGTGCTGTTGCTGCCCGGGTAGTCAGGCAGGCGAGTCTGTTCGATTTGCTGCGGCTGGTCGGAAGCCGAGTCCGCTCTCAGGCCATTGCTTGAAATTGTGTTTATTCCGCTCGCTGATTCTTGGCCCGATCCGTTGCCAAGAGAAATCTCGCTGAACACATTTCGATTCGAGACATCGCTTGTAGTCGATCCGTTCACCGCTTCACTCGACTCTATACTTGGCTGCCGATTAATGGAGCCGTTGCTCTGCACCTCGTCGAGCACGGCCGCTTGTGAGTTGGCCGACTCGAGTCGAGTAGAATGTGAATCGTTTAGCTCCGAATTGCTGCTGGCGTTGCTCATTGTTTCGATTATGTCTCGATAGCGCGAGACCATGAGCACAGAGATGAAGTAGACGGTACTGAGCGCCACGTACTGCGACTGCTTCAGATCTTCGGGAATGACGAACGGCTTCGACTTGTTGCGTTCGTTTCGAGTCACGCCACGATAGAGAATGGCCTTGAGTCGAAGAATGTCGAGATTTTGAAGCAGGCGCTCTCTATTGCTCGAGTCAGCGAGCTCGTTTTGATTATTGCTGTTGTTGCTTGAGTCGGCTCGTTCCAAATGAAGTTCGATTATCGACTGAACAGGCGCTTTCAGGCTAAGCTGCTTGAACTCTTCTGACAGCTGAAGGAGCGTGTACTCCTTCTCGGTGCCTAGCAGACGCATTCGTTGACGATTCTTCAGACACTTGAGCACCGCGTGGGTGAAAGTGAGCCGCAGCATTTGACGAATGATGCCGCCCTGTGGCAGGTTTTTCTCGTTCTCTTGCTCGCGAAAGTTGCTCGAGCGCGGCCAAACGATCAGGTCGGCGATGTTGATGACGCGCTCAAGATAGTCGGCGCCCTCGTCACTGCTCATGCCCTCGGTGTTTTCCAGTATTTCAATGTCGTTCGTGTTGTTGGTGGTCGCCGTGGCCAACAGAGGCAGCAGGCCTCCGCAAGCGTTGGTCAGAATGTCGGCCATTTGCGAAATGACGTGCACCACATTGACACAGAATATTGAATTCTCTTCGCTGTTGACCGCGTCGGTGATCGCCTTGTGTGTCTTGCCGGCCTTGGCCACGATCAGTTCGAGTTCATTTTCGATCGAGTCGAGCATCTCGCCGAGCAGGCGCTTGTGCATTGACGACCATTTGAACTCGGGCATGCGGAAGGGCGGCGGCGTTACGTTCTCGTCGGACGCCTTCTTCATCTGCCGCTGGTATTCGTCTTTGCTCACGCGCGAGTGCAGAATCGAGATGGTGTCGATCCACACTCGCCAGCCGCCGTACTCCTGTTTCACCGCGTGTCTCAGCAGAACGCGGAACAGCTTGTAGACGAGATCGGTCAGCTCGCGTTGCGTGTCGTTTGCCGGCTCGGCCGATGCCAGCGAGATGAGCATCTCTTGCCAGACGCTCATTTGCAGAACTATGCGTCGATTGTCGCGGTTCTCTTCGCACAAGCTTATCAAATCGGTGAGAAACTGCCGCTTGATCTCGTTTATTCGAGCCGCATTCTGGCCGGCCTTGATCAGCATGCTGATCACTTTGATCATCATCGAGTTCTCGATGCGATGCACGCTCTGCGTTTCACGTCGCTCGTCGACCACTTGGCTGCCGGTACGCTCGACCATTATCTCGTAGAGTGTGTGGTAGAGCGCCATGGACAAATGCTCGGCATGCACTGAAAGGCGCTCGGCGATCAATGCGTACAAGTTGTGCGGCTGCATTGTGTCCGCCTTTCGCTTTGAGGTGCTCTTCTGAAGGAAAAAGCCGAGCAGCTTGAGCGTCTGCAGTCGAATAGTTTCGTTCGGCGTGGTGAGCAGCTTGAGGACCGTGTGAACGCCCTGCTTTGAGTCGAAGGCGGGCACCATGCTGGGCGGATGCTCGTGCATCAGAGTGACCACCAGCTTGAGCACGTCGATCAGATTTTCGCTCTCGTTCACCGTGTGCAAGAAGTTTAGCATGGCCTGCAGCTCGTCTGGCTGAACGCCTCGCTCTTTGCTGACCAAGTCTTTCAGGTACAGAAGCATATAGGCTCGCAGCTGAATGATGGTGTTGCGATCGGGCCGCTGGCTTTCGATCGCCTTTGAGCTGAAGCCGCTGCGTGCGCTCGGCTCTGCTATCCAGTAGTAGTACTTGATGGCGTGCAGGGTCTGAATGACGGCCGAGATGCGGCGAATGTGAATGTAAATGTGAAGGTCGTTGACAAACTCGGTGGCCAAATATGAGTAGAGACGCATTTGAACGCGTACGTCGCAGTAGATCCAGATGGCCGGATTGAACAGAATGTGATCAAGTAGCTGCTTGAGTAGAGTAGCACCGTTCGGACCGGGCAGTCGCACAAGGAACTTGGACAAGTCAAGAAACGAGTCGAGCACCTCCAGAGTGACATGCTCACGAGACGAGCGCTCCAAGTGAAAGCTGATCGAGAGCAGGCCTTTGGTGTTTATCATTTGTATCTGCGAGTTGTACGATATCTGCAGCATGTCGGCCAATATTTTTACGAGCTTGGCGCACACGCTCGCGTTGAGCTGACCGTCAGCTTGCGGAACGTCCAGCTGGGCAAACAGCATGTAGAAGAGCTGGAGGCCGCCAAGCGAGAGAATCACGCTGTAGATTGAACTTGTCTTTATTGCTCTGGCGTCGCCCATAAGCAGCGCATGTGCGTTGTGAACAAAGTGCGGCGCGTAGTTGGCCGCGCTCTGCAGTATGAGCTGAGAGTCGCAGTTCACTGGCGTGTAGAGACAGAAGAGCGAGTCGGCCAGCTTGCCGTCGTACAGCTGACTTTTCGTCTCCTCGGCCAGATGCAGATGAGCCGACTCGTTCGGATGCTTGAACTCGTTGCGATACGACGGACCCAAACTGAACAAGCAGCTGACAGTCTGCGCATCCAGACTCTGGCCGAAAACGTAGATGCTGCTGAGCTGACCGCTGAACAAGTTGAGCTCGTTCTGAGGCTCGCTCGTGCAGCCGATGAAGCATTTGTCGAACGTCTCGCTTGGATCCATGTAGAATGGAATGTGCGCAGTGCTCAGCAGAACGCCGTTCACAAAGCATTCGATGTAGCTCTTAGACCATCGATTGTAGACGTGGCTCAATGTGATCATGTACCACTCGCGGGGCTTGAACTCGAACTGAATGCAATGCTGCGTCTCTTTGCCGCGCTCTTTGTTCTTGTAGCTCAAGACCAGACACGAGCCCATGAAAAAGGCGGTGAAGCCGGTGCCCTTGCTGGTGCACAGCCAGAACAGATACGGCTTTTCCTTCTCAATGTTGACGCCGCTCACCGGGTCGATTCGGAACCAAGTGCTGATGGTGAATCCCTGCTGGCATGGCCAGTTGCGTACCGGTGGTAGAGAAATGCCCTTCAAATCCAAGTCAAGTATGAGTCGCCGTGTCGAAATGCCAACAAATCAAAAACGGTTATTAAGTGAGCTAGTGGTTAGACTAAACAAAATATTGTTAGAGATTAAGCTCGTTTCACGCTGCCGCCTCAACAGCGGACGCTCGTTTGGTTAGATCGAACAAAAGTTAGGTAGAACAAAGAGCAACGAAATGAGTCAATCTAAGTGTTTGTGTGTGCATGCTCCCGATTAGATAAAAAAAAAAATAAAATTGAAAACAAGGAAAGCAGAAAAAGAAAACTTGCGCATTAGGCGGAGAAAGGAAAAATGCACTCACGGTTCGTTTTATCTACGCGATGGTAAATTGAACACAAGTTTAGATCAGAATTGCATAAATATGAGCAAGTTTTTTAGATGGCGTCAAAAAAAGGTGAATAATTAGTGGCGACGAGGTCAAGTGAACAAGCCAGACAGAAATGATGAGCAGATGATGAGAGTGACAAATGCCAACACTTACAGATGACTTTCGTCCGGGAAGACTGAAAAACTCGTCTGGTCCGTATCGATGGGTCATGGCGTTGAGCACGTCCAACAGTTTGACCGAGTTGCGCACCCAGTGCTGATTGATCGGCTTCAACTTGCCGAATATCGCTTTGAGCTCGTCGACAGTGACACTGTAGCTGGCCAGCACGGTCAGCATTTGCACGATCAGATCGGCACATATCGCATCGGCATATTCAAGCTCGTGCAGCGCAGTCTCAATCAAGCCGACGTCCACGCACGCCTGCAGGTTGAGCTGACTCTTGCGCAGCAGGGCCGTGAACAGACTCCAGATTTCGGCCTTGAGCGACTCGTTGCCGCACTTGATTATTTGAACCATGTGCAGAATGCTGGTCGTGTTCTTGATTATAAAATTGCGCTCGAGATCGAACTCGCCGTCGACCAACATGTTCAGAATGAAATTTGTAATTTGTTTGTTGGTCAAACTATTTGCTCTGACTTGTTCGAGAACTTCGTCGAACGGCATGCTTCGGACCGGATCGGCCGCCTCGTCCTCAGTGGCAGTTTCAGTGGCCGCCTCAGAGTCGGCCAATCCATTTGTCTTGGCGACTTCTGTCTCCTGCTCTAACTCGGCCAGTTCGCCGTTCGGAACAGCCACTGGCTCAATATTCAACTCTTCCGGTTGATCCTTTTCTACGGTCTGTAGCACCGCTTCCTCAGCTGCTTCCTCGACGTCCCTGACTCCACCCAACGAAGTATAAGTGAATCCTTCGTCGCGCTGATTGGAATCTGTTTCTGCTCGTTCTGGGGCCTCGCCTGCAGGAGCAATCGTTTCTGCCGCTTGCTCAACTGCAGTCTGTTGGTCATTGGCTGACTGATCAGGTTCGCGTTCATCTTGGCTGCCTTCTGTCTGCTCGTGGGCCATTTCGCTTGCTTGAGCTTCTTCAAGCTTTGGCGGCTGATCTTGCTGCTCATCGTGCATTTGCTGCGGCTTCTGCTCATCCAACTTATTCTCAGTGTGGTTGACCGCCTCGTCGCTCATTTTGATATTCAATTCTGGTCAAGACCAGTGGTGAGCTCAAATTTAAATTCGCAACGTTTGCTCGAATTTTTCGGTTTGAGTCTAAACTCTAAAGTGAGAAATCGGCTAATTAGGACCGATTCAATCGGGAGGTTGGGCTTAAGAGCAAGCTAGTCGCCGTCGGCTCTTTTCTCCACTTGCTCAAGTAGATGACTCAAAATAAGAACAAGGCGGTGGTAGGTGAGTAAGCTTTGTCAAAATTTGATTACGATTCTCGATGCAAATTAGACTCGACGTCGAATAGAGCAATCGTCAAGTTCGTACGCTCGAGTAGCAGTTGCTAGTGCTTACCTCGGCATACACACTCGCTTTGAAAACATAAACGTTCGCTTCACGGCTCTCGTTCACTGGCCTGATCGACCTGCAAAGGCGATCGAGAATGTCAGTGAGCGTAGTGTGTGCGCTCGACACAGCTTCATTATGTGTGGCCGTGGCCGATTGCAATTCACGGCGGCGACGACGAGCATCGTGACGTTGATGATGTGGATCAAATTATGTACTCGATCTCCAATGCGACAATCAAAGCGACTGGCGCCAAAACGCAAACGAGCGAAAAACAAAGTTCACACGAAAATGCTCAATTTGGACGAGTCTCGTTTTCGTTCGGCCCGCGCTCGGCCATCAATTTTCAATTTCGCTGCATTAAGCTCATTCTTGTTTGGCAACAGTCGCTGCCTGCCGATCGCTCCCCTGCTGTGTATGCATGGCTATTATTACCCAATCAAATTTGTCCGATTTGTGCGCCATGAAATTAAATCGCAGCCAGGCCGGCTGTCTGGATGTGACCAGGATGTCGTGTCACCAGAGCTCTTTATGTACCCAGTAAACCGCTGCTTTGCGGCACATTCAGCCATTCTGCTGCTTTGTGGCGCATTCAACCATTTTGCTGCTTTGCTTGTATTTCGCCCCAGTTAAAGTGATAGGAATGAACCAGAGGCGTGACAAATGTTCTCTTTTGATCTACAGACGGAAGTCAGATGAGGAAGAAAAAATTCCTTCGCTGACGCAATTGTTTTCGCATTGGCTCATTGTATTTACGCCCGTAGGAGGCGAGGAGAAATATAGGCGCAAATTAAAATCGATTTTGTCTACTTTTTATTCCGGTCCATTACCTTAAAAGCAAATATTGGCGCCCACATATTACGGCCGCGATTTCGCGCGCTACAATAGTCGGCGTCGACTTGTTTAATATTTGAGACGCATTGTCGAGCGTTCTGGTTCACACAGACGAATAGACGCAAAAGATTCGAAAAGCTGCTTTGTGTGTGTGCTGGAAAAGTAGCGCGAGTTGGCAGCCTAATGCCATTGCGGCATGAAGGCTAAACAAGCAATTCAAAGCTTTGCATTTACTGGCTCATGTAATTCGCCAATTTAATTCGCCGCTTATCAGGCGCAAATTGAGAAGAAAAGCCAACACTCTCGGTGGCAGTGAACTGGAATGAGAGGCGATTGGGGGAAGCCATATCGGCGGTATCAGTTTTGCACAAATGGCAAGCGCTGGCATTCTTCATTTCGATTTCTTTTTCTGTATTATATGACAAGTGGTCGATAGCGAGCATTGGTTCGAGCTTATCGAGCAAGTCCCGGCGGCGATTTGCGGCTTTGGGGGGGGGGGAGCTTTGTGTTTGTGTTTGGCAATGTAAACTATAGACGCACACATTTAAGAGTCAGAGTATCACATGTGCGACTGCCGCTGGTTTCAAGTGTTCTCAGTTCGATCGGGTGTGAGTCTTTTTTTTTATGCCGAAAAGTGAGTGCGCCTGATTATAATAATAATTGAACGGGCCTGACAAATTGAAAATATGCCTCTGACAATTGAACGACTGCATTCCATAATGGAGTCGCAAGCGTGTGAGTTTGTTTCTGCGTGTGTGTGTGTGTGTGTGTGTTTATGGGGTTTGACAGAGCGGGCGACAGTCGACGGCCGATTATGATCGTCGCCCGATTATGGATGTGATCGAGATGCAAATTATGAAATTCGTGCCCTGCATCGCTCGCCGCCCGATTGCCTGCTTCGATCATTCCTTTTCCTGCACCAGCTAACTTGACTCGCACGCACTGGCCCAGTCCTGCGAGACGAATTCGACCTAATTAACCGAGTCGAAAATGCAAACGCCATCAAGTACCAGGTGCCAGACCTCCAAGCGGCCTCCATTTGGCTTTATTTTGGCATTTAGATAGACGCACACACACACACACACACACACACATATCACATACTATCTTTGCATTGTCTCTGCTCAATCGGGTCTTGAAGAAGAATCGATTTTTGTTTTGTGTCTGTGCATATTCAGTTTCATATTTTTGTTTTGTTTTAACGAATTCCAATCGAATTTGAGACAATTTGATGCACTGAGACTCTCTGAATCGGTTTAGAGGCTTTATTTTAGATGAAGAGGATTTGAAGGAGAACGCCAAACGATTTAAGGCAAAGCATGCGACTTAAGGCCACATGAACTAGATAGGCCAGCAGAGAGTGCCTCTTAGCATAGAAAGGCCAGCCGATATGTACAGCAAGTCGTCGAGTGCAGTTTCGCTTCCCAACGCTGCAGGCAGTGGTAGTGGCGCGGCACGCTCGAGACGAGCTACTGGACCGTCGAATGCGCCTCGTCAAACGCCTCTCTCGCAGTCTGTGAACCGCAACACTACCTCTGTCTCGGCCTCGTCCTCAATATCGCAAGGAATGTTCGAGCCGCCCGACTTGAGCTATTTGACCGAAGAAGAGCAGCGCATCATCCAGGCCGTTCTGGAGCGTCAACGTCTCGAAGAGACCAAAGACCTCACCAGCATTTCGTCCAGCCTGTCGACCAAGTGCGCTTTCTTTTCGACCCTTTGCCTGCGGGTGCACATTGCTAATCGAAGCCTTTTCCCTTCTTTTTTTTCTCTGTTTAGGAGTAGCACGCAGACAAACATTGTGAGGGAGGCAGGAGGTGGCATGCGCAAAGCGTCGACCACATTGAACGAACATCAGCTCGAGTGTATCAAGAACGGCAACGACCACGACCAGCAGCAGCAGCAGACAAGAGCGCGCTATCATTCAATTGACGACATTGCGGCGGCCACCAAGCAACGTTATGGTTCTATAGACACAGGCTACTCGTGTGAAATATGCAAACGGACCAAGTTTAGTCACCCGAACGCCGGCCACGCGTGTATCCTGTGCAACGCCAGGTGCTGTGTAAGATGCGCGTCAAAGTACATGGTGAAGAGCAAGCAGATCTGGCTGTGCTCGGCTTGCCGCAAGCGACAAAGAGACGAATGGTGTCGCCGCAAGGTTTCTACCTCCAACACAAACGACAAAGTGAACTGGCCCGATTCGTCAGCGGCTCGTCCTGCCACCGGCAAACGTCGACTTCCCGATATTAAACTAGTGAAACAACGATCGCAAGAGGCGGCCAGCTCAAACGAGTCGGCCACAAGTCGCATGAGTCGGCTTCAAAAGCACACGCTGATAAAGCAAGCGTCGCTTAACAATGCAAGCAATTACTTTGTCAATCTGGAAGAGAGATTCGACCAGGAAAGCGTTGCGTCGAGTGACCACTCAGAGATCGTCTCTCATGCTTCCTCTTACGAGCTGAGACTGAGGCCGAGTCGACTGCAAAAAGCCGACTCACTGTCGTCGTCAGAGGCGGCAAGCGACTCGAGAATGAATCAATCAGCGAGCATCCGCACCAGCGCAGTTCCTCCCACCCATCTTGAGTTGGACGAATCGACGCATGAATCAATGAGCTCGTGCGACGAACGCCAAATGACTTCAGAGCCCGATCAGCATTTGGACGAAAGCACTCAGCTAGACGCGGACGAAGACGAGGCTCCCAGTGAATTCACAGCGAACGGCGACGATGACCACGACGAGCTTGAGTTTGAAAGTGTGAGCATTGCCATGGAGCCCGAAATCAACCCGCACGAGCAGACCTCGAACCGCGCCAATGTTCTGGCCTCTAAAATGAACAAATTTTTATCGGTGAGCTATTTTCGGCTGCTTTTGCCACTTTTGCACAATTCCATTTCGATCATCTGCCATATCAGCCGTATCGCCCACACCATCCGGTGTGCATTTCCGACTTGCTTCATTGCAAATCGATTGTCACATTCAAACTTGCGCCAATTTAGTGCATTATGAGAGATACAAAAGGCATGATCCTGGTGAGAGGAGCCCAGTCGCTTGATGCAAATGAAACGGAAATGCTGTTGCCTGCCAGGGCATTGTATGAAGCCATTGCAAACGAATTAGTTTGCTTGTTTAGGACGATTAGGACACTGATGATTATTGAAATGTTCGAGCTGTTGCATGAACTAGTCGCCGTCAGGAATGAGCTGATCTGGCTGGATGTCGGCCCATTGATCATGACTAAGCCCTGGCTTACGCTGGCCTGTTCGACCTCGAGACCTCTCGGTGTTGAGACGGCCAGTTCTCTGATTTTTTAGGAAATCCTTCCCACTCTTTCTCTTTTCACGTCGTGCTCAAGTTGATCTGAACGCTTACTGCATTGCGCGTTCACATGACTTGCGACACGAATCGAGCATGGCAGACCGGATTCGCTCACTGGCGACTGGCTAACTGGCTGATTGACTGATTGCTAGATCCCCTCGCTCACTGAGTGGATGCAAAGAGAGCTTGTCTAACCAACGATTTGTTTATAGAACAGCGAAAAAGGCGATATGATACGCAACCTGGTGCTTAGGAGGCCGTCAAAGGCAAACGGCTGGGCCTCTAGCTGTTCGACAATCGACTCGAATCTGAGCGAGCTGAACGGCGAAGGAAACGAGACGCTAGGCGTTCGAATAGTCAGCGGACTGACAGTGTCCGGAAGCGCGGGCGCGTTCGTCTCCGAAGTAAAAGAAGACTCAGTTGCGGAGCGAGTCGGACGCCTCCAGCCCGGTGATGAGGTGCTCAAGTGGAACGGTGTCTCCCTTCAAGGCCTCTCGTTTGAACAGATATGTGAAACTATGGCGCGCAGCCGTAACGAGCCAACTCTTAGCCTTGTAGTCAAATCGCCCAGAGAGTAGGCAGCAGCCACCTTCATCTCTCCTGTTCGCTTGTAATTTTCTTTGCTTTTCAGCAGTGAGACTCGTAGTCGCCTGCTTGCTCAGCTCAACTCCACAAGTAAGTGCATCCTTCCATTCTCAATTGTGTTCGATGTTGTCTTGTACTTGTGTTGTGATTTCACTCAAAGTTGAATTCGCCTCAATTGCGAGCGCCCCTCTTGCATGGTTCAAGCAGCAGCAGCAGCTCAAGAACAGCTCAGTTTCTCTAACTAAAGGTCAAATAGACCACGACGACGATTACGACGAAGCTGAAATTGTCTGCTCAATCAAGTCAGAAGTCGAAGCAGACTCGTTGATATTTGAGAGCATTACATTCTCTAATGGCGCTGGCCGATTTAAATCGACCGCGTTAGCCGTCCTGTTCATAATGGCGTGTCGCAATGATTCCAAGCGACATGCGATCGGCTCGTTGGGAAGCGATTGCTCTCCGTCCTCTGCCTCCTGCTCGTCCGGTGTGCTCAGCTCGTCGATAAGATTTGTTGACGATTCAGACGAGTCGATGCCGGCGAGTCCGATCAGGTTCGATCTGGTTCGCGTCAGAACCAAGCGACAGCAGACGCCCGGCATAAATCTACTCACCCGCTACATGGACTGCGCGCCCATGAAAGCAGTCTGCCTGCAGGAGAGTGTCGAACGGCGCCGGTCGGCCGCTCAGACCGGCAGCATATTTTCCTACAGCCAGTACGAAAAGAGCAGCGAGATCGCCTACTCGCCCATTCCGCGCATACTCTACGCCGACAGCATATCGAGCACCAAGCAGCGGCTAAAGCGCAACAAATTCTATTTCATGAAAAAGTTCGAGCTGAGAAGCTTGAGCAGCAAGACGGGCAGCCGTCAGCTCACCACGCCTGTTCTCATTTCGCATTTGAATAGACACAATTTGAACGAATCGCTGCTGCTGAACGGCTCGATAAGAATGACAGGCCGTGGCAGTGTTGCAGACGTTCAACGTTCATGCTCCATTCAGTACATCGACGAGTTCGATTTAAGCTGCCTGATGCTCGATGAGAGGAATCAAACCATTCTGTTCACACCCTCCGCCAACTCAATGGAAGTAATCGACAAGTCGCGGAAGGTGTTCAACACCGACTCGTCCTGTGTGTCGAACCTGTCGAGCGCATGCAGACACTTGGCCAAGTCACTAAGCGTTTTATTAAGCCCGTGCGGGGTCGGCAAGTACTCCCGCTGAGCGCCCAATTCATCAAAAAAATTCTTATTCATTTTACACTCCAATTTCTTCGATTTTTGTAACATTTCTGTAAATTGCCTCGCAACACCAGAAGCTTTTTCTAGCCTCCAATTCTTTCTCTATTTTAAGTCCAACAGCTAATTTTCACACTTTTGCTTCTTTCTTTTTGGCATTTGAATATTCACACCGACAAGTAATAAATTGCAATTTATGTGCGCATTCATGAGCCAAACAAATGTTCGTGTTGTGTTCCTGTTCGTCTCTAATCATCTTCTCTAATAATCTAATCGACTTTTTTTCCTGCTCGTCGCTGCCCTCTTTCTCTTTTAAACTTGAAAGAGCCAGCACAAGCCAAGCAGCAGATGAAGACGGACGGCGCATGTCTCGAGCGCACTGTCGCATCTCTGGAGGTGAGCGCATGACCAAATGCACAATCTGATGGCGTTCGCTCATTTCTCGTCTAGCTCAAGACATTTTTCGATCCGGGCGAATCGCAGTTGTTTGTCAACGTGTTGAGCGCAGAGCTCTATGACCCGCAGCCGTCTCGCAGTCAGCCCGTTCGGTTGAAATGCCTTGTAAAAGCGACCTCGGACTTGTAAAAACTGCTTATCTCTCGCGCGCCCTCGCCGCATTCGTTCTAATCGAGAAATATAAATTTCAAGCGAATCGTACGAACAGGTCGGCGACACTTGCGACCAGCAGCAGCAGCAAACTGGTCTCTTTCAGCTCAATCAGGCGTTCTCATTTGAATTCAGCCGTCAGATAAATATTCAAAATGCGAACGTGCTTGTTTCACTCAAGAACGCCAACGACGACCTTGACATCGGAAAGGTAAGCGATCCAACACCCAGCCGAGAGAGATGGAGGAAGTGACATTGGTTCGTTCAAAAGGGCCAACTTGAGCTCGCTCAACTCTCGCATCCGAAAGAGCTGGTCAGACTCGATTTAAAATCGGCCACCAGCTCGACGAGTCGAAACGGAACGCCGAACGCCAACAAGAGACGCCAACTTCCCCACGTGCCTTGCCTCAATCGTAAAGGTCAAGCATTTCCACACTTTTTCGTTCATGTCTGCCAAGGTTGCTTAACGCCGACTTGTCAAACAGGGTCGTCAGCTCCGGTCGTTCAGCAAGCAGCTAGCTTGGAAAGTCACTCGGAGATTGAGCTCGAGCCGGCGGTCGAAGAAACAGGCGAGTCGGAGGAGGACTGCAGCTCTTATCATCAGTCGATAGTGAACGACAAGCCGGCCGATAGAAGCAGGAGTCAATTTACCGCTCAGAGCTCGTTTCAATCCGACTCGGGCGCGGTTGAAAAGCCGAGCGAGAGCCAAGGTCTCTACAAGAGCCAAAGCTCTTCTCTGTCAGAAGCTGAATCAATAGAGCACGACGAGGATGACGATCAGTCGATCAGTCGCGCTGACTCCAACGCTCCAATAGCCCCGAAGCCGGTCCATACTCTCTCGACGCCACATCTTGCTCCCAACAAGCTGAATGGCAGCTCGGCAATCAAAAAGCAGCTGACAAACGCGCCGGTCACCAACTCAGGCCCGCTCATGTCTAATTCGTCGTTCGATTTGGGCGAAAGCGAAGGCTTTTACTTGAAGAGCGAACGAAAGCCGAACGAGGCGAGCAAGGGCAGCCGCATGCCGGCGGCCATGAGCAAGAACCGCAGTCGACCCGAGCGCCTATTCTCAGCCGGCATGCTGAACGAAAAGGCATTCACCAACTCGGCCAAGAACTTGTACAACGTGTCGCGCACTGACCTGCCTGTGTTCGAAGGACAGAATCAATATTTGCACAACAGCGCCGACAGCGTGCACTCGGCTCGGTCAGAAATGCTCGAAGCAGCCGGTCGCCAGCACAGTCTGGATCACAATTTGACAAACAGAGTCGGACAGATCAGTTCTATCCAAGAGCTGGACAAGCAGGGCAAGGCGAGCAGTCAAAGTGAATCGACTCCCATTCTGCCGGGCGTGGTCGCTCCCATGTTCAACAAGACGAACGCCGATGAAACATTAGCCAAGAACGAGGAGGCAAAAGCAGATGGCACTCAGTCGGACTCGGCAATCTTAATCAACAACGTGAACGAGGTGAGCGCAGCCAACACCAGCCAACCGACAGGCAACCAGGCAAATAACAAGAAGCGCCGTCCGAGCATGGCCAAAGCCCTGGTCATTCTTGGCCTCTCCAAGAAGAGCAACAGTGCCAGCAATCTGGCGTTCGGTAGCTAATTGCAAATTCCAATGCTACTCTCTATTTTCTCTAATCGATTCGATGCAGGCAAACGGTTCGGTTTCGCTCGATCGGAGGAGTATGGCATGACACCGGAGTTACGCAGCCGCAGTTCAGACGATTCGGAGGAGAAACGAAAGCCCAGGTGAGCCAAGTCTGCGAGTGAAAAGAAGCCAGCTGATCTCTAATGAGTAAATTGAATTTTAGACTTTGGTCCGGTGCACTGCGTCTTCCACACGAGCAAGCTTACATGGAGTTCATCGAACATCTAGGTCCCGGGCAAAAAGTCAGCCGCCAAGTGCTCGGTCTGCCTTGTCTGGGCGAGCTCAAAATGCTTCTCTCTATCGAAGCACAAAAGCTCAACATTGAAATCATCGAGTGTCGGAATTTGAAGCTAAAAGCCGGCACTCGGACCCCGCCAAGTAGGCAAACGCGCTGCTTTTCAAAAGCTCCCTGTTTCTAATTCGCACTATTTTGTTGCGATTGCAGACGTTTACGTGAAACTCTACCTGTTTCACGGCAATCTGTGCGTCGAGAAGCAGAAAACGGGCGTTCAGCGACGCACTCTCAACCCCAACTATCAGGAAGTGATCAAATTCGACTCGGACTACAGAGGCAAAGTGCTACAGGCGGTTGTTTGGGGCGACTTTGGCAAGCTGGACCGCAAGTCGTTCATGGGCATTGCGCAAATAGTCCTCGACGATGTAAATTTAAACACGATGGTCGTCGGCTGGTACAAGCTCTACTCGATAACGTCGATAATCACCGACTTTTCGGTGATCGCCTCGGTCGGTGAATTGGCCAACGTGGACAGCGGCTACAGCATTCACTCAAAATAGCTTCATTCCTTCTTTGCTTATGTATTCCCATCTCATCTGCAGCAACCTGCAGCCAAGCTGTACAAAGCCGACTGGTTGCTGAGGCCAGATCGCTTAACCAGATTGCAGCTTGACCAACCTTCTTTCCTTCTCTCAACACACATTCATTCGAATATTATTGCCATCAATCGTTTATTCTCTATTTGCGTTGAATTGAATTCAATTTTGGCTTTTCCTCAGATGTTTCAATCCAAAGTTTTTTGGCTTCTTCTTCTACTTTTTCGTCGCCTTTTTCCTTCGACAATTTGTTTGCTGGCGGCAAAATACAAATTCAATACAAAATCAATAAATCGCAAAATATCATCATGACGATAACGTGCGTGAGCATCCTTTCTGTCAAACAAAGAATCAAAAAGAAACGAGGAAGAGGGCAGATAGAATGCATAGATGAAAGGGAAAAGAGAAGGAAAATTGAAGACCTGCCGTCGATCGATAGTCCCCTTCTAGTTTATGCCGGTCTTAAATTATAATTGCCGTGGGTGGCAATTTCGAAATTACAAGCCACGATGAGCAATATCTTGCTCGTGCTGATTGCAGACTGTAAACGAACATCCCATTGATGATCGGCACGGCCAGGATTCTGTTTACGACCGCAAGTCTCAATTAAACAGATTTTCATTGCCAAGCAGATTTACGATTCGATCGAGTCGAAAATCAGATAAAGACGACGAGGGTGATACCGAACGGAAAAAGAACTCGTCAGGCGCTGCGTAGACCATTTTCGTCTGCTTTGGCAAGCGTTGCAAATCCAATTGTTCTCTAATTATGAACTGAAATATTTGCTCGAATGGCAACTGACTACCGACTGAGTGAGTGAGCGAATTTCGGCGAGAGAGAGAGAGAGAGCACTAGCTCGCCGCGATTCGAAAATAGAGCAACACCAACAGAAAGAGAGCAAGAGGCGAAATCTGGATTCGAGCATGTTCACTTTGATAAACAACAGCGTGAGGCAGCTGCTCTACGTCGTTTCAAAGAGCATCTCTCCGAGAGGTGAATCTGAGCGCTCACCTTTGCCGGTCTACCTCTAAAATTCAATTCATATAAAGTCGGCAAGAAAAAGCCACGGCCATTCACTCGCTCTCCTCTCGCTTGCTATTTATTCTTCGACTTTTCTCTTGACATCTGAATTCACTTGTTGTTTCGCACTTTTTCCAAATTGAACATTTTTCTCGACTTCTAATGTAGACGAGACGAGTTGGGAAAGACTTGACGGGCATGCCAATGTGAGAATGACAGAGACTGGCCAAGTCAAAGTGAGCATAGACGCGGAGACATGTTACATCCACGTGACAGGCATGTCTTGTGTCCGATGCATAAATCGCATCCAGGACAGCCTAAAAAAAGAAGCCGGCATAGTCGACGTGCAAATTGCGCTTCTGACCGAGAAAGCAGACATCAAATACAATCCGGAGTATCTCATTCCGTCGCAAATAGCAGGCATGATTCAAGAGATGGGCTTCGGCGCCAAAATTCTCGACAACGAGCCGACACAAAAAGAAGGCGAAGTCGAGCTGCACATTGAAGGCATGACCTGCGCCAGCTGCGTCTACAAACTCAGCCGAGAGACCAAGAAGCTGAAAGGCATGAAAGAGGTCAACATCTCGCTGCTGACCAACAAAGGCGTCTTCAAATTCGACCCAGAGTCGTCGCTGGGCGCGCGCGACATCATCAGCCGAGTGGAAGAGCTCGGCTTCAAGGCCTCGCTCACCAGCGGCGAGTCCAAGTCGGCCCTGTTGGCCAACAGCCATCGCAAAGCGATTCGAATGTGGCGCAATGCGTTCATTCTGTCGCTCATGTTCGGCTTGCCCTCCATGCTCGCCATGTTCGTGTTCATGTTCTTGATGCCAGCCATGGACGCCTCCTCGCACTCGAACAAGACCATGCATTCGATGCACACGCAGTTCATGATCATGCCTGGCCTGAATCTTGAGAACCTGCTCATGTTCCTGTTCTGCACGCCAGTTCAAATATTCGGCGGACGCCACTTTTACCGACAGGCTTACAAGGCGCTCAAGCAGCGCACCAGCAACATGGACGTGCTGATCGCGCTGGCGTCCACCATCGCCTACGCTTACAGTCTGATCGTGCTCTTGATCGCCATCATCTCACGCTCGCCGTTCAGTCCGACCACATTTTTCGACACGCCGCCCATGCTGATGATATTCGTCTCGCTGGGCCGATGGCTCGAGCACGTGGCCAAAGGAAAGACCTCCGATGCCCTGTCGAAGCTTCTCTCCCTGCAGCCGATGGAAGGCTGTCTGGTCAGCCTCAACGAACAGGGCAGTGTGACCAGTGAGAGAATGATTGACGCCAATCTCATAAAGCGGGGCGATTTGATCAAAGTTGTGCCTGGCGGCAAGATACCGGTCGACGGCAAAGTGGTCCAAGGCCAGTCAATGTGCGACGAGTCAATTATCACAGGAGAGGCGATGCCTGTTGAGAAAAAGGCCGATTCGATTGTGATCGGCGGCACAATAAATCAAAACGGCTCCCTGATCATTCAGGCAACACATGTGGGCAAGGACACGGCGCTGAGTCAAATCGTTCGCCTGGTTGAAGAAGCGCAGACATCTAGAGCGCCGATCCAAGAATACGCCGACCGCATCGCGGGCATATTCGTTCCTCTCGTCTGCCTGGTCTCTTTGCTCACGCTGGGTCTCTGGCTGGCGATCGGAGTGATCGATTACAAACTGATCGATCGCTACTCGCCTTACCATCGCGAAGAGGGCGACGAGATTGGCAAACTGGAGAAAACAGTCGAGCTGGCGTTTCAGTTCGCCATCACTGTTTTGTGCGTGTCATGCCCTTGCGCTCTGGGTCTGGCGACGCCCACTGCTGTCATGGTGGGCACCGGCGTGGGCGCAATCAACGGCATTCTGATCAAAGGAGGAGGGCCGCTCGAGACCGCCTGCAAGATCAAGTCGATTGTCTTTGACAAGACAGGCACAATCACTCGCGGCTTTCCCAGTGTGACCAATTTCATAAAAATTGTCGACGAAGAGGTCATCTCTTTCGCCAGTCTGGTCCACGTGATCGCAAGCGCCGAGGCCAGCTCTGAGCACTCTCTCGCCCGAGCGGTAGTCGAGTTCGGCAAACGAGCCCTCTCCAATGAGCCGCTCAGTCGATGTGTCGACTTTCAAGCCGTTTCGGGCTGCGGTCTCAAGACACAAGTGCTAGTCGATGCCACCACACAGGCAACATTTAGTCCATCGCGGCCGGTCGAATGCGAGTTGACAACTATCCGAAATGAGCAGGCGGGCGAAAAACTCGGCAAACTGCAGTACCCGCCGGTAAACGAAAACGGCTCTCGAGTCTACTCGGTGTTGATTGGCAATCGCGAATGGATGCGGCGCAACTTCTTGACCGTGAGCGAGAAGCTCGACGCCAAAATGGAATCGTTCGAACTGATGGGCAACACGTGTGTGCTGTGCGCCGTCAACGGAGTAGTGGTCGCAATAATCGCCATCGCGGACATGGTCAAAGACGAAGCGCATCTCGCCATCTACACCTTACAAAACATGGGCCTCGACGTGGTCTTGTTGACCGGCGACAACAAGAAAACCGCGCTCAGCATCGCCAAGACAGTGGGCATAAGGCACGTCTACGCCGAAGTTCTGCCATCGCAGAAGGCGCGCAAAATCGAAGACCTTCAAAAGCAGGGCCTCAAAGTGGCCATGGTCGGCGACGGTATAAACGACTCGCCGGCGCTCGCCCGAGCAGACGTGGGCATTGCGATCGGCACCGGTACCGATGTGGCTGTTGAAGCGGCCCACGTGGTCCTCATTCGCAATGACCTGCTCGACGTGGTGTCGGCCATTCGACTGTCAAAGAAAACGGTGCGGCGTATTCGCCTCAACTTTGTGTTTGCCACAGTCTACAATCTGGTGGGAATCCCGATCGCCGCCGGCCTGCTGTTGCCGTTCGGCATACATCTCAAGCCGTGGATGGCCTCGGCTGCCATGGCACTTAGTTCAATTAGTGTCGTATGCTCTTCTCTAATGCTCAAGTTCTTCAAGAAGCAGTCGGTGCAAAGTCTCAAGACGCCAGCATATCTCCGACATTTGTACAACGACAAACTGCAAGACGACCAAGTATCGCTGCATCGCGGCGTGGACGGCTTTGACAAAACGCCCACAGGCAGCATATTCGACAGCCTCAAGTCGATAAGGCTGGGCCAGTTCATTGGACGTGGCGAAGCGACCAACGGCAAGCTCGGCCATCCGGACAATCAAGGCCTTCTCACTGTGCCGGCCGACGACGACGAAGACGACATCGAAATGCAGCCCGTGTTTGATGTCAAGAATGTAAAGGCGTGAGGCAAATCAAAAATCTAAAACCAACCAACCAAGTAAACAAGGCAAACCCAGCAGCAGCAACAACAACAACATAACTCTATCAGTGAAATGACACCGTTTCCATCTTTATCACTTTTTAAAATTCAACTTCACGACTCGTTATGTCATTTCCGGTTTAATTAATGTTTCCGCACCAATTGAGGTTGACGCTTGATCCAATTCGTTCGATAGAGTCAATAAATAAATAAAAAATGTTGCAAATTACTCGTTGAACTTTAATTGCCCGTAATGAGCTAATACGAAAAGTGCCAATCGAGACGAGAGTACAAGGCCTCTTGAAGCGGCCTCTCTTCTCAATTGACGCATGTGCGTGCGAGTAATTTCATTTGAGCATTTCAAGTAGTGAGCAACTCGGCGAGCAGCGGGCGCGGGTATTTAACACTTTACCGACAAACAGTCAAACAAGCAAACGAGCTGAACAACAAGACGAAAAACAACAACAACAACAACAAGAGGGAAACTAAGTCGAAATTGCCGAGGCTGCATTTCTCCGGTCTGAGAAGCACAAATTGAATAAAAACTTTGAAAGAAACAAGGCGGTAGAGAGTGTTTTAGAAATCAGCCACAAGCGAATTGAATCGCGAGACTCAATTTTTCATCCAGAGCCAGAAACACATAAAAGTGAATGGTGGAGTGCGCGGGTCATGATAGGTTGCGCGAAGCAAATCGTCGCAGCCGGAGTGAGCGTGCAAAAGATTGATGCAGTCGCACCGGCTAAAAATAAATCGGCGCCTAAATTGAATCGCAGAGAAAAGAGCGGAAAATAATATTTTTTAAATATGGCATCGGTCGCCCATAATCGCTAGCATACAGCATGAGCGCCAAAATTGAACGCCATCTTTTAGCCGGATTCGTTTCTTTTTCTACTTTTCTACCGTTATTAGCAATAGTCGTAGGGTATCTTGAATCATGACGCTAAAGCCCTGACTACGCTACTGCGTGCAAGTGTGTGTGGCAATGAAACAATTGGAAATGAAAGGGACCAGTTGTGCCAGAGGGCACAATCAGGCCATGCCATATTGTGTTGCCTGCTGCTCTCGACGGGCTTAAGCATCACGTGCGATCGAGTGCGCTCTGTTGCGAACCAAGTCAAGCAAATGAACAGGTTCGCAGCCGGGCTGGTGCGATTATTGAACTGGGACGAAGTCGAACCAGGCAGCAACACTTCCGAGCAATATTGCAGCTAAATTGCGCCACTCTACTTTTCTAGGTGAATTAAAGTGATGGTGTAATGGCGTGGCAAACCGAGCTTGTCAAAGACATGGACTCGCCGTCGTGGTCGTCGCAGGGCGAAAAGGTTCCCGATTTGGTGTTTGTCGAAGAGCCAGTTGGCTTCGATCGCGCTCAATTCATCAAGTAAGTAAACCCCGGTTTTTATCGCTTCTTGTCTCCTCTCTGCCTCGACAGGCCTCGAACCGCTGCGAGCCGATCTCAAGCCGATTGTTTCACAAACTCGTTCATTTATTCTTGTTGATTTGTTTTATCGCTTGCCTGCTCCAGCCTGACGTTTGCTCTTTTTCCCTCTCTCTCTCTCTTTCTCTGTGTGTTTCTGGCGCCGTCCCTTTCTTTCTTTCTCTCTAGCTTTTTCTATTTTGTTCGCTTTCTCTCTCTCTCTCGCGCGCGCGAGTTCATGTTTTTGTTCCCAAAACAAGGTGAACAAACGAGACCAGAAGCGAGTATTTGTGCGCGTCAAAAGAAAACAGAAGCGCGATGCCAAATGGGTTCCTCATTATTCACTTTTCCACCTCTAATTCGCCCTCTCTCTCTCTCTCTTCATGAGTTCGACTAAATCATTGGCTGCCTGCTGCGATTCTATTTTGAATGAGATCTGTTTGAACGATCTAAAACTCCGTTTCGGCTTTTAAAGGCCTCTGTTTCTGCCGTCAATGATTTGAGTGGCGAAAAACATTGTTGTCGAACTCGAGTCAATGTTTGGCCGCCACTCGTCATGTCTCCAGCTTCTAGAATGGCTCAGGCCGCTTGCAAAAGTGATCAAGAAAAAAAGGAGCAGAATTGATCAGCTGAATTATTCAAAAGCACATTTCTGGCTTCACTCTCAGCTTTTGTTTATGCTCGTGAGTGTGTGTGTGTGTGTGTGTGTAGGATGAGAACCAAGTGTTGGATTGAAAGAGAGCAGCGAAAGAGAGGCAGGGCGGATCAAGAAGTGGAACGAGCCAGTAAAGTGGTCGTCGCTCCCGTTGCTTTTGGCTTAAACTCAGACTTTTCTAATTTGCGTTTTAGCAAACCCGATCCAAAGGCGACAGAGAGGCCGACCGGTCTAAGAGGTAAATCGCGTCTAAAAGCGGCTGCTCTATCTGGCTGAATAGTCACGTTGCATCCAAAGGATTTAATGAGAGCTTGGCCTTTCCGAATCGACTGAAAGCCGGTGATAGGGAGCTAAAGGGCGACTCGGCGTTTAGATACCTGGCCTCGTCCACCTCTCGTTTTTTCAGCAATTTAACTCGCCTGAGCGGATCGCAGCAATTGCTCTCCGATTTGGAGAAGGGTGCCCATCTGACCGAGATGCCTCAGCCGGACACGAAGCTGGTGAACGCGTCGTTCAAAGCCGGACAAAATCTGACCAGCACCAGCAACCAGGTCTCATTCGCAGATGCGCGCCTGAACCGAAGCAACTCAAGGTCAAACAACAGTTTGAACAATTTACTCAATCGAGCGCTTCCAAACAAGTCACCGTCGAGATTCTCCAACTTGACCGGCACGCCTCTGTCGCAGCATTCGAACGTGCGCCAGCTGATGCTGAACGGCGAAAGACAGCGGCCGGCAGTTGTGCTCGGCCGCTCGGCCACAATGAAACAGACGAACAAAGGCCGGCTTGACTCGATCGACTTGGACAAGAACAAGCTGCTGCTGGCGAGCCGTTCGTCTTCGTTCCGCACTCAACGAGAGAAAAACAGCCTCAGCAACTACTTCTCGCCCGCTTCGGTCAACATGCTGGTGGGCACCGCATCTACATTCAGCAAGACGCCATTTCACTCAGGCGCTCCACAAAACGATGCTTCCGGTTTAATAAGCTCCAACTATCTGACGACCATGAGCATTTTGCCGTCAAACAAGGCGCTGGCGGCCAATCGGCGCAATCTGGGCTTCAGCCGCTCGACCCTGAACGAAACGTCCGAGTCGAACAACTTCTTTACGAACGCGGCGACAAACAGCCAGTACAAGAGCAGCAGTCCAAACAACGAGTCCAACGACGATATCTACCAGAATTTGATGCAAAAACTGCGAACCGAGGCCGACTCGAACAAGCAAAGCGAAAAGACCAGCGTGAGCAAGCGAGTCATCAGCTTGGATTTGATCAAGGCCGATCGCAACGGCGTCAATGAAGAGTCCGACAAGCAGCCAGAGTCTACAGAGCCGGCCAGCGTCCGAACCAATCGGCTTCAAGTAAACAGAAATCGAACTCGGGCCGATTTCTCTTCGCGCGCAGACGAGAAAGTCGACTCGAGTGAGCGAAAACAGACAAACCGAGTCGTCGAAGCGCAGCCCGCCGTAGCCGATTCCATTCGGCAGACAAACAGCAAACCGATCGACTCTCGATTCTTGTCGGCGCGAAGCACCCGCAACGAGATCGAGCCGACTCACATGCCGCTGGAGATAAAGCGAGCGAACGACTCGTCGCTTCGAGCGCCCAGTCCCATCTCAATCAAATCAAGGGACGTGAACGACTCGTATGCGTACACGAACGTGCAGCAGTACATCGAAGAGAACGAGCTGATGAGCGCAGAGAAGGCGCACTCGATCAGATCGTGGATCAGTTGCGTAAACAACTGCATGCGAGAATGGGAGAAGCAAGTCTGCTCAATCTGTGAACATTAAACTCTCTCTCTCTCTCTCTCGCAGCCGCCGCCGCCACTCTCTGTTGTCTCTCTCTCCAGCTGAACTATTTGCTAAACCATTGAAGCTGTTGGCCAGCCAATCTGGACCACTCGATCTTGCTCTTATTTTTTCATTTCTACTTGCTTTTTGGCTGCTAAAATTGATTTTTTGTTCATAAAATTGACAACAATCTTTGCTTCAAATCTCTGAACAAGCAGCTCATCAGCGACTCGCTCCTGAGCAATCATCAGAGGGCGACTCCTCTTGCGTGTCTCAGCTGCGTTGTTGTTTACTTGTTTAAAACTCTCGAGAACGAGTAAATCACAACAACCGAGTCATTTAGCTAAACGGATAGATTACAGAGATCGTTCGCGTTCGATTTTTGCGCGCTTTTCGGCCGCTTTTATTCGTGTTTTTGTTTTGCTTTTAAATAGGGTATATTCAGGTGGCGCTCGAATTTTCAGACCAAAAGGAGCGGACAAAGAGGTCAGCAGAGAGGCAAACGAATTGAAACGAATCGAAAACATTTCAAACAACAAATAAACAGAGTTGAGTCAAGCACTTTAAGCCTCCGAAAGTGGTATTGACCACACTCTTGTGGGCGCATTGTTCGCGATTGAATAAGAATCGTGGTCGTGCCCACTTGTGGATTGCATCGCCCGACCGGGACTTGTATTTTCAACACCCACTCACGCACACACACACACAAAAGCAGAGAGGAGGCAGACACGCGCCTGCACTAGAGGCGAGTGGCAGCTCAGAATTAAGCAACGAAAAACCGATTGAGAACGAGCAGGCGCTTCTACTGGCCGATGCGGCGATGAACTTGATTTCGGGTCAATTTTCCTATTTTTAATTATACAAGTTGGCTGACTTGGCCGACTCACTTGGCGCAGTAGTTGGTTTGCTTGCTCGATTTCTACTCGCAATTCAGAATTTGAATTGAAAGAAAAAGCAAAGTTTGCGCTGAGCGTGAGATTCACACGCTGATGCTGACTTGCCCAATCGTTAATAATAGCAAACGTAAATATTGGTCAGCAAGCAAGCGGGCAGGCATTATCATCGCTGCGTGAGAGTGAATAAGCCAAGAGAGGCACACAGACAGAGGCACACATAAAAGGCACAATGGAGCGACATGGGCAAGTTGCTTCAACAATTAGTGTCAATTTATACGGCCACGACGACGCGTGTTAGACGAGATTACGACCAGGACTGGTGAGAAATGAGACGATTTTTGATAAGTTTGAATAAGCGGCCTCAAATATTGGCAACAGACATTCGATATCTGCTCGCTCTTGGTTGAGCCCACTCTCTTTTCATCGCTCACTCTGCGCTCGCGTTCCGTCCACTCCTCGCCGGCCTAGCTCTACATCTCCACCGCATCGTGAGTCTTGTTTTATTTTATTTTGTGTTTCGTTGTTGTTTTATTTTCGATGTGGTGGTAGTGGTCGCCGTCGTTTTTGTTGTGTTGGTATTTTTTTTTGTTGTTGTTGTTGTTATTTCTCTCGTGTGCCCTCTCCATCCATTGCTTACTTTGTTTCGCTGCTTGGTCTAAATTGCAAATATTGAAAAGTGAGCCACGGATTATATGGGCTAGTGGCCTGTGATGGGATAACTGCACAAAAAGCGGCCGCCACTGCATGGCTGCGTTCTAATTTAGTTTCTGCGGTCACTTTTCTTCTTCTCCTTTTTTTTTAATTTTTTTCCTCTCTCGCTGCCTCGTTCTCTTCTTTGCATGTGGCGGTTTTCGGCCCCAACTCATCGAGCATTGTGCTCTTGCTCCTCATTCGGATTCAATTGTCTTTCAGAGCGACTTGCAAACGTTCAAAAATTGTCTAAATCTTCTTTCAGTCATATCCGAACCAAGAGAGAGATTTCACTTTTAAGCAAAGTCTTCTGCTGGCCAACCCAAAGATTTGGGCCATTCTTTTAATTTGCATTTGCTCGATCTAAACAAGAGAATGCCTAGTCGCTAAGTGGCCGAAATTCACCTTAACGAGCTGGCTTTGATCGATTTATGGCCGCTCGGGGTGGCTTGTTCTGATCAACTTTGTGTAATGAATGAATGAGGTGAACAAGGCACTTGACAGAACCTCTCTCTTCTGTTTCGTTCTCTCTCTCATTTGCTCTTTCTTTCGTTTGCTCTCTCTCTCTGGTTCTTGCTCTCTCTGTCTACTTCTTGCCTCTGAGCGGCGCTATTTGGTCTCAATTCCACTTTTATTTGCCAACTTGCACTCACTTGACTCTTGAATACCAGTCAGTCGTCGACGGCGCCAATCAGAGACAAATAAGAAGCAAATTTGGGAATGTCCTCAAGAGTTCAAATCAATTTCAATTATGCTCGCTGCCACACGACCGTGTCCAACTTCGGTCTTTCACCTTATTTTTTTGATTGTTTGTTTGCGAGTGTCGTGTTTGGTCTGCGGCCTTGAAAGGCTCAAATCATAAGCCTTCTCTCTCTCTCGTTTCATTTAATTCTATTTTGGTTTCATCGCTCGTGCGCTTCTATTCTGCGCCATATCACAGGACAGGGCAAGGTAAATATAAAGAAACAAAAAAAAAACGAAACGATCGACATTCAATTGAGGTTTCACGCGCTTTATGACAAGCTTGATCCCCTTTCTGATCGGCTCATGTGTGTGTAGGCGACTGTCCGCTCGTTGACTGGCTCACGTGTGCGTTGATCAAACTACTACTCTAGTGTTGTTTTCTTTTTATTTTAATCTTTGATTGATAGATTGACGAGCGTAAAGCGATTTTGTCAAAATTCCACACTGAGGCCATACACAGGCATGTGGTGCTCCTCTTCGATTTCTTATCTCTTGTTTAACGACCGTAACCCTTCAAGTGCTCATGATAGGAACAAAAAAAACAGTGTCCTCGTCTTTCTTTCTTTCTCTCTCTTTTCTTGAAGCTCGCATTTAATTTACTTTGCTCTTAACTTCCATTCTGTCCTTCTCTCTCTCTCTCTCTGTGCCCTTCTATTTTTTTCCTCCACTTTTTGTGCTTTCGTTCATTGTTGTTGTTTTTTCCTCTTGATCGACAATAGCTCATTTGATTTCCATATCGGAATGACCTCGAGCCAGCGTTGGCTTGAATTTTTAATTGATTTCTCTTACAATTCCAATAAAACGCGCCTCGCGTCCGCGTATTAGCTGAGACTCGTTCGCCGCTCAACTTATTTCATACGACTGCCCGCTATTTCCGCGCCGGTCAGCTGCCGCTGCGATCGATTCAGAAGCACACACTCCGACACATTCAGGTGCATAATTCAAATGTCAACAGGCCTTTAATCGGCTTTTAATTTTTATTTTTTCTACGCCCGCGCGCGCGCCCGTTATAACTCTCGGCCATGTTCTATTTGATTTTGCATTTTCTAGTCCAATCCTAATTTATCGGCCGTTTGTACACATTGGACAGCAGCAGCAGCCGCGGCCGGCATGGTTGTCACTTTGTGATGGCCATTAGTCTCTCGATGTCGGTTCGCTCTGGGCGTCCGCTTGCTCATTTTTGCCCGCGCGTTTAATTGCACTACACTTTGCACGCATGGCCGCCAATCGGGCCGGCCACATGGCACCTGATAAATCGTTTGTTCACATGTCGTCCTGGTCGGCATCATTAATTGCCCGTTGATAAGCAGACGCGATCGTATTTGCAATTTAAAACTGAACAGTTTTATTTGGATCACATTTTGAACGGACAGCGAGTGAGAGAGGGCCATATGCCCACAGAGAGAGAGAGAGTCAGCGCGAGAGATGAGAGGAGCTAAGCAGGGAGGGGGCTAGAAGCTAGCAAGTCAACTGACTGTCGACTGGCAATTTGTAGTTAGAGCGGCCCGATTTGCTGACCTGCCATGCAAATGTAGTCGTCTGACCGGTCGACTTTTCAATGTGTCGGCCATGGCCACCACTTGGCCATTAAGCAAACGCAAACTCGATTAATTTTATTTTTCTTTTTAATGTAACGACCATGCAGGCGAATAAGGCGGCGGCCATAAAAAAAAAAGAGAGCAAAGCGCGCTCATTAAAGACTCGTCAGACGACTAGTCACGGCAGTTGTTGTTGTTTCAAACAGATTTAATTTCAAAACGCTCGTTCTTCTCCGCCTTTAGAATCTCATTATGGTCTCGTCCAGAAAAAAGCAAAGCAACGCAAGCAGCGGTGGCATCAACACGGAGGAGGGAGTTGGCCGAAACGCGAATCACAAAACTGACGGCCGGCAAATTGAAAGGGTAAAGCAGCACGTGAGCGAGTCTATGCGGTTTAAAGTTGCAATCCGAGTGCAGATTGGACTAGAGAATCGAGCGTTCGAAAGCGACGAGCTTATTGCTATCGAGCAGGAGCGAACAATTGCGAATCGTCACGAACACGTCTGTCTGAAGCAAATTCGCCATCTAAACTCGGACGGCGTGACCACAATCAGCACAGGTAATGAGCTCAAGCGCACTTTGCTAACAAACCAATTTAATTGTTTGAGAGCAGAAAAAGAGTTCATTTACGACTACCCGCCCAAGCACAAGCGAACAAGCAGCCAGCAGTTTGAGACTGTGGAAAAACTGGCAGCGGCCGCAGCAGCAGCGACCGCTCAGACGGTCGGTCCGATCCCGAACTTTGGTGAGAGCCTCTCTGCACTGATGGAGAGCAATCGAATCAACGAGACATGTGGCCATGCCGAGACGGGAATAAACCAGAGTCACGGATTTGCATATGGCAACTGCGCTCAAGTGGCCGTGAACGCGGCCTGTGTGCCGGCCAGCAGCAGCTCTGTGACCGCGTCGACCATATCGGAAAGCGAAGCTCGTCTCACCAAGAGCTGTTCGCTCTACGAGATGAAACTGAGGAAGCGACGAGCGTGCCAGCTCAAGGCGCTCATTGTCCTCCTTGGGATGGTGTCGGCCGCCTGCATCGGCTGCATAATGGCCTTTTTCTTTCTTCGCTACGCCCAAGAGCACCAGCGCTTTCTCCAGTTCACACAGAAAATGGACGACAATGGTGAGAGGCGACTCTTTTTGCTTTTAGCACGCGTCTGTCTTAATCGTGTTTTGCAGCCAAAAAAGGCTTCAATCAGTTTAGAATCAAAGTGCCGTTCAAATTGGCCGCGGCGAGCTCAAACGATGTCGACACTCAAGTGGCTGCGCACAAAATAGAGGAAATCGTAAGTCTCTCTGTTTTTCTGCTCGACTTTTGCTCAAATTTATTCTCAAATTATTAAATTAGATCGAGCAAACGTTCAGAAGCATGAACAACTCGGTGGTCAGGAAGCGTCTGCATCGACTCGACCGTTCAGATGGTTTTGGGGATTCGAGTGATTGGACCGATGTTTACATTGACGTTGAACTGCAGAATGCGAACGACTTTCGTGGTGCGCCGCTTCTGCTCACTTCTAAGCGCCGCCTGAGTCTTCATCAAGAGTCAACTCTGGCCCAAGAATTCAAGCAAGCCTTTGAGACGGTCAGTTTCAAGCAAATGAATTTGGATCCTCGAGTGTTTGAGGTGAACACTCGCTCGATTGAGATCTTCTTTTATCCGGACAAGGACTTGCTTGAGCAGCAGCCGGACCAGAACGAGCCCAAGAGTGTGATGGGCTTCAAAGTCGAAGAGAGCACCACAGAGCGACGCATCGAAAGCCAGCCGACTCCTTTGGCTACCAGGCGCCATCAAGTTTGGACTATTGGCGCCCAATCGACTTCCAAACAGCCGTTCTCTCAACTCCAGACCCAAACAACGAGTCCGAGTGAACCCACGACTCGATTCAGTCCCCAGTCGACGCCTGCAACAACTTCAACTCGCCCATCGACAGTTTACAAGACCGAGCGGCAGACAACCACCGTCAAAGAGACCACAACTACGTTTCAAAGCACAACTCAGACAAGTAGCCAGAGGCCTTCCACAACTGAAGCCCAAAGCCCTCAGGGAGTTATTGAAGTAAAAAAGCCAGGCGACGGGTTGAGAAAGGAACGGCCCGGACAGCAGTTCAGGGTGTATGCGGTCGAGTCGCTTCTGGACCAGATGATCAAGAAACACTCGCCACAGAAATCAACTGAAGCAAGTCATCGGACGTCGACCACAAGCCTAGAGCCGACTACAAGCACTCGGCTGCCTACGACGACCACTACCCTGCCCACAACAAGCACAGAAACTACAAGCAGAGTAACAAGCGAGGCCACTAGACCAGCCGCAATCGAAGAGGCGTCCCCTGCCGCTTTTAAAAGCTCAGAGAATAGGCCAGAGTCCACCTCAGCTCCGCCATCCACCCCGTCCACATCAACATCAACAGCAACAACAAGTACTTCTACTATTAATAGGATAAAAACGGTCGCGCATGAACCAAGCCAAATGAATGGGAACTCAGCGCTCGGGCTAATCGTGCGAAATCAGCTGGCGCAGAACTACAAATCAGATGTCATAAATCGGCTGATGGCCATTAAAAATTTGATGAAAAATCTAATTGCGAACGATCAAGGACTCGAGAAAGAAAGAAATTCAGACAAGAGATCAACAACGACAGAAGCAGCCGCTCGAACCAAAACCGAAGGCCTCGAAACGACTGCGGCAGTTGAAGCCTCTCTGTCCAATGAGAAGATCGGAGCTTTAGACAGTTCGTTCGAGGCTCTAATCGAGCTGTCCAGTTTAAACAACACAATAATCACCAAGTTTCTTTAAGCATCGTATTCCGTTTCTTCCTAGACTGATGATTTTGATTACCTTATTGTTTCTTCACAGCTGAAAGAATAAAACGTCCCTTTCATAGACGATTTCTGTGTTGCTTTGCTGCTCGTCAAAAGACGAAAGAGAAAATCTGTTGCGTCAGAATGCCGTGCGCGCATAATCAAGCCGTCAACGTAGTCATGGAACTCGCACCTTTGTTAAATGTTTGAACTCAAACGCCCATAATAAACAGCCAAGCCAAGAGCAGCGGGGAAACTTGGGCCACAAAGAGTCGAGATGTGCTCCAGTCAAGATTTGCTGGCCGCGTTCAAGCTGCTGATCGGCAACGATGAGATCGAAGTGTCGGTAAGGCAGACTTGGTTGCTCTCAGGCGGTTCTCATGAGGTCGCTGTGCTGTAGGAAGGAAGCGCAGTTGTGGCGCCCATGTGCGACGAGCAAAACTTGATCTACTGGGTGCCTTCAGTGATCTACAGCATCAACCGGTCGGAAAAGCCGTGCCAAGTCAGAGTGAAGCAGTTCAACGGTCGAATGGAAACATATGAACTGGGCGAGGTGATTGCGATTAGTCCGAGAGCCTACCGGCCCATGGTCAAGTTCATTAAGAAAATGAGCTCCAAGTACATGGCGTGAGTAGAGCTGACTAAACAAATTGTGCCCAAAGAGTCTCATTGGCGACGGTTAAAAGCGATTGGAAGAAAATCTCGTCCGTTCTCGACGACAACGACATTGAGTTGCCCTACAGCAAAGCCAAGGTCGAAGAGTTCAAGAGAGAGATCGCAGGCCAAGTGGAGAACGGACTGCAGACGAGTGAGTGTTGCGTTTCGATTCGAATTCGGTTGAATGGCGCTGAAGCTGACTCAAGTCGACTCGGCCCGAGAAAATCCGGACCTGCAGGCGACGTTTAGAAAGCTGATCAGAAACAACGTTGCGTTGAGAAAGCAGCTCGAGGCCGAGCTCGAGTGGATCGAAGCGGCCTTGAAAGATCAAAAGGTCGTGGTAATCAGAGAAGCAGCTGCTCAAGAGGCGGCGACTCCTTCTTCCCAGCCGCTCGGACTGTACGAAGTGCTCGCTCGTTGGCCAGACGACGGCTGGTACTACAGGTACCCGAACAAAGCTTGGTTGCTCTTGTTCTGATTGAAGCCTCACCTCGGTTCGAAGGAGTGTGGTCAAACGAGAAGTGGACGAGTACCGAGTCGAAGTGGTGGACAGCATGCGCACGAGCTTAACCGTTTTCAAGGACGACATTATTCGCACCGACTCGATTGAGCCTGGCGAAAAGGCCGATGCGTTTGAGGAAGGCGACTCGGTGATTGCTCTTCATCCGGACTACAGCTTCAGCTACGCACCGGCCACTGTTCAAGGCGACGACAATCGAGGACTTGTTCGAGTGCTGTTCTACGATTCGACAGACGCCAGTGTGCCTTCAAACGAGCTTTATCGCATTTCAAAACTCAAACAACGATACGACGCCAGCTACATTATTGAACAGGAAAAGTCGCTGGTCGGCCAACAGATGGTCGCCCGCAATCAATCCAAAGGCCTCTACGAGATGGGTGCGTAGCCAACTTTGTGTGACTCTTTCTGCCGCCAACTCATTTTCTACTGGCTGACAGCCACTGTGAAGGAGCGATGCCAAGACGGACATCACTATCGAGTAGAATGGATCGATCGGAGTGAGTCGACGCTCGACGCCGTTCATCTGCTCGCTACAGCAAACAGCGGCACTGATCAGCTCGTGCAAGGAGATCTCGTTCTCGCCCAGAAAGAGACCCAGTTCTTGCCCGGCGTTGTTCTCGCTCGGCACAGCGAACATGTCAAAGTGAAATTCATCGACGGCTCTGTGTAAGTCGCCTGTTTGTTCGTTCTCTCGCTCTCTTGTTCTAATTCTCTTCGGCTCAGTGACAACCTGGTCAACATAGGCGACACCTGCCGCATATCGAGCGTCTACTTCAACAACGTGTGCGCTTTCCTCTATCCTCATCGTCAAGAGCCAGCCAAATAGACAAACAGAACTGAGAATCGAGCAAGAAAATTTAATAAAAGCATTTGACGCAAGTAAAATTCAAATTTCCTCCACTGGCTCTAATGGGACTTGGCTGAAGGCAATTCTGGTTGAGGCAGCCTTGAGAGCAGGAATTTATTGCCGATCACGGTTGCCAAGGCAAAGTGGCCACCTCAGCTTCTGGGCTTTCTCTCTGCCTCTCTTTTTCTACAGTTGGCGTCTCCGCCCAGCCAATCGATTTGTTTCGACTCCGACTCGCTGTTACTCTGGCTCGTTGAGGTTCACATTTGGCGTCGATCAGAAACTGGCGGCGAACGCTCTCAATTTTTCATGAGTTGTTTACATCCGAAAAGATCGAAATCGATTTCAGATCTTCGATGTAAAGAGAGTGAAAAAGAAGCAAAAAAAAAAAAAGTTTCAAACTAATGCGAAATTTGGATTCAGGCCATAGAAGCTTGTCGAAATTAAAGAGCGCTCATTGTTTGCTTAAATCGAGCCATTTGTTTATCGCGTTTCGCCATTTTATCGCCCCTGTCCTTGACGTGTAAGCGAGTCAACCAACTGCAATGAGCAAAAGAAAACACCAGCTCGCAACCTCAAGTCATATATTTGATTGCTTGCTTTCGTTGCTGCGACTCGCTTCGTTCGAATTTTTACATTCTTGTTATTGCCAACTTTAATCAATAAATTTCGCACACAGAGCTGCAAGGCAAACAACTGTGACTGTCACTGACTGCCTCTGCTCCGTTTTCTATTCTTTTCTTAGACTCACACACACACACAAGGTGGTGCCGAGCGGACCAATCAGAATTTTTGTTTGCCGCCTCAAATATCGATTTTTCACTAAATTCTAGCCGATCGTCGTCTGCAAAACACAGTAGAAAGAGAAGAAAAAAGGCAAAAGTAGAGAAAACCAAGAATTTCAGTGTCACAAACATTCGAGCTCTAGAAGGAGACGAGAAACTAAAAAAACGGCGCAAATTGAGAGAATGGAGCGCGAGAAAACGCAAGAGCCGGTGAAAGATCTTGGCGAAGCGGAGCAGCCGCAGACTACCGAGCAAAAGCCCGAGGAAGAGCTGAAAGGATGCGAGAAGGTTCTGCACGGTAACGCTCTGACCTTGACGCTCGCATTCATTCTTGTGCTCACTTGATCAAAGTTATTTGGCCGGTCAGATATAGAAAGAGAACCACCGCCGACAAGGGAGAGTTGTTCATCAAGACAACGCTGCGCAATCTGGCGCTTTACATCATTTTCCTTGTCATTCTGTGCATAAGTAAGACATTGGTCTCAAGCAGTGGCCCATTTGTGATTATTGAATTTGCGCTCAAGTTGTGTACGGAATGGTCGGTTTGATAAACTTTCACTTTTCGAACGGAATGCTGGCGCTATTCGTCGATCAGCCGATCAATCCGGACAGCGAACAAGAACCAGTGACATTCCGAACCGGTTTTGGCAATTATGAACAAGTCTGGAAGGTAAGAAGGCGAGCGAGCGGCGTTTCTCTGTAACAGACACTGACCAGCCTATCCAGTTCCTGGAAGGACCGCTTCTCGATGGACTGCATTTCGAGACGTGGTACGACCAGACTCCGACCACGCCAAACAACATCGGCTACATATTCTACCAGAATAAGGTAGAGCTCGGGTCCATTAATCAAGTGCCATCAAGCGAAGAATGTTCTTTTGACTCTTTAGATCCTTGGCCTGCCACGTTTAATGCAAATCAGAGTAAAAGACAACTCGTGTCTGTTGTCCGAAGGAGTGAAGAAGATCATCGGCAACTGCGTGTCGGGTTTCAACAATCACGCCGAGAGCCGTGACCCGTTCGGCAAAGCGCTCAGAAATATGGACAGCAACGACACCACGTACAAAGCGTAAGAAGACTTGATTGCCTGATTCGATGGAGTAATTGAGGAAGTTCGGATTTAGTTGGTACCACAAGATGGACCCGCAAGGCAGCGGCGGCTACTCCGGTCTGGTGGCCAACTATCCGCCGGACGGTTTCATGATCACTCTGGGCGAATACCGGTCAGAGTCGGAGGCCATTCTTCAAGACCTCAAGGCCAACAAATGGATCGATCTGTTCACTCGAGCAATAATAATCGACTTTACAGTCTACAACGGCAACGTCAATCTCTTCAACCAGATCCGGTAAGTCTCCTCTCTTTATCTCTCTCTCTCTCTCTCTCTCTCTGACTCATTGAATTGTGGCCTTTAATGCGATTTCAGTTTGGTTATGGAGTTCCCGCCAACCGGTGGCGTTCTCAACACCTGGACCGTGCGTACTTCGAAACTGTTGCGCTACGTGAGCACATTTGACTTTGTTGTGGCTGCCTGCGAGTGCCTGTTCGTCTTGTTCATCATTTACTACACTCTCGAGGAGCTTATGGACGTAAGTGCTGCCGCGATCGAGTTCGATGCCCAGAAATAGACGAGCATTTCTCGCTGTTTAGCTGAGACTGCACAAGCTAAAGTATTTCAAAGACGTCTACAACGTCATGGATCTCTTCATCCTTGGCCTGAGCTACTTCACCATCGCTCTGAGCATTTACCGAACAGTCCAAGTGAACCAGCTGCTGGACAAGCTGCTGATCGACAACTCTGACTTTCAGAACTTTGACACGCTCACCTTTGTGCAGGAGCTGTTCAATCAAGCCAGCGCGGTGGTCATCTTTTTCGCCTGGATCAAGGTGAGCTGCAGCTTCTTGTCCGCTCTTCCGCAAGCCTCTCTTCTAATTGCTCTCTTCTCTCACCGCTCGCAGATTTTCAAGTACATTTCACTCAATCGAACTCTTGACCAATTGAACTCGACTCTGCGACACTCGGCGCGCGACATCATGTACTTTTGCGTCATATTCTTCATCGTCTTCTTTGCCTACGCCGCACTCGGCTATCTGCTGTTTGGCGAGACGCTCGAAGATTACCAGAATTTCTTCAAGACTTTGTGAGTGCCTTTCTCTCTCTCTCTCTCTCTCTTTCTGGCTGACTGATTGGGCTCTGACTAATCGCCTGAAGGTTCACTCTGTTCCGTATCATACTCGGAGACTTTGACTTTGTCTCGTTGCGTGCCAACTTCCCCTTCCTCGGGCCCATATTCTTCATGAGCTTTGTCTTCATCGGCTTTTTCATTCTGCTGAACATGTTCATGGCGATCATAAACGAGTCGTACGCGCGCGTCAAAGAAGAAATGGCGCAGTCGCAGCCAGAGTTTATGCTCTCTGACTACTTGAAGCTGAACTACTCGAAATTCGTCGACCGCCTCTCGCTCAGACGCGGCCGCATCATGGACATTGAAGAAGTGCTGAAGAGCGACGCAGTCAGCCAGCAAGAGGAGCTCGAGTTCAACGTGTGGCGCAACGAGCTGAAGAAGAAAGGCTACGCTGACATGGAGATTGAGGCGCTGTTCGCCCGCTACGACAAGGACTGCGATCGCAAGCTGAACGCGCTGGAGAAACTCAAACTGGTGCGCGACATTGCCAAGGCGCGCAACAACATCAGCGAAGAGTACCAGAATTTCAAGAACGATCGCAACACCAAACTGAAGAAGGACGCGTTCGAGTAAGCAGCCATCGGCCTCTCTTGGTCCTCACATCGTTCATTGCCTTTGCAAAGGGTCGGCGACGAGGACATTGAAGAGGAGAGCGAGGACGGAGAGCCGCGCAAAATGACTCGTGACGATTTCGACTACGTGGTCGGTCGAATCGACCGCATGGAGTTCTCGGTGGCCAACATAATCAGCAAAGTAAAGCGGCCAAGTTTCGCTCGTCACTCGTAGCTCGTTTCTCATTCGAAAACTAACCATCAGATCGATCGCCTGTTCGGCTACCTTGAGCGAATAGAAATCGAAAAGATGAAGAGAAGGCAGGAAATTGCTCGTCTGATCAATGTGAGTCTACTCTTCCCGTGGCCACTTGGCTCTCTGTCCTCCTCCATTCACTTGTTCTTGACTCAATTTAGGAGCAAAACGATCCCCAGATGGAGCAGGACTTTAAAGATGCGTTCAATACGCCCAATCCGCCAAACTAACGTTCGAGAAATTCAAATTTTGCCAGCGTAACCATTTTAGTCACAACATGCAACACCAACAGCAGCAGCAGCACTATTCACTTTTATTTATTCGTTCAATTGAATAAGCCGCCTTCAAGCAGCCTTGACTTGGCCAGCTTTTCCTTCATCGATTTATTCAATTCATTCAATTGACTTGACAAACTCTCGTCGTTTACTTAGTCGCCAGTTGGCGAGAACTATTCTTCTAGATTGATGAGCATAAATAAAACAAAGAAAAAAAAAGACCGTTCAGCACCTCGGTCAGTTGGTTTTTATTTTCAAGGCCAAGTCGGCCGCCTTCAAAAGGCCAGTTAGTATTTGCTGTTGGTCGCAGTCACGGCTCACCATCACGGTCTGCACTCGGCCTTTGAGCATCTTGAGCTGGCCAATGCTCAGACTGTTCACGTGGTACTTGAGTAGTTGAAACAGGACGTCATACGACGGGCTGTTTAAATCGAGCCCGATCGCCAGCAGACTCTCAAGACACTCGAAACAGTCGACAGGTTCCATGTGAGCCGCGTGCTTGAACAGGCAGGTGAGAATTGCGTTTTTGATCGGAATGGGCAGATCGAGTCTTGGCTCGCTGCTTTCCTCCACTCCTTCTTTGGCTGCTCGTCTGCGACGGCTTCTGGCCAACGACTTGAGATACTCGGGCAGGACCAGGTGGTTCATGTCACGCTCGTGTTTGAACAGAACGTAAAAGAGTTTGGTTTCGCTCTTCAATTGACTCACAATCTTGTGCAGAACTCTTTGCCTCGACACTTTTTGGCGATCGATTTGCTCGAGCTGTGCGTCCAGCCACTGCTTGAAGCTCTCGTCGATTAGATTGGATCGGCTTGGCTGTTGACCGACCACAGTCTCGAGCTCTTTCGGCTCCAACGACTCGGTTGTGTGAATTCGACCTGCAAGCAGCCAGAACGATCCGCTGCTTTTAGACTCGGCTGCTCGAAGCAGAGACGAGCAGATTCTCAAAAGCATTTCTCTTACTCTGAGTGTACGCTTTTTAAAGGCCGCATTGGTCACTTTTGAGTTTGAAAGGCAAAAGTTCGAAAGTCACTCGAGCTTGGACTTTTCGCTTTCTAGCGCATCAAAACGCCCAAATAATGTTCGAGAACGCATTTTACTCTGCAACATGAGTCTTTTTTTTTCTTACACAAGCAGTTTGTTTGATCAAAGAGAATAAACAGGAAAGCGCACGCGACCGAGCCAAATTCGTTGAAATAGTGAGTCAAAGCGTAAATCGAAAAAAAAATACAAACAACGGCCTCGAGGCGTCAAAAGCCGTGGCCTGGGTCGAACGAATCAAACATTTAGACAAAGTGGCGAACGAATGAAATCCAAGTCCGAATGGTTCAGAAAAAGAGTTGTTTGGCTTCGGCAGGCGACTGCTCCATTGGGCAATAAGGACATTTCAGTTTGCTTTTGCACGCCAAATGAAATGGTCAGTGGTCAGTCGAAGGAGCACTCACAGAGGAGCGACTTACTTGGAGCTGAGACTTAGCTTGAGCAGGGCGTCTCTGGAAATCACGTGACCGCAAACAAGACGCATGGGCGGATTGAGATCGGTCGACTGTTGACGCAGAATCGGACAAGTGAACACCGAATGATAGCGCATCGACTCGCCGAGGTCGATTTCAATCTAGATCGAATGTGCGGCTTAGAACGGCGAGCATTTGGACTCAAAAGCGTTTAGGCGTTTTACCGGCAGCTCGTCTTTTGTCAATATGTGGCTGACTTGGGTCTGCTGCATCGCTTGTACAATGTTGACCAAAGCAGGCAGAGCCTTGCATCCGGCCCGAATACTTTGCGAACAAACAGATCGGAAATGAGCAGAGGAGGTGAGCAGCAGAAGAAGCAAGAGCACGTACCAAGTTTCAAGAGGACACTCGACAGACAGGCCGAGTGACTTGCAAGCGACACGAGCAAACTCGTCCTGTGCCTCGAGCCAGAGCTTGTCGTCAAAGCAGTGCTGGTAAGGCGAGCACTCGAACTCATCGTCCAAGTAGAGAAGCGAGGCCATGAGCTGTTGAATCTCTTTGGCGCACTGGTGAGCAAAGGGCGCAAAGTTTCGTGCGTAGAGGATGGCGCTCATTTGCTTGGAACGGCCAACTTTGAGCAGCTGAATGAAGTTGAGTCGATGCAAATTGAACTCGAGCAGCGATTTGGACTCTTTCAGCCAGCGGGCGTTCGATTTGCACCAGCTAGCAAACATGTGCACTTGAATCGAACGAAGCGCGATCATTTGTACGCCGGCAGTCACTTACTTGAGAGCGAGAGAGGCGTCGCGTTCTTTCAGTTTGGCCAATATTTGATTTATTTGCGTAAACTCCTTCTCCTTGCTGGCGTCTATTCGTTCGGCGAGGCCGGCCTCCTTTCGCAACTGTCGCTTAGAAGCGAGAAAACTGGCGGCCACAAAGGTGTAAATTACCTGAATGAATGCGGCACAAACGTCCATGTGACCTCGACGAAGCAGATTCTCGCAGATAATCTCGTCGATCAGGCGTTTCTTCTCCTCTGTGTCAAGTATGTTTGTTTGCGGTAGATTGCCGTAGTTGGCCACAAAGTTCTTGTCGATTACTTTGCCAATTTTTGAAATGTTCGAATGCAGCTCCTTGTGCTTGTCGGAATATTTCTTGGCGAACTGTTTGAACTGCACTTTGGTTTGTTCGATTTGCTCGGCTTCAACATGCTCGTCGTCGGACAGCTCTTAAATTTGCGCGCCTCTGAGCTCTGAACGGCCAAATAGAGAGTTTTTTTTTTGTTTACCAGACTGGCGGCATTTGGCAATGAGTGTAGAGACACTGCTTATCAGCTGATCGATCTCATGCTCGTTGTCCGAATAGAAGGCGCCGAACGCCTTCTTCGTCTTGTCCAGCTCTTTCTCGACCGCCAGTAGAGACTCCATCTATGCTCTAGACAAACAGCGTTTAGCACTGACAGCACCAGGACGCGACCCTTCCGGCGCCGATAATTTACATTTTGCTCAATTGCATTCATTCAGCCGATTTATACAGCGCGCGCGCGCGCTCATATGTCCATTCATGAATTATTCTAATTTATTCGCCAAGCTGCGTTGAACTAAGTTGAAAGTGCTCTGGTCTGACACACAAGCGAGCACAAAATGAATACAAGAAACGACTGAAGACCAAAAGTAGAGCTGGATACAATGAGCCGCAAGCGAAAGTCGTCCGAACGACAAGACGAGCCTGCCAAGCAAGTTCGCTTGGACTCGGATCCGGGCGAGATATTCGAGCGAAAGTGCGACGTGCTCGGCGCGCTCGACCTGTTCGCGTCCATGTTTAACAGACGCGCTTTCAAACTACCTCCGCTGGCCATGAAGGGCCAAATTTACATGATGAGTCGTAATCGAACCGAAGCTGACCGGGAGCTAGCCAAGCAACGATCCGGTCGGCAAATAGTCCTGTTCCAGCTGGACGCGGCCGGCGACGAGTTTCAGACATGCGTCTGCAAGCAAGATTGCTTCATCCAGTACATTCGAGCAGTTCTCAGCGACATTCAGAATGAACGACACCGCAGCCTGGGCCTCAAATTCGCCGAACAAGTAACGCTCTCGAGCGACTCGCTGAGCGTCGAAAAGCGCACGCTCGTCCAAGAGCATCGCCTCGACGAGGCCAACATATCCACTTTGGTACAACTCGGTCTGCTGGTGAGGAAGGACTCGCAAAGCTTTTGGTTCTCGCTTCCAAATGTCGGCTCGTTCACCAAGCAGCTGAACCAGGCCAGACGGTCAGTGCTCGAGCTGCTCAAAAAGAAGAAGTACGGCGAAGTGAGCTTGCACGAGCTGAACGCGCGACGTCTCAAATGCGTGTCAAAGTTCGGCACCAGCTACATTCTGGCCGATTTGATCGGTTCACAGCGTCTGAGGCGGTTGGACACGCCCAGTCGACACAACGTCTGTTTTGCTCCATTTTAAAGCCAAATTGACAGCGAAACGAAGCCCGACGAACGAGCCAACGAACGCAGCGCAAAACAACCATCTCAAATTTTCCTTTTGTCCAAAATTTTTGCACTTACTTGATAAACCCGCCTCAATGATTTTTTTCCAAAATTTTAATGAAAAATTAGAGCAAACAAAGCACATGTGGGGTCCAGGGCTCTTTGCGCAAACATAAATTACAACAAGCGCTCATCGGAGGGGGGTTGAAAGTAAAGCTCGCTCAAATGGAACTGAAGCTATCAAGACGAGTCATTTCAGTCGGAGCTTGCATATCGCTGCTTTTGTTATTTTTTGAAGAGTTGGCAATCTCGAACGAGATGCTTGAACAAAGGGCTATTAAGAGGGCCTTAAGATGGGTGAGAAAGAGAAGGAAACGGATTGTGCTCGGATTCCTCGTTCTTTGGCTGACTGTGCTACTAATCGAATTGAAGCTGATCGCTCAGTTGAAAAGCTCGTCACTCGCGGCCAATCAGGCAACTGTGGCCAAATCGAGAAACTTAAACGAAGAATGGTGCTTCTTATTCGACTTTTTCTTTCGCAACGAAGCGTACTTTATTTACTCGCAGAGAATTCTGGTCATTCAGTCGGGCCGGTCGATTTATTTGCACAACAAGGCGCCCGAGTTTAAAATTCAGCTCATTCACAGCCAGAAGGGAACTCGTCTGGAAGAGAAACTGTTCTTCAAGAACATCACCACGCAAATACTGCAAATCGAACAAGTCAATCTGAGCGACGAACTGAATGACGACTCAGAGCTGAAGGTCATCGTTCAAATGGGCTACGCTAGCAGCCCGTGCTCACTTCGCGTCGAAGTGATTCGCGAGCCGGACGACGAGTCCCAGAAACACCATCTGGCCGTGTGTCTCAAATCGTACAATTTCGCACCGGCCCACTCAATCGAGCTGTTCGAGAGTCAGCTCAAGATTCTCAAGTTCCTCGGCTACCAGAAGGCGTTCATGATCAGAGTGAAGCATTTCAACCGCACAATCGACAAGCAGCTCGATCAAGTGTTTATGAAGAATTCCAACTTTTTGCAGCAGAAATATGTAAACAGCTTGCCGCGGTTTTTTCGTTCCGACAATCAGTACTTTTCCTATTACTTGGACGAGTACAAGGACGTCCGCCTGCACAACCCGGGCGGATTCGATTACACACCGCTCGGCTACGCATCGAATGTCCTCTCGCTGGTCGAATGCTACAAAGAGTTGAAGCCAAAGTATAAACTGGTCACAATTCTGGATCTGGATGATCTGATCATTCCTCGCTCGGGTCCGATGGACAGTGCCGATCTAAAGTGTCCACCGCCAGGTCAATATTTCAAGAGCAGAGAGAATGTCTACACCAACAACAGCTTGACCTCCTATCCGTTCTACCAGCATCTGTATTTGCCTCACGAGACAGTCGACGAAATGTGCTCCCATTTTCGCCGCACATTCACTCGAATGCCGTGGTCGTTTCGCTTCAATTTCAATCGAGCGTTCAACAAGACTAAGATGAGCATGCGAATCGAAGGCAGACAGGATCTGAGAACGATTCTCAACGTGTGCAGCAAGTTCAAGGATCTGGTCACAAACAAGACCCAACACCTTGGCCCATTCTCTCGTTTTGTGACCGTCTCCATTCCGGCCAATGTCTCGTTGCCAAAGTCCATATTCCGCACCAAGCTGCATCCGGTGCCCTCCATCCACGGCATCAAGCCTGTGTGGTCATCGCCCATCCTCGGCGCGCACATCGGCACTTGGTCGCATTTTAGATCCACGATCAAGAGCAACATGGTGCTGTTCGCCCGCTACTTGAGCATTGATCGTGAATATGTCGAATGCATTTTGAAACCGTTGATCGATATCGAAGAGACACTCGACTCTGACTCGCCATTTTGACTCGCCATTTTGACTCGCGGCTGACTTGGCAATAAACTCTTTTACGCGGTTACTTGTCGTTGTTGTTGTTGTTGTTTACTCAAAATTGCATTTATTCTTCGACATTTAGAGTGGATAGAGAGTGTACAGGAGGCGGTAAACAATTGAATTGAATGAATTCTGAGAATTTGCGTTTAGATTAAAACGGTGCGAAGCGAGTCCTCGGGAAACGAGGCCAGAGTGGCCTTGGCGCCGTCGTTGAATTGGTACGAACAGCTTCCGTCGACGACAAGCACGGCATCGAAGCATCGAGATTGAACCAGAAGCCTGTGCAGACGACTTGAATTAATCTTAACCGTTGGCAGTTTGAGGCGGATATTTACTTTTGCGCGAATCCTCGATTCGTTTCGTTCACGAATATTCCTGCAAATGTGTTGGAACTGCGAGCAGCTAAGAATAGGAGCGTGTGAGCGCGCACTTACGGTTAATGACCGGATCGCGTACAGTGTAGGCCATGCGGGGCACGTGCGCCTCGAACACAATCGAGTCGTTGAACTGGTCTGTGATCGACTTGACAAACTCGTCCTCGTCCATTCGCTCTACTCGGCCGACTGTTGGCGCCAGCTTTTTGTTGTACTCGCTTTGCGCTTCAAGCAGGCGTTGGCCATTTCGTTCTTTTCGTATTCAGTTAGTACACTCACCCAGCTGCATGATTTTCTTCACCGACTGATGACTCATTTTGTTTATGTTGTAGCACCACGAGGTAGAGCCAGTTCCAGTGCACACGATAATGCCGGAGCTTTTCTGCTTGAAGAACGGACCGTCGTCAACTGACATCTGATAATAAGACACCCTTAAGTGGAGACGAACGACCTTCAGAGTCGCAGTCGGGTGATGCGTTCGACGGACGCCTACCTGGCACTTAATGATTCGCCAATGAACACTTCGTTCAGCGCTCTCATGGGCACTTCGTAGCGCATGAGCTCAGAGTCAGAGTTGGCCAGCGGCGATCCTTCCAACTTGAGCTCCTCATCTGAGCTCTGCATTTGCGTCTTGCGGCTCTCTTCGACGTGCTCGATGGAGCGCAGCTCGAAATTGTTCAGCACTTGATCGTACAGCTCGACAGGCTTCACCTCCAGATTGTGGCCTTCGAGTTGAATTCTTATTCGAGCTCTCATCAGCCAGCTTCACGTCAGAGACAACGTTGGTTGCTTGATTGCTTTGCTTAGATTTGCTTTCGGTTACCTGAATTCGCCTCGCACCAGTTTGTCGAACGTCTGTGAAAAGTTCATCGAATGTTGTTTGGAAAGGAGCAAGTGGCCTTCGGAGCTCGCTTAAATCGTATAGTTTTCTCCAAAATCCACACAAACACACAGATAGAAGAGAGAGAGAGAACAACGTACTCGAGTCGGTGTTGATCCCGATCACAGGCTTGTCAGAGGAGAGGACTCGAGAGGCGGCGAGCAGAAAAGTCCCGTCACCGCCCGTGCTCAGGACACAGTCGGCCCAGTCGATTTGATCGCGCGTGTAATGGTGACGCTGCACGACTCGGTACTCGACCCGGTGCTTCTTGAGGGTGCGAAGAACCCGCTCGAGAGATCGATTGTGAATGTTGTGATGTTCAATGAGTCGTTCGTAGTTGGAGCCTTTTCGAATCAGCTATAGGAGAGAGCGAACTTGACAAGTTAAGTGGACAAAGATCGACGAGTGACTGAGGTGCTCACGTTGTCTTTTAGCTGACTCTCGCTTGCAGTCGGCATTTTCCTTCGCTCGTATTCGTACCTGCGCTCGTGAGAACTTGTTTAGACAACGAGCCGCGACCCCTCCAAAACGCGTCCTCCACGCGACCACTCACCTGGTCATTTTGTTGAGAACAAGCACTCTGGAGAAGGCGAACTGCTGCCTGTCAGTCGACTGCTGCCGAATACATTCATGCTGTTGACTGCTGGCTCGACTCGCAAGAATGCGCAGAGCACTTTTGAGCATCGTGATCGGCACGAGTGAATTCAATCGGGGAGCCTAAATCGGTCGGATCTCTGCCTGTCTCTGTTTGGCTTTAGTTTAGAGGGCGTGCGTTGCTATCTGGTTCCTGAGCGATTCGGCGAATCAAGTTTTTCGATTTTCTTTTCACATTCAGACACTATTCACTTGCTCACTTGTTTCTCGTTCACTTGCTTCGTTCATGTAGTTGTTCACCGCAGAGAGCGGAGAGAAGTCTTCGTCTTCGAGCCACCTCTGTCGTCCGCATGATGATTACCTCGGCGGTCGCTGCTCGACAAAGACGACGGCGCGGCGATAAAACAAACGCGTCTAGATAATGAGGCCTCATTCAGTTACGCACTCATTTCAAGCTGTTCTCCTTACTTGACGTCTTTCTCGGCTCTCTCGACTCCGCAGCTCATTCGAACCGGAAATTAAATCGACCGGAGGCAAACGGAGAGAATGCGTCGCAAGCCACACAGTTTAATTTTAGACGCACAGAGGGGCGAACAAAAGTGCCAAAGTAGATAGAGATGCCGGATATACCGCTGTGGTTTTGGAATTGAAAACCGAGAGAATCTAATAAATTTTAGCCCAAGGTCTTCTGGGTTGAGCTCTTGTCTATTTAGAGAGGCTGACTTGATGAACTGAGATTCACACTGGCACGTCTCAGAGGCGAAAATGTTTGCCGAATTCAAGAAAATTCTTGGCATCTATTCGCTGCTGCTGATCATATTCGGCGTATTGACCGGCATCTGCGGATTCGCTCTCTCCTTCAAACTGAGACAGACGCCCACATTTGTATTCCTCTCGTTCTCGTTCGTTTCGAATGTGTTCACTCTGCTCGTGTGGAACCTCAACAGCTTTCTCAATCCGTGGTTCAATATCGATCTACTCAACTCGAGTCTGTTCAGCTGCAACTTTGGCACATTTTTTCAATTCACGTCGTTTGAGATTTCCGCCTGGTTCCTGGTAATAGACCGCTCAGTGCGCTCTCTCAAATCTCCACTCATCAACATCCATCAAGGTGCTCATCTCATTCGAGCAGTTCCTGGCGGTTCGCTTCAATCTCTGGCGAACCGTTTACTTCAAGGCAAAGCGAGCGTTCCTGGTCTCTGTCGGCCTCGTTCTCCTATTCATTGGACTCAACTCTCACATGCTCGTGTCGTACGGCCACGAGGCTGACTTTGGCAATTTCACTCAAGTGTTTTGCTTTCGCGTGCCGAGCATTCCACAGACCAGATGGATCGAACAGTGGACACTGGTAAGTGGCTGGCCTCCATTCAAACGCTCCTGGTTTAAACGGACCGCTCTCGCAGGGCTACATATTCCTCTACTCGCTGATTCCGTTCTCGCTCTTGCTTTTGAGCAATTTTCTTCTAATCTGGACGATCAGGGCCAGACAGGCGGTTCGATCTAGCGCTCATCCAGTGTCGAGCAATCACGGATCTGCCAATGGCCACCACAAGCATGAGAACAAGTTTCTCAACCGAATGGTCTTATTTCTGACTGCTCTGTTCATCGCAATGACGCTACCCTCCGCGGTTGTCTCCTTCTTCTACGGTGAGCTCTATCGAACGCCGCTGGGCAACGCCGTGGTCAACTTTATCGGCGCGCTCACCTTTTCTTATCACGGCCTGAACTTTTTCATTCTGATCGCGTCCAACAAACGCTTCAGAGAACAAATGGTTCAGCTGATCGGTGTCGCTCATCTCTTTTCCAAATAGAGCTCGTCTAGTAGATACAGCCGAGTCCAGTTCTGGCTCAACTTCAACTCTCGCCCCGGCAACTTCAATCAAAACTGACTTGCACCCTCCCCCCTGGCTTCTGTCCTTTGTCTGCCTTAATGTGATCGAGCTCCTTGTCCAGCAGTGAATAAAAATAGGCTCAGCTGAAATTCTAGATTCAATTTTGCAGCGAAATTTACAAAGACACAGAATTGGTGAGAAGACTAAGGGCTTTTCATTTAGAGCGGCTCGTCTGGCTACTGTTCGTAGAGTTTGGCCGCCGATAGCAAATGATCCACATTAAAGACGAGATCGGACACGGCGAGCTCAACCTGGCGCTCGAACTCCAAATCGCTCAGCTAGACAAAATCACGTTTTCACTCAGCTGCTCGGCTCTGGATTCGAATGAGGTAATTACCGGCTTGAATGATTCAACTGATTGATCGATGGCGTGCTCGAATGTGGGACCGAAATTGACTTCGACCTTGACGCGTGGAGGCAAACAATGTTGAAACGTTGGAGAGAAGAGCCAAAAGCTGGCATTTACCGTCGCGCTTTTGTAGATTGAAATCGCCGGGAAATAGATTCCTTTGTAAATGTTTTGAAAAGCAACTCCCTGACATTGACCTTGAGCGCACGATTCGTTTGATGCAAACAGCCTAATCGATCTGTTGAGAGTATTTACCGTTCTTGTAGAAGACGATCTAAAGCGCGATTGGTTTTAGCAGACCGAGACCGAGCGATGGGCGTGTGGCGCTTACCTGGCTGCCGTCGAGCGGAGTGAGCAATTTCTCCGCCTGGCTGAACTTGTCTCTTTCCTCGTAGTAGAGATGGTTCTTGAATTTGACCAAGGTCAATTCTTTGCAGCTGTCGGGCACGAGTCTGGACTCGTTGGCTTTGAACGGAAGCTTGATCAGCATTCCGATCACGTCGCCCTGTGCGTAGCCGTCGCCTGCTGCCTGGCCAGGCAAGCGTCTTGTGTAAGACTTTCCGATCGAATCGTGAAACACGGTGCCTTTGCGCGAGCGCCACGAGTAGCTGAACTTGTCATAGCCACAGGGCGCCTGAAGATTGGCAAGCTTCTGGGCCCAGCCGATTCGCAGAGCCGAGCCGTTGGGCATCTCTTTCACTTTGACTTCAAAATACCAGGTGCCGTGAGCAACGCCCAGAGTCGCTCTGACCATCGAGTAGCCTTTCTCGCCGGTCACACTCAGTCGGTCGTCGCTGAGTCGAAGCTGAGGCGCTCGGTCGTTTAGCGACAGGGCCAATTTGCGCTCCAAGTACAGCCGATAGAGGTGCCCGGGCAGAGGCTTGCCAGCCCACAGCTCGGTCTCCTCAAACTGCTGTCTGAACGGAGCGTGCGGGTCCGGCTCGACCAGGTAGTAGCGATAGCTGTCCTTGTTGAACGGATGGTCGAGCGGAAAGCAGGTGGGCACCATCTTTTCCAGTCTGGCCAGATCGTTTGCTCCGTTGCGACGACGAGACGAGTTGTTTTGCTGGCCTGCTTGCCATGCGCCCGGAGAGTTGGCCGACTCGCTCAGCTTGCGTTTGGAGCCGCGTCGACTCATTTGCGATTGAGCTGTGGCGTTGTTCACTTGGTAGCGATTGAGACCGTGAGGCCACATGCACATGAGCGTGAGTTAGACCTACTCTCGTAGAAGGGTCCGATTCTGTCAAAATTGGCATCGCGCAGACCGTGCAGCAGTTCGTTGTTCTCATTGCGGCTGATGAAAATGTCCTCGCGTGCCTTCGAACAAGGCTAAGGGTCGGAACGGGCCGATTAAAGATGTATGGCGCATTACCATCGTCTTGGTGATGGTCGCGTGCCAGGTGTTCTTGGTGCGCCGCGGCGCATTTGTCATCTCTTCCCAGTGCTTTTCGATGAACGGAATTATCTCGCGCTCTTTGGAGAAAAACGCCTGCTCGCTGCGCTTCTGGGCTTGGTCAAATGTCAAGTTGGCCAATGTGGTCACGCATATTTGATTGAACGCTGGTGGTCGAAGAAACATGTGAAACGCTCAATAGAACCGTTTAAGCAACTCACAGGCAAGCTTCTTGACAAACGACTGATGGCCGGTGCCTGAGCATCTCTCGCACGAGAACTGATAGCTTAGTGAAAAGCGCACGAGTGAGCTAAACGGGTTCCTCTGCTCAATTGGACGAATTCGGGGGACGAATGAGCAAACTGTCTGCCTACCCGGTTTGAACCTTGAGGCAACGCTGGTGGTACCATGCACCGCATTGACAGCATTGGACTTCAACCTCGTTGAGGTTTCGCAGTTCGCCACTAAACAATGCCACTAGTGAAGAGCGCATCACACAAGCAAGAGAAGAGGCGGTCTACCAGCATTGAGTTTGATTCTGTTCGCTTTTCGCCTCGGCCGGACTTGAGCCAGACTGGAAGCTGCTCATGGACAACTCAGTATCCATCGGCTATCGATTTTCAATTGTCCATCAATTAATTTCTGCCTCCAGTTGGGGCGAATTTAACCAGAGCAGATCCAACTTGACGCAGCCATTGATTGTCTGGGCGAAAGCGGGCCCGATTCAAGCAGCGGGATTAATTGAACTTTTGAAAATGGGTTAACTGGAGGATGCCCTTAGTCTTAGTCTTGACCCCCTCTGGACACCAAGCCTAACCTGGACAATACCCACACCAATCCAGCAGCCTTGAGCAGGCTATCTTGTTAAAACGGGTTTGACTTTATTCTATTTTGGCAGCATGCTCACTAGGAAAACAACTAAACGCGTGGCACAGGCTAGTAATCGTCGCTATAACTGTCAAATTGATCTCCTTGGTAGGATGCGTACTTGATTGTTGTCCCCTCGTTCATGATCAGTGACTTTGAATCGAACGGTTAGAATTGACCTTGAGCCGCTCCTAATTTCTACTAAAATCTACTCACCATGTTCTCTTCTCGGGCAGGCGGGTTTCTGAGTAAATAGATGAACGGCGCGTAGATGAAGCAGAATATGGCAATGACGACCATCATCGAAGGAAAGCCGATCGCGTTCACCACAAAACCGCTCAGGGCTGGCCCTAGATGAGTAATTTAGACGATTCGAAAGACTTGGTCTGATGGCGCTTGATCTACTCACCGATAGCGAAGCCCAGACAGAAGGCCACGTCGGTTATGGCATAGACGCTTCCATAGACCGACGCGTGTCTGATGTCGACAAGGTAGCCCATGGTCGGCATCATCGACGAGTCGACCATTCCGATCGCAAAGCCAAGTCCGCTGTTGGGAATTATTAGACCCCAGATGGATGTCGAGAGTGGAATCTTCAGGGACGACCGGGCTGTTCAAAATGGGCTCAGATTGAGCTTAAAGGGAGATTACCAATAGAAGAGAAAATCCGATGACAATCAGGCCGATCATGCAGCAGAGCCATCTAAAGCCGAGCCGGAGTCAGATCGATCGATTCAAAACAATACGAGCTGTTTGTCCAACCTTCCGATTTTATGAGCCATTCGTCCGAACAAGTTGGTTCCAATCAAATAGGAGATGCTGGCGGGCAGGAAAGCGGCGCCCAGCTGCCAGTTGTCCGAGTGCATTGTGTTGATCATCCACAAGGGCAGACTAGGCTCCAGCATTGCAATGCCCATGTTTGCGACCGAGATCGCGCCTGCCGCGATTATGATGTAAGGATCCGAGACGAGATTCTTCAACGAGGGACCCTCTTGCGCCTCGGCCTGAACTCCGGGCTTGAGAGCAAACAGCTGAAGAACTTGATGGTGAGAGATGCTTTAAAAAGGCCTCGAACTCTTTGTCTATTGCGTGCACTTACTTCCGTCGATTATTCCCAGACTGGCCAGAATGAGGAAAGGCGCTTCCTTGCCCATGAACTGATAGACGAAGCCGCCGAACGGAGGACCGACTTGATTCAAACTGAGCTCAGTTGTTTCTTCAATTCGAGCATATTCAGAATTACCTAGAACGCCCATGGCCAGGCCGCCGAGTGCAATGCCCATCGCATTTCCTCTTTCTTCGTCGTCCGGATATCTGTCGGCGAGCATGCCGAGACCTTTGCCACAGTTCAATTTATCCGATTCAACCATTTGCCTGCTCCAGAGCGATCGCTTACCGGCCACGCTGGAACATGCCGATCCAAGTCCCTGAACAGCTCGAGCCAAAAAGAGCATGAAATAGCTGCTGCCGAACGCGAACGCTTTTAGAAAAGAAAGCATGAATCGACGGCACTGCTCTGCATTGAATTCAATTGCGCTCTTACTCAACGTTGAAATGAACATGATCACGAAGCCCATGAACATTGGAATACTGTAGCCGACTCTGTGATGAAGGCGATATTATAAAGGCAGCTGACCGGGCAGATCAAGTTCGCTCACCGATTGGTCAGGGGACCGATGAACGGATTGGCCATGAGCTGCACAATTGGCTTGGAGGCGAACAGGAGGCCCACTTTGGTGTTGAGCTTGTTCATTTGAATCTCTTTCCATCTCATTTTTTCTTGAGAGAAAACAAAATTGCAGAATTTATGATTCAAAAGCGAGTCGAACCAACCTGCGGTGAGATCTTCAATTGAACTCTGAGGTCCTAAATTGGCCGAGCTTCTTATTGTGCTCGTGCGAAGACTGGAATTAAACTCGGCCTGCTCGTTCGGGTGGGCCAGCTCATACAGGTACTCGGGTATGATCGGAACTAAACTTTAACTCTTGCCAACTGCCTTTCGTGTCTCTCAGCGAGGCGCTTACCCACGGTGGTTAGAAGCATGTTGTCAAAGAACAGAGCGATGAACACCACCACCAGAATGAGGTTGCGAGAGTCACGGGTTCGCTTTAGAAGAGCAGTAAAGTCCATGTTGACGAGTTGAGTGAGCCACTGCTGTTTGGCTGGCTGCTCTTGTTCGCCTTCGCTGTTCATATCTCTCGTTTAGCTTGGTTCTCTCTAAATCTGTTTTTAAAATGCAAAAGTCACTAATTTCTCCATCTCAGTGTGACTTGTAGTTGCCGAGGAGGAGGATGCAAGCGAGACGATCAGAAATCACTGAAATTAATATTCGCATGGATTAGTCTATTTGCCGGCCAACAGTATACTTGACAGAAGAGAGCGCTCACGACCATTGTGATCTATAACGAGACGCATATGTGTGACAGGTCGCAAAAACGAATCTCTCCATCCTTGGCTCCCCGATTCGTAATCGATATCTCAAAGCCGGGCGTTAGATTAAGGCCATTGTTTATTATGATAATTAAAAACATGGAAACTTGCAGCGGGCGGCAGATGTTTTGCTGCCAGCTTCCATAGACGGAATATTTGGTTCCAAATCGAAGAGCGGCCTGAAACATGATAGTTCGTGTAGATGAAAACCCGGCCCAAATGAAGAGATTCAACAACGCCGTTTGACGGCAGTGTCTATTTTATGGCTGCCGTTTTATAATTAAGTAATTAATTCTTGCATCACGTCAGTGCGATTCACTGCTATTTACTGATCATGTCGCACATTGTCCACACTCAGTTCTTTGGCCCTACTCCTTCCTCCCCGCTGTCTCCCTCTCCCTCTCTCTCTCTCTCTGACTTTTTTCGACTCGCTCTGGCACTTGGGCGATGACTGGCAAACTCCGCACCAAACTCATTTGTGCCCGAGCGGTGGCAATATAAGCGGACGCTTTACACGCCATGTAAATATACAAATCAGGCAGAGGAAAGGAGAAATCAAAAGTTTATGACACTCGGGTGCGCGGCTGACGTGGCCTACAAGAAGAGCACTTGGCTGGCACGCTCGAGCAGGGACTCAGGCACGAGCGTTTATTTAACCATTTAGCTGCCACGCGCCGCTCGAACGCAATCAAAGAGCCAAGCGCCCGCTCTGTCGCGCTCACATTTATTTGAATTTGATTAAGACCCAATCGAGGTTTAATGGGCTCCATTTCTTGTGTCATTTCCGCCGTCGAGAGTATTTTCTTCTCTTTGGTATCGGAAGCAAATCTGCCCGCCGACCAACCTCAGACAAGCGTCAGATTAAACCAAAGTACTCGAGCATTAATCTGAACGCGCTTCAATAGAGCAGCAGTCGAGTGTGTCGCAATCCTGCCATTTGGTCGTCAGCCATGACAAGTCGGCAAATTTCGGCCTCCTTTCAATCGCTTCTCAATTCGTCGTGTTCGTGTTCTGTTTGCTCTCGATGTGCAATGTTCCACTCAGCGACGCGCCGTCTGACAAGCTCACGAAATGCCTCTCAGTCACTCTGGCTCTCTCAATCAAAATTGACTTTTACAATCAACCAGGCCCTCTCTGTCTCCCTGCATTTCTCCTTGGTATTCTCGTTCTGTTTCTTTTTTTTTTGTTCTTTGCCCGCCTGAAAATAGTCTGCGCCTGTGAAAGCCAGTTGTTGATTAGTTCTCGGCTGAAATCTTTACTCAACATGAGCAAGACTCTAACTCAGAGCTCTTGCTGCCGTCAAGGTTGTACTCGGTAGAGCCAAATAAAATCCTTAAAGGCGACGTCTAGACAAACTTTATTCCCAATAACAGCCATGAAGGCCAGTCTCGTGAAGGCAAGCTGATGCGATTGGGCTTCGATTTTATTTTTGGCTTCCAACTCAGCGGCAACGAAGCCTTCAATTCTTCTGCTTTGTCATCAGTTTCGAATTCAAGTGGGTCGCGGCAAGCAGGCGATGAGAAAAAAAAAGACAATTTGAGTCTCTTCAATCCAGTTGCCAATGGTTACCAGTATTCACATACGTCTCACTGACGTGGTCCCTTTGACTTGATTTCATTGATTTTGAGAGAACATTGACAATACGAACGAAATGTGCGACAAGTCGGCGACCATACCGATCGGCAGTGCGATCTCATTTGTGCCGTCGAACCTCTCAGTTCTAAACATTGGAAAGCATCGAATATCAACTTTTGCCACAATTTGCTCGAACCTGGTCAATTTGGTAGGTGAACAGGCTCGGTTGACATCGGACAAGCTGAACCTGAACTCACCAAGGTTTCTGTGGACGAGAGAAGAGAACTGTTGGAAATCAAGTCGCTCGACCCGCGCCAGGCGCACGGAAAACTAGACGCGTCCACCAGCGCGCTGCTTGAGGCCAAATTTGTGAGAGTTAACGAACGCAAGCTACTTGCTGTTCGCACCACCCGCTCCGTTCTGGTTAGATGATGCGCTCAGGGTCTTGTAGTTGATGTTTCTAATTCTCGCTCTCGACTTAGATTTACGAGGAAAACGGCGAGAAGCTACTGTTTAACCATGAGTTCTCCAAGGCCAAACAAGGTAGACACTTGTGGACTTCGATCGTTAGTCCAGCCATTGGCTCATGAGCTTAATCGTAGACTGCGAAGGATCGAGAGGCATTGCAGTCCTCAATCCAGACCTGCTCGCGATCGGTAAATTTGAGTTAAAAAAGAGCTCTCGGCTTGATCGCAAAGTACTCATTCATTTTGGCCAACAGCGACCGATGCGGGCAAGGTGCTGCTCATTTCGGTGCCATCTTCAGGAACTGGTCTTGAACTAGTCAACGAGCTGGTCGTTGAGGGCGAGATCGGAGCCATCACAGCCCTGGCGGCAAACGCAGAAGGCGACTACCTTTCGGTGGCCACTGACCTCAAGCTAATGTCGGTGTGGAACGTGAAATCGGCCAAAAACGTCAAACTACGTCGCGAGATTCGCACCAGACACGCGTACGTGAGCTAAAAACTGACTAGAGCCAAATCAGCATTGCAGCAAGCCATTCTCTAGCTTTGCCCTGTGCATGCAAATATGGCAGCAGTACTTGCTGGCCGGCATGTCGGACGGTTCAATCAGAGTCTACGAACTCGAGCAAGGTAGGCTGGCCCTGTTTTGAAGCGAGATTGCCTCTTAATAAGAAATTTGCTCAAAAAGGAACTCAAACTGCCGAGGTGCATGCGCACGCACGTTCATTAAGCAGCATGGACCTCAGAGAAGGCAACCTGGTCACGGCAGGCCAAGACTGCTTCTTCCGCGTCTGGCAGCTCGACTGCATAAACGGAAAGTTCAAAGTGAACAGTTTGCACAACCAGGCGATGGAGGACAAGCTGTTGACCGGAGTTTGCTTTGGCAAGCACGAGCGTGAGATTTGCGTGGCAGCCTACGACCAAAAGGACATATTCGTGTTTAGGCTTAAATCGTAGATTCACTTCTGACAATTCAGTCCTCTCTCTCTCTCTCTCTGTGCACACTCGTCTCATTTCTGTCTTTGATAGTCTCTTGTTCCTCGTCTTGAATAAACACTTTTGGCAGTCTTCTTTACAATTTATTAACAAACGCGCGATATTTGTCATTTTTGTTGTGTCAAGTAAATGAAATTTGGAGGATTGTACACAAATCGCCGGAATTGGTCCCAGTGTCTCTAAACGAGTCGATTGTAGAGGAGATACTGCTTGAGAGAGACGGGCACCGGAAGAGCGTCGAGTCGCTGCCTGAGCTCCTTGCTCTCGTCGCATTTGTTCCTTTCGTCGATTCTGTACGAACGAGGCGAGTTCACTGAGCTCTCCAAAGAGCCGATCTGTGAGTGGCCAGCGCCCGAGTCGCCGCTCGAGCCGATATGTTCAGCTGTGGACTCGCTCAATGTGAGACTGCCCGCTCTTGACTCCATCTCGCTGTCTGCTGACTCACGGTAAAAGTCGACGCTCCTTTCGGCTGCCTGGCGCAGATCCACCTCTCTCGGTGCCGATCTTTCAATGCGTTCGACTTGATTGATATTTAAATTGAAACGTCGAGACCAAATGAATCCGTTCTCTAAAGCAACAGGACACTTACCCGAGCTTGTCAGACTGTGGTTCTGGATCCTGAACAGAGCGATCGGATAGATCGACTCGGACGAATGGTCGTCAAAGCTGGCAGCGAACTGCTGAGAGTCCATGTCTTGGTGATCAACTTCGTTCAGTTGATCCGAGTCTTCGTCTTCTCTTTCACTTGCCGAACTCGGATGCTCGCTTGAGTTGGCACATTTTGTGCTCATGTAGGCCGGATCGGGGCTCCACAGGCACTTGCGTATCAGCTGTCTGACTCTGTATCGAGAGATCTCGACCAAGCTACCGGGCACAGGCGTCGGCAGCACAACGGTGCGCTGCGGCCGATTCAAGTCCGTGACCAAAGAGGCGAACGAAACGTTCATTATCTTCTTGCTGGTAAACTGCTCTTGATCAAGCCGTCTGAACTCAAACAACTTTTTCAAGGAGAGAGACTTGAATGAATGGCACCTGACGCCTTGAGAAATGTAAGAGTTCGCTTACAAAGTCGTCCATGGGCACAATTAAGATTCCGTCGATGGCCAGAAGCTCTTTGAAAAATTCGAGTTGCTGCTCGTGCGCGACCGCAGCGCCGACGTAAATGCGGTCGTATCGAACGCGGCTCGAACTCGGATCGATGTCAAAACAATTGGCCTCAATGAACTGAGGCCATGAAAAGTCAAAGTAGTCAAAGTGCATTGATTGGATTAGAAACTGGCGAATTGTGCGCTGGGCGTGCTCGACGTTCTCTTTGTAGAGCTCCACGTTGTGATTCACTCCGGTGGCTCCGAGCAGCAGGCCGGCAATAGACGACAAATAGCCGGAGCCGGAGCCAATGTTGAGAAACTTGAGGCCCCTGCTCAGCTTGAGAGAGCGCACCGCTTGGGCGTAAATGCACGGCGCGGAAATGTGCAAGCGACCCCGGCGCCAGGCAAGATCCTTGTACGCAACATTTCGGCTGTCGGGCGCAAAGAAAAGGCCTCGGTCGACCGCCCTGAAGGCGAGCTCTTCGCGTTTGGCCTCGATGAGCCCCGCGTCGACGAGGTTATCGACCAGCTCGTCGTTATTTCGACCAGACGATACACTGCCGCCCATGCTGTGTTTTGCGCAGCAGCAGTTTATAAATATTCTGTCAGTTTTCGGTATAAATAGACTTGACGGCGTAAAGAACGGATGCCGCCACCGCTGTTATTATGCGCAGCTTCTCTCGACTCCTCTGCTGTGTGTGTGTGAAAGAGAGAGAGAATGTGCTCGCTCGCTTAAAGCATAAAACGCAATTCAAACGATGAAGGGTTCGAGGTATGGCGCTTGTTGCATAATCGAAACTTGCTCCTTCGAATTCGATTCGAATGCGCGGACCCTTCTGAGTGACAGAAAGAGAGGCTTGCACGCTCGACTCGATTCAATTTCTCCATCAGTGAGCACACTTTCATTCATTGTATCTTGCGCTCAGCTCACAGAGACAACACGCCTCCACTGCACGTCGACGTCGGCGCATCTACGTCCGTCCAACTAAACACTGCCTATTCGCGCAACTGAAAGCATTCAAACACTCGTGGCGGTTGGGCGACTGGAACAAGCCAAAGAGACAATTGCTCGGTCATATTGTGGGCTTATATAAGACGGCTCTCTCTCTAATGGCTGCATTAATCGAACGCAACTAATGTACTCCAAGAGGAGGTATAAATGGAAGCCAAGAGAAGGGTTGGGGTAGTAAAATTGAGGATTGCTTTGCCCTGTTCGGTGTTGCACTTGTCTAGACAGCCTGGTAAGGAGACGAACCCGAAAGGTTGGTGAATTAAAGCTTTGGGCTGCACGTCCCAACACCGGCAATCTAGTTTGCAAGCAGGCGAATAAGTGCCTGCGGCATTTCAAGGTCTTTTCATTCAATTCTGCTGTGTTGCACAATTCTCTAGTAAGCGAATTGCGTTAAGAAAATTGACGAAGGAAAAAAGAAAAAAAAAAAAAAAAGAGAAGCGACTGTTGAACGCAAATTGCTGATGGCGGTTGTTGTTTAGTCTGAGAGTCGCGCGAGTGAAAAAGAAAAAAGGCGAGAAAAGAGAGAAATTAGAGGGGCCGGGATGAAACTCGACAACGAGCGATCGATGTCAGGCCGGCAATCAAACGGGAAGCGCAACTCGGTCGAAGACATCATCTCCTCTTACGGCCTGATCATATCCGACCGACTCGACGACTATGAGCTGAGACGCAACAGCGAAGAGAAACGCCGCCTAGACATCGGTAACCTCGAGGCGAGCAAGCCGTTTCGCGTTCTCATTGCTGAAGCACGGTTGTTAAAGCGATTGTCGGTGGGGGCCTGGGCGGCTGCGCAACCGCCTACTACTTGGAGAAAATGTTCAGAAGCGAGAGGAAAATTCAGCTTCGAATCGAGTTGTTCGAGCGCGGCCCTGAGATCGGAAAAGAGACCGCAAGTGCCGACGAGTGTATGCCGGCTCGTTCAAGCCTGTCCGATGTTCGCTTCAAGTCCGTTGACCCATTCCAGCTCAACATGCATAAATTCATCGCCGAATCGGGTCAGAACCGAACTTGATAGAGAGAAACGCTGAGACGCTTTCGTCATTTGTAATCGCTTTCTAACCTTGAATTCAGGTAGTCGAACAGTCTGGGCCGACGAGGATTGGACATGGACAAACGGGCGAACAACTTGGCATTCATCGAATCGATTTGATCTCAAACGCCTATTCAAACTGGTCAAGTCGCTCGGATGGTTGGACTCGTTCAGGCTTGCACTGCTTCTGCTCGACTACCTCAAGTTTAGATTCAGGTTGGTGCTCGACTCGATCGCGTGGCGTCTGCTGCTCTAATTGTCTCGCTGCTTGTTTGGCCTTCAAGTCTCTGCCAGAGACAAGACTCAGGCTATACGTTCGACGACATAGAGCGCCTCCTACGCGACTTTAACCCTCGCCTGTTCACATGGACTCAAACTCGCAGCAGTGAGCATCTCAATCAGCTCGGTTTAGATCAGCTCCAACAGTTTTTCCTCTCGGCCACTCTGAGGCTGCTGGGCCAGGCCGATCTGGTGCCCTTTTATGCCGGTAGCTAGTCGAAATCGTCTTTTGCTTTACTCATAATCTCTTTGTCTTGCTGCGGCTGTCTCACTTGCCTATTCAAGCCGTTCAAAGTGTGCTCGCCTACTACACCGGACGGATGGTAGTGAACGGGTCGAAGAAAATCTGCGACTTTCTGCTGCGGCGTTGTCCAAGCTGCAAAGTTTACAAACGCACCAACGTCTGCTCGGTGGGCTTCGATTCCAAGCGGCCAGAGCGCAGAAACGTTCTCGAAATAAGAAGAGACCAGCGTCGAACGCACCGCTCTTATGACTACGTCATCATCGCCTTTCCTCTCACAAGAGCGATCAAGAAACAAGAGTTCTGGCTCGACGTTCTCTACAGAGACTTTCTCCGCTTCGAGCTCGCCCACGTTCAAATCGAAGAGGACCGAGCGCGCTCGACCTGGATAATTACGAGCACGTGCGACCAGCAAACCTACTGTGGCTGGTCGACACGGCTCAAACAAGACTCCTCGAACACAAGAGAGCAAAACTGCTGCTCAACGCTGCAAGTGCCCTACTTCAAGCAGAGTCGCTATTTCAGCAGCCCTTTTCCCAAAGTTATTCTGGACGGCGAAAAGAGGAAGCGCATATTCTACGTGAACGCTCTTAAATGGCTTGAGCCGAGCCACGAGGCGAGTCTCATCTCCGCCAAGAACATCTCGCTGCACATCGCCAAAATAGAATCGCACAGCCCAAAACCAACGGCAGCAGCAGCAGCGTCACACAAACGCCGTCTGCACACTTTCCTTGCCCAGCTGGCCCACTTGGCCTACAGTGTGACTGTCGAGCTCGGAGCCAAGTCGCTCGCCTATCTTCTCAACTGTACCGTTTAAAATAAAAATTGGCAAATTTTAGTATTTTGCTTCTTCTTCAATCAGATTGGCAGTAAATCAGGTTCACACAAACAAGAAATTTAAACTTGTCGATCTGTACACTTGTTCAAATGAACTTGCGGTCGGCCCCGGCCAATTCGTCGGCCGTTAGACTTTTTCTGGTTTGAGTCGCTGGGCGAATTCAACTGCCACCTGGTAGATGAGAGAAAATTGGCTCTTTTTCAATCGATCAGAGGTCTAGATTAGCTTTTAAGAAGGAATTTAGGACTTACTAAGTTGAAATTTTTCCTCAAAAACTCATCGTGGTCGTCCGTCGTCTGCTCGGCCTCTCGTCGATAGAATTTCGAAATGATGGCAAAACAGGCCATGTTCACATTGACCGTCTTTTCCACCATCGCCTGAAGCAGATTGAGAATGCAGACGCTTGTGATGCAAGCCAGCTGTTGGTTGCTTCGGACGGTCGTTTAGACTTAAGCTCATCTCTCCAATGGCATTATAATCTCACCTGCAGACGAGGATGGTTCGCTCGTGAAAGCGGCTGCCGTCGTTGTAAATTCGCATGAGCAAATCGGCCACACTCTGCGCCTGCAGCTCAAGGCCATTGACCACCGCCTGTGTGAACGAGCACTCAATCTCGTCCTCGTCGCCCATCAGCTGTTTTTAAAGCACTCTTTCATTTGTTGTGACCAATCGATTAGAAAAGCTCACTTTGAACTGCACCGAGTTTTTCGTCAGCAGTTTGTCGCTGAGCACAAGTTGCTCGCTAAAGTCGGCCAAACGAGTGCGGCCGATCATTCTGTCCAGTCTGAAATTGCTCTGGTTTATTTGAATGACCAGATCGGCATGCTGTCTGAGCACGAGCTCAATAAGCTCGTCGTGACTGTTCAGATCGTCGACGATCACAGTCAAATCACCCGGGCTGTACATGTCCTAATCGGTTGAAGCAATTCAGAATCGGAGCACAATTGCGATCTATCAAAGTTTAAATTACAAATTCGTGCACATTGCTCTGGAGCTTGAGCTCTTTGAAAAAGCCAAATTTAGAGCGATGGAGAGGATCGAGCCGTGCAAAGGTTCATACCTCTACTGAGGGACATGCTCGACCGGGTCTTGGCCTCGATGAAGCATTTCCTCCTCAGCTCCTTGAAATTCAAGTTGAGTCCTTTGTCAGCTCAAGCGCAGGCAGATTCGATAGCTAACCTGGAGATGGTTGGCCAATATGGGCTGCTTGACCACCATTCCCTCTTTCATCAGTGACTGGTACTTGTCATGGACGTCTTTAAGGAACAAGTCGCTGTGAGAGTCGAGTGAAACCAATGCGTTCAGGTAGATATGCTTGTATTGGTTCTAGGCGCGTGGTCGTCGTCTAGTTATAGTCGTTCATTATTCAACTGGATTGGGGCAATCACCTCGGTGACATCAAACGTGGCCAAGAAGCGGCGTTTCTTCTCGCACATCTGCTCGCTCCTCAACAATCGGAACGCGCTTTCGATCGACAGTCGACTCATTGATTTAAGCTCGTCGTAAGTTGCATCGCACAGAATGAACGTGAATATTCGATTCTTGGCTCTTTTCGCAATGGCAGTATAAGAATGTGAGCAAGTCAGGTCTTGAGGAGAGAGAGAGAGAGATTCAGCTTTACTCACTTTGACGAGAGCAAGTATCTGGCTACGGGTCGGAGACGATCGCGCGGATAGTCGGCATAGCCCCGGTTCGCAAAGCCGCCTATTCGCTTGCCTGACTGCTCGTCCGTTTGTGGATTGTTCAAGTTGAGAATGTTGAGAAATTTGAGAAAGTTGAAACTCTCGCTCGGCACGTGGCTGTCGAACGCCCAAAAGCGGTAGACGCGAACCTCGTGTGCCGTCTCACTGCCTCCGACACGATTCAAGTCGAATATCTGAACGCTAAAGTTCAAGTAGCGATAAGCGACTGCAAATGTCACATTCAGATTTCGTCGGGCGCCGAGCTCGCCGGCCAGCTCGTGATTGTAAATAAACGAATAACTCTTGGCGAACTTCGAGGATGAGAATCTATGTCCGATCAAAGGCATGAAGGCAGTTACTTGGGACTCGTCCAGCTTGTCCTCCAGCAGCACGATGTTGTTTATCTTTTGCTCGTAGACCATCGGCCAGAACAGCTCTTTGTTCTTCCCTTCCGGCTCGAACGGAATGTACTGCTTGGTCTCTTGATAGCCCTGTGTCGCCATATTATGAGGCCATATTCTGATCTGTTCTGTCAATCAGCATGCTTACAGTGAATTCGGAACAAACGAACGGCTGGTCAATGATCAAGTCGACGTTCTGCGTGCTTTCGTTTGTTTGCGTCAAATTGTCGCTTTTGATGTAGTGAACTGTCAACGCCTGCGATTGGCGGTTGAACAAGGCACAGAGTTGTGGCTGTTTGCGGTCGACTTACGTTCAACTCTTCGCCAAACGAATTCTCTTTCAGGCGTTTTAGAGTTTGATCGAAGACCAGATTGGATGGAATGGGCAAGAAGATTGGACCCAGCGAGTTGGGCCCTTTGTCTTTTTTACGCAACTCGTTCAGCTCGGTCGGCATGCTCAGATAGAAGTTGGCCGGCATTAGTTTCCTAAAGCCGATTACACTGAAAAAAAAATTTATTCGTTTGACTGGAACCAGAAGACGGCGGGAGACGGCAATAGAGAGAGAGAGAGAGAGAGAGTGCTTGCCTTGGCATTACTGGACCACACAGAACGTAAATGAGGTTTTTCAGCATTCCTCCCTGATCGAATGGGTTGAGTACGACCTGCTGCTTGCCGTCTTTGTTGGTGAATCGGCGTTTTATCTTATCGCGTTAAAAGTTGATGGCCGATCGTAAAAATGCCCGATGGCTGCAGACTCACTCGTTCATTTGTGGTTTTCTCGTTCAAAATGAACATCGAATGCACACCGGCCATGCCGAACATGTTTATCATGAGGAAGAACGCGAATATCATAATCAGAATGGTGAATGCGGTCAAGGAATTTGTTTTCAAAAGCGAGCTAGAGAAAAAAGCGAGAAAAAGGATATCTGACGACGCTGTCTCTGAAGGCGAGTCCTGGCTCCATTGTTGCTAGACCTTGTCTCAGCTAGAGCAAGAGCTTGCAATGATCGCGAGAGTTAAGAGAGCGCTTACGGTGGCCCAAGGCAGTCGCTGAGCAAGCCAGACCGTACAGGCACGTGAATGCGGTGAACACGAGGAACCAGTAAAAGTTGCGGTAATTTCGCGCTCCGACACAGTTGCTCACCCAAGGACAGTGATGATCGAAGCGTGCTATTTAAGGTTTAGATCAGATATGTCCAGCCCGATTTGATTTCAATCGGTCACGACCTACCCACACACATGTTGCAAGTGCCTTGTGGTCCGAGACCATTCAGACGTTAGTTTTCAATTCGAGAGAGAGAAAGGAAAAAGAGCTAAAGCTCACCACAATGGACTGTGCGAGGCGGACGATAGAACTTGCATGTGGTCTATTGGTAACCAGCAGAAATTCAGACTAAGGCCACAGAGACCAGAGAGGCCCAAACGACTCACGCAGAATTTTATTTCGTAGTCGGTGTCCTTGATCGCAATTCTCTTCGGAAAAGGAGTCGGGTAGTAGACGCCACTGATGTCCACTCGGATGTCTGCAATTTCAGGCGATTTGAGCAAACGATTTGAATCAAGTGATTGTGCAGGTTTACTGTTGGCCTTTTCTATTTCGAAGGCCTCCTGGGCCGAGGCGCGCGGAAGAAAGCCGGGATCCGAGAACGCAGTCAACAGGTAATTTGAAATGGCGAACGTGAGAATGATGCCTCCGACAATTGGAAACACTGGATTTAAATTGATTGCCAAGTAGACGCCGCTTAAGGTCAGTCAGTGGATTAGAGGAGCGAGAGCACTTGCAAATGTAAAGGGCTTTACTCAAAGCCGAGGTGAAGGCCCGACGGAATGATCATGAGCGCAAGCACTCCGGGAATGGCCAGCCAGTTCTTGCTCGTGTACAGACGACCGCCCAAGCAGAATGCCACTCGGCCAGGGAATATCTACGCATCAGGATTGAGCGAGGAAGGACCAACTAGCAAGCAGTTGATCTCACGTTACCTTCCAATGAGGCAGCTGATCTGATCCCGACGACGGCGATTCAGACTCGGATTGTGTCGGACTGGCCCTGGAGCGGCTCGAAAACCATCTCATTGTCTGAGGCGAGCGGACCAACACACCAATGGTGGACGAGGTGTCTAAATTTGGCTCTTTTGTGAAAATGAGCACACGAAAGAAATGAGCGAGCGATGAGAATTCTTGTAACTATGAGACTTATGCGAGGCGCTTATTTATGACGTCGATGATGCTTCGTCGTACCTGCTTGAGTAATAATTTGCATTTAATTTCGTCCGAATTTCCATTTTACGCACCAGCTCACAACAAGTCTCGCAATAGTCACGGTGACCAGAAAGCACGAGACACACTCGGCCTATCACTCCATTCGGCTTGATTTGAGCCTGCCACCGATCTCGAGCTCTTCACACCATGAATTATCGACTCGGTGGCCAGCAGAGGGCTGCAAGCTGCGAGCGCTCCTCACTAACAAGCGTGCCGGCCCCGTCGTAAAACTCTGCGATTGCTAGAAAACCAGTCGGTGGGCCTTCGACCCAGCAGCATCTCTCCAACTCATTTTCTGTTTTAAATTTGGCCTTAACAACTTCGAGCTGCGCTATAACAGTTCAAACGTCCTTTGAATGTTAATTATGTGTGTTGTGAATAATTTTCTCCTTCTTCTTCTAGAGCAGTTTTTAATTTTTTTTTTTGGTGTTGCAGTTGGAAATTATTTAAGTGAACGGTGCACGAGCAATGCCGGTGGTGATGGCGAATAATTTGAGCGACAGCAAAGGCCATTAAGCTTAACCAAATGTCAAATCGTTATCGCCCTTCTTCTCTTCGTTGTTTTTTTTATTTCTAAAAACATTGACCAAAAAGTGCCAATCAAACCCTAACCAATGATGGTTGTTAAAATGAAACTAAACAGCCAAAGCAAAGTCTTAATCAAAGTCGATTATTCGCTTGATAAGTTTCTCGACCGCTACAGGCTCTTGGCTAATCTCAAATGCGGCGGAGAGCTTCTCTTCGAAAGCAGACGGGAAGCGTTCACAATTGTGGTAGACCTCGATCAGCGGCTCGTCTTCAATTGTCACAATAGTTCAGCAGCAGCAGAGCAAATAGAAAAAGCGAACTTTGTTGGCTTACTTGCGTCTACTCGAGCGCCCAGTCGCTTTAGGAGGCGAATGCCGACCTCGAAGCTGATCGCGTCGCCTGCCTTTGCTCGTCCGGCGCCCAACTGACAGCAAACAGTGCCAAGGTCAAGTGCGTCGATTCTCTTCAAATATCCTAGCTCGCACGGCGTTTGAGCTCAACTTGGCGTGATTTTGTTTGGCATGAATCGAGTTACTCACCGGCGCGAGAAGCTTTTATTTGAGTAGAGTACAATGCCCTCTTGCTGAACACAATCGAGTAGTTGCGCTTGTCACAGAGCTGTTCGGCAAGGCTCGGATGCACGCCTTGACCGACCAGCATCTGCTTGAACTTGGCCAACGCTTCTCCGTTGCGCAACTTTGCGCTTATCATTTGAACACCTTCGGCCAGAGTCTTGACGCGTCTGGCCTTTAGCAGCAAATAGCCGCCTGGTCGGAGCCGAATGAATAAGAGTCAGTAATGGCCTCTCTTGCTGCTCCTTACCAAAATTGGTGACCAACTCTTCGAGGTCAGGACTTATCTCGCCGTGCAGGCAGTTTACAGTCTCCTCGATCTCAATCTGGTTGCCGATCGTAGTTCCGATCGGATTGTCATGTTTTGTTAAAAACACTCCTGATCGAATGCCCAGTCGGCGCGATATTTGAACCTGCGTTAGCGCAAAATCAACTGCCCTGGCTGCTGGAGCGGTCAGAATGAGCAAACGAAAAAGCTCACCATGTAGTCGGCGAGCACCTCGGCATCGTCAAGTGTTTTCATGAACGCGGCTCGGCCAACCTTGACGTCCTGAGCGCAAATGCTTCAAGATGCAGCATTCCATAAAACTTGAGAACGGAGCCTACCAAAACCAGCGCGTCCAGATTTTCGATCGCTTTTTTGGACACGATCGAAGCTGATTGTGTTCGATTAGTGAGTCTTCAAGTCGCTTAGATGAGCAGATTTGAATTATTGCACTTACCGGCTATGAGAGGAACGCAGTCCACGGTGCAGGTCACATCCCGAGTGGCGTAAATGACCTTGTCGGCTGGATTTAGTTCATTGGTCTGAGCCACAATGCAGCAGCCCACTGTCTCCACGACCGTTTCGATTTGTTGCGCGGAGAGATTGGCGTTGAAGCCCGGTATGGACTCGAGTTTGTCCAGAGTGCCGCCGGTAAAGTCCAAGCCCCGTCCACTAATCATGGGAACCTTGAGACCGCAGGCGGCCAAGGCAGGCGCCAACGGCAGCGAAACTTTGTCGCCCACTCCGCCCGTGCTGTGCTTGTCCACCATTGAGCCTCTGAATCGACTCCAGTCGAACTGGCCGCCGCTGTTCATCATCGAGCGTGTGAACAAATACGCCTCTTCATAGGTCATGCTCTTGAAGTAGATGGCCATGAGCATGGCGCCTTGATGCAACCCTTGAGCCGGGCCAGACAAACCAAAGAATCAAATCTTGCTGCTTACCCAGCTGGCTCTCTTGAATGATGTTGTTGTTGCGGTCGCACACCGAACGCACAAAGAATTCGATCTCTTCGGATGTGAGCTCGCCTCCGTTTCGCTTCTTGAGTATCAAGTCCGGCACTCGATATTTCTTCGCCTCCATTCTGGGCCTCTTTTGCGCTGCCTTTGCTTCTGCTGTCTACAAACAAATTGCAAATTTCATCCAGAGCACGAGGTTTTGAGCAATATGGCTCGCCGCTTCATCGAACAGTTAAAGGTTCTGTATACACGCGGAGCGGTGCGCGAGAAGAAAAATTTTCTCTTCATCTCTCTAATTTGAGCGCGAAAAGCGTAGAAAGAGATCTTCGCTCCGTCAATTTCGCTCGCTTGCTGGGCCGTGTTCTCTTTTAGAACGATTCTTTCGGCGCGAGTCGGCAGAGGCATTTCGCTAATCGTTGCCGGCCGAATGAAAACACTCTCGACTTAAACCGTTGACGGTGCGACTTGAAGCAACATCATCCTCGCTAAAGCGGATCGTTGATTCAACAAGTTACGTAAGAGCAAGACCGTGAACGGATTCAAGTCGACACTCCTCGATGTGCAAGTGTTGGCGGCGAGCACGTACTGTCTATCCTATTCGCAATGCTTACACACGTTCGGCTTTAATCCCTCTTTAGGGACAGTTCTTATGCAATAATCTTTATGCGCATTAGCGCTGAACCGGATATGGCCGACCTGACCTAGTCGGCATTATCAGCGTTTAATTAGCTTGGCCTCTTCTTTAATTATCCACTCGAGCGAACAGGCGGAAGACGTCGCGCCGACTGGCCCTTATCTCTCTCGCTATCTTTAGACCCCCCCCCCCCCTCGCTCGGTCTGGACGACATCTCGCTGATCAATCAGTAGACACCTGGGCGCCGAATCCAATGAAAAGAGAGGAAATTTATTAAAAAATTCTGCTGATGGTCCAAAACTTGATGACAATGGGCGCAACTCTAAACTGGTGGTTTTATTTTTCTAAGCACTTTGAGAGGACAAGAAACGCCAATATGAACGGTCGCTCAAAGCAACATGCTAGCCGGGTTCTCCATGTATCGCTTAAAGTGCTGCAGCCATCTGGCGCCGACCGCACCGTCGACAACTCGATGATCACAGGACAGAGTCACGCTCATGATTGTCGCAGTTCGATGTCCGCTCTTTTGATCGGGCACCACTCGACGCTCGGTGCCGCCGACGGCCAAGATGCACGCCTGTGGCGGATTGATCACGGCCGCGAACGACTTGATGCCAAACATGCCCAAATTTGAGACGGTGAACGTGCCTCCCTGGTACTCGTGCGGCTGCAGCTTGTTCTCTCTGGCCTTTTGCGCAAGAGAGGTAACGTCAAAGTTGATGCTGGCCAGGCCCTTGTTCTCGGCTCCGAAAACGATCGGAGTGATTAGGCCGTTGTCGGTCGCCACGGCCACGTTTATGTCTACAGTGTTGTACCTGTTGGCGGCCAGCTCATGCGTCAGACAATGCACATTCACAGTTGAATCGATTGGCGTCTTACTTTCGAATGAACGTGTCCATCCAGGCTGAATTGGCTTCGGGCACTTTCTTGCAGGCCATGGCAGATGCTTTGATGACCAGGTCGTTCACTGAGATCTTCATGTTGTCCTTGACCATTTGTTCATTGAGCTGCTGTCTCACCCTGTTTGGGGCGTCAATTTTACATCCAGAGTTATCGCATTCTCCTTTACTTACTTGAGCGCTTCGTCCAGCTCAACTTCTACTGTCAAATAGTAGTGCGGGATTGTCTGTTTGGACTGAGTAAGTCTCTTGGCTGTGACAGCGCGGTAGTTGTTGATGTCAACATCATCGAAGCTTTGATCTCTTAGCGGCTGTGTCTGGGCAGCTGGCGCACTCGCGACAAAGTTAATTACATCGTCGGCACGCACTTGCTGGTCAGGGCCGAAGGGCTGCACCAGAGCGAGGTCGATATTTCGCTCTGCCGCAAGCTTCTTGGCCAGAGGAGTGGCGAAGATTCGGCCTTGACGTGGGGCAGCTGCGCTGGCTTGCTTGGCTGGCGCACTGGTCGGTTTGGGAGGCGGTGGTGGTGGCGGAGAGGACTTTTTGGGCGAAGAGACATCGATGACATCGGGCGCGCTGCTTGAAGCTGCCGGCTGAGGAGCTTGAGGTGCTGCGGCTGGCTTGGCTGCTGCCGCTGCGGCTTCAGCCTTGAAGTCAGCGAACGCAGCAATGTCTTCCTGATTTGGCACCATTACGCACAAGAGCTGACGATGCGACGAAAACGGTCAATAGGGGCCGATCGATAACTGAAGCATCAAAAAGGAGCTTACTGTCTTGAGGGGGATGTCCTTGGTCTTTTCTGCGACCAGAATCTTGGCCAAATAGCCTTCCTCTTCGGCCTCCAGACCCATGGTGGCCTTGTCGGTCTCAATTTCGGCAATCAAATCGCCTTCGGCAACGTGATCTCCTTCTTTTTTGGCCCATCGGGCGATGGTGCCCTGCTCCATGGTCGGCGACAATGCGGGCAGGCGAATGAGCGTGTGCTCAGGCAGTTTGCCACCACTCGAGTACATTCTCATGGGCAGTCTGAGGCTTAGCTCTCTTGCTCGCCTCAATGGAAGAGTTCTCTCCTGTTCCATGTTCGACGAGCAGAGAATTCGACCAGAGGCCGAGTGGTGTAGCCGCACGACCAGAGCACGAGCCTGATGGCTGCGGCTTATTTGACGGCTGTTGGCGACCAGCAAGCGGTTGGCAGGAATCAAGCGCTGCATTCTAATTTCTATTGTTCACGATTTCTACGACCAAACAAGCGGCAAGAGCTTTAGTAGCATTAAAGAGCGAAATGTGATTTAGTAGCATCGTTCCTATGTTAATTTGGCGTCTCTGCAATTAAACGAATTTAGATTTGCAATCCGTCGACGCTCTCTTACAAAACCAGCAGCAGCAGCCCTGCTCTGCTTTGGAGCGAGCGACCAGGTCCACAGTTTCGTCCTTATTCTCATCGCCCGAATCGTTTGGCAAACAACTCTTTCTAAACACGCTTTCGGGATAGGAGGATCATTTTTTTGTCGATTCAATTTCAATCAGATCGCGAGTAGGGCTCGGTCTCAAGACTCTAAAAGAAACGACCACAAACCCCGACACTGGATGCTTCTAGTTTAGATCAATTAAGACAGAAAAAGTTGCATCAAATGGGCACGAATTTTTGCGATTCTGGCCCAAAAGAGCCGATCGACTTGGTCGAGAGTCATTTTAAAAAGGCAGTCGGGTATTTTGGACGCATTCAAGTGGACGGGAAGCAGATCAGCTGACGCATGATGGAGAAGTGTTTTCTATTTAAACTTTGCTAATTATCGAATCGAATGGTCGCGTGAAAGAACGGAGAGGGGGCGGCAGGGTTTCGAAGACAAGATGCATTTGCGTTCAAAAATGAGCATTCTGGAATGGTCGAAAGGGAATGACAAGGAAGAGGGAAGGTCGAATTGAAATGAGTGAATTATGATTCATAAGCAGCTCCGACATGAGCCAACCATTTCGGTTATAAAGCCGAGTGTGAATGCGCCAATTTGCGCCGTTGAATAAAAGCGAAGAATTTCGAAAAATAGACCTGTGCTCGCCAGGGCCACCGCCATCGCTCTGCTTTGTTTAAAAATTTCTCGTTCGCAGATAATTTAGATCTGAAAAAGCGAAAAAGATGCTCGGCAGTCGAGCCATACTTCTAATCCTGAACGGATTCTTCTTCTTGCTCGGCGTCGGAGTCATGTCAATAGGCCTATGGTCGCAATATGACAAGAACTTCGCCACGCTGTGGAATTCGCTCGAAGTGAGCAAGATAATTGAGGCGCGCGGTCTTAACGGCGCCAGTGTGCTGCTGATCGTGAGCGGCGTGGCCAGCATCGTAATCAGCTTCATCGGCCTGTTTGGCGCATTGAAGAAGAGCAGAAACTTCCTGACCGCTTACAGTCTGCTGATGTGCATCATTCTGGTGCTGGAGATCGCCGCCGCCTCGGTGTTCATCTCTTACAACAGCCAAGCACGCGCCGAGCTCAACATCGGCCTCAACAAGACCGTGGCTCAAATCAACAAGGACAACGACCCGGCCGCAGTCGAGGTCATGAAAACTGTTCAGAGTGTCTTCAAATGCTGCGGCTGCAACGGCCCGAGCGACTACACGAATTTGACTCTGCAGGCCTCGTGTGAGACTCCTGCGTCGACCAGCGAGCACAAGGACTACTACCAGGTCGGCTGCTACAAGGCCATCACCACCTACATAAACTCGCATCTGCCCATTCTCATCGGTCTGGCCATAACTCTCATCCTGTTCCAGATCTTTTGCTTGGCCATCACCATTCGCACTTGCGCCGCGCTCAGACACGAAGGCTACCAGGACATTTGAAATGCCTGCTCATGCTTCTATTCTCAATATTTACCGTTTTTTTCTCAAGTTTTGTCGTCTGGCTCTAAAGCGGCTTGACTCTCAAAAGTCACTAATTCAATCAAGCAAAAAACCCTAAAAGCTTAAATGCGATCAAACCGGCGTTATGTATTCATCACTAATTGAGTCGTTCCGGCCAGAAAACCAACAAGAAAAGACTTTTTTCGTGTAGCAATAAACTTCGATCAATTCCCATGTGAACATGTTTTCTTTGCTCCAAGTATTGACTCGCTGCTTCGTTTGTTCTGGACGGGCCTCGTCAAATTGTGGCGGATTTCAAACTGCCTTTAAGAAATCTCGTGCGCACATTTCAAGCGCGCGCGAGCTCTCTCCTCTCAGCCGGTTGCTTCGCGTTTCTATGGCACAACTCTTCGTCTCGATCGATTTTTTATTAGCTCTTTCATAAGTAATCACTGCTCAATAGAGAGCTGAACTCGAGCATCTTAACCGCTTAAACTTTGAAGAAGAAAACCTGAAGAAACGAGCCTCTGGCCGTAATGAGCAGCAACCAAGAGGAAACGCTTGAGCCGGTCGAGAGCGAAGAAGATATTCTCAATCGCATCTATTTGGGCCGGCTTGAAAATCTGCCTTCGCTCGCCTCCAAAATTGTGCGCATATTCACCTCGTCGACGTTCACAGGTGCTCTTCAGACCGCCTATGCTATGGCATTGATGAGCATTAATTCAACTCTAAATAGACACGACTGTGGAGCGAAACATGCTTATGGAGACCGTCTATCCGCGACTTAAAGAGTATTGCCGCGAACAGCACGGCCTCGAATTTCAGGTGGTCGACATGAGATGGGGTGTCCGCGACGAGTCGACAGACGACCACAAGACCACCGAGCTGTGCATGCAGGAGATCGATAACTGCCAGCGTCTCTCACTGGGTCCCAACTTTGTTGTAAGTGGTCGTTGAAACTCTCATTCAGCTTCTGTTTGCGTCTGAATGCCGCGGCCTAGGTGTTCCTTGGGCAAAAGTACGGCTACCGTCCACTGCCAACTCGAGTGCTCGATACCGAGTTCGCCAAAATCGTTCAAATCCTGAACCAAGAGGACGCCGATCTGCTCAAGCTTTGGTATCAGCTTGACTCCAACAGCTTGCCCAACGTGTTTGTGCTGCAGCCGGTCAGTTCGATCTACAAGAATTTCACAAACAAGGCGCAGAAGCAGCTGATGGAAGAGGACCAGAGCAAATGGTGGAAAACGATGGGCCAACTGTGCACCATAATTAGAAAAGGCGCCGCCCTGCTGGTCGAGGCGGGCGAGTTCAGCGACGACGACAACCATCGTTACAACTGGTCTGGTACGAGCCGGCACTTTGGTTCTGTTGATGCTTGTCTGTGACGACTCTTGCAATCCTAGTCACCGAACAAGAGGTCGTCAGAGGCATATTGAACTCGAAGAACAACGTCGATCACACGCTGGCGTTCATCAGAGAGATTCGCAATATAAACATCAAACTGTTCACCTACTCGGCCAAGTTCATCGACATAAACTTTGCCGCGCGAAAAGTGGACGATGAAGCGCAGAGGATGCTTTCTTTGCTGCGCGACGTCAAAGTGAGCCCAGATCAAGCGGTTAGATTTTGCTCAACTTTGACGCGAATCGCTCAAGGTGCCCGACAGACTGATCGCGTCCAACATAATTCCCTACTCAATCGAATGGTCGGACAACGAGGGCATCAACAAGGTGGACCACGAAGACTACTTGAAAGAGTTCTGCGACACGTTCTACACACGAATTGTGGACCAGATCGAGCGAGCGATTGCGCGACGAATGAAGCTGTCACAGAACAAGTAAGTGCCTGCGCTGCTTGCCGCCGAATGAGCTGCAAATTTGCTTGAATAGAATGTTCGCGGAGATTCTGCAGCATCTGCACTTTTGCTTCAACTTCACTCAGCTGTTCAAAGGCAGACAAGAAGCCATCGAGCAAATATACGCGTACATTCGCAGCGAGGAGAGGAACCAGCCGTTTGCGATCAACGGTCCGAGCGGCTGCGGCAAGAGCTCCATATTGGCCAAAGTCGCCTCCCAGGTACCTTGATTGGCCATTCTCTCCAGTAAAGCCCAATGAGCACACGGCAGATTGACAGATTCGGCACTGGATGGGTGCAAAGAGCGAGCCGGTCGTTCTGATTCGATTCCTGGGCACAACGCCGGACAGCTCGTCGGTCTACCCGCTGCTCAAGAGCGTGTGCACCCAGCTGAGCCAAGTTTACCAGCGACCAGTCGAGCAGATTCCGGTCGAGCTGTCCAACTTGACCAACTATCTGAAAAAGCTGCTCGAATGCGCCAGTGCCGAGCGGCCTCTCTTCATATTTTTCGACTCGCTCGACCAGCTGAGCGCAAGCAACAGCGCTCACTCGCTCTCCTGGCTGCCGGTGAACTTGCCGCGTCACGTGAAAATAATCGTCTCCACTCTGACCGGCTACTACGGGATAATGGAGACGCTGCACAACATTGTAGAGACCCAGGACAACTTTCTGTTCGTAAGCCGAGCCCAGCAAACAAACACGAACTGAGCGTCTCAACTCATTTTTAGGTGGAGCCGCTCGGACGTGAACTGGCCGAGAACGTTCTGTTCGAGATGCTCGGTCGAATAAATCGAACCATCTCCGGCACGCAGCTGCAAATTGTGCGCAAAGTGCTCAACGACTGCAATTCGCCGCTGTTCGTCAAGCTGGTCTACGATCAAATCTGCTTGTGGAAGTCGTACACCAAAGACACAGTAATCGCGCGCAACATCGAAGACTGCATTTCGAAGCTGTTCGAGCGAGTAGAGAACTCGCACGGCAAAGTGCTGGTCGCTCACGCGCTCGCTTACATTACAGCGGCCAAAAACGGCCTGTCAGAAGCCGAGCTCGAAGATTTAATTTCACTCGACGAGACGGTAAGAGTGTGAGTGTGCTGGCTGTTTGCTGTGGTAACGAGCGTCCGTAGGTGTTGAACGACATTTATCAATACCATCTGCCTCCGATCCGTCGCATTCCGCCACTTTTGTGGACCAGAATAAGAAACGACATTCCCTCTTATCTGAGCGAGCGAGAGGCCGACGGAGTCTCAGTGGTCTTCTGGTACCACCGACAGTTCATTCAAGGTGAGAGTCCAAGCTGCTTCACCAGTCCCTCAATCTCTAAGACGCGTGCATCTAGTCTCCACCAAACGGTTTCTGTCCAACCAGCGCTTCAAGAAATATGTGCACAGTCAGATCGCCGACTACTTTATGGGAATCTGGGCAAACAAGCCGAAGCCGTACTCGTACACGGACGAGCAGAAGCGCATGTTCATGCTCAAGTCGCTGCACGGCGAGGCGGATCGTAAAGTGCCTGCGCAGCCGGAGATATTCTACAATCCGACAGACAACACAGTTCGCTACAACGCGAGAAAGCTGAGCGAGCTGCCCTACCACTTGATTCGATCGGACCGCGTTGACGAGCTCTACTCGCAAGTGCTGTTCCACTACAAGTTTTTGTACGCCAAGCTCTGCTGCATGCCCTTGAACAGTTTGATCGCCGACTTTGAGGACATGCTGGCCAATTACAAAATGGACAAAGAGGTCGTGCTCGTCTCCGACGCACTTCGCCTCGCCAGTTCAATATTGGCCTCGTCGGCCTCCAATCTGGTGCCGCAGATCGTCGGCCGTCTCCTGCCCTACACATTCATAAACTCGAGCAAGTTCGACAAAGTGCGTCTGCTGATCGAAGAGTGCGAGAGCGACGGTCTTCACGACAGTGCGTTTGTGCCCGCGTTCAACTGCTTTCACGTGCCGGGCGGGCCCTTGGTCTACTCGCTCGAGGGCCACCCGTTCGCGGTCTACGGCCACTGTTTAATGGCTAACGGCACCCAGCTGCTCTCTGTCTCCAATCGCTTCATCATATTCGACTTGAGCAGTGGCGACGTGGTCAGAGTCATAAATCCGCAAATCGAGGGCATACTCCAGTCGTTGTCGGTCTCGTCCGATCGCAAGTATTGCGTCTCGTTCTCCAACAACGATCAGATCGTCTTTTGCAATATAATTAGCGGCGACGTCAAAGTGCTAAATCGCTACGCCGCGCCCGCTCCAGTGGATCAAGCGCCGCCGGTTCAGACCGTAAATGCCAAGGGCGGCAAGCAACAGGCAGCGGGCAAAGACCAGAAGAAGAAGCCGGCCGCCGAGACCAAGAAACAGACGACCAAAGAGAGCCGCGAGCCGGTGCCGGCCGTCATCCCGCACGAATACACCGACACTCTGATTGGATCGCACACTGGCGTCGCCTACTTTGTTATCTGGAGCAAGTATTTCTATTACGTCTACGACAAAAAGTCTCGCTTGGTCAAAGCGGACAAGTACCGTTTTCCGATCATTCAAATGGAGGTGATTGAGAACAGTACGGTGGCCAACTACGGCATCGAGCTCGAGGTGGTCTGCAGAGCCGAGGACTGCCGCGACGACGAAGAAAAGGAGCGAGACAACCTCATACTCGAGTACATTGCGGTAGTGGACGCGGCTCGTTTGCCCAAAAAGACAAAAGCCGAGCCGAACGTGATCACCGAGGCGCAAGTGCGCGATGCCTACATACCGAGCGCCAACCCGATCGAGATTCACAGCTGCTTGGTGCTGACCAAGGACAAGCGCAAACTGTTCACTTGCACTGAAATAGCCGACAACGTGGTCGAATGCTTTCGCAAGCGGCTCGACCGCAAGAGCAGCAAAGAAGAGGGCGCCAAGCCGATCTGGAAGTACCATGGCAGTCTGGATCAGAACAGAGACACCTTTTACGCTCTCATACTGAGCGACGATGAAAATTACATGCTCGGAGTGACCATCTGGGGCTTCAAGGTGTTTTTCCTTTTAACTGGCCAGAGCAAGCCGCTCCGATTTCCGGTCGGAGTGAAGAACATCCAGCTCGGATACAAGAAGCTCACGTTCCCGGCAGTGTTCTCCAAGGGCAACCGCTATGTGGTGGCCGGTGTGCGCGACAACATCTACGTCTGGGACACCAGCTACGGCACTTATATAAAAGCGCTCGACGCCCACTACGGACGAATAACGAGCTTGATCGGCTCGTTTGACGAGCAGAAAAATCTTGTTCTCTCCAGTTCGATGGACAAGACCATAAAAATTTGGAACTTGAACAACATTCTGGAAGAAGACTTTCCGCTTGACCACATGGAGAAGGCGATCGAGAAGCTGTACGTGAGCACGGTGGCCTCGCTCGCCATGGCCCAGTCACGCAATCAGCTGGCCATTTACTCGCTCAAGGACGGAAAGATTAAGAACCAGTTGTGTCACAATCCGCACGGTGCCATATTCAACTGCTCGGCCATGTCGTCGACGGGCACGTTCGCGGCCAGCTCCGAGTCCAATCGTCTGGTCATTTGGGATCTAGACGAGCTGAAGCCGACCTATGTGAGCAGCAGTCAGTCGAGCGATGTTCACATTAAACAGCTTCAGTTCCACCAGTCGGAGATCAACATCTTGTGCGCCACTCTGGACACCAACAGCCGAACGGTGACCATTACCAACTACATAATTCCGGACGGCGAGGTCGTCTACACGATTGAGTACGGCCTCAAGCCGGCCACAGAGTACAAGAACTTTACGGTCTCGAGCGACGATCAATATCTGGTCGTGTTCAGAAATGACAAGAAAAGCGACATGCTCGCGATCTACGCGGCCGCAGACGGCGCCGTCATGCACAACGTCAAGCTCCAATATCCCAATTACACGCCCGACTTTATATCGATGGTGCCGATGCACAAGAACCCGCACTACATTGCGATCATAGACGCGGACAAAGGAAACCTGATCAATGTCAAGGACAAGAAGTTTGTTCGCTCGGTGCCCAAATGGAACGGCTGGGCGACCAAGGACGACAAGCTCGGCCTGTACGCGCCCACTCGAGGAGGACTGGAGATGATCGACTTGAAAAACGGCAACAAAGTAAAAGTTCTCATTCCCAAGGTGGCCGAAGGTGTCTTTGACGTCGACACGCTCATAACCGAGAACGATCGCCACGTGATCTACTATCACTCGGGCAGACGAACGATACGCGCGTTCAGAGTGGAGGACGGCAAGCAAATAGCCGACTACAAGAGCACGGCCAGGGTGAGATGCATGATCGCAGCGCAGGACAGCAAGAGCATTGTGATCGGCTGCGAGGACGGCACCGTCAATATGCTCATCATAGCCGACCCCCAAATGGAAGACTATGTCGACTATTTGCGCGACTGGCGCCTTGACCAGCATGCGCTCTTCAGTCGCGACGGTAAGCATTTCAGCTCGTTCTGCTCTAGACTCGAGCTAACCGTTCGGCCCAAAATAAAGTGGCTGCCTCGCCGATTCCGGCCAACGAGCAAGAGGCCAGCTCGACCGTGTTCTTCAAAACGTTCAACGCGTTTACTCAACTGTTCGACACTGCAGGCAACAAAGCCGACGAGGCAGATGTGGAACAGACGGAAGACGGCCAAGATGCAAGCAGATCGAACGAACCGAGTGACGAAGGTCGTCAAGAAGAGGCCGACAACGACAGCACGGAAGGAAAAGAGAGCCCGAAGCGAGGCGGCTCTTCCAGCTCTGAGTCTAAGACTGACAACGATGACGTCATTGTTCCGGATTTAGTGCGCCAAGCGGAGCCAGCCACTGACAAGAGCCTTGAACGCGCCGAGAGTCGTCCGCAGTCTAAAAACAAAGATAGGAAATGAGTTGGTTGTTTAGCTTCGGTTAAATAGAAATAAAAGTGACACTGTTCACACGAACAATATTGCGACCTAGTTTCTTGGTGTTTTATTGCTTCTTTCACTTTGTCAGCCCGAACGACGAGGCGATCAGGAACAAACATCACTGGCGTCGACGCAAGCGAACGAGCGTACGTGCGTGCCTAACCGGTCGTGTAAACAAGTGGCACAGTTTATTGATTTTGCTACTTTCGTTAATTGGAAGTAGGCGCGCATTTAAATAGGAGCCAAGTAAGTCGGTCCAAGAGCGCAATATTCAATTCTTCGGTTCAAATCGAAAGCAACAATTACAAGCGAGAATGAGTGGAAAATTGATCGTAGCAACGTTATTTGCCCTCACACTCTTTAGCCTGGCAACAGCCCAAAGAGATCAGATGGCAGCGAGGCAAGCGAATCAAGACGAGCTGCTGCCCAATAGCGAACAAGAGCTGCAACTTGGGCCAACCAAAGAACGCTTCCTCCGTCTAATCCAGATGGCCATTCAAAACGAAGACCTCGACCGGGCCAAGTTCCTTATCGAACTGTACCAGAGCTACCAGCCGTCAGACATGTGGCCGCTTGGGTTCAAGTTGGCTAATGCCAAGAGACGCACATTCTTTGTCGGCAAATAATTCAAATCCAAATCGATGAGTCAAAACACCCACACACACACACAGACACAATCTCACATTGGCCAAGGGGCGACCTGTCACACTACTCACGATTTCTACAAACAATTCTAGTCTTTGACGTTCACTTAGTTTGATCAAATAAAGTTCGTGTCCTTTGTTTAGAGATCAAGTCGCTTGGGTCACATGTCGAGACAAAAAAACATTTATTGAGCTGAACTGTTGGGCTGAATCTGATTCAGCATCAGGAAGGCGTCAGGGGCTGGTTGTCAGCGGGTGAGCTGTCGGCTTGGCTGCTATTCGACCGGGTGGTGTCGGCTGTCTCTGCAGTGGTGTCTGCGAGCGTAATGGCTCCTTTTCGCTTGGGCAATATGCTCACGAATGCGTCCTGCCAGCTTTGGCATTCCACGTATTTGCAAATGATCTCATAGACCTGATTGACGGTTAGCACGGGCCTCGTTTTCATGTGCATGAACTTGTCGATCGGAAGGCGCGCATGCGAGACTCCGTTCTCGAGCGCCAGATTGAAGCAGTGCGACTTGTGGTGGTTGTGATCGACCAGGCCTCCGATTATGTAGACTTTGTCCTCGTCGAGCTTTTCGACTACGTTCGGCGACTCGCTGCTCAAGAAGACCAAGTTCTGCTTGTCGAGCGAGGAGAACACGTTCAGATAGTGCTCGGAGCGCAAGTGAATGTCCCAGGTAGTGATGCCCAGCTTTTGAAAGAACGCGCCCGACTCGGTGCCCTCCGCAATGAAACTGGTCACGTAGAGCTGGAGAGGCGCCTGCATTCGTCTGTTGGCCGCGTAGCAGTAGCTCAACTGTTTGCCCAAATGATTTATGTCGCTGATGCTCATCAGCTCCTCGAACGAGCAGTCGACCACAACACGGAGTTGGCGGCTCGACTCGGCCATCTTGTTGCCTTTAAGCGCCTTTCGCTTTATCTCCACTTTCTGTCCGTTCTTCTCAACCACGCACACGTTGTTCTTTTTCTGCAGGCGTCTGAGCTCGCGCTCCTTTTTGCGCTTTTCCATTCGATGCATGAGATTGCGTTCAAGACGACGCAGCTTTTTCTGCTGATTCTTCGACAGCGCTTTCGCCGCACCGAGATCGTTGCCGCTCTGTGTGGACTCGACCGGCAACTGTTCGCTGCTGGCCTCATTGGCTTGAGTATTCGACTGAGAGCCAGCAGCACCTTTGCTTGCCTCGGTTTCCTCTGAGCTCATTGCGACACGTTCAAATTTCACTGTCCAGCAGGCAGCAGTGCTCCAATCTTAAACGTGCTCGCCAATTTAAAATTTTTTTGTCCAGGACAAATTGGAATGCTTCTACGAGCGAAGGAGTAAAATGAATCGAGCAGCTCTCGATATAATCTTGTTGCCTATGCCATGCAAGCACTACATAAGAGCCAGCCAAAGGAGCAAAATAAATAGCATAGAATGCGGCGAGTAGCAACGAAACAAAAAAGGCCAAAGAGAAAATAAAACGAAAAAATTATTCACCCAAACCGAGGTTGGAGAATGTTGTGCATGCAAAAGTAAATTGAGCGCACGAGAGACGACGAGCGAGATGGCCCTTCGGCCAGCAAGAAGACCGCTCAGGTAGGCCTTCACTTTAGCTGCGTGGTCTGCACAGTCAACAATTTACGATCATCTGATGACATGTTTGCGACAACTAAAATTTTTTTCAAATTGTTCGAAAATTTGTGGTAACATGTCCATCTAGAGCATATGCAAACCGATAGACAGGCCGTTCAAGACCACTTGAAGAACCCGGAAATAAGGGTCAAGATTCAAAAGCTCATTGAAGCTGGTCTTATCCAAGTTAGATAAGCTATAGCTGTTCTTCTTTTATTCATCTTTCTCTCTCTCTCTCATTCTTGGTTAAACCTGTTACTCGGTAAAGATATTCTTCTTTTTTGTATCCAATCGCTATCGATCGTTTCTATTTGGCCGGCAGGAGTCGACCAAATAAACAATTTAGTCCGAATCGTCCCATCACTCTTTTCTTAATCTGTTCGATATTAATCTAATACAATGGACTTGGGTTGGGCTTGGTTTTGTAAAAAAAATAATCGACAAATTGGTCCAAGCTGGACGGTAAAGTTCTTTCTTCTTCGCTGATGACTGAGACCCATGAAGAAGCACTTGAATCAGTAGAAAACAATTTTAAAAGGTCAGCTCTGAGATAAATGGCATGTTTTCAGCTCAGCAAGAAAATCTAAAAATCTGTAAAAATCTTTTGATGTTGAAAAATTGAGATAAGATCGGTGAGTGCTTTTTGCGTGATAATTAGCAAAATAGTCATAAAAAGGTCGCTGGAAGACCTATTAATCGAATCATCGGTTGTTCAGTTAGCCAGAGGTGTGCCAAGCATAATATATTTAAGCCGAACCAAACGATAGCTCAATTGGATTGCGCAATTGATTGAGAGCGATCACTTGTGAAGACATTGTTTGCAGGTGACAATCTTACACTAAGAAATCAAGGCCTTATTTGAAAGAGTATAAATGCCTGAATCGAATTTACAGTTGCGTTAAATACAAGAATGAGAATAATAATTTCTTTGGCATTGAGTGTGGCCATTTTCGGTCTGGTCACATCAAAAGTTATTTCGGATATGAACTTTTCAAGCATGACAAAGGCCACCCAAAGAGGCTGCATCATTAATATTGGCCCTAATGGACCAACGGTGACCGGCTGTCCCTGCTGGTTTCAATGCAGCGGCTCAACCTGCAATCTAGTATGCAGAGGAAAGACCCTTTTAGAGGAGGTTTCTAAAACCATAAACTTCTATTAATCTATTAAAATCTTCATTCAATATTCGGTCAAAATAAAAGTCTTTGAAATTGCGAATTCTAATAAACTGGCCAGGATAGAAAGAGATAATACCTAATTCAGGAAATAGGCTTGGTTTTATTTAAAAAATAATCGGCAAACTGAACTAAAAGGAGGAACATGCCAAAACTGAATTAACGAGCCCCCCGCGTCGCATTCGCGGTAGATGTCTTCGTAAGGCTGCTTGTTGACCGAAATGAATTTCCTGCTTTTGAAGCTGAAAAACTGCAGCTCGGCCTTGTACACGTCTATCCAGAGAGCGTACCCCCTCAGCTCGTTCTTGATTATTCTCTCGTTTAAAAAAATAATAGGTAGCGAGGTTTTTCAACTGCTTCGGAACATTGATCTAAGTAAAACGGTCAAGCAAAGTTTCTCGGATAAGAACTGCAGAGTTCTAGCGAAAGTTTTTCCTCAACAGTATAAGCGTTAGTAGATTCAATCATTGCTTCAAGCTGCGACTAATTCGCCTCTGTATTTCATTAAAGGTTGAAGAGATTTCTAAACAAGCAAAACCTGTAGTTCACAGTTTGCCCAAAAAGCTCAGCGGCTTGCTGAATCCACTCTTTTCAAATAAACGAAACTTGGCCAAAGTGTCTCGACTGTTTGCTATTGTTCGAAAACGTTCACTCAGTCTCCAATTTTAAATTTTTTTGTCCAGGACAAATTGGAATGCTTCTACGAGCGAAGGAGTAAAATGAATCGAGCAGCTCTCGATATACTCTTGTTGCCTATGCCATGCAAGCACTACATAAGAGCCAGCCAAAGGAGCAAAATACATAGCATAGAATGCGGCGAGTAGCAACGAAACAAAAAAGGCCAAAGAGAAAATAAAACGAAAAAATTATTCACCCAAACCGAGGTTGGAGAATGTTGTGCATGCAAAAGTAAATTGAGCGCACGACGAGCGAGATGGGGAGCGCGCTGGCGATATCAAAATCCGATGAACTAATGGGCGAAGAGACGAGATAAATTGGAAATATGGTCGACGTCGTCAAGTCGTCTATTTAACTTGACTCGTTCGCAGTTCACTTGTTGTTCTGGTCGTTTAGAAGCAGAAGGTAAACTTCACGGCGAAAGGAGAGATGGCTAGAGGCCTGCAGAAAATCCAATCTCAGCAAAAGAACACGGCCAAACAAGCCAAAGCGAAAGGCCCTTCGGACAACAAGAAGACCGCCCAGGCAGGCCTTCACTTTAGCTGCGTGGTCTGCAAAGTAAGCATTTGGTCCCATCAGCTGAGGTCACTTGCTTGAATATTGAACCAAAAAGTCTCAGCTGCCTGATCCGAAGACTTACAAGCAGCATTTTGAGAGCAAGCATCCCAAGTCGCCCCTGCCGGCCGAGCTGCAAGAGGCCCAGGCTTAACTGAATCAGAAATCAAACGCAACTGTCGACCTGCTGATTTGATGTTCGACTTGTCTCTCTCTCTCTTTTCCTTCACGCGCACTCTTCTATTTGCCTGTCCCGTGGTCCGGCTTTTTAGTTCTTCTCGTTTCTCAATAGAACCGTTCGGAAGCTTTGTTTCTCGTTCTTGTTCGCTTTGTAACGGGCCATCTCCGGCGCCAGTTACCTGGTGCCATTCACTCAGCCCGCTCGTGTTGTTCATTGGCGTCTTAATGCTTTGTATTTCAGCTGTGGCCTGCGTTTAGCAAAGCAAGATGCATTTTTCCATAAACGAGACGGAAGAGTGCAGCGACGGCTCTGGCTCCCCGTTCACGGTTAGTGTGTTTTGTTCAATTTTCAATCTGCCGCCGGCTAATTGAGCAAATGTGCCAGCTATACAAAATATTCGTGAACGGAGCGCATCACTGCTCGGTAAGGTTCAGTCAGCTGCACAACTTGAACGAGCAGGTGAGTGAGACAGTTGAAAAGAGCACGACTGCGATTATTGCCTCATCGGGGACGAATTTAGTTGAAGAAAGAATTTCCGCAAGCAACCTTGAACTTTCCGCCCAAGAAACTGTTCGCTTTGTCGGCGCGAGAGAAACAGGAGCGTCGAACAATGCTAGAAAAGTACCTACAGCAGAGTGAGTGTCCCAGCCAAACTAGCTTTTGTCTGTTTCACGTTGGCACCTCGAGCCCTCTAGTCAGCCAGAACGCGGCCATTCTCCACAGCGAGCTGTTTGCCAACTTTTTCCTCAACGCGCAGAAGGAGACCGATCGCCAAGAGGAGAGCGACGTCGAGCTGAGTGTTCACTTGATGAACTCGGAGAAGATCACCGTCCAAGTGCGCTCGTTTGACCACACTGACGAAGTTCTGGAGGTTGCGCTTGTCTCTGATTTGTTCATTTCTCGCTCGTCTCACTGTGCAACACACTTGAATGCAGAAAGTAATGCAGAAAATCAAACTGCGCCCCGAGAGCGTTCTCTACTTTGGCATCTTCCTGGTCAAGCGCAACGAGCAAGAGCCAGGAGGACTCGAGAGTGAGCAATTATCGGCTAATCTGCTCATAGGCGCCCGCGCTAATTCGTTTGCTCTGGCAGTTGTTCGTCAGCTTCAAGACTTTGAGTCGCCGTACGTGTCGCTAAAGGCGGCCAGCAGAGTTGAAAAGCACAAGCTTTTGCTGCGCAAAGCGTAGGTCGCAAACCGACTCTGTTGATTGTCTATGGCTTACATTACAAACGAAAAGAGTTTTCGATTTGAACTTCGAGGCCGATCTGTACGACGACAAGGTGGCACTCAATCTTCTTTACATTCAAGCGATCGAAGAGCTCAACAACGAGTGGATCGTCGTTCAGGACTCGCACACAGCCAAGCAGCTCGAGGAGCTGCAGTCGCAAAACAAACGCAAAGAGGTTTGCTCGCTTCTCGGCTTGTTCGGCCGAGCGTCTTAATCTGCGTCGATCAAAGTTCTTGCGGCTGATCAGCACGCAAAAGTTCTACGGTTTCGTTCATTTCAAAGAATGCAAATGTGACGAGCCAAGCGCGGAGAGCAAAACTCGCGTCTCCATCGGTGCCCGATTCATTCACATGCGAAGCAAGAGCGTAAGTGGCTGCGATTACAAATCGCCTCTGCGGCCTGTTCTCAAGCTCGCTAATCAAAAGGCAGCAACAAACGAGATTAAAGAGAACAGCTACAAAATAACTCGGATCAGGAGCTGGCGGCTGCTGTCCTACGTAAGATTTTCATATTCACAGAGCGCAGAGGTCGCTGTTCTGAAACGCCCTTTTGGCTTCTAGAATGTGGTCGACTCGAACGCCAACGATGTGACGCAAATTGAATTCGCATTCGAATATTTGGCGACCAAGGAGCAGTTCAAGTGGATTAAAGTTCAAAGCGACCAGGTAGGGCAGTTGGTAGCTCATTCAGTCGACTGTTGGCTCGTTAACGTTCCCATAAGGCCATCTTGATGAGCATGTGCCTGCAGCGTGTGGTCGACGAGATCATGCTTCGCAAGGCCGGCCAGACGATGCGAACTCTGAAAATTGACAAGACGCGAGTGGGCGGTCTGCCGTTCCTCACCAGGCAAAAGCTCATCATCAACCAGACAAGCGAGGAAGAGTCGGCCAAAGCAAGAATTAATCCGGCGATCAGCTCCGTGTTCGAAGATGAAACCGTAATCACAAACGACGACCTCTAATGCGCGTCCGCTTGGACTCGTCATTTACGCCAATTTTTCAAGCAACAGTCATTCCAATCATTTTCTACTTCATTCCAATTTCATTTTAAACTCAATTTGTCTCAAATCTAATTTAATCACGAGCCACTTGTCTGCTGGTCGCTTGTTTTTTTTTTTCAAGCCAGTTGACAATTATTTTTAACGCCAATCAAAGCAATGAACAAAAAAGAAAAGCGAAACGACTCTGCCTAATTGATAATTGAACGCCGGGGCCGCCGCGACAAAGTTTCAGAAGAGTCGCTGCTGGTTGTTTTCGACATTGCCCGATGACTGGCCGAAAGATTGCCATAATTGCAATAGACGGCGATTAAGCGAGCAAATGACCACAATTAGTCATGAGAACTAGTCTGGCCAGCTGAGAGAGATGGACAGAGAGAGAGCACGCCAGGCTGGGTGGGAGAGGGGAGCCCTGAGGGGCGCAGGTCATTCAGCAGCAGCTTTAAAAGGTAATCGCTGCTCGCCAGAGGACGAGACGATCAGTTCGTTGTATTTGGAGAAACATGTTCGATCCGTACTACGAGACCAAAGTTAACCTGCGATGGTCAGAGTCAGCGACCGCTTTTGTGCTGGCGCTGACGCAGATCGGTCTGGGCGTGCTCTCATTGTCGTTCACTCTTGTCGATCTGACCAACGGAATGACACCAATAAATGGAAGCGCCTGGCAAGAGAACTCAATTTGGCCGACAATAGGCAAAGGCATCTGGGTGGCCGCTGTGGTAAGCGAACGGCCAGACTCTCGTCCAGCCTTGTACTCAACTCGTTCGTGTGTCTAAGCTCATCGCCACTGGCCTAATCGGTGTCATTTCACTCCGAGAACGCACCCAAGTTAGCGTAAGTGTCTCTAATGTCCTGAAATTCAGGCGCTTCGGCTCAACTCTTGACAACAGCTGTACGTCTATAACGCGCTCTCTTGGGTCTCGGCTGTTTTGTCCGTCTACTTGCTCGCCTCCAGCATATTGCACGTCCATCCGTACGCAACGCAAAACTTTACAAATAGAGTAAGGGCTCGCTCGTCCTAATTCAGCTCACCTTTCTCATCTAATCGTTTGAAAGTCGACACCAATGACAATCGAAATCGTGTTCAACAGTCTGCTGATAGCAGTCGGTGCCTCTGCCTTTCTCGTCTCGCTCTGGGCCGCCCTGCTCTCGTGTCTGAGAGGAAACTGCTGCGTGAATCATCGGGTAGACAGCCGATGGTTTTGAAATTTACTCACAGGCGACTGACAATTCATTGAATTTTTAGAAATACGTGCCACTGAGCGCATCTCAAACAGGCCCGACCTATTTGTTTCCGTACACTGAAGAGCAACGCAACCAGTGACATGCTTGGACACTCTTGCTCACTCAGGCGTTCGAAGAAGCTCCAAGCAACAATCCACATCAATTCAACATCAACAAAATTATAAAATAAAATAATTGATGACTATCAGAGGCGAACACATTTGGCGAGACACTGGGAGGCGCTGTCAAGCGTGCGAAATTTATGTCATTTGAGTGAGGGCAAGGTTTCGGGTTGGAAAGTGGCCGTGAAATGGGCAACCGACTATTGGGACGCAAGGCCGCTTCTCTCCGTGAGTACATAAATGACGGAAGGACGAACGAATTCACCGCTAACTGGCACTCGTCCTATGTGCACGAATGCGGCCAATCGATGATGATGCTCGCCGCCGAGCGAGGTATTCAGGCCAGATTTGAACTTAAGCATTTTCGATTATGAATAGACAAGTCTTGAAAGGCAACCTTGAGCTCATCACATTCTTGGCCAAGGAGGGCGTTGATGTGGCCGGTGCTGACTTGGAGGGACAGAGCGCTCTGTTTTACGCTATCAAAGGACAAACTTGTCGACGAGCAGAGACGATTCGAAGCCTTATTGAGCTCGGATGTGCGGTCGACTCAATGGACAGGAGTCATTTAACTCCACTTCACTTGGCAGTGAGTCTGGACGACGAGGGTAAGCAGAGGCAAGAGTGCAAAGAGCAAGTTCTTTAATTAAAAGCCAAAACCAGAGTCGGTGAAGGCGCTGCTGCAGCACGGAGCAGACGTGAACTTGCCAGAGCTGTCGCTCGGCCATACGCCTCTGCACACGGCCGTCGACAAGGAGAACATTGCCATTGTGAAGCTCATATTGGCCAAAAAGTGCGCCCTGAATCAGACAGACGCGATGGGCTGCACGGCACTGCACATAGCCGCGTTGCATGACTCAATCGAAATTGTTCGCTTGCTGGTTAACTCGGGCGCGGAAGTGAACGCGCGTGATCTACGTCAGCAGACGCCACTCATGTTCGCCAGATGCAACAACTCGCGTCAATCGGCATTGTTTATTCGCCGCCGCGGCGGAAAAGAGTTTGTTCATGAGCACGATAACGATCAAGAAAGGCGTCAATCGAAGCATCTTGTCTGACGTTCGCCTGCTCGCCTGTCGTTGTCTTCTATTGGCCTGTAAACTCGGCAATAAACTCAAACAACAAATCCAACTGAATCCAACATGACCGACTTGTGCGAATGCTCTCAACTGGTCCCAACTGGGTCACGTCACTTTGGCTCAAGATGCGATTTGGCACCTTTTTGTGTCAACCAGACTTTTCCTTTTAACCGTTTCACGCGTCAATGCATTAGCGCTGGAAATTTTTCATTTTGCCTGGTGACGATCGTGGTATGATTGAAAAAAAAAAAAAGTCAATTGTGTTACTGCGCAATGCCACTGGGGTTGCGTCAGCTCAGGCAAGCGATAAAGATTGTGGCGCCGAAGATAAGTTGCAAGCGAACGAGAGAGATAAAGGAAGCGAGAAATATTGAACAAGAGCATTCGCATAATTGCCAATGACTAGCAGGCGAATCAATAAAGCCGAGATAAATAGCGAGAAGAAAAAGGGGATGACTTTGGAGGGAAGGGGGGGAGGGAGAAAAAGAGAATGGGACCACAATAGGGTGGATTAGCAGCCACTCGACCGCTCGTCTTTTGATCGAACGAGCGCTTGCTTTCATATTCGAGAGATTCAATTTATTCACTTTGGTGTCGATGGAAAGAAATGCCTCGACTAGCTTGGCCAGGGCCAGTGCGATCTAGAGAATCAAGTCGGCTTGTGAGAATAAAATAACAAGCGACGAGCAGATCATATCAACCTCGTTCAGACTCGACTCGTTCAAAGGCAGAGGGCGAACAACAGGCATGAAGCGATGCAAATTGAACATCCTTGGCCACATTTTCGACCGAATAGAGTGCATGGCCACCTGACCAGAACTTGTGTGACTCTAGCCGTGGCCCCTCCTCCCCGTCCCTGTGGCGCGAGTCAACTTAGAAGCTGCAATCCTGACTCGTCGAGCAAGCATTGTGTGGCAGATCAAGCGGTCTAGATGGAAATTTGACTTATTAATGCGCACGCTAGTACGTCGGGCACGCACCAAGTCCCGATACGAACCAGTGAGACTCGTTTATGCGTAAACGCAATCGATCGATCGATGCCATCGCACTGATGGATGCTTCTGCCGCTTTTTTTGCTGCCGCTTGTGCTACTGCTCGGGCTGCTAGTGCTACTACTGCTGCTGCTGCTGCTTGAACGAGCAATCGATGCCACTGAATTCTTATGCAAGCTGAATTGTAATAATGAATGAATGCAAATAGGGCCGAATTTACATAAGCATTCGCGCTGGCACTAGGTGCGAATAATGAAGGCGCGCTGGCACCTCGCATGCGAGCCAGAGCGATTAGCATTTTTTATGAATGGCACAGCGTCGGCCGCGCATGTAATCCGCCAGCCTCGCAGCCTGATTATGATCATCAGCATTCAAATTTCAAATATTTTGCCTCATTCGTTAATAAACATAATATCTCTCGCTCTTCTCTCGGCATCGGCAGCCGCCTTGCTGGTGATGGTAGTTGTGGCGGTGGTGGCGGCGGCGGCAGTAGCAGCAGCCCCATCTATTGCTTCGCGCTCCAACTTGCGGCGCACAACATTCGCATTTTCACTACATCATATTGCACTCTTGGTGCCGCCTCTATGCCAAGTTGCTGCTGCTGCTGCTTTTTCGCCACAAATTCAGGTTCAGTGGTGCTCGCTTATTTTGGACACGATGATCTTGTCGAGTTGGCGAGAGAACTTTTTTTTTTTTGCGCTAATGCGCCCATTTCTTGTTCAGATTTCCTATGCGCTAGTCGGTTTGTCGTAAAATTTTGTTTTCGTTGCTTTTAGACCAGCCTTGGCTTGAAATGAGACCCAGCTAAACTCAATTATAACTGATGCTCTAGTCGGCTGGCTGCTCACCAATCCATCTACTCTGATCTTGCTCTCTCCCAGCGATACACTCTCTCTGTCTCTTTCTCTGTGTCAAAAGTCAATCATCGTGATCATCTATTTCTTGCAAACACGCTCGCTCATTCAAACAGAGTCCTAGTCAGTCAGCGTATCCGCAGAATTGAGTGCATCTAGACGGCAAGCTAAGAACGAAGAAAAAGCAAAACGAGAACAAAACAACAACAGCAACAACAAAGATTGAGACACAATGGAATAGTCATGAGTAACGAGCGAGAACATAGCGCAAGCCGAAAGCCATCGGCCGAGTCCAACATTCGAACAATAGTCACAGACGAAGGCGGCGAAGTGAGACTAGAGGCTCGCTCTTGTGCATCCAGTCAGTCGGCGTCGCCGCAGTGCTCGCCGAACCCGAGCAAGCAGATCAGCTCGCTGAGTAAAAGCGGGGGCTACTCCGCTGGCCTCGGGCAAAATCTGCTCACCGTGCCCGCGGGCATGTCAGCCAACTCGCGTCAAACAAGCAACAGCAGCTCCTCTTTGCTCACCGTCTCCAATCTGAGCAGCGGCAGCAACAGTGCAAGCAACAGCTACCACAATTTGCCAAACAGCGCGAGCAACTCAAATCTACATGTGCCCGGCTGTGGATACGAGCCGCTCGGCCACGGGCACTTTTTTAGTAAAAAAACGTTTCACAAGCCGACTTATTGTCATCACTGCACTGAAATGCTCTGGGGCCTGATCGGTCAGGGATTCATTTGTGAAGGTAAGCAGCTCATCCGCTCGCCTTTGGCAAATCACTGAAATCTAAATTGCGGCCAAAATGCTCGTTCTAGTCTGCAATTTCATTTGTCATGAAAAGTGCCAGAAATCCGTGGTGTCGGCCTGTACAAGCATTGCTCACGCTCTCGTCAAGGTAAGACGCAGCGCTTCAGGCGAATCCCAGCAAACGCTAAACGATTTCAAACAGAATCCCGTGTCCCACTGCTGGTCAGAGCCGACGCATTTCAAGCGCAAGTTTTGCAATTTGTGCCGCAAACGACTCGAAGATAATCTTTCACTTCGCTGCGAGAGTAAGTTGCATTGCCATCGACGTTATGCCGAACGCTCTGAAAGCACGCTCGTGTTCAGTTTGCGACTACTTTGTGCATCTCGACTGTCAATTGCTGGCTGTGAACGACTGCTGCGAGACGGCCACCTACGTACCAAATAGGCAGCCCAATTCACTTCAACATTATCACCATTGGCGCGAGGGCAATCTTCCCACAAACTCGAAATGCACCGTTTGCAAAAAGACCTGCTGGACGTCTGAGTGTCTGGCGGGCATGATGTGCGAATGGTGCGGAATAACGGTACGAACGATCAACAGTCGTCTCTCTGTCTCTATTGTTCATTGATTGCGTGCGTTTAGACCCATAGCTACTGTAGAAAGTATATGAAAATTGAATGCAATTTTGGACATTTGAGAGACATTGTTGTTCCGCCGTACGCCACGTCGGTGCCGCGAATCGACATGAACAAAGAAGCCATACTGGGCCTGAGCAGACGAACCAAAGGTGAGCGACGACCATCTCTGCTCTCGATCGGCCCGATCTAACCGTCAGTTCAGTGCGAAGCTATTCAGGCGAATGGCCGTCGGCCGAAATTCGCGGCGATCCGCTCTCCGATGCAACCATCACCTCGCCGGCGGCGAATATTCAATGCTTGGGACCGTCGAGCACAGGCGGCGGTCAAATCCTCTCTTCGCCGGTCAGCAACGGCTCGCAGCCCTCATCTCCACTTCCTTCGTCTTTCTCCAGCTCGTTCGGTGGCTCCAATTCGAAAAAGAAAGACAAATCGAAACAAGCAGGCACTGATCATGATGACGACGATTCAAAAGGTTTGTCGGCCCGCCCTCCTCCACTTTTCTTGTTTGCTCGTTCGCCTAATGCGTCCGACCGCTGCAGAAATCATCCGCATTTACGACGGCAACAGCTCGCTAGAGCGGCATGTGTTTCGCAATTTGTCCATTCAGAAAAGCGCCAGCTACCAGAAGCTTGTCGTAAGTGTTTTGTGTTGCGAGTCACGAGTGCAGAGATGAATTAAAACGCAACGCACAGGAATCTGCTCTGCGCACATTCCACATCAATGACGAGCGAAGTAGATACTTCTTGACCATACCAGTGTGGAGCAGCGGCTCATCAGCGGACGAGTGCCGCATCGACGAGCTTCTAGTCGACGAGCAGAACCCGATCAAGTCGATTAAGGCTGCTTATTTGTCCAATACTCAACTGTACGATGCGTCAAAGTATTCGCTTCTACTTCGGTACCGAGACGAGCCAGTCGAATGCATTCGCGTCTACCCGGACACGTTCAAGTGAGCATAATCATCAAAAATCTCTAAGCTACCTACAATACTCTAACCGATCTCATTTATCGATTTGGTTCGCAGAGAGAGCAGCGGCTTCCAGACTCTGATGCTAAACGAGCGCACCAATGTGCTAGAGACTCTTCAGCTTGTACTTGAGCGGTTCGAAATCGACGTAAGTTGCCTTCAGTCTGCGTTAGTTGTCTGGTGCTAGTTTTGAGCTTCGCTTGCAACAGCCGTGTCAGTACGAGGACTATCAGCTAGTCGAGGTATCTATAAATCAGGAGCTGACCGAACGTGCCCTGTTGCTCGACGAATATCCGCTTCAGATCCTCAGGCAGATAAGAAGGGTAGGCGTTGAAGGATTAAATGACCTGTGTAGCTGGCCCTTAGCTCACCGCTGCAACTTTAGGATTCCCTATGCAACAATCGAATGGTCCGTTTTTACTTGAAGCAAAAGCGCGACCCGCACGGGCCGTCTGTGGCGCTGTTTGTCGGCAATCTGCCTTCCGGTCTGTCGCAGATTCAGTACGAGAAGATTCTGATGGACACACTGCGCAATCGAAGCGAGATAAGATGGAACCGATTCGATGTGATCTACTACGAGTACGGTGCGATGGTCATGCTGTACGAGGACGCGCAAAAAGCGCTCCAGGCGCACAACATATTCAAAGAGGCCTCGTATGAGAACAAGCAGCTCAGCGTGCTCCTACTGCCGACCATTCAGGTGAGCTCCTTCAGGCGCCCGCCCTTTAGCCAACAAGAACTAATCGAGTGTAATAATTGTAAAGCACGAAATGATTCCGCCAAACGTCCATCCGTTGCTTGTGTTTGTGAACGTGAAAAGCGGCGGACAGCAAGGCGCCGAGCTAATAACCAGCTTCCGTCACTTGCTCAATCCGCATCAGGTGTTCGACCTGCAGAACGGCGGACCACTGCCCGGCCTCTACGTATTCCGAAACATTCAGTCCTATCGCATTCTGGCGTGCGGCGGCGACGGCACAGTCGGCTGGGTACTGTCCTGTCTGGACAACGTCAGCCAAGACGCCAAATGCCAGTCGCCGCCGATGGCCATTGTGCCGCTCGGCACCGGCAACGATTTGGCCCGCGTTCTCAGATGGGGCGCCGGCTACACTGGCACCGAAGAGCCCATAAACCTGCTCAGGGATGTGATCGAGGCGGAAGAGATCACGCTCGGTAATTCACTCATTTCGCGTTTCTAGCCGGTCGGCGACAGTTTGGCTCATGATTCTATCGTTGCAGATCGCTGGACAGTTGTGTTTCATTCCGAAGAGAACAAAGAGCTCGACGACGTCAAGCGGCAAATATCAATCGCAGTCAATGTGAGTCAGGCGAACACCAACGAGGACAACACAATCATTTACGTGATGAACAACTACTTTGGCATTGGCATTGACGCCGACGTCTGCCTCGATTTTCACACCGCACGCGAGGAAAATCCGAACAAATTCAACAGCAGGTAGCATTCAACTCTGCCCTTGTCTCATCAGCTCCTCTTCACTTGAAGCTCACTCTCTCACTTTGTCATTATCTGCGTCTCTAGGCTGCACAACAAAAAGTATTATCTACAGCTGGGCATCAGGAAAATGATGAATCGCGGAGTGTGCCGCGACTTTAACAAACACGTCGTGCTGGAAGTGGACGGAAGGCGCATCGACCTGCCGTCTATCGAGGGCATAATTGTGCTCAACATCCTCAGCTGGGGAAGTGGATCGAATCCGTGGGGCCCGGAGAAGGAAGATCACTTTCAAAAGCCCACTCACTACGACGGCATGCTCGAGGTGGTCGGCGTCAAGGGCGTCGTTCACATGGGCCAGATCCAGAGTGGCTTATCGGGCGCCATCCGACTCGCTCAAGGCGGCCGAATCAAGATTCGAATGAACACCGAGATTCCAGTTCAGGTCGACGGAGAGCCCTGGCTCCAAACTCCATGCACAATAACCATTCTCAAGTCGGCACTGACCGTAAGCACCCTTCTCCTCGTCTCTCTCTCTCTCTCTGACACACAGGCTTTACTCGAACTTGAACGGGTTTTTAGGCGACCATGTTGAAAAAGAGCAAAATGAAGATAAAGCGACGCAACACAGAGCCAAGTGTAAATCAGCCCATGATCGGTCCGGTCAGCATTCAGGCAGAGAGCGATCAGGTCGATCCTGATGGCGAGTCGGAGCCGTTCTAAATCGACCTAATGATTGCTCAACTAAATATCCAAACGATCATTTCACCACCATCACCACCTCTCAACCACAACAAGACCATTTTGATCATCATCATCATCATCATCATCATCAGATTGGCGAATAAATAATCGATGATGATCAATGCACGCCCAACTGGCGACCAAATGAGAATGAATCGACGAGGAGCAACATCTAGCCCTAAAGCAAGTCCAACGTGAGTAGAGTGTTTGGCCTCTCCTCACGCCTCCCGAGTCAGAATGATAGATGACCGATCGAACAAAAGCCAAGAGAACGACCGCCGATGCTCAGGCTGGCTCGTCGAGCTCGTTCGGCATGCTCACAAATCGGCGTCTGCTAGAAAAGAGCTGCTCGCGTGGACAAGAGATGCCCGATCGCTTCGAACGGCTCGCCGACGCCTATTTCGTCGACAGTTCCCTAGTCGCCAATCGAATGAGATATTCAACTGCCAGCGTGTAGAACAGTTAAACAGCCTCTACTCTTTCAAGTCATTCAAGTTTCTTTCAAATCCACGCCCTGTTCACTTTGGTTTACTCTGTTCACTCGGCGGCCAACTCTCTTTCGTTCAGACCTGTCTCGTTCAGTGATATTATATTTCATTTGTTTCACACAATCTCTTGTTTCTCAATCACTTTCTCGTTTCTTTGTCTGTCGATTGATTGCTCTGCAGCAATTATTTATTCAAACCTCATAGGATTTAATCTGACTGCGAGTGGTGTTCACTTGAATCCATTGGCTACAGGTGGCGCCAGTCGATCTGCACAGCCAGACGACAACAGGCAGGCAGGCAGGCGGGCCAGAGCACTGTAGGCATCGTCTTTTTGGAATCTGTCTGAGACGAACGCTGGTGAACAACATTGTGTGCGTCTGCCAGAGTCTGGCTGTCTGTCGTCGCTGGCGTTCAAATATTTAGCAATCGAGGCTATTTTTCGAATGGCATCGAAAGCAGCCTAAGCCTGGATGCCCTGCGACCGATCTCTCAATTTTGTTTCGTTCTCGCTTGGTCTCACTACACAAGCCAACAGCCCATATCCATTCACAGCACTATTTAGACAGAAGTACGTTCTCCACGTTTCTCGTTGCTCCTTTTTCTTCTTCTCTTGTTCGTTTTGTTCGACTTGTTAGCTCCTTATTTCAAAGTTAATTTATTTTCTCTCTTTCTTGGTTTTTTAATTTATTTGATGACACAATCTCGTCAAGAATCTGTTTTAAATAAATGAAATTGGCAAAATAGACATGGCCTTCGACTAATTGTCGTAATGTTGTCGCAGCGCAAACGGACTCGAGGCTTGTTTGCCAAACAAACTCGCTGATCTGCGACTCGCTCCCAGCCAGCGAATGTGGACACAAGCGGATACGTCGCAGCTCCCTGCTTGGTTGACAGTAAACATGCCAGTGAATGAGCCGGTGTTTTCTTGCTTGCATCGCTCCTGCATGCACCAGCCGAGAGAGTATAAAGAATTGGCGAACAGCGGCCATAGTCACTCTCGACAATGAACTTAACAGGTTGGTTGCAAGGCCTCGCTGGCTGATCTGTTCGACTCACGCCTGCATATTTAGCTCTTGCCGTGTTCGCTTGTCTTCATCTGGTTTGTGCCTACAACATCAGAGTGGGCGTGTTTGTCCAACACCAGCTAGCACAGCGCTTCTACTCCTTATTCGACTCCCAGACACCGCCGTCCGAGGCCTTAAGCTCGTTTGTCATTTCGAGCTATTCGTTTGCGGTTAGAATCGGCCAACAGACGCAATCTCACAGATCTGATTGATTTTCTCCTGAAAAAGGTGAACCAATTCTTCAGCTCGACCGGCAGTCGGCGAATCAGTTCGCATGTGACCAACGTCCACGTCCTTACCCAGCTTGAGCAGAAGAGTTTCAGCAAACTCGACGAATTCTGCCTCTGGCAGGAGCAAGCTCGTTCAAAAGGCCAATGGAATCTCGCTCTTCTCCTTGTCGAGTAAGTGGCATGTTGCAGTTCGCATCTAAACTGGTTGACATCAAATTCCGAATCAAAAGCGACAACAGCGCGTTCGATCTTCAAGGCCTAAATGCCGAATTCTGCCAAATAGAGCGTTCATGCTTGGCAATCAAGAGCTCGCCAGTCTTCAGTCAAATTGACTTTATCACTCGACCGCGTCACTACCAGTCGAGTTCGCTCAGATTCGTCGACCAAATCGTTTCACTTCTGTTGCCGGGCAGCAGGTGACGGCCACTCATTCTCCCCATTTCTGTTTCTCGCTCGCTCTAACCTCGCATCGCTTCAAGCCTGCTGGCTAAGCCGTTAGAAGAGAAATTTGTTGTGAGCTCGAGCAGTCCTTCGTTCCGTGCAAGTGCGGACCTCACAGCCGAATTGGACCTGTTCGTGTCAAGGTGAATTTTCAAAGACTCTTCTCAGCGTCTGATCGACCTTCTAGCCTCAGCCTGATCGACTTGACTTCAAGGCCAATAAGCTGTGCGTCGGCCCAAAATGGAAATGCGACATTTTTAAAAGGCACTGAGCCAAAGGCGATCAATCGAAGTGACTTTTGTCAATTGTTTGACAAAATTGCTCCGTTCAAGCGCAATGCCACCCTCGACCAGACTCAGGCGGCCGATCAGGTTGGCTTTTTTTCCCAGGCAAGGCTCGTTTTTTAAACACGCCGCCCGTTTAAAGTGCTACTTTCTCCGCGCTTGGTGCTATCATGACTTGGCCCACCCGCGCAATTCATTCATGGTCTTCCTGCCGCCGGGCACCAAATGCCTCGATGATAAAGGAGCGCAAGGGAAGGTAAGCGCACCTGCCGGCTTGTTTAGCTCAAATAACGAATTTGGCCAAGTGCCTCGGCGGTGAATGTGTCACTGATCCAGACGAATATTCGCAGTTCATACAGACCCCAGCGAACACTGGAACGATGCAAAGCGATGCCGCCTCACAGCCAAATGCCTTGCCGGTGTGGGCTCTTGCTCTGCTCATCGCTTTGGCGATAATTTTCTGTTTGCTGCTCATCGGGCTGCTTGTCGCCGTTTCAATTTATTCGATGCAGAGAGCCAAGGCTCGAGTGAATTAGAGCTGAGTTGAAATCAGACACTTGCAGTCGCTTGCGACGCAATCGACGTCTCTATTCGCTAATTCAATAAAAATTACCGTTCGATTGCATATTCATGTTCATCTGTTTCTCTCGCTCCCTCTCTCTTTTTCAGTCTCTCTCTGTCTCTCATCTTACGTTTATCGTTCACTATATTCTCTTGAAGAATCGAAGCGAATGATTATGTTTAGCCAACATTGCAATTGAATATGAAACACCAAAGCATAGAGCTGATGCCTTTTGGCCAAAAGTGCAGGCTGGCGATCGAAAGCGTTAAAGAGCCGGCTGATGTCGAGGCCGCTCTTCTTAAGAATTCGTTCATTCTATCGGCCAAAGTGAACGCCGACAACACGATGATTGAGGTCGAATTCGATCCGGCTGCCAACTGCTCTCGAGACAGAGTCAGGCAGCTAGTCGAGCAGCTGGACGTCCAAGTCAAGTCGAGCCTCTTTTCCGACGGCCAAGTCGAGCTGCACATTGAAGGCATGACCTGCGCCAGCTGCGTCTACAAACTCAGCCGAGAGACCAAGAAGCTGAAAGGCATGAAAGAGGTCAACATCTCGCTGCTGACCAACAAAGGCGTCTTCAAATTCGACCCAGAGTCGTCGCTGGGCGCGCGCGACATCATCAGCCGAGTGGAAGAGCTCGGCTTCAAGGCCTCGCTCACCAGCGGCGAGTCCAAGTCGGCCCTGTTGGCCAACAGCCATCGCAAAGCGATTCGAATGTGGCGCAATGCGTTCATTCTGTCGCTCATGTTCGGCTTGCCCTCCATGCTCGCCATGTTCGTGTTCATGTTCTTGATGCCAGCCATGGACGCCTCCTCGCACTCGAACAAGACCATGCATTCGATGCACACGCAGTTCATGATCATGCCTGGCCTGAATCTTGAGAACCTGCTCATGTTCCTGTTCTGCACGCCAGTTCAAATATTCGGCGGACGCCACTTTTACCGACAGGCTTACAAGGCGCTCAAGCAGCGCACCAGCAACATGGACGTGCTGATCGCATTGGCGTCCACCATCGCCTACGCTTACAGTCTGATCGTGCTCTTGATCGCCATCATCTCACGCTCGCCGTTCAGTCCGACCACATTTTTCGACACGCCGCCCATGCTGATGATATTCGTCTCGCTGGGCCGATGGCTCGAGCACGTGGCCAAAGGAAAGACCTCCGATGCCCTGTCGAAGCTTCTCTCCCTGCAGCCGATGGAAGGCTGCCTGGTCAGCCTCAACGAACAGGGCGGCGTGGCCAGCGAGCGTATGATCGATGCCAATCTCATAAAACGCGACGATCTCATCAAGGTACTGCCGGGCAACAAGATTCCCATCGACGGTGTTGTTTTCAAAGGCGATTCATTTGTGGACGAGTCGCTCATCACCGGCGAGGCGATTCCGACTCTCAAAACAGTCGACAGCCGAGTAATCGGCGGCTCGATAAATCAGAACGGAGTTCTGTTCGTCAAGGCGCAGAACGTCGGCGCCAGCTCTACTTTAAACCAAATAATCAATTTGGTTGAAGAAGCTCAAATGTGCAAGCCGAGCATACAGCGCTACGCCGACTACGTCGCCTCCATATTCGTTCCTCTGGTATTGCTCACGTCAATGCTGACGTTCTGCTGCTGGTGCGCGCTGGGCATTTGGATTCCCGAGTTCGTTAGGAAACACGTCACAACACAGTCGGCCACTCCTGACCTCTTCAATAGGACCATAATCGAAACGGCGTTCAGATACGCCATATCCGTTTTGTGTGTGGCCTGTCCATGTGCACTGGGACTGGCCACTCCGACAGCAGTGATGGTCGGCACTGGCCTAGGCGCCAGTCGAGGCATCTTGATTAAAGGCGGCCAAGCATTGGAAAAGGCATGCCGAGTGAGAACGGTCGTCTTTGACAAGACCGGCACGCTCACCCGGGGCGTGCCGTGCGTGGTCAGACTGGTCAAGTTGGTCGAGGAGAAGAGGCTGCCTCTGGCTCGACTCTTCCAGTTGGTCAGAAGCGTGGAGTCGAGCTCAGAGCATTCGCTGGCCAAGGCGATTGTTCACTTTTTGAGGACAAAGAGCGAGAAGACTCAGCTTGTCGAGTGCGATCAGTTCCATAGTCGCACCGGGCTCGGAGTGAGAGCGCAAGTCAAGTCAACTCAAACAGAATGCGAGCCGATCGACTCGAGCAATATCGACGAGTACGAAGAACGTCTCATAGACGCCCTGCAAGCGCTGCCCGAACAGGCAGCCGTTGAGCACGGACAACAGCAAGCATTCGTGGACGTGGTGATCGGCAATAGAGACTGGATGCGTCTGAGTCAGATCGGTATGGACCAGCGAGTTGACTCGCTAGTGGCTCAGTACGAAAGCGCTGGTCTAACATGTGTGCTGGTCGCCATCGACGCACAGCTGGTGGCCGTATTCGCAATCGCCGACATGCTCAAAGCAGAAGTAGAGCAGGTGATTGGCGAGCTGCGTAAGCGCAGAATAGATCTGGTTCTGCTCACCGGCGATGGACAGACTGCGGCCGAATACGTTGGCAAAAAGGTCGGAATAAGAAGAGTGCTTGGAGGAATGCTGCCGGACATGAAGGCCAGCTTCATTGCCAAGCTTCAGAGCGAAGGCCAGCTCGTCTGCATGGTCGGCGACGGCATAAACGACTCGCCCGCGCTGGCCAAAGCTGATCTGGGCGTGGCGATCGGCAGCTGCACAGACTTAACGTTCAAGGCCGCCGACATGGTGCTGATCCGAAACAACCTGGCCGATCTGATCGAGGCCATCGAGCTGTCAAAGAGAACAGTGCGCCGCATCAAAGTCAACTTTTTGTTCGCCACCTTCTACAACTTGATCGCCATTCCGCTGGCAGCCGGCCTCCTTCTCCCGTTCGGCATAGTGCTCAAGCCGTGGATGGCCTCTGCTGCGATGGCACTCAGCTCCATAAGTGTTGTTTGCTCGTCTCTAATGCTCAAGTACGATTCGAGCTCTCTTTTCGGCTGGAGAGCATGTCGCCGCCGCCAAGCATCTCGTTACGATCGCATCGACGACAACCAGACTTTTTAGCTGAAAAAAAAAATGTTTTTCTATCAAGCCCGAGAGCCGAGTAAATTTTTAGAGGCCAATAATTTAAAGCGAAAAAGTTGCTTTTGCGTTTATTTACGCAGGGGTACTTGTCTGTGGGTGTTGAAATGAGACTCTTGAGCCGAACCGATGAGGGAGCGATGGAAAGAGGCACGTGCTAGATGATACTGCCAATAGCTCAGGCGAGAAAGTGCCGCTCACCTGTCAAGTAGCGCTGTTCTCGGCTAATGACGTTCAAGAGGTGCTCTCTCTCTCTCTCTCATTGTTTGCGTTTTAATCCGGTTTGTTTGTGCACCGAGGCTTCGTTTTATTATATTTGGCACTCCACGCCTGCTTGACTCTGCCTGTTCGTTTGGCTCGATGCGCGTTCTTATTCAGCGAAAAATCTCGGTGTCAGTGTCGAGCTCAGTTTCATGACAACCAGCCAGTTGAGCAACGAGCTGCGAACCCATCCATAGCCGTTCTCTCGTTCATTTCAATTGAGCGAATTGCATAAGCGAAAACTGTGAAAATTAGTCGAGTGAAAGTTTATATTTATTTTTTTTGTTTCTGTTTTTGTTTTGCGTTCAAGCAGATTTCAGGCTAAAACGGCCCTGAAGGGCAAATAACAAGCAAATGAGCGTTGCGGAGCCGCCAAGAACGGTTCGATTTTATAAAATCGGCGGCTATGTGGGCAATGAGCCGAAGAAAGAGGAAAGTGTTGAGGAGAAGAGAAAGACGCCGGTGCGTTTAGAAGAGCCAGGCGAACGACTGGGCACGAGCCGCGAGACTGTGGAGACTTATGAACGGCCGCCGGGCAGCAAGCACTCGGTCACTCCGCGGACCAGAGACGGCAAGCCGTTTGCGATCAGAGGCACGACAAAGACTGTGATCAAAGTGACGACCAAGGAGACGGTCGAGGAGAATGCGTTCAAAGTGCTTCCTCCGAATGATCTGCTCAAACAGCGTCGCAGTATCAGTCAAGACCCGAGGGACCTCAAAGAGGAGAAGCCGCCGTCCACGGCAGACAGAGACGCTCTCCAGCACGAGAAGCCAGCCACCAGAGCGGAAAGCCGAAAAGAGAACAAAGCAACTCAGTTCGACCAGGACTTTGAAAACGATAACGACCGGCTCAAAGATGAGAGAAAAGCGACTTATGTGGACAAGGACGTTCAGTATGATGATCAGGATCCTCTTCTGCTCGAATCGAAGCCGAAGAAATTGAAAAAAAAGAAAAAGAAGAAAGAGCCGGTCGATCAGACCGAGCCAGGCGACGATCCCACACTGAAAGAACAAAATGACAAACACAACGATCGAGAAGACGGAAGACGAGAGACAGAGGACGAAGCAAATCGAAAACTTAACGGACAGCTCAGAGATCCCAACTCTGAGCAGGACGATGGCCAAAGAGCAGTAAAAACTAAAAAAAAGAAAATAAAAAAGAAATCGCCGGACGAGCAGAACGTCGACCCTGCCCTTGACGAGGTTTAGCTCAATTTCTTCCCATTCGAGTTGAATCAAGTTTTAATGAACCGACGAGCAGGACCCGAAATCGAAGCGAAAGAGCGGCATCGGTGCCGGCGGTGGGGCCAGTGGAGATGAGGCCAGGTCGCTCGATCTAAGAGATCAAATCCTGCCCCAAATCGACCTCCACCACAGAGACAAGACCGATGTGACGATCAACCGTGGCTCTAATCAACGAGACCAAGATCTCAAACTGCCCTCGTTAGTTGTAAGTTTTTTCTCTCCGCATAACCGCAATCCGATGGTTCTACTTGTCTAGACGGAGAAAGAGAGGCCGCACAAGCATCGGCTTATTCTACAAGAAAACCGGCACCTGAATGGCCATCACGAGCACGCTAGCCACCGATTTCACATGTACGACCCGGGCTACAAGCGCTGTCCCTGCCTCATGCACAACAGATTGTATTATCAGCAGTACCTGTCTCCGCCGGGCGTCGAGGTAAATATCTCACTGTGCGATATCCGCGTGAAACAAGTGAATTCTCGTTTGCCCGCTGTTTGTCCGCCTGTTTCAGCCGTTTCACACAAGGCCGGCTAATGTCAAGGTTTGTTGTCATTTCATTGGCTGCTTCGCTCAGTTTAAGAGAAAATTGTCGACTCATTCGCGAACGGCATGGAATTTTCTCTTTAACTTTACAGTCCTCTTTGAGTGTGTGTTGTCTGCTCGTTTTGATTGTTGCTCGATGAACAAATGAACAGTTCTTGTCCTCAACAGGAGGACGAAGAGGACGAGGAGAGGATCCACGACTATTGGAATGACGCCCACGACTACCGGGTTGTGTTCGGCGAGCGCTACTTGGGCTACGTGCCCAACAGCTTGAAAGAGATCGACGAGAGTCAGCTTCGTCGCCGGACAAATGTCGGCAACCGCAATCGCGCAACGAGCTACATTGACAGGCCGCCATGGAATCCCTATTTCAACTCTTGATCTTTTTCTTCTCTCATCTGCGTTTGCTTTCTAATCAACAAACAAAACATGAACAAAATGAATAAACACGTTTTGAAGAAAAGTGAGTCCAAGACTGAGAGGCGCATGCGCGCTGCAGAGAGTGGCTGCGCTTGCCAACAAAAATGCTAATTATGGGGGCCCTCTCGATTGAAATATTTCTCGATTATGCTGAGCGGCAGTCTAATAGCGCGAACGAAACACTCGTCTCTGGATGGGCAGAAAGGCCAAAAGAAAAGAGCCAGACGGCGAGCGACCAGATCGGCTGCTGCGCTCCGATTCAAATCAGCTGAAAGCAGAGAGAAAGCGCGACTCGCACTTGAACATTCTTCGTCAATTCGACCTCGACCACAATTTCGGCCCTTGCTATGGCGTAAAGCGGCTGGACCGATGGCTGTGGGCAGAGAGACATGGCCTCCGGCCTCCCGAGCACGTACGCCAGCTTATTGTGGCCAACACCAACGACCGCTCCTACACAGAAAGGTATGTTGGACGTTTAAAATGAGACTCGATTTGATAGATGCAGCTAACCGCAAGCTCAAGTGTCTGGTATCAATACAGGAACATAATTTGATCGGAAAGCTCGAGCTCTGTTCTCTTTTTGATTCGCATTTGTCTCGAAAGGTTTGCAAATAAACGACTTGATCGCTTGAAATTGATTTGTTTATTGAGAAGAGGAAAAGAATTTTGCTTTGTTTGTGTTGGGTGTCTGCCCAATGAATAATACTCGAAAAGAAATTAAAGTGCAAAAGGAGCAGTCCAGAGGCCTAAAAAGGCCAAGAAAATTGATGCGACTGCGTTTGATTGGGCCGGCTACAGTTGAGAGAGCGACAACTCGTATCTGCTGCCCTGGCTGATGACAATCTCGGCGTAGGTTCGTTCTTGGCTCACTTCGATCATTTCGTATTTGGTGAGCACCAGCAGCGAGTAGAACTTTTGAACGACATTTTTGCGCGAGTTGCGCTTGACAAACTCAGAAAAGACAACGTTGGGCTGACGAGCGAGCGACTTGCTCAGCATGCCCATCATGGCCTTGGCTCGTTTGGTAAGCGTCTTGCCCGGGTCGCTTATGCTCGTCTCGTTGAGAGTGGTCTGCTCGTCCTGAATCTCCTCCAGCACCCGACTGGTGGACTTGCGGGCCGCGCGTTGCTTGGCCTTGCTGCTCGGAGAGATGCTCTTCTTTTTGGCGCCCGGCTCTCCGCTCTCTTCGTCCTCGTCGCTGCTCTCGTCGTTCATGCCCTTGACCGGCGTGTTCTCGTCGTACTCTTCCATTTGAAGATCGAGGCCGGCCGCTCCGCCCGACACGTTGTTCGCAAAGCTCTCGGTCAACGGCGCCACTTCGCTCGTTGCCACATCGTCCCAAGTTGCGTTCGCTGCGTCAATGTAGCTGTCCGCCAGTGGAAGGGTTCCGTTGAGACGGGCGCTGTTGCTTATGTCCACCAGACTTCGAGTCTGCATGTTTTTCGAGTAGAATCTGGCCAGCGCCTTGCTCTGCAGAGGCCGCGAGGTCATTGAGAAGAGCTTGTCCACTCCGCCGAGCTCTTTCAGCTGCATGAGATCGCGAGTCGGCGGCGCCAGCTCCAGAGTGCCCACAATCGAGCTTGTGTCGTTCATTTGCGACTTCATCGAGACCGAGTCAATCTCCTTTACTTCGTCGATGATCAGCTTTCGATGTTTGGCTCGTTTGGGCTTGGCGGCTGACTGGCCGACTGCGCCGCGTCGATCTACGACACTGGCAACCTCGTCGGCTTGCTCGTCGCGCGCGTTCGTTGCGTCCTGCACGGTGATCTGCTCTTCGAAAAGGCCAGGCACTTCGACGTTGGGCGCCAGGCTGATGCCCTCCTCGTTCATCATGGTCATGTCGGGCAAGTTCTGCGGCTCGGTCAGCTTGTTCAGGCTGATTTCGTCCACTCTATTGGACACGTCTACGTCGGTGTCCATTTGGCCAAGCGGCTGAGCGCCCACCAAACTGAGCTCTTTGTCGATCACCGACATGTTGGTGGTGGTGTGGCGATCGTCAAAGAAGCCGAGCTCCTCGTCCATGCCTGGCTGAGCGCTCTCGTTCGCGCGACGTCCTCTTTCAAGGTCGCTCATCATCAGCGAGTCGACCATGTCCATGCCGAACGAGGCCATGTCGCCAAAGCCAAAGTCGTCCTGCATTGTGGCGAACGAGCCCAGATCGTCCTTCAGCGTGATGTCCTCCACTCTCGCCTGCTGGGTGATCTGCTTGCTCAGGTCGATCTCGCTCATGTCCATGTCCATGAAATTCATTGAAAAGTCGGGCAGTTTTTCGGGCAGCGTCACTGCCTCCACACTTGCCATCTGCTTCTCCTTGGGCAAGTCAATCAGCCCGGGCCGAAAGGCGAGCTTGATTTTCACAAACGCTTCATTGCAGTCGGCGAGCAGATATTTGACCTTGCGCGAGTAGATGCGACACACGCCGAGCAGGAGGTGGCCCGAGGTGCGCAGCGCCAGCTTCATCTGAGGCTCGAGGATGGTCTCGATCGTCGACTCGATGTTGGTCTCGTAGATTTGCGCTTTTGTCAACTTCTTGTCCCAGTGGGCCGCCAGCCAGATCTTGGCCAACGGTCCCTTTTTGTTCAGTATGAACTGTGCGTAGTACATTACAGAGCTGCTCTAGAATCGCACTGGCCACATAGAGCCGATCGATTACCGCTCGTTAATGCTCCAACCGACACACACACTAATTATGCACGTCGGCTGCCATGCGCCGATCGCCGTCGAATTGTCTGCGTCCGCTCTTGCCCTCGTCGCTCGCCGGGACCTAATGCCAGATCGAGTTCAAAATTTTATTCATTTCAAAAGACAACAGACAGCACGAGTCATTTTTCACTCCGAACTAATTCAACGAGGACATTCAAAATGGCGATCAAAATGGAAAAGCCGCGCTCTCCTTATGCGACGTCGAGCTCTATTTGCACACAGCCCACATGGCCGATCGAAGGGCTGTTGAAATTGGCCCAGACCAAATAGCCGCCCGGAGGGATCTTGTCCGGCAGAAGAATCTCCATTTGTGCGTTGCTGACCGAGTAGGAGCCGGCCGGGAAGGGACAAGTGCAAGGAATGTGGTGGTCGATGAAATAGGTCGGACAGCCTTCGGGCGTGAGCATTGTGCACACGTCCTTGTATGTGCAGCTGCCGAATCCGTCAATGCACGGTATCTCGATTTTCATCGGTCCGATGATTTTTATCAGTTTCAGCGTCATCTAGGAGCGAGCTGATCAGTACTGTCGTTCGGCAGGCGAGCATCGACTCTTTACCTGAATTGGGCCGGTGAGATTTTTGGAGAAGGATGCCGAGCCGCTGACCGCTATGTTGCCGGGCAATTTCACCGGATTGGGGCTAATTTGCAAACTGTTTACCTTGAACGTGTCTGTCGACGGGCCGCAGTTTTCGTAGCTGAACTTGACCAGCTTGGACTCTTGGATGGCCGGCTTTTCAGCAACGACCACGCGTTCAACTGTTATCCAGTAGTTGGCAACCGGCGCGCCGAACTGACAGTGCATCGCCATCAGCGTGAGAAAAAGTGCGGCGCTCAAAGCACCGATCGCAGCCACTCTTGTCATCGATCGCTTGTTTCTGCTTCGCTTCGTGAAATTTCTACTTTGACAAGCTGCTGAGAGCATACACGCGTGCGCAAGTGTGCGTGCCCTGCTCTACATGTCAAATCAAACCAATCGATTGAAGCGCAGGCTAGCGGAAGTGAGCAAAGAGCAAATTTGAAAATTTCTGTCTTTTTTTTTATTCCTTTTTTTGGCTTTAAAATCAAATGGTTCATTTGCGGCGTATTTAATAGAATATGAATACGATAATCATGATCAAACTGGTATAGACAAGTGTGTTTCTCTCTTTTTGTCGTAAGTACGAATCGGCCAAGAGCATAAAGAACGAGAAGAGAAGCAGAACAAGGAGACAATATTGAAAACAGATTTACATTTACAAACATTCAAACAAGAAGTGTAGAACAATGACGTGTTCAGAATACGAATGAATAACAAATGAACGAGAAAAGGTAGCCGCAAGTGATCACATTCCGGCCGGCCAACTGAAGGCGCGCTACCGTGTGTCAATTTGCTTGTGGACTCTATTGTGCCTGTTAGAAAACAAAAAGTTCAAATTGGTAGAATCAATGCTCAGGCCAGTATGAACATCAATTTTTGCCATGTGAATTTGCAAAGCAGAGAAATTTGATGAAATCGATCGAAAGAATTAGAAAAGAAAACGAAGCGGCCAGTGAGCGGCGACAAGCCAAGCAGCCAGAGTGGCGACTCCTAGGACTCAAAGTTGTAGCTGTTGAGCAGCTTGTCGATCATGTCCGAGCTCATCTCGGCGTCCATGTCGAAGTTGCTCTGCGAATTTGAGTTCAGAAGACTTTGAAGGTTGATGAGGTCGCCGACAAGATCCGACTCCAAATTGGACGAGGAGCCTCTTGAGTTCTCAAATCTGCCCGGCTCCGACTTGGGCATCTCGATCAAACGATCGCTCTCCTCGTTCTTGAATACAACCGATCGCTCGTTTCGCTCAGGCGGCATGCCGGCCGCTAGAATTTCTGACGGACTTGAACTCATCAACAGCTCGTATGGCGGTCGTGAGTGAGCCACTCTAGAATTTGACTCGCCTGGCAGCGATTTCTGCTGTCGGCTGAACTCCATGGCCCAGCTGGCCAGCTTCTGCTCGTCGCTTATGCTCTCCATGGTCTCCTCCAGAATTTTCAGCTCGTCCTGTTGTTTCATGATCATTGCCTCGAGTCTCTGCTTTTTGATTTTGAACTGCGACAGCACGTAGTTTCTGTAATCCAAGTCACTGTAGCTGCGCATGAATATGCTCTTTAAAGGCAAGGGTGAGTTAAACGACAATCGAAAGAAGCGAAAGCAGCTCCTACTCCCAGACTGTCGTCTAGTTCTCGCTCATTTCGACTTGAAATGGGCAAACTGCTGCCTGACGAACTGTTTAAATCTTTGGCCACTTTGCACTGTGTGCGGTCGGCTGCGTCCTCAAACTGATCGACAAAGGTCTCCTCGCTGGGCTCGATCTCTCGTTTGATTGCGGTTCGCTGTCGTTCGTCACCCGGCGACGATATGCTGCTCTCGCTGCTCTTCTTTCTACTCTCAGACAAGAGCGTGTTGATTTTCTTCGACTGAGAGACGGGCTCCTGTACGAGGGTGCGCGAGGTCGACGAGCTGCTGCTGCCTTGCAGATGATGAAAGGCCTTTATGCTCTGCGGCTTGACCGCCTTCTCGTCGATCATTATTTGAAAGGTGCTCTGAATCCAGATCCACTGCAGGCCTTTGGTTTTGAACCTGTACGAGAGCGACTGGCTGCCGCCGTTCTGTAGAACTAAATTCAGATTAGAACTGGCCAAGGCGGCGCATTTGTATGCGATTACGTCGCGAGTGACAACTGCTCAACTGCTCGAGCTCTTCGTGATGGCAGTAGTCGTACAGGCTGGTGCCGAGCATTTCAATTTGATTGTAGCCGAGGATTTCGTTCGCCCTTTTGGTTTGCTCAGTGAGAGAGACAGGAGGCGGCAAGAAGAAGAGCGCTTTACTTCGAGTCGATTGAGGTGAACTTGAGCTCCATTGAAAAGTCGCTCTGAAATTCGCGCTTGTTACTGTAGCGCGGATTTACTTCGTTGCCGCTCATGAACGTGTCGAGTCGGGCGATTGTGTTGAAAAAGCCGCTGTTTTCCGCTGCGTTCAAGGTTTCAGCATAAAGCGCGAGGCAAGTGAAGCTGAGTGGTGACGACATCGCTTACATCGCTTAAAGAATCCGATGACCTGCACCGATTCGTAGCTGGTCTGGTTTGGTGGCGCGCACGCTTTGAATGCCTTGCTCAGGCGGCAGCTAAAACTGATCGGGTCTGAAGCAAGTCAGATGAGCTCAAGTTTGATGAGTTGGAGTCAAGAGCCTACCCAACGAATTGTATTTTTTGGCGAGTAAAAATCGAAGCTGCTTGGCGCTGGCCTCGTCCATGAATTCGAAAATGGCCCGATTTTGAATGTTCTTCTGCGCTTGGCTTTAGAGACTGGCCGCTCGAAGGGGAGATATGCTGCTCTTACCGGACTGTGGCCAAGCAAATAGCCTATTTCGTCCGACGTGTATTTGATCAGACCGTTGGGATCGAAGACAATGCAGAAGGCGTTTTGAAACTACAACAACCGATTGTAGAAGGGTTGAGTGAGTGAGTGCGAGGCGCAACACTTGCCTCCATCATGAAGCGCATGAATTCGTCATTGTCCAGAAAGAAGGGCTTGCAGCTGTACGGTATGCTCTGGCTGTATAGGGGCTTGTCTGTTGTGAGAGCGATCAAGTATTCAGGCGGTTCGAACTCCCATAGACAGACACTTACCGCTATAGTTGCGGAAAAAGAACAGCGTCTCGTTGAGCACTGTCGCTTTGTCTATTTTGCGCGGATGGTTCAGCAGGCTGCCGAGCTCTTGCACCAACATATTGAACTGGTCGCGGCGCTTCTTCTCGTTTTGATTGCGCGACTTGCGCTTGTCGTTCATCGAGAACGAATAAAGCGAATTCATCTGCGACCGGGTGCCGCTGCTAGTAGTCACACTCGCGTCGTCGTCCAAGTCGAAATCGTCGCTGTCGTCGCTCCTGCGTTTCTACTCGTTAGACAGTTGCACATTTGACACAGGCGGCTGCAAATTACTTCAACGAGCACGATGAGGACATGCGAGAGCTGAACGAACGGTTATCCATCTTGCCGGCAAACGTCATTGTTAGGTGCCCGGTCCACCAAGTTCTGCCAGAGAGCGTTCAATTGTCAAATGAGTCGAACTGAGACGACAAGAGTGTAGAAAGCCGTCTTACTGGCTTCTCAATGCGCTCGACTCGAAATAGGTGAGAAAAAGAGGTTTATTTCTGTATCTACAAGCGACAACAAACGAATAGGTCTCTTATCGTGAATAAAATGGAGTGTGAACGTTGCATTCGTAAGTTGTGTTGGTGGGCAAAATAAAATAATCACCAGTTTGGCTCGGATTTGAAATGCGGGGTCTATGCCTGTTTAGCTTTTTGGCCGGCGATGGCCTCTTTGGCGGTCGCTTTGGCCACAGTCCTGAACACTTTTAGGTCGCGAAAGTTGTTGACTGTCAAGGCCACGTTGCCCACACTGTGCAAACCATTCTCAGTCAGATTGGCCGCGTCCGGTCCGTATCTAGAAAAGAGCGAAAAAAAGCGCTGAATCAACGAGCTGGTGATTAAGAAATGCAGCCAAAACGCATGGTTACTTGTGCTCGACCACTTGAACGGTCTGGTCGCTGATGCTCTTGGCCAGAGTTTTGGCGCCTCTCTCCAGCGAGTCGTAGACTATGCCGAAGCTCTGAATGGAGCCAGAAGCGACTGTGCAAATGTTGTCCACGTAGCCGCCCGCCTCTTTGGTGTCCTGGCCGGGCAGCGAGCCGATCAGACGAGTCGATCCCGAGCGAATGTGGGGCGCCACCGTTTTGCCCACTGAGGTCGCAAACGAGCCCAGTTTGTTGAGGAGGAAGGAGCTCACTCTAACTGTGGCGTGTGTGCCAGTGTTGACGCCTTTCATCAGCGACTGCAGCTTCGGATCGACTTTGGCCGGCTCACTGTTCGGCTGCAGTTGAGTCTTGAGTTTCTCGCCCGTCGATTGGAAGTATTTGGTGGCATAGTCCGTTCCTGTGCCCAGTCCGCGTGAAATGAATTGGGCGCCACTGACCAGAGATTCGGCGATCTGCTGCGCCTTGTTGACCGTCTCGGCAGACGGCTCTGGCCGTCTATCTTCCACAACGGTGGTCAACTTGCTTCTCGCTTGCGGCTCGACTTGTGCCGGTTTGGGCAGATGCTGCACGCCGACAACCGGATGCTTTACTCCGCTCGGCTGACTCTTGTCTTGAATTATAAGGCATTTGTAGTTGGCCAGAATGTCCTCGAACACACACTTGACCTCGTTGTCGGCGACCGATTCGGTGAATGTGATTCCCACAAACGAGCAGCCGGGCGGACAGACGCTGCTGCCGGTCCTTGACTGATCGTTGGGAAATATGAACGCGTTGAAATTGGTTTTCATGGCCGGCAGCTCGCCAGGCACGAGTGGATAGAGCCACGAGCCGACGCGAATAAAGCCAGCGATCGACTGGCCACTCTGCGCCTCTCTCTGCTTAATCAGCTCGGAAGGAAAGGCGTAGACGCTGAGCGCCTGTGCCTCGGACGGAGTGGACACGGTGCCGTCGTCGGCGATGTAAAACATTCGCACGCCATTGTCGAGTCGGTAGATCTCGGTGGCGCGGCTCAAATCGGGCAAAGCGCTCGCCGATTCGAACGCGTCCTCGTCAATAATAAACGGCTCTCGTAAGCTGTCTCCCAGCACCTGCTCTCCGATTCTAATGAACTCCTGTTCGTTCTGGCGTGCGCTTAGCTTGTCGATTCGCTCCGCTGTTTGCGACCTCAACTCGAGCAGCTTGCTTTCAATGCTGCTCGCCTCACTCGGCCGAGAGAATTGACTTTTATTGGCCGAATAAAATGCCAGCGCTTGTCCAATCTTGTCCAGGCTCTGCTCGTAGAGTCGAATTGCGTGTCTCAAGTCCATTCGCTCGTCGTCCGAGTCGACCATCTGCGCGTCGTAGCTGAGTGCGTGGTCGAGCGTAGCGTATACTTCCCTCTTTAAATCGTTTAGTTTCGCCAACTGGTCCACAGCGGCTCCGGTTATAACTGCCTCGCTCATTCTTTTATCTTCTAAACACAAACGCGCTCAGACTTAGACTCTTTGGCGTAATCGGCTTTGGCCGCTTGACAGTTGCCGCTTTGACAGAAAAAACAATTTATACAACCGCCGGAGTGATTCACGAATTTGAAAACGTTGAATGGCATCTTATGAAGATGAATAATCCTGTCGATCGAAGGCGCGCAGAATAGTTGCAAGTAAGAAATGAAGCTCTCCCGTTCAAATTATGCTTGCGGGCGGCTAGTTTATGCTAATTGTGGTGAATTAGACGCAAGGAGTGTTCTGGTGGCGCCTCTTGCATTCATTGCCTGACACGTAAAGGCATGGACAAGTAAATTGGGCCAATTTTGCGATAATTAGTCTTCCTTGACTTCCTGACAGCCAGATTCATTGCTGATGCGTGTTCGGCATCGGATGCAATGTTCCGTCAGAGATCGCTTTCATTCGTCGCTATCCGTCGCTATTCAAGTGTGTAGGTCCACATGCTCAAGGGATTGTGAGTATTGTTCAGCGCACAGTGGATCAGCGAGAGCTCTGGGTGAGGGTGCGACTAAGGCGGCGTGAACGTGTGGCCGCCACGGGCATCAAGGTGATTAGCGTGCTTGGTGTGTATTCAGCAGCACACATGCGAATAGTGGACATCGCAATATTTGGCCGCGCAGTCGACTCGAATTATTAGCATGAATTATAATAAAAAATGACGATGATGTCAGAGTTGCAAGTCGCCCAACAAAGGCAATGCATACAGGCCAACAAGACAAACACCCCAGCACACACACACATGCACTCAGTGAAGCGAGAAGAAAGAAAACGAAAGCGTTCAATTTCATTCGATCAGATTTATCGTTCTAGATTCAAGAGAAATGAGCTCAGCATTTGAAAGCGGCAGCTCGAGCAAATCTGGCATTGTCGACGACTTCATGTATGGGTCGAACGTGGCCCAATCGCACAAGATCGTGCGACTCGGCTTCATCCGAAAGGTCTACGGCATTCTGTCGGCCCAGCTGGCATTCACAACTCTGGTCGGCGGCCTGATTATGGCATCCAGCTCGCTGCAGGAATTCCTCAAGACCAAGTAAATGCTCATTTCGGCCTCTCTGCCCTGTCCCAATCAATCTAATCGAATGTTTTGCAGCACTTGGGTACTTAGTCTCAACATGCTCGCCACCTTTGTGATCCTGATCGCCCTCATGGTCAAACGAACCGAATATCCGGTCAACTACTATCTGCTGGCTTCGTTTGTAATTTTGCAAATTCTACCCCGAACGCTCGAATTCAGTCTGATCGAATTGAGTAGACGTTTTTCGAATCGATCGCAGTCGGCACTGTGGCATCGTTCTATGAGACGTGGACAGTGATTCAGGCGTTTTGCTTGACCACACTGGTCGTGCTCTCACTGACCGCGTACACTTTCCAGTCGAAGCGCGACTTTCACTCGGCCGGCGCGCTCCTCTTCAGTCTGCTCATTTTATTAACGTTCGGCTCTCTATTTCAAGTAGGCTTGTCTAAGCTCCAAAACCGTTCTGAGCGAGTTTAATTCGAAAAGATCTTCTTTCAAATTGAACTGGTGAACACCGTCCTGGCCGTGTTCGGAGCCTTTCTCTTCTCGGCCTTTATTGTGTTCGACACGCAAATGATTATGAAGCACCTACACGCCGAGGAGTACATCGTCGGGGTGATTAATCTCTACTTGGACATAATTAATCTCTTCCTGGAAATTCTTCGCATCCTGGGCCAAGCCAACAGGCAGTGAATTAGCTTCTGCTTGTAATTAGCTCTCACAAAGGAATTTGATTTGTCACGGCAAAGCCAGTCTATCGCCACAAAGCACACACACACACACACAAAACCAAAAATCCAAAGAATAAAGAATTAGTAAAACAGACAGACTGAGAATCAATAAATTTGAATTGCACAATTCTTGAACCAGTGGCTTTTAAGGGGCGGGATGCGAACTGGCGCGGCCGTTGATAAGTCTGTTCGCATTCATTGGGTCGTCGTCAGATGAACAAGATGGTGCGGTTCATAAATGCATTAATAACCAATTTGACTGATGAAGGCGAACCGTCTCAGAGCAGAATTCCACCGACAAAATATTATAAGAACAAAGCTGGCAAAGAGTCAGCTCTAATGAAGGGGTAACCAGAGCCGAGAGAGAGAGAGACGGAGCACGAGAGAGAGACGTAGCACGAGACAAAGAATGATAGAGCGAGCCAAGCAGAGAGATTGCAGGCTTTTGATGCGGCGGCTCAATGCGAACGCAATCGATACCAAATTAGTGATGGATTCAGTTGTCATTTTTAGTGTGTTAATGTACGCGACGCATCGGATGAAGGGCCGCATTTCTTGTCGGCAATTATTAGACATCTCCGACTAGTTCACATAAATGCATGTGCGCTCTCCGCCAATTGATGCTCGCCTAAGAGTTTAGAGCGGCTCCTCATTCCGTTCGGATGATTCGATTAATTATCAAAATTAATATGAAATATAAAGCGTTTTAATTTATCGATTAAACGCGATGCATGCTATTATGTCATAATCGTCATCAATTGCTCTGTCAAGCAGCAACATCGCTCTCTCAACTTGGTGTCTCGTTAAGCAAGTTGAAACTTGGAGGGCCTTTTGACATCGACTAGTGCCCTCGCTCGTTTGGCACATCTTAATCAAACTTAAACTGGCTCGTTCGCTAATTTTCTGCTCTTTTTAAAAGAATTAATCATTTCCTCTGCCTCTCTCTGCCTTTGAGCGAATCGCAGCATCCGAGAGTGTCATCAATCTCACGCTTCACTCGTCATGGTGAGCACCGTTTTTGTATTTTAATTAAAAAAAAAATTTCAATTTTTCTCTCGGCGACTAGTACGGCTTTGTGAACTTTGCCCTTGAGCAACTGGTTTTGCGCAATTTCGGCGACGATATATGGAGCCAAATAAAGTAAGGAGGAAACTCAACTGGTGATGATTTGGCCGGGCCAACTTGACAGTCGCAAATATTCAGAAAAGAGGCCGGAGTCGAACTGGACGGAAATTTCATGATCCGAGTTGTCTATGAAGACCATCTGACGTACTCGCTGGTAGCGGCGGCCTGCAAAGTTCTCAGTGAGTAGAATTTGCCCCTTTTGACGCGTAACTGTCGGTCATGGCCGTTTGCGTAGAGCTGCCGGCCTCTGACATCTTGCAGCTGTTCGGGCAGTTCTTCTTCGAGTTCTGCGTCGAGTCAGGCTACGACAAGATACTGAGTGTGCTCGGATCGACAACCAAAGACTTTTTACAAAACTTGGACGCCCTGCACGACCACTTGAGCACCATCTATCCAGGTTTGGCTGACTGCCACGCTCTCGGAGATTTAAACGAGTAGTGACGTTAATTGCAGGAATGAAGGCGCCTTCCTTCCGCTGCTCTGAGCGCGAAGACGGCCTCTTGGTGTTGCATTATTACTCGGAGCGGCCCGGACTAGAGTTCATTGTGATCGGCCTCGTCAAGATTGTCGCGCTCAAGCTGCATCAGTCCGAAGTCGAGTGCACAGTGATCAAGTCGAAGGGTGAGCAAGGCTGTGATCACGTTCAGTTTCTGATTGCCGAAAAATGTAAGTAGTCCCCATGCAAGCCGCAAATCTGCTTGTCTTTAATCGTACGGCTGTAAAAGCGGCCGAGAACAAAGTGAAAAGCCGTGGCACCGACAAGCTGAAGAGCGTAATTGAGAAAGAGTTCGGCCAGGTGGCCATGTTCAATCCGAAATCGTTCAACAGCTCGTTCCCATTCCACATTGTGTTTGACGAACAACTCAGAATTCGCCAGTGCGGCAGTTCGATCGGACGAATTATTCCGCAGCTGAAACGACCCGGAGGCTGCTGTCTTGACGAGCTGTTCAGCATCGTGCGACCTCACATTACGCTCGACTACCACTCGATCTGCGCTCAGATCATGAGCGTATTCGTCCTTTGCACAAAGCCGGGCGTGTTGGACGCGAAGAGAAACGGCGACGCCAACGAGGACAAAGAGAACGGGACCAGATTCAAAGGGCAAATGGTGCCACTGGCCAACCAGAAGCTCATTCTCTTTTTGTGCTCGCCCTGTTTGATGGGCCTCGAGGACTTGTCGGCGTGAGTTTTCAATTGCTCTATTTTCTGTCTGTTGCTGTCGTCTAAACATCGAACGTGCCAGACGCGGCATTTGCATTAGTGACATACCCATTCACGATGCGAACAGGGATCTCATGCTAATGAACGAGCACTGGGAAGAAGAGTGGAATCTGACGCAGAATTTGGAGCTGCTCACCGATAAGCTGCAAAGAGCGCTGTCCGAGCTCGAGAGCGAGAAGAAAAAAACAGACAAGTAGGGCCTTTCGAGCATAAACCAAAAATATCTGAATCATGGCCTCTCTTGCCCACAATAGCCTTCTGTACTCGGTCCTGCCGCCGAGCATTGCCCAGCAGCTGCGCTTGAACAAGCCAGTGATGCCGGCCAGATACGAGCAGGCCACGCTCATGTTCTGCGGCATAAAGGACTTTACATCGTTCTGCGCCAAGTACGCCAAGGACTCGCAGCAGATTGTCAACTTGCTGAACGCCGTGTTCACCAAAATCGACGAAAAGATCAGCCAGTACCCGCAGGTCTACAAAGTGGAGACTGTCGGCGACAAATACATGGCGGTGTGCGGACTGCCCGAAAAGGTCGAGTCGCACACCAAGTACATCTGCCTGGTTGCACTTGACATAATCGAATGCAGCCAAGAGCTGAGCGAAGAAAACGGCGAAGAGATTGTGGTAGGTGCCCGCTCTGGCTCGATTCATTGTCAGAAAGAGACTGAAAATGAAACTTAAGCTGACGATCGGAATCAACTGCGGCGAGATAGTCACCGGAGTGATCGGAAAGAGAATGCCGCGCTACTGCTTGTTCGGCGACACGGTGAACTTGACCTCTAGATGCGAGACGACCGGCATCAAAGGCAAAATAAACGTATCCGAGTTTGCGTACAGGTAAGAAGCCACGAGCGCACTCTCTCACGCAGACAACTGGCCAAACCAATTGAATTTAGAAACGTGCAGAACACAACAGATGGGCACCCGAGCTTTAAATTCGACTTTAGAGGAGAGATTCCGATGAAAGGAAAGCCGAGGCCGATAAAAATGTGGCTTTTGTCTCGACAGCAGGGCCCCGTGTGTCCCTTTTCTAAACTGCCCTCTTCTTAGTCAATTGGCTGTTGTTAAAGAGTTTATGCTCCGCTTGCAATTGTCGTCTAGTTTTATTCAATACAAAATGTAGCAAATTTGCTTGATTGAGAAGATTGGAAAGATAGACAGAAAAGGACGGCCAAGACACTGATTGGCATGATCAGAACGTTATTTACATTTTAAGCACAAATCTCATTTCCTGGCCGAACGGCGGGTGCGCATCGAATAAGAAGAGTTGGAAGGGTGCTCGGCGCTGGCCGGTGTTGAAGACGCTTGTTTGCTGAGAGCTGCAGCTCGTTTGCCGCGAGTCGGCTTCTTGCTCGACGCCGGCTTCTCGTCGTTCTCTTTCTCCTCGTGCGGCGAGTCACTGGTCAATGCCGATACGTGAATGTTCGACTTTTCTGGCGTTTGGCTTGCCGAATGATCGTCGACGGCAGCGCCACTTGTCCGATTGCGCTTGGAGCGGGGCGTGGACGCGTTCGACGATGCCGACTCGTTTACTTGGTGGCCGATTCTCCTTTGAGAACGGGATGTGTCCGAGCGTGCTGTAGATGCGTTGCCGAGCGGCTCGCGACTCTCATTTTGGTCACATTCAGTCTCTTGGTCGTCATCCTCGTGCTCGACTGGCGGCGGCTCCTTTCGCTTTTGGCCTGACACTTGAGAAGATTCGTCTCGCTCTCTCAGATGCTGATGCAGCTCATTCTGCAGCTTTTCATGCTCGTCACTGGCCGAGCCGTTCTCTCTGGGCACGTAGAAGCCGTTCGGCAGCTTGACCATCTCGTCGGGCAGTTCAAGCACAGACTTGAATTGGCCAAATGCTTTCGAGTGCATGTGAAACAGGAATATTTCGCAAATGATGCACAAGTTCTTGTTAATCAAATAGAGATTCTGAAGCGCTGCCTTGTTTCTGGCGTTCAGCTCGGCGTTGTTTCGATCTTTGGCCAACTGAGCCGACAGACTGGCCAGAGCGTTGGCGGCCAGACCGTCGTCGCTTGCTTTTATTTTCTGCAGCACCTGCTTTATAAAGGCCACTTGGGACGAGTCGGGCGCCTCGAGCAGCGGGTCGAGCACAATCGACATGCAGTCGCGAATGAGCTTCAGCTTCGCTTCGTCTTTGACCGAGTCTATTTTCACATTGTGCGCCATTAGACTAACCGCGTACGCAATGCAGTTCTCAGGCAGCAGATGCGGCGCGTGCTGTGCTCTTCGACTCGCTTCTAGACGGAGCGCCTTGACAAGCGCGGCGAACTGCTTTTTCACTCTCATTTTGCGCTCACGATTCGAATCGAAGCCGGCCAGTACGAACATGGCCATGTAGCTGAGCGGCAGACGAGACGACTTGACTGCTTTGTGCAGCTTTCGGTTCATTACATCTCTAACTTGGGCAACTGGATCGATAAAGCATTTGGCAAGAAGATGGTAGAACTCAAGAGTGAAGTGCGGTCGAAACGCAGGCTCTTGGGCCAGCTTGAGCAGCTGAGAGGCGCCCAAAGCTCTAATGTACGCTTTCTCTGCCTCGTTCAAACTCTCGGTCTCCGAGTCTGCTCCGTGCTGTCGAATGAGGCGAACAAGCATCTTGAGCGTGGAGACAATGCTGCCACAAGAAGCCTTCTGGCCCAGGCACCAGCGAACGATCAGCTTGACTGCTTCGCGCAGAACGCGCGTGGACGTGCTCAGCTCGTTTTCGTTCTCAATCCATTTGGCACTTGACCGCGCAATTCGTTTGGTCGTGTTTAGACTCGACTGGTTGGCGCTGTCGTTGGCACTTGAGCCGGCCAGAACGATGTCTTTGACTATGAACTGAGTGACAAACTGCTTTGCCTCGTGTGCCACGTCCGGAATGAGTTGACAAACGTGGCCAATACTGACCAGGCAGGTGAGAATCGAGCGCTTGCCGGCCGCCTCGACGTTCTCGCACGCTTCGGCGAATATGAGTCGAAGGACGCGCTCCGAGTCGGCAAAGTTGTTGTAGATTAGCTGTACGGCGTGCTTGGCCTGTTTGACTTGCTTGCCCTGTGTGCACAACTGGCGCAGTTTAGCCTCCTGCTGCTCGTTGACGGCCTGAATTTCGGCATCGCTCTTGGCATGGAAATGCGCCGCTAGCAGCTTCAGAGTTGAGCTGATCACGTGCTCTTTTCGACAGGTGATCATCGAAATGAGCTTCTCGTATGTGCAGGCCGAAATGAGGTTTGATTTGGCGTTGACACTCAGCACAATGTTCAACAGCTGGAGGCCTTTCTCGCCGTCGTCTTCGATCTGCTCGAGAAGAAACTGCTCGTTGAGAGCAGAGCCAGAGCGGCCTTCTTCTTCGCCCACACTTGTGCCGGCTTCGCGCTCACTCTCTTCATCGGCGCCGTCCTGGTCAGCGCCCGAATTCTCTTCCTCGTCCTCCTCTTCCTCCTCATCGCCTTGCGTGATGTCAAGCGAATCGTCCGCCTCGCTCGAGCCGCTCTGGTTGAGCATGCGACGCTGCTTGGCAGTCATTCTCTGACGAATTTTGAAATCGACCAGCTCGAGCAGTTGATTGAAGCAGTCCAAGTCGATGATGAGCGACGAGATTCGCTCAATGAGTCGACGCGCGAAATTCATCTGCCCAGCGTTGAGGGCCGAGTTCATGTTGGTGAATACAAGCTGCACGAGCTGCATGGTGCGCGGACACGAGTTGCTGTTTGAGGCCAACTGCCGCATGTAGTTCATTAGATTGCGGTTCTTGCCCAACAGCTCGACCAGCTGCTTGAGGAACTCAATGCTCTTGGTCGGAGCGGTGCCATGCTCTTGAACAAAGGGGACAAGCGCGTGAATGCTGGCCTCGAGCTTGGCGCTCGAGCCCGAGTCGATCTGCTCGAACAAGTCCCTGAGCAGCTTGAGCAGCTGCATTCTGCCCTTCATGATCTCGAGCAAGGCGAGAACCGAGTGCTGATCGAGCCAGCTGAACACGTAATAGAGCATGGTCATCTTGGCGCGCGGACTGAACGTGTACGGCACGAGACTGTTGTTGAGGAGGCGTTCGACTGCCATCTTGTCCTCGCTCGTCTCCTGGAAGTAGATGTGCATGATTTTGGACGGCAGCGAGTTGAGCGAGTTCATGAGTCGGCGCTTGCTCGGGCCCGCCTTGGCATGCACCCGCTTGAACAGAGTGGCCAGGCCTTGCATGGCCGCCTTTCTCACTTTGACTTTGACGTCCAGAGTTCTCTCTTTCAGTGTGTCGACGAGCTCCGAGCGCAGACAGAGGCGCAGATTGGCCCTCAGCGCCTTGAGCAGCTCTTGCACGACCTCGAGTCGCACCGACTCGTCCGTGTCGTGCGCTCTCGCTTGAACTTGCTTGACAAACTCGGCGTCCAACTCGCTTGCTGTCGCCTGATTTAGAAGAAAGTCGCTGATGTGCTGGACGCAAATACGGCGCACCTCTTCGCTGGCGTCGCTGAATCGCTCCAAATAGGCGGTCCAGAGCTGGGGCTGCTTTTGAATGAGCTGCGACTCCTTCTCGGTGAACATTTTCGACAGCAGCTTTGTGTACTCTCGCCTCTCTTTGGCCTCGTCGCTCTTGAGCTTGAACTCGAGCTGAGGCATGAGCAGCTCGAGCATTGAGTAGCGCATCGCGTTCACCTCGTAGATCACCACGCACATCTTGTCGCTGATGAACTGCGAGCTGGCCGGCAGCTCGGACGCCGCCCGCGTTCGACTTGTCATGAATATGCTGTTCAGGTGGTTTTGCACGGCGTACTCGAACTGCTCGCCGGCCTTGCGAACGAGCTGTGCGGCCAGCGCGTGCGCTTCTCTGTTTGTGCTCTTCATCGGCTCGATCAGGTGCCGCAGGACAGTGTCAATCAGCGGCCCGGACACGTGCTCGCTCTCGTTGAGCAGCGGATGCAGCAGTTCGAACAGCAGCGATTTGACTTTGGCCGGACTCTTCTCGCCGATCACTCTGAACGCAGTGTCAAACAGACAGACAAGCACTTCGTTGGCGTCCTCGAGCTCCAGACACAGTTGAAACGTTTTCACGCATTCCAGGTTTTCCAGCAAGTAGAAGTAGCGCTTGAATGACGTGTGCGAGTGCTCGCGCAGGCCCCTAAGCTGAGTGGCCAGGAACATGAATATTTGCTTGAGATTGCGCGCGTCGTGAAAAGGCGAGTCGGGCGCATTGATTCGAAATATGTCCGCCAGACAGCAGGCGACCAGCAGCTTAACGTCGTCGTGCTCATGCTCGAGGAAGAGCTCGCTGCCCAGGTACAGACTCAGCTCCTGGTACTTGTCTGGCGCCGACTGGTCGAGGTTCTGAAAGGCCTGCTGGATTTTCTATTTCGATTCAAAAGTCGTTTAAATGCGCTGCACGAGTAGATGGGAAACTGTCCTACCTTCAATCGTCGAATGAGCTCGTCATTTGCGAGTTCGACTTGAATGTCTTTACAGCCCGGCGGGTATTTGATCTCTCTCATGATTTCTCAGACTTTTGCTTGTGCCCACTTTGACTCACTGCCAAGACTGCTAATCCCGATCCAATCCGTGCGTTCATGGTGGCTTTCTCATTCTAAGTGGCCCATGGTGACACCCCACTTGTCTGCATTTCCTTTTTCCTTAAGAAAACCGACCCACTCCAGAGTTCCCGCCCGCCCTGTAAGCCAGTGCCCATCATTTTTTTTAAGTTGTCTTCTTCCTAATTAGACGCCTCTTCTCGTCCCGTCTGCCTTGCCAGAGCTTCTTGGTGCATCCAATTTCAAATGCAATTCGGATGGTTATTTTCAATTTTGGACGCCTGCCAATTTAAGCGATTTTAAATTATCGAGTTTTGTGCGGTCGATACGAGCCGAAAAGAGAATAATAATAACGGCAATTATAAAAAAAAAACACGAGTGTGTGTGTATTTGATCAAAGTCGGTCGAGTGTCCGGTAAGGAGAGCGCTTTATGTGCGATTACTAAGGTACGCGATAAAACAAAACAAGGAGTCGGCAGCAACTGCAAATTCTACGCGAGCACGGGCAGATTGGCGCTTGCTAACGGGACAGTTAATATCGTACCGCACCAAATAGCGCACTGTGGCTCAATTCAAGCCACAAGACTTGAGCTGCACTGATCGCCGCAATTATGCAAGTGGCGGCTGGATGGAGAGAGAGAGAGAAAAATTATGTTCTAATGTTCAAGACGCTTTCAAGTGGTGGAATTGAACGAGACCGTTGCTTTCGCAATTATGAAGCTTCAAGAACATGGTCGCTCGAGGCAGCTGAATGACGCCGATCGTCCTAGACTAGTCGTTCCCTTTGCCACTTTTCTGCCTTGGTGTCGCAGTGTGTGAGTGTGTGTGTTCAATTTGCCGCCTGAGTCACTCACGTGTTGAAATTGTCTGAAACAACAACGACGAAAATGATGAAATGAGAGAACTGCGCTAAATAAAGCATTCTGTTTATTTAAAGGAGGCCCGCCGTTTTGCTGAAACAACCTGCTCGAACCATGGGCCAGACACTGTCCGAACCGATCACTCAGAAAGAATCGTCTCGCTGTGAAAATGAGCACTTCAAGGTGGGCGCATCCAGCATGCAAGGCTGGCGAATAAGTAAGCAAGCGAGAGAGAGAGCGAATGCTCGAATCGGGACTTGAGCTCACTGAATGACTTTTACCCGCAGACATGGAAGACGCGCACACGCAACTGCTGAACGTAGACAACGACAAGACAGCCGCCTTCTTTGCCGTATTCGACGGACACGGAGGCGCTCGCGTGGCTGAATACGCCAGCTGCCATCTTCATCACAAGATTCTTAGTCAGGCCGCCTATCGTAAGTGATTGGTCACGTTGGCCGCCAGATCGCACCGCTCTAAATTGGGTCAAAAGAGGAAGGAAACATCGCCGAAGCGATCCGCACTGGTTTCTTGCAGCTCGACGAGGCCATGCTCGACGACGACGAGATGAAAGACGAAATGTCCGGAAGCACTGCGGTCTGCGTTCTTGTTAAAAACCAAAAGCTCTATTGTGTGAGTATCTCCAGATAGACGGCGGTGGCTGTGGTCTTTACAAATTTAGACCAATAGGGAAATGTCGGTGACTCGAGGGCGATCGCCAGCGTGTCCGGTCACGTGGAAACGCTGTCCGAAGATCACAAGCCCAACAATGAGAACGAAGCAAAGCGAATCATGGCCGCCGGCGGCTGGGTCGAATTTAACCGCGTCAACGGCAATCTGGCGCTCTCGCGTGCCTTCGGAGATTTCGTGTTCAAACGCAACGAGAACAAGCGCGTCGAAGAGCAGATTGTGACCGCCTTGCCGGACGTGTACACTCGAGACCTCACGTCCGACATCGAGTTCTTGGTGCTTGCCTGCGACGGCATCTGGGACGTGATGACCAACGAAGAGGTTGTCGACTTTGTCCGAATCCGCATCGCCCAGCAAATGCCGCCCGAAGTCGTAAGTATTCGTTCAATCTCGAGCGTTCGCCTCCGCACCTCAGTGCTGTGTTGGTTTGTTGCAGATTTGCGAGCAGCTGATGACTCGCTGTCTTGCGCCTGACTGCCAAATGGGCGGCCTCGGCTGCGACAACATGACCGTGGTGCTTGTATGTATGCTCAACGGCGAGCCCTATGAACGACTCGCCGAGCGATGTAAACTGCCCTCTTCCAACCCAACGACGAACCACGCCGACTACTAGGCGGCCTCTATTCTAAAGTCACCTTGCGCTTGGTCCCCTGCAACTTTTCAACTCTTTCTCCTCTCTTTCCTCTTGTTCTCTTTGTCTCTCTCTTTCTCTCTTTCTCTCTCTCTGTCGCTCGTTTGAAATAATTTCTAGTTATGTTGTTGTTTATCGCTTCGGTTTTACTCTGCTGCCTGCCTATCGAACTAAAGCAAAAAGAAAACGATCGCTCAGACGAACGCCCTTTTTTTTATTTCACTTGGATCAATAAAACCCGTTGGACGTTTGAACTTTGGCTTTTTTTCATCAGCCTCAACTCGCTTGTTCGTTTCATTTCATTTGGTTGGTTTGATGGGAGTAGGGCTCGAACAGCCTTTTCAAGCCACTTCGACTGCTCTGCCCGATCACGGCCAACATAAGCATCGGCCCGCCTCGTCGGTTCACGCCGTCGAGCGTATTATGGAAGAGCTCTCATTTGTCGACGCGGTCAAGGACGTTCGGAGAGCGAATATGAATCGAAAGGGCGGGAGTGCATCCAACGTCCGTTTTGGCGCGTGTTGGCGCTCACTAATTCACGATCACAACGTTTAGTTGTTTCTAACACAATCACCATTTCTAGCTTTAGTTCGAGCAGATCGTCGCGCTGAGCATTAGAAGAGAAAGAGAGGGAGCGAGATACAACACTGAATGTGATTGTTGCTAAGCCTACTAAACTGCGTCTCTTCGTTTAGAGTATTGAAGGCGAGAGAGAGACAGAGAAAGAGGCAAGTCCCCAAGGCGGTAAAAAGCAGACCAAATTCCGAAGCGATTTTCGACACACAGAATAGACATGTCGAAGCGTCAAGCACTCGGAGTACTCTCCAACGCCAACGGGTTTGGCAATGGCCGCACAACACGACCGAATAAGGCGAATGCAGCGCTCGGCGCCGCGACGGTCTTCAACGGCGCGTTCGCCGACGAGAACGAGCCACCGCAGTATGTGCAGCAAAAGCAGCTGCCGCAGTGTCAGAGCGGCGACTGCGAGTTTGAGATTTTCCGCGATGAGCCGACACAAGCGTGTGTGGAGGCGATGGCGGTTGCGTTCGAGCGCCAGCCGAGCTCGGGCTCAATGAACAAAGAGAACGTGCCCGATGTGTGGCCGTCCAATGAGCCCAGCCATGAAGGCTTCACGCGACTCGGCTCGTTCGAGAATTTCGCCGAGCCAGTTCTCATGGACTCGTCCGTATCCACACACAACGAGAGCTCTCCAATGATGCTGGACGACACGATTCGCACTCAGGCGTCGTCCTGGACTGAGAGCGACGAAGAGGAAGAGATGAGCCTGCAGCAGCTTGCCGAGGTCGCCTTCCTGTCGTGTCGTGAATACCGCGCCGAGGCCATCGAATACATGCGCCAAGTGGAGAAGATCTGCCGGCCCAGAGTGAACTACATGCGCAAGCAGCAGGACATAAACGAGTCGATGAGATCGATTCTGGTCGACTGGATGGTCGAGGTCTGCGAAGAGTACATGTTGGACGTTGAGACTCTTTATCTGGCCGTCAACTACACAGACCGCTTTCTGTCTCAGATGAGTGTGCTACGCGGCAAACTGCAGCTTGTCGGCACGGCCAGCATGTATGTGGCGAGCAAGTGCGAGGAGATCACGCCGCCCGACGTCGCCGAGTTTGTCTACATCACAGACGACACGTACAGCAAGAAGCAAGTGCTGCGCATGGAGCATCTCCTTCTCAAAGTGCTCGAATTCAAAATGAACCCGCCAACCGCAAACTGGTTTCTCAGCGTCTACTTGAATTTGATCAAAGAGCAGGCGCGTCCCAATCACATGAAGCGCGTCGAGTGTCTGGCGCGCTACGCGGCCGAGCTGACCCTGCTCGACGGCGAGACCTTTCTCGCCTATCTGCCGAGCCAGGTGGCGGCCAGTGCCATCTACCTGGCGCTGCTCCTCACCGGAGAGCATTGGACCGAGGCGATCGCCTCCATTTGCGGCTACAGTCTTCAGCTCAACGAGCTCAAGTCGTGTATAATTGACATGCATTTGAACATGCGACGAGCAGCCCAGCACTCGCAGCAGGCCATTCAGGAGAAATACAAACAGGACAAGTATTTGGGTGTTGCGCGCATGGCCTTGCCGGCCGACTTGCCAAAATTTATTTACCAGTGAGTCGATGATGAGTCGGCGCCGGACGCAGACCTGTCAATAGAGTCTGTGTTCATATTTTACGTCAATCAATGCAATTTTCAGCAATTTCTGTAATTGAGCTGTAATTGAGTTTCTGCAATGAGAATACTCTGCGTCAACGAGCCTGAGGCTGGCGATTCAAATGTTAGTTCTTAAGTTAGTTAGTTTTACTGCTGGTTGAATAAAGAGCAACTCGTTCATTCTCTCTGTTCTATGCACACGGCTTTGTCAACATGATTATCGGTGCCTCGCACCGCGCTCTTGCACTCATTCAACTGACAAACAGCTGCTGCTCTTGTTTCTACCTCGCTTCCTAACACGCAATGACGATGTACGATGGTGACCTCAACTGCTCACCTCATCGAGTTTTATGCTCAATATATTTATTCGTAAATCTTAATGCCGTTGCCTGCCTGAAACGCCAACCAGCCAGCCAGCCAGCCTCAGTGCCAGCCAGCCAGTCCGCCTGAATGCCTGCTTACCAGCGCCTGACTGACTGGCGCTCTTGCCCACAGTTGAACTTCCTTATTCCTTATTGATTCAAATTGATCTTTAATACTTATTGTTCATTTAATTCGATCAATTGTTCTTAATAATTCAATAAAAACAGCAACAAACAAACAAAAGTTACTCCAACTGCAGCGAGCTACAGGTCGACGCCGACTTGAGAAATTCAATCTCTTCACTCGGGCGTGTGTGTGTTTTATATTTCTAAATTGAGGCATTGTTCTGAGCTGGAGCTAGATTCATAATGAACGACCAGTCACCGTCGACACACACACACGCACTTTCAACTCGTCCAAATCCGCTACATAGCCATTCAAAGCATTCAAGCGCTCAAACATTCAATGCAAATTAAAATGTCAAACTGGTCAAGTTAAGAACATGGCATCAGCATGTCACTTGAGAGGCTCATCATCGTCGCTCTGTCCATTGACGTCTACTCTCGTCCATTCATCGTTTTTTTTTAAAAAGAACGAAGAAGAAGTGAAAATAGAAAGAAAATAGAAAAAAAAAAGAGAAAGAGTCTTAACCCTTCACTCTTCTCGAACCGAGTAGACGGCTGCATGAACCAGGGGCCCGACGACGACGAAGCGGGTCATTCATATTCTTGCGCAGAGCATATTTGTCGCTCGCGGCGCTATTTGCACGCATTTCATAAATATTACCCAAAATTGCATGAACAAATAGTGGTGACCAACACCGACGCCAGTGACGCCGCGAGCCGCGTTTATAAGTAGGGCGGCGCGTTGTAAGTTGCTTAAACGCGAGATTAAATGGCGGCGGCCGGCCCACTCAATCGCCTAGAAGAGGTTCAGCGTGGCTACCGTCGGCCACCGCCACCACCGCCGCCCTAGTCGTCTCTGCTTACTTGCTTGCTGCATTGCGCCGGTACACTTGTAGCCGAGTCTTATTAAGTTCGACCGCGCCCTCGCCTTATCTCTTTAATCGCTCCAATTAGCCGCTATCTCTCCCTCCCTTCCTGCCTCTGTCGGCCCTCTCCGCCATCTCTTTTGCTCGTCCGATTCAGATCAAGTCAACCAACAGGCAATTTCTGTCCACAATGTTGCTCGACATTTTCCCGCCCTCTTTATTTCTTTGCTCATTTCTAGACATGCTCGGCCCTATTGCCGCCTCTCGCAAGCCAACGAGCAGTAACAGCAACCGCAAAGTGAGCTCGCATCACCGCAGCGCGTCTAAATCGGAGAGACGAGCCCGACGTTCGCACGAAAGCGCCCAGCGTCGTCGCATAAGTTCGCTTGCACATCTGAACGCTTCTCTTGTTAAGCCAATGGAAGAGAGCGAGCATCAGAGTCCGCTCATAAATGCCCATCTAGCCTTCAACGCCGCCTTTAAACGCTCAATCCAGCAGCTTACGGTTTCTCCTCAGTTCAGATCGGGTCCAATCGAGGCCAGCAGACAAGAGACGCTCTGTCTTAACATGGCTGCTCAGTCAAGCGGCCAATACGACGTTCTGTTCAAACGAATTTCCAAACAAACCGACTTGGGATATTGCAGAGCCCAGTTCAAAGGCCGCAAGTGTTCCTCTCCTAATCATCAAGCGCAAATTCGACATCAAACACAAGACCAGAGAGCGCAAGTGCCAGAAGAAGAACACATACGGCCGCGATTGAAACGCCAGGCTTCAGTAAGCGAAGAGTCAAGCCGGTCGGAGTCGATGAAACAAGTCGTCGCTCAAACCGACCAAGGGCATGTGGACAACATTACCGAGTGCATTGGCGAACAGGAGCCCGAGGCCGTACCGGTGCCTCAGCCGCGGAGCGTCTATTTCACTTATTTGCCAAGTCTCCACGTCGGTCGAAATGAAGAGGTAAGAGCGAAGGAAGAGCGCTTTTGCTCACCGTCTTTTGATAGGACAGAGTACTTAACCCAGCGCGTTTAAATACGAGTCTGATGAAGAAGCCTATTTAGTCGACACTGATTTATTTGGAGCGAAGCTCGCTGACCGCCTTTTGCTGACGCTCCTAATTAACTTGAATGAATTGGACAATGATGAATAAGATAAACGAGCCTCTCAGTCTCCCCCCTTTCTCTCTCTCTCTCAGCCTCTAATGACTTGTGCGTCTTCTCATTCAACTCGGATCAAACTCTTTCTGCTCGTTTTACGTCTGTTTCATCCGCATTAGTTGCGAGCAGCTCCCTGAGCCCATCTGGTTGCGCTTATTCAATTTTACCAATGTCATCACAAGCAGCAATAGACGCAGGCAGAAATCGCCAGAGGCAGCAGCAACAGCACCCGCTTGAGATGAGCGAAGAACTTGCTGATCTTATGTCCAAGAATGAAGAGTTCTCTCGGCTCAGGGCACTGCCTGTCGATCTCTCTGTTCAGCATTCGCTGTTCTGGGCCCGAAGAGTCGACTTTCGGCCTAGTTCGACTTCGCCGCTTACATGCAAGAACAAGCTGCAGCAAATAAAAAAGAATCACCGCCTGAAGCAGCAAAACCAACAGAGACGGCAAGCTCAGCAGCTGCACGAGCAACGACAGCGCCAGCAAAGGAAGCAAAATAGGCGTGCCAAGGAGAAATGCAACGAAGTTTACAATATCCTGTTTTGCAAATCGGCCAGTCGAGCCAATTCGAAAGCGGCCACACGCAAAGGACCAGTGGCTTTAAGCTCTGGCCAGAATAAGGCGTCCAGACAGGAATGGTTTTGGTCGGCAAGACGTGAATTGCCACGCCCAGAATTGGCCTTGGCCTCAGCGAATGCGTTCACAAACTTCTCAAGCGATTCATTCCTTCTGTCCTCGCGTCCCAAATTACTCGAGTTCGAGCCTCGAGCTTCAGCCCATCGCGGCTCATCGTGGCTCTCTATGTCCACGAACAGTGTCAAGGCAATTGTTAGGAGTCACTCTTTCTATTTGTCCTTTTTTTAATTGCACTCAAACTTTAATGCCGGCTAATTCTGATTTTGAATTTCGCTTTTAATTGAGCAGAGGCCCGACTCCGATGACCAAACGGCGCGCATCCGTTCAGCTGAAGAAGATCCAGTCGAACCCGACCATGTAGCGTCATCTGCTCCAAGCGAGGAAGAAACAGGCGCCGACAACAACAACAACAACAAAGAAGAGTCGACTAATTCGTCGAGCGGATTGACGCAAGTCTCAAGGCTGCGTGAAAACACGCCGCCCAGAGTCTCCTCGTCTTCATCACACTCGGTCGGAGCCGAGTATGAATAGTAACCAAGCGAGCCAAGCTCTTTCCAGTCGTTCGTTTCTAATGGTGTCCATTGCACGACTTGAAGCATAATCGTGGAAGAGACAGACTCGGATCGAAAACGCTTGGCCAAGAGCCGGGCCATCGACGAGCTCATCCAGACCGAGATGGACTATTACCAGGTGTTGAAGCTTTTGAACGACGTCTACTTGGACGAGTCGGCCGACACTGTGGTAAGTGGCCGTTTTGATTCGACCTGCTCGTCTGGTCAAAAATTGAATGAATGGCCGTTGGCCAAATCGGTTTTCAAAGCTCAGCCAAGAGCAGAAGGAGGCCGTATTCTGTAATCTGAAGCAGATCATGCAGCTCTCGAGCAGTTTGCTCAACGATTTCGAGGACAACATTCTGAACCAGTCGTTTGAGAATGTGCGAATCGGACGATGCTTTGGCGCCAACCTGCATCGGATCAAGCACGAGTATGCGCACTACGCTCAGAATATTGAGTTCGCCAGCGCCTCGTTGGACAAAGTAAATGCCCACCAACTCTTAAGCACATAAGCTCCTAGTCAAAGCGAAGCGACAAAAAAAGCTCAACAAGAGTGCGGAGATGGCCGAGTTCATCGAGAACGGACTGAGAATATTGCGGCGGGAGACACCGGGCGCATTTGACATTCGCTCGCTCTTGCTCAAGCCCATTCAACGCGTGCTCAAGTATCCGCTTTTGTTGCAAGAGCTCATCAAGGTAAGCGTCGCTCTTGGTGTCCTGCTCTGGACTTGGTTCATTTCAGCTTGATGTAAAGCTCAGCGAGCCGAACGACGCCGATCTGAACGAGTTGAAAGAGGCGCTCGAGTCAATGCAACAGGTCGCTGCCTACATAAATGAGATAAAGCGTCGCCATGAGCTCGGTAGGCTACCGCCGGCTCTTTTTTCTCGTTTATTCTCTGACCTTGCAATTCAAGTGGCCAAGTACAGTCGGCAGCAGAAAGAGTCGGTCAAGCTGAGCGAACGAATGTCGAAACTGTCCATTCGATCGGTGATCAAAAAGTCAAACCGAATCACAATGAAGCTCAGCCACGTGTTCAAGCTTAGCACTGACAGCGTAACTAGACCAGTTCAAGTCTAACTGAGCCCATTCTAATCGAAGAACCAAAGTCAATGAGCGACGACCGCTTCTCTCTGCTCGAGGTGCGCTTCAGGGCGCAGGAGAAAATGATTCGACTAATGGGCCGCGACTGCTTGAGTTACATCTCTTCGTTGAAGGTCACAATCGGCCCCTTTTCGTTTGCTTTGGTTGTTTGTTAATAGCTGGCATTGTTCAGGAGGTATTCAAAGGCCAAACCATAACCGCCGAGTCATTTCACGAATTTTATGGCGAGTGCGAGTCGACTCGTGTGAGCAACTATGTCCTCCTGCACTCGTCCATCTGCAGTCCGATATTCGCCGACTGTGTAATTAGAACTTTGCAACGTCTCTTAATCTCTTCTATTCGCTCACACAAATCAAAACGCACAAAAAAGGTGAAGCGCGTAAGAGAACTGGTCGTCTCTCCGCTCGACAAGCTCGCCAAATGCTTGGAGATTCCGTCCAAGTTAATTGAGAAACGCCAAGACAAACTGCTCGACTTTGAGTTCGCTCGGCTGAGTTTTGAAAAGCAAAAGGCGAAAGGAAATGTAAATCGAGCGGTAATCAAATGACCTGCGCCCTAAAGAGCCTTGAGGTTAAACTTGAGAGTAAAAGATCCACGAGAATCTGGTCGAAGCCCAGCGAACATACGAGGCGCTCAACAATCAGCTGCTGGACGAGCTGCCGCGTCTAATAAAGAAATGCTCGACAATTCTGAACGCGTGTCAGCGAGCGTTCTTCTTCATTGTGTTGAACATTCACAGCCAGATGCAAGCGGAAATGAGCGCCTTGCTGAGACAGGTGCGCGAGGTGTTCCATCAGCCCACACAATCAAACGGTCGATCGAATTGCGGTCTAAACACAATCAGAAATAATTTCGAACGGCAGAAGACAAGCGTGGATTGTGAGACACTAAAACGCCGCGGCTCGCAGCGACCACGAGCCTTCTTTCAGAGTCAAGTGCTTCGAATCTTCAAAACGCGCCGCCAGAGTGACGAAGAGAACGAAGAGACTGCCCTTCCGCGCCGAGCGAATTCCATACCGGCACCTTTAAGACGAAGCAACCGCACCAATGAGGTTGATGCACTGGCGCTGGCCACTTGTTCCACGGGCACAAGTGACGCAACTGGCGCCGAATGCTGGAGCAACGACGAAACTGACGCCAAAGCCGAAAGCTTCAGCTCGGCTCCTGAACAATCGCGTCCTAGTCGTGAGAAAAATGACTTGACTCCTTCTGCTAAATCATTGGCTTGTCATGATTCAGAAACCTTGCTGAAAACGAGCAGCAGTTTGAGTGAATGGTCGTTTGAAGAAAATCGCGACTTGGGTCAAATTAGCGACTATGTAAACAACAAACGCTTGGGAGAAATAGATTCGATGAGAAAATTCTGCGTGGTCTTGTACGAGTTCAAACAAACGGACGAGTTGACTTTGAGTATCAGCCAAGGAGAAATGCTCAAAGTCATTCAAATGCACGACGACAGCTTCAACGACGAGTGGTGGCTTGTAGAAAAAATCTCGAACGCTTCTGACCAGATATGTGGCTACGTGCCGTCTAGCTACATAAGTCTTTGTGATCCGCCTTTTTAATAAATTTGATTCAAAGAAAAAAAGAGTGACGAGAATAAAAAGTCGAAAAAAAATTCGCTTCGGTTTTTTCCTTCACCCGGCACCTCTCGGCATGGTTCGGCACGCTTGCAAACTAGTGTAAAATAGATTCTCCTCTACCATCCAGTTTTTAGCCCGCTTGAATAGAACAGAATTTTTTTTTAATAGAAGTTTATTCTTTCCCCTTTTTTACAAATAAATCCTGCAGCAGTTTTCATTTTCCTAAGCTAGCATTTTGTAGCGACAAGCAAACATTACCCAGCTTGCAATCACAGACTCCGGGTAGACGACAATTTTTACCCTTAGCGCCATGAGGACCTGGTCGCCTCGGCAGTTGATTATTTCTTCACCAACTGCTGACTTGAGGCAGCTGTTGAAGACTTTTCTAGCGTTGCAATGTGCGAATTGAATCGGAAATGCTTTGAACGAATGGCCTTCAGGGACGATAAGCTTTATCGCCTGATCGAATTCTTCGTTGCCAGCCGAGACTCCGCTCACACGTTCGAGCTCGTAAGAGGCCAATGCTGGCGTGAGGAGATAGCTGAGCTGGTCATCCCAGCTTGTGGTCAGTCCCATCTCCTTTCGATGCTTTAAAGAAAGTTGGCAAAGTTGCTTTCTATTTTTCTATTATTTTCTTTATCTATTTACCATTATAGTGAGAGACCTGAGCTGTCGTTCAAGATCGTTGGCTAGGAAGCATGCGTCAACTCGATTGGCAGTCAGCGGTGGATGATGGGGAATTGTGGTGAGCAGATTTGGCGAGCAAATACCGGCTAGTGCGTCTTCGCTCATCGCTTTCCATCTGCTCTGATCGAGCAGGTCAAAGCTGCACGTTTGAACGTCGGCCAGTGGGTGAATGTTGGCGTAGAACTGCTTGTGGTTAAACACGCAGCCAATCGTCTTGTATGGATGTTTGATGACCACTTGCTTGGCCAGCGGCGCGTCGTCCTCGTTCACATTTGTGTGAAGGTAACGATTGCCGGTCAGGCCCTCCCAGAACACGATTGTACGCCTATCTGGCGATATGGTCACAACCCACAGATGTGGCTGAAACTTGCCTTTTGTTCCCACACAAACGTACGCGTCCAGACCGAAGCCGAGCAAGAGACTGCACAGCAATATTGCATGGTTCTGACAATCGCCGCGACGGCTCGCCAAAAATGTGTGCATGTTGAGCCACTGCTCTGTCTGGCAGCTCGAGCCGACTGCGGTCAGCGGCCGATGGAAGGCAAACAGACTCACGAATCGAGCCGCTTGTCTCGGACTGTCTATCAAGCGGCCGGCTCTTAGCGGCCTCACAAACGAGCACACTGGCCGATTTAGTCCGTTCTCGTCCTGTTGGTATTCAATTGTCAGCATTCAGCTACCACACTCAATTTTTTCTTTTACTCACCTGAGCGAAAATCTTGACAATTCTTGTCTTGTGATCGGCGCGGATCTCAAGAAATTCTTTCCACCATTGTTTGGCGTAGATCAAGAACAGACGCTCACGTTCAGAGTTTTTGGAGTGTTCAATGCCGAGCTGGGCGCCAATCACGTCTTCTCTGAGCGGCTGGTCGAGGCCAGGCACAAGCTGAATCTCGACGTTCAACAGTCCGGCCGGTACTTTGCTCTCAGCGCCGACGCCGAACAGCTCAATCGCCAGTGTTTGTCTAAAGTCGGCCATGGCCAAGCAGGTGCGCCACTCCAAGAAGTGAGAAGAGACGAGTTGTGTTTCGTGGCCGTCGCTTTTCACCATCACAATGTGAATGGGGTCAAAGAGGGAGAGGAGAGTGCTCGAGTCGGCCATGAGCGAGCTAGTTTCCTTGCTATTTGCACGATCCTTGTGCAGCTCAAGGAGGAAGGCTTCGTCGATTTTCGGCTCACATCTGCAGTTGAACGGCCGGGTCTGGAAGCGTTGTCCCCGAAAATGAATGTAAATCACAAAGTGGTCCTGCTCGCTCGAGTCGAGAAGATCACTCGACTCGTCGCGGTTGAGATATTCGAGGAACGCGCGTCCGTCAATCAGTCTGACGTAGAGGTGTCTCTTGTTGGGGTCCACGTTGATTCTGTTGGTCGCCTCCACGCTTGACTTGGCGTCAGACGAGACAAGAATGTGCTCGGCGTTTGATTTGGCCGCTCTGTGTCGATTGGCGTCAAATTTAAGACTTTTGAGCACCGACTCGATCACGCCGCGTTTTTTTATCTCTTCGGCGATGGCGCTCTGACTCAGCGCGGTTCTGCTCGGCGCCTCCGCACTGGTGGCCGAGAATTTGCTTTGAATTATCTCCTTGATCATCGACTGGATATCAGCCTGGCACAATTCAAATTTTAACAAACGGCTTTTGAACGCTCAACAAAGAAAAATGGCTTACTTCGCTGTAGCGCTCATGAATGAGCTGCTTGATCTGATCAATGGTCTGCGGAGGCAATGAGGACATCCTTTTTGATTGAAATCTCTCGAACTATGTCGAATTGGACAGCGAGACGGTCGGACAGGCGATCGGTTGCCATGGCATTGAGCATTCCCCGCAAATTCAAATGTCGCCGCTTTTGTTGTCTCATTCGAAAAACTGGCAGAAACTCTGCGCTATTAGGGCGGACTAAAGCTCTTCAGACAAACTTGCATTCATTTGTGCTTCTTCTCGTTGTTTTATTTCAATTGAAATGACTCGATAAAAGTAGATCTTTGTCGTCGTCGTCGGCTCTGGGCCATGACGATCCGAATAGAACACACAAATTCAAGTGGCTCTTCATCATTGTCACTTGTAATCATGAAGAAAATTAAACGAAAAAATAAGGCAAATCTAAAGTTCACGTATAAAATGAATATTTGTTTTGGCATTAAAAAAAATATCGACAAATGACGGGCAAGCCGTATTGGTTAAAGCTGATCGATTCGGCTGAAGGACTGGGACGATTCTGCTATTGGTGAGGCATGCGATCACTAATCAGATTGCCCTGCTGGTCCTTGACTCGGACACGTCCGTTTGAGTAGCGCGTTTCGCTCGTGCCATCGGCGAACATGGTCTTGACACTGCCGTCTGGGTACTCGCGCCGTTTGTACTCTTTGGTGTGAATCTCGCGCTGCTTGTTCGGATATTCGATGACTTTGTCGCCGGACGTGCCGTCCACTTTGATTTGCGTGCCGTCCGGCAGGTGGGACAGCTCGCTGCCGTCCGGGTAGATGAACTTTCTGACTTTGTTGGCGAATATGATCTCGCGCGTCTTGTCCACGTGGAACTTTTCAATCTGGCCGTTGGGAAAGTTGAGCACTTGAAGGCCGTTAGCGTATGTGATTTGCGTGATGTTGGTCTCGGCGTAGAAATAGGTTTCCGTGCCCGTATCGTGGTTCATTTCTTTGCAGTCGCCGTTGAAGAACTTGACCAGCGTGAATCGGCCGTCGGCGCTCGCTTGTTTGACGGTGCCGTTCGGAAATTGGGTCAACACTGTTCCGTCCTCAAGCACTTTCTCTTCGTGCTTGCCGTCGACTGTTCGCTTTTCGACCACTTTGAGCGTGCGGCCACACTTGCCGTCCTTCTGCTCGACGTTGACATACTCGTCAGGAGCAGAAGCGGCAGGCCTCTCTTCGTTTTCGTCCACTTTGAATTTGACCGACTTGGTTGTTGATGTGGTACTGTTCGCACGCTGGCCTGTCGGATGTGATGAGTTGGCCGGCGGGAGAAGGCTGTCGACCAGGGGCGCAGGTTCAGCTTTGTGCTTTAGAACCGAATGTGCCGGCTCCCGGTTCGTTGAATTGAACGAATTTATGGACGCGCTGGACGACGACGAACAGGTCGAAGAGGCGGACGACAGAGGTCCATGGAAAGCTTGCTTGCTTACTTTGCTCAGACTGTAGACCTCGTGCGATGCGCTGTACTGCACTCTTGACGTTTCGTTCGTTTCGCTCTCTTCGCCAGTCTCGTTCAAACTTGCTCGCTTGAGAATGTCGACGAGCGGCTGAGTTTGCTGCTGCTGCTGGTGATGTTCTCTTGGTAGCGAGTGCTGAGACTCCTTGCCGTTCAGATGTTTCGATTCGATTCTCTGCTTTTCAATCAAGTAAATCTCTTTTTTCAGCTCGGTCTTCTCCTCTTCCAAGAGCTCGATTCTTTCTTTGAGGCGGTGATTGGCCGCCGACCAGCGGCTCTCTTTCAGCTTGTACTCCTCCACCAGCTCATTCACTTGCTTCTTCAGCCTCTCGATTTCCTCTCGCTCTTTGCGGTCTGGATAGGCTTTGATCGATTGCTTGTACTGCTCGAAAACGCGCCGCTCTTGCTTGAGCTTTCGCATCTCTTCGTCATGCGCCGCTCTCATCCTATTCAGCTCGAGCTCTTTTTCCTTCTCGAACTGGCGCCGCTCTTGGTCGGCCAGTCTCAGTTCGTTTTCACACTTTTCCTTGAGCTTCAGCAGCTGCGCATTTTTCGACTGAAACTTTTCAATCTCGTTCTCGAGCTGTGAGAGTTTTTCTTGCAGCAGCACGTTGCAATCGGTCTTGTGACTGGGAGCTGATCCCCGAGCCAGGTCGCTCAAGCTCAGATTCAGCTCGTTTCTAGTCTCCTCTTGTGGAACACTCGACGACGACGACGACGACGACGGCGAGTAGATGGCAGCTGACTGTGAACGACGAATCGAAGCTTCGCTATCCTGCTTCCGTCGTAAATCTTTGCCTTGGCGATCGTCGCTCCTCAACGCAGGAAACAACGAGCTGACCAAATGAGACTGAATCAGGAGACCCGAGTCTGTGCCCGTCTGCTCTCGATGAGTCGAACACGTCCAGGACTCTTGGTCGTCGAACTGTGCCATATGGTCGAAGGTCGGCTCGGGCTCGATCATGGGCCGAGAGAGCTGAGGCTGTGGAGTCGAATTGGCTTCCAATTCGGGCTCCACGATCGGTTCGCTGATTCGCTTCACCTTTCTGGTCAGCTTGTTCGACTGCAGACTGCTTGAGCTGCCCCACCGCTGCATCTCGTTGGTGCTCTGACTTGAATTGTTCATTGAACGCTCGAACGCTTCTTCGATCATCTCTTCCTCTTCGGGCAGCGGCGCGAATCTGGCGCTCTCCATTCGCTTTTCGATCGTGCCTTTTCTGATCACCTCCTCGTTTCGGCCCATTAACTTGTCGACGAACGAAGTAGAGCTCATGAAAGAGGGATGCTCGTCAACGTACTGCTCGAGAGTCTCGAATTCTCGCAGCTCGTCATCGTCAACATCTTCATTCACATCTTCTTCATCGTCTCTTTTGCGTTCCAAGCTCGTTCTCTTTTCGTTATATTTGCCATTCACAAGATGACCGACTGGCTTGGTGTCCACTTGAGCGCCTTTTCTATTCAAGTCCGATCTGAGCGTCTCCTTGGCCGGTTCTTGTTTGCTGCTCGTTCTGCTCGCCGTTTGGTCAGCGGGTTTGCTGCTTTTAGTATTCACATTGCGCTTGGGCTGATTGCTCTGCTCACTTGGGGCCGGCCCCTCCTCCTTCTTCTTGGCTGGCTGGTAGCGCTTCAGTCCTTCGCCGCGTCTGAGAAACTTTTTCGGGTCGGGCAGCGGCTTTTTCTTTTTGTTTTCTTTGATTTTTCCGCCTTCGACGCCCTTCTCTGTCTCGTTTCGGGCGGCTTTTCTCCGATCGATCGGATTAGACGCAGTCTGCTGTGGTTTTGCGGCCTGGCTCGATTTGCTTGCCTTGGCCTCGTCGGGTCCGGGCAGCGAGCTTTGAACGACGGCCGGTGGGTTTTTGGACGTACTGGCAGCGGGCTGCTTGCCTTCTTCAAAATGGCCGACTCTGGTCTCCGAATTGCTCAGCTTGGCTTCCAAAAGCTCTTCAAACGTCATTCGACCAGCTCCGTTCACAGGCACTTCGTCGAACGAATTGGCCTGTTCACAAGATTCTGTCGATTGCTCATGCTCGTCGTAATTGCTCTGGTTGCTTCTTGACGGCTTGAGGTTCTCGTCCGGATAGAGGGCGTCGTCATAGCTGGACATGCTTGCCGGCTCTGGTGACGGGTCGGGCGACGACTCGCGCGAGTTTCTCGACGACCAGCGCTGTTCGGTTAGTTGACCGTACTCGGTGGCCGCCTCGTAGTAATATTGCTCCTGTTTTATCTGCCGCACATAAGTGAGATGAGCCTCGGCCAGCTTTCGCTGCTCCTCCTCTTTCCACTTGCGCAGGTTCTCCACTCGTTTGAGAATAGCGATCGGATCGATTCGCTCTCTACGGCCGCCCTCGTCACTTGACGACTGCATTGAGCTGTGCTTCGTGTTTCCCAACGCCGCCTGCTTGCTAGTGCCATTCATTTTTTATCTCGGACACTCTGATTATCTAGTTAACGATTTTCACTTAATCCAGTGCAACTAAACACGCGCACTTGTTTGGAGAGGAATAATTAGTCGAAAAAATGTCCGTGCGTCCGTTGGGACTGGGATAGCTGTGCTCTCCAATGCAATGAGCTGTCCACCCGCCCGTCGCCTGCGTAACTATGGCAACAGGGTATTGTAGCTGACCGCCAGTTGCTATGCGATCTTGATTCGATCAAATGTGAGCTAGCACCGTCTCGTGACCGTTTTGAGGAAGCCTTTTTGCTTTTTGATCGATTTTCTTTACTAGGTCTTCGCTTGAAGCGGCCGTTTGGCGCCAATTCAAAAATGAATTTGGCTCACGAGAGGCGACGCCGACTTTGTCCGATCAGCGAACATCGTCGAGCCCAGAGCGCGATAGACCAATCACCTGTCCAATTCATTTGCAGGTGCCCTCTCTCATTCGTCAAAACATCCAGAACCTCAAAACATCCAGATCTAAATGGTTTCGTTTTAAATTGAAGTTGGATAGAGACGCTCGGAAAGAGGCAAAAGAAAATCGAGACTTGCATCAAGCCGGGCCAACTGAACGCCCAGATCAAAATTGGCCGGCGGCGAAATGTCTCGAGATCAGCGAAATATTTACGAGCGTAGGTTCAAGTTCACGAGTGTTTGACTCACGAGTTTGACTAAACCCAATATCTGTTTGAGCAGAGGCGCTCGGCGTGTGCAGCAAAGAGCCATTGACTGGATTCACTCGGTCGGGCCGGTGCGAGACACATCCCTTCGACCAGGGCGCCCATTTAATTTGCGGCAAAGTGACCAAAGAGTTTCTTGACTACACATCTCGTCTGGGCAACGATCTTTCCACTCCCAACCCTCAATTCGCCTTTCCAGGCCTCAAGCCCGGCGATCGATGGTGCTTGTGCGTCCAGCGGTGGGCCCAGGCACTCGAGAGCAACCGAGCGCCTCCTGTTGACCTGAATGCCACTCATCTGGACTCGATCAAGCATTTGCAAAGACTGGGCATTTCCAAAGAGGAACTTATCAAACAGTAAGCCAACATTCGTGCCCTTGCAAATCATCATTTCCTCTATGCGATTTAATTCAAAAGCTCAATCTGAGAGAGAACCAACTGAAATAGCAAAGTGACCAGTGAAACGCATTCTCGAATTTATTTCCAATCAAGTGTCGAAAAGAACAAAATTTCTGCTTTGAAAAGATATGTCACTTTGCTTCGCTGAGTGGCTGTTTGTCCGGAGGCTGATGAAATCGGCGCCAAACTCTTGCTCGTCAATGTCCATATTTTCTTCTTGGTCCATTTCGGAGCCGACGTCTCTTGTTTGGCTTTGAGGCTCAGTGGCAGGCTCAGTGAGCGCCTCGAGCCTACTCTGCCGAGTCAACTTTTCGACCAGAGAGAGAATTTTGAAAGAAGGACACTTTTCGACTGCTTCGAATGGGTTCGTCAGCGGCGGAATTTTGGGCAAAATTCGGCCAATCAAAGTGTCTAATGCCTGTTTGGCGTCGGTTAGTTCAGACTGGCTGCATTCGATCGGCTGTTTACAGAATGCGATCGCAGTGACTCGTTTTATGTTCAGAATTGAGCTGATTAGCGTCGACAAGTCTTCTATTTGGCCAGCTGCCACCTTGAACTCATGGCACATGACTCTAAAGTGACGAACAAGCACTGGCAAGCAGTCAGATGAGATGAGCACCAACTCAACCGAATGCTGATTTTCATTCTCGAGTGCTTTGGTCACTCGATTTATGCCCAGCAGGATTCTGCTCTTCAAGTATTTCTTCACAGGATGAATGACTGCCTCGACGGACGACGCCGGCTTTTGCCGAAATCTCTTCGGCTTTGTCCGCTCTCGTCTGAGATGGGCGGCGAACGGCTCCAGCGTTCTACTCACCTCGTCTCGGATCTCTTTGCTCGTCTGCTTGTCTATAGGCGGCCAATTCATTGACCCAGAACCAACCGCTCGTCGGTTCATTCTTCAAAATCAAACGCTTTCATTTAGAGAGAAAAGCTATGCGCTCGCGCTCTTGCAGACTGTCAAATCTACTTGCTGGCGATAGTTGGTCCAACTGTTTACATTTCATGTTCAACCTTTATTAATTGTCGCTATTCTGGCACCCCCAGGGCGCTGTAGGGCCGAATAAAAATGATAAACTAAGCGACATGGCAGATATTCGAAATTCGCTTCCTAGAGCAACAAGTCTATCGAAGAAATAGAATCCAGACGGCAAGCGAGACGCAAAGAAAACTGACTAGCCAGTGAAGCCGGGTGCCGATCACAGCCGCTAGACGAAGGCCAATGATTAGATGAACGGAGTGCTCGGTCGACGGTCTTACCTTTGTAGAATATGCCCGCGAATCCCTTCTTTTCCGACAAGAAGATGCTCTTCAGACGAGGCACGCGTCTAATGTAAGCGCACGAGCAGACGAGCAAAACGCCGGCTATGAGGAGACCGTCGAACGAGTAGACTTTTCGTTTTGTTTATTTGCCTGAGAAGTTTAACAGTGGGACGCACTTACCATTGACCATTGTAGACCGTCGCGGTTCCCGTTCAAGTAGAAATATTCAAAATAGAGTGAACTTAACGTGCATGGAGTGAGGTTCCACATTGTCTACTTTTGTCAAGTCAATTTCAAATCCAAGTCAACATCAACCGTTCTGCCATTATCCGACACGTTTCAGATTTTATTAGAAAAAAAAAACGACATCAACGAATAGAAAGATAGAAGGAGAGAAAGCGCCTAGAAGAAAAATGTTGCAGTTTTTATCTGTTTAGGACCGGCGGATGAACAGCTTGCTCCTGTTGAGTAGAGTGGCGAGTGTGTCGAACGGTACTTCGAATATCATCCGAAAGAAAAAGCTCGACGTCCAGATGATGGTGATGTTGCCGAGTGCGATGTAAATCTTTTTGTATTTTGGTTTCTTGTTTATGGGGTCTGGCAAGGACAGAAATCAAAGCTCACCAGGGTCGAAGTGGACGAGTGGAAAAGCGCTCTTTGAGAGTAGTTGTAATAGACCATGAATATGGGATGCAGCAAATACACACAGTAGTTTAGCTTGGCCAACGAGACGAACATGGGCGCCGAGAGGATACGATTGACCAGGCCTTGATGAAGTTGAAGTTAAAGAAAAAGTGAAAGCTTCGTAGAGAGAGAGAGAGAGCCAGAGAGAGAGAGGTCTACCTGCATAGCCAAAGTGAGAAGCGAATATTATCCAGGCGACAGCCAGCGACCACGTCAACTTGCTAAATGATATGAACAGGGCGTATTCGACGGTTTCCATTCGACGCAGGCCTTTGCTCGATGCAAGCATGAAATGGCTGCGCTCGCCTAGCGTGAAGCTTCTTACCTCGTCCGTGATTCGTGTGTCCGGCAAGCAGAGTGATGGCAAAAAACGAAAGGCACAGAATCCAAGCGATCAGCGAATAGCTCTATTCAATCAATTTTCTCGACTCTGAGCCGCTGAAACAAGAGACCAAAGCAGTTACCCTTTTCAAGGTAAATTTGGAATTCCTAAAGATTACAAATCCGAGCATCATTCCGACCAGCCATGGAATAGCCCGGCAATACGGCTTTATGTAAACACTGTCCCACATCTCGACCATGACCCTTGAAGCGGCGTCTTTTAGATTTTATAGGTCCAAGCGAGCCAACTGCCACTCACTGGATTATGTCCTTTTGTCTGGCCTCGTAAACATTGGCGCCCATGAAGGCGAGAATCGCCAGAGTAGCCAGAGCAGAGAACCCGATCAAGCAACTGCCAGCCTTGGGAAATCTGTTTTGCAATTTCATTAAATGTTCGTTTGTGATCGTTGGCTTTCATTGAGCTATGGCCACTCACTTGTACAAGATAACGAGGAAAAGCGGCGTGAGCGCGTAAAACTGAAACTCGGTGGCCACGTACCAGACGTGTGGCATGCACTAGAACAAATTGACGATAAGCAATCGGTCTTTTCTTTAGTACAGAAAAAGAGATAGAGAGAGAGAAAGAGAGAAAGAGAGAGAAGGAGAAGAATAGTGAAGAAGAGGAAGGCGCATTGTGCAAGGTTACCGATTGACTCCTATCTACGGGTATGAAGTTGCTCAGCATGAAAAAGTATGACCACCAATTGGTCTTGCACTCGTCGTTGTGCGAAGGAATGCTCTTTCAGGACGCCATGAAATGAATTAATCCAACAGGCGGATGGCAATCAACTGAATTACTTGTGGTGTCCACAAAGGACCTGAGCTCAAGTAGGGCAAGAACTGCGAGTAGATCACATACATGCCGAGCAGGGGAAATACTTTCCTGTTTAGTTTCAACAATTACGCTTCAACTGAAATGACAATTGGGCGCATACTTACCTCCAATATTGACTGACATAGAAGTAAATCCATTCGAGAGGCTTTAAGCCTCCATTTTGCTCAAAATGGCGCATAAAGGCCAGAGTGAGCAGAGTGGCACTTTTCAATTTCTGATGGTGAGGCCAGGCTCGAGCAAAAACAGGCAACAGAAGTTTTACGTGATGAGCAAAAGCGAGTCAATTCCCAGACGGCTGTTGGTAATCAGCTGCGCTGAAATGTCCTGATTTGAGTTTTTCATGTTCTGGATGTTGTCTGTTTAGAGCGCGCCGATTATTAAATAAGGGCCCCAACTCTTGATCGCTTCGGACGAGACTTACCGACCAGGAAGAATTGGCTCACGTCGCCAATCAGAGTATAAGTCTGACCCCAGACGATCCAGACCATGCTGAGCACGGCCATGCCGTTCACACAGCCGATTGGACCGGGCTGATCGGTGTGAAAGAACTTGAGCCAGTTTGAGTATAACGAGCAGGCTCGCACAAATCGAGTGAATCCCGACTCGTCAGGCTCTCTGTCAATAATCTCATTGGCCAGCGAGCCAGCAACGGTCAGCTTCACTGAATTGAGGCTCAACGCTTCATGTTTGAACGCAGAGCTGTACACTCGATTGAGGCAGTCGAAAATTGTGCAAAACAAAATCCAGCCAAACAAACAGGCAAACAGGACTCTGTTGAATCGGTCTTGAACTTTGATTGGTGAAAAATTCTCATGGAGCGCAATCTTACATGAAGACCGCAGTGGAAGTAGCGAGCGGGTAGGACTCTTCGCAGTCGACCGAATCGACAGACGTGCTCTTGAAGAGCGCCATCAGGCGAATTGCTTCCAAAAATAAGATTCATTTTAACGAAGCTCTTTGCTCTAGACTTTGATGATGGACCTACAGTTGGAGACGATGGATTTAACTTGCTGCTCGGAGCAAAACGACGATATGCAGAGGCCGTAGTTGAAGCCCAGATTTTTGGGCACCGGTGCATCGCCCTTGAACGGATCGAGTTGAAAAGCAAGATTTTAACGGCCAAACGGACACTAACCGGAAGCTTGTCGAGTGGAAGCTTCATTTTGGCTCTACAGTACTTGCCCTTGAGCTCGGGTCTCACGGCCGAATTGTCAATTTTAGCGCACGTCTCATAGCTTCCGAGCCAATTGGCGTTCGCGTCCAAAATACCTGCTGGCATTTTGGCCACCGCGTCAAACACTTTCAGAAAGCAGTTTCAAATTGGCTTGAGTGAGCGTAGCTTGTCAAGTTGCTGGAGTTACTTTCGATGGCCCAGAAATCGCCGCGCACAATCGAATCGAACCAGTAGGCCGAGTGAAGACGACAAGCACCTGTGGTGCCGCTCAACAGCTCGTGGTAAATGTATTTCCTCAGACGTGAGAAGTACGTGTTCCTGTTCTGATAAAAGTAGAACAGCGCAGCGCCAGCAGCGTTCTGAGCGGCTTAAACGAATGATAAGTGAGTGAAGGTCGAATCGATCGAGCAAACAGACTCGGCTTACTCAAATAAGGCCGAATCTCGCCATACTGAATCGCACCGGTGCCATATTTATCCAAACGCTGGATGATGCTTTCAAGTTTGTCGAATATTTCTATCAGATTGGGCGGATGGAATCGATTAGAGGAGAAGAGACGGCTGACAGCAAGCAGTACCGAAATAGTTCTCGGGCGGGTCTTGACTCAGGACACCCTGGAGACCGACTAGACCGAGTTCCATCATGCTGGTCAGTGTGGACGTCTCGAACGAGTTGTCGGTTTGATTCGTCTGGCCGTCAAATGTGCCTGTGAATATGTATAGAAGAAACTGCTGGGTGAATGCGTTGTTTGGCAATGCGTCAAGCTGGCTCTGGTTGAGTACGGCGCTCAGACTCAGGAGTGGCTCTGCTCCAAGTGCGGGCCATTCAACCCTTTGCTCGCCGCTCTCAGACGCGTCTGCGAACGGACGGGTCAAGAAAGCCAAAGCAAACAGAGCGATAAATTCAATTCGCATCACGACTCAAATTCTTTTGGCTTTTAGCTTTCAAACGCTATCTATTTGGCTAATAAAAAGCCTCTTGGTTTAGGACGGCCCAATTTATGAAATTCTTCTGCTTGTGGCGCGTCCTCGTTCGGATAAATTTGAAATTAAAAGATAACCGAGTGTGGCCTGATCAGTGTTCATCATCGCGCGATCGCCTCATCGCCGTGCCTGGCTGCCTGCCTGTCGGGCCAAGTGTCTATCTTTGTCCTAATCATCACGCGATCGGCGTTAGTTTTCAATCAAAAGACTTCCCGGCACTTTTTCGATTCGCTTTTCAATTTAACAAGCCCGGAGAGGGCATATCGTTTTGTTCATAGGAATACCAAGCAGTTGAAAAAAAAGGTTCATTTCAATTTTACAGGACAACACGAGCCAAGGGAGATTGGGGCCAAATGAGAGGATCAGTCTCAAGCGTGTAATGGGCCGCACGTTTAGCGACTAATCACAACAAGAGCAATTAAGATAAAATCGAGAGCGCATGAACTGAACAGCGAAAGAGTCATAAAAACCAAAGCCGAGCTGTTGAGCTGAGCCACAAGCTTTGTCAAGACCCGGTCTCGCGATGCCACATGAACGCGACTGGGTCTAATCGGAAAAGGTGTTGAAGGACAATAAACGCTTCTGGGCTCTTAAGTAACTTGATTGCCCGGCGTGATGTGGCGAGAAAAGGCCCATTTAAAAAGCCCGAGCTCGTTTCCCGAATCAAACTTGCAAGGTGAGAAGGAAAAAAGATGTCAAGCGCAAGCAATCGAAATCTGCTCGGCTGGGCAACGCTCGTGCTCTTGGTGGTGTTCTTCATTTATTCGATAATCATCACGATCATACTGCTGAATCGAGTGACAAGCAGCAGCGAAGAGCTCAACAGCTATTCTGACATTCGCTCGGCCCTTGAGGGAGGCAACAAGCTGCGGATAATTATGGACTACAAATTCATGAAGTACTACGAGAACAACCAGGAGCTCGGCTCTCCTGACGAATTCAGCGGCTTTGACTTTGGCAATTTTCAAATATTCACCAGAGGCCTGATCGGCAACAAATATGAATTCTTAATTACGTCTTTCAATGCGTTTGTCAGCCATCCGTCGTACGGGCCCATCTTCGACTACGGCAAGCTGAGAATCTACGAAACAGGCGCCTACGAGATCGAAGTGAAATACTTTCAAGCAAGCGACTACACAGTGCTGATAAACAAGCTGCTGAACGGCACTCTGACAAACGGTGGCCTTCGCTTCTACCAGATGACGCCCAAGTTCAGACTCAGCTACTGGTAGCTCGTATTCTGTTTGCTTTTTAACTTGAATAAACAATGCCTTGCTTGTCTGCTTAACTCTTGGCCAAACTCCATTCAATGTGTGTGTGTGTGTGTGCGATTGAGTGAATGCACAGGCTGACAAAAGAGAAGAGAGCTGAGGGAATTGAGACGAACGAAAGGAAGAGAGCGAGAGAAGACTAATCGTGAATCATCGATATCGCCGAATGGTCTCATCTTTTCAAAAAGCGAGCCATAACAACCACACGACGCAGCAAAATTAAAAACTCAGCCAAGCAGGTGCACACAATAGCAAACAAAAAAAAAAGCAAAGAGCGAATTTGACTCGAATCGCGGCCGTCTTCAGATAATTGCAAATCGATTGGAGAGCCGCACAGATTAGGGCTGGATGGACGATCCGGAGACAAACAGCCGACGCCGATATGGTCGACGGGCGCAAAGATTCAGAAACAATCGCTTGTCGGTCGCAACTACAGTGGCAACAGTCAATTATGAGTCGAACGCGGACGAGAGCTCAGCTCAGCCACGAGCTGCTGATAATCTCAATGCTCAACGCAAATGCTTTCAAATAAAATCATCCAGACGATGCGTGATGAGAGCGCTAAATCACGAGCTGCCTGCTCAGAAGATCGTCACCGAGATTAGACCTTGTAACATTGTCAAGCTGATGGAACGCGCTCAGCTTGGCGCCGGAGCATTCAAGCGAATAGCCGACGTAATTCAAACGCCAATTTTCGTTCTCTTGCCGTTTGGCTCTTTCAGTTCGCTTTTTACCAGATACCCAACCGGACGCTTGAGTTGGTCTCGAACCGTTTGGGCATTGACGACTATCCGCAGTTAATTAAAAAATTCGATCAATCGAGTGTAATTATAAATTTGAGCAACCAGAATTCGAGTGAACTGCTCGATTTGATGCAAATATTAAAAGAAATTGAGACTCGCTTAGTTAACTATAGACCAAACAATCAATCAGACAGCCAGACAGCAACAGGAGCAGCAGCAACAGGAGCCGATTCAGCCACGGCCGATACTCAACTCGACTCGATCGATGTTCAAAGCGCACGAACATTTCGCACACACGGCGGCATTCATGTAAGCGATTCGACACATCTCTGATGCGATTGTCATTGGACTCATCTGCTCGCCGCCTTTGGCTTCAGATACTCAAACGGCTTCTGGTGATGAACGTTCTAACCAGCGGATTCGAGGCCGAGTCAGGCATTGCGTTCTACAACTCTGCGGGCGCGTGCAATCACAGCTCAAAGTATTCGTTCGGCTCGCGAACAAGAGTTTCCAAGGAAAGTGTCTGCATACTCAAGCTCAAGTGCAAATGCATCGGCATTTTGAACCGCCTCGTCAGTCTGGTAAGTGAGCGCCAATTAACCATCTCACTTTGGCATTTGCTCATTGGCGAGTATTGAAACCCAGCCTGGCTTTGGCAAGCTGATCGTGGACGATTTGATTGGCCTCAGTGCGGCCGATCAAAGGCAAATGGACACCGTCTTACTTCAGTACTTGTTCACGCTGCTGATTAACCGTGATTGTCGTGGCCAGGCGTGCCAGCTGATCGAGTCGATTTTACTGCACGTGCCCATGTTCCAATTGAGTCAAATACGAAACATTGAGATGATCATCGAACGGCTCGACGACGACAGTCTATCGTGCGCATGCAAACTGTTCGCAGTCTGCATATCCAACATGGACACGTCCGACCGGCGCTTTTTGGCGGCCAACTACCGCAAGACGCCGCTCGATCCACATCAGGCGAGCGTGCGCGATCAAAATATCAATCTGCTTGTAAATGTGCCCTCGCTCATGCTCCGCCTGGTCAGTTTAGTCAAGAGGAAAGATTTCGCCGCGCGATTTGGCGGCCTCGATGGCGAGATAGAGCACTGGATTCGTGACATAGAACAAGCTCTGTCGGAGTCGAGCGACGACGCTGACGAATCAGGCGGCACCAGCACCGCCGCTGCTGCCTCTTCTTACGACAGTCAGTTCAACGAGCCAGTGCTGCGCAGCGCCTTCAAACTAAACAATTTCGTCTATGTGTTGTACACGCTGAGTCTTTTGCTCATCGGCAAAGAGAAGAAGAGCGTGCAGAAACTGCTGAGCAAACATCGTCTGGCGCCCGCCCTCAGCTCCTTGTTCGACTATTTGATCTGGGACTGCAAATGCGAGAGCGGTGCGGCCACCTCGGGCCAAGAGCAGAGCAGCGCTCACATTTGCCCCGAAGTGGCGGTCAAGATTCAATTCCTGCGTCTACTGCACAGCTTCTGCGATCAGTCCGAGTTGGTTAATTTTTTTTTTCTAAATTCAATTCACTGGATTGGAGCTAAACAAAAATTTTCTCTTTCGCTTGTTCTCTTCTTGTTCTTCAGCTACAAACGAGTGATTCTCTCCAGAGATGAAACAGACGAGTTGTACCTTTACAATCGTAAGTGTGCGCGTGTGTGTGTGCGTTTGACAGCTGCTTTGATGGACCTAAACTCGCTCTTGACAAGAACAAGCACCCGCGTGCCTGCGTGTAGGCGAGGCGCTATTTCGTATCGAAGATCGACTCCGATGCAGCAAGTCGGGCGAGGGCCTATTGACAAAAATCGTGGCTGTCATCAAGCAGCAGGCGTTCTCCTCCTCGTTCAGGTTGAGTTTATTTTATTTACCAATTGCTTTTCTAATCTAATTTCGCCTCTCTAATTGCTCGAGTGCTGTTCAGGTTCTGGCTCATCAGATCGCTCGAGGGCTATTTGAGAGGAACGACCTCGTACGCCGATCAAATATTTTTGATTAGACGAGGCGTGCTGCAGGATACATTGCGGAACATCATAACCATAAACGAGGCGCGCTCGAAGGAAGTTGTTCAGAGCTGTTTCGATCTACTCGGCGAGCTAATCAAGTTCAATCCGAGCGCGTACGAGCTCTTAGACGAGCTGCTGAAAAGCGATGAGCAAAATTTTAATCTGCTCCATATAATGATCAATCAGAGCCTTATTGACTCCAACATGTTTCTGCGCTCGGTCTATTTGAGTATCGATTATTTCGAATCGAATCGCGCCAGTCTAAACATTGACGTGAACGAGAACCGAATACTCGGCCACTTCAATCTGTTTGCTCGCAAGCTAAATTATCTGTGCCGAATGATTCGACTCATAAACACTCAGAATCTGTCGCAGGAAAATGTCAGCTGCCTCAACACGACCATTATCTTGATGATGCTCGGCAATAGGCACGGCCGCCTGCCCGATATCTTAAAGGCCATGAGCGGCTTCAATGCGGCCGAGAGCCGAGTTGAGTTTAACCGTTTCTCTTCGCTGCACCAATCTGACGAACCGTCTATTTCTTGCTCGTCGGCTGCAGATGCTACCGTGGGCGCCAGTGCGAGCATCGACTGCGAAATGCGCCCGACGCAGCCAGACGCCGTCGGTCTGTTGTGCAACATGCGCGATCTGCTCATATTCTGGAAGAGTCATTACTTGAAGAAAGATAAAGACTGTGCCAGCCTCGAGCAGAACAGCCGCATTAGCTTTGAGTACTGGAAGCAGACTGTCGAAATGCTGCTCGAGCCAAATCCGCTCAGCACCTGCTCGATCGAGTTTTATTTATCAAAAAGTCGCCCGCACGATTTCAAAGACAATCGCTCTGATTGAGTTTGAAAGACCGCCGTCTGCTATTTTCTACTCGAAAGTGTTGTCTCTCGATCTCGCTCGCTCTCTGTCTATGTATTGTAACCAAATTTGCCTTGTTTCTCGTCTCGATTTTTAACTCTGTGATCCAAATCAGTTTTATATTTGCAACTCACAACCGCCATTCAGACTTCAGCCACTTCTATATTTTAAAGCTTAGCGACCTTTCAGCTCTATCGCATTTAGGCGCGCTCATTGAGCCTTCTCTTCCTTGATCAGAATCAATTTGATTTGCACTTATTTTTTTCTCTTTAATTAAATAAACAACAAGTGTGAGTTAAGCTTGGACGAATTTCGTCTTTGAGACACTTTCAGTTCATGGCGCGACATTTAATCTCAAATGGCACCACATCACTTGAGGCTGCCACTCGACTGCTTTTCCGGTTCATTGTCACCAACGAGGGCTTTTGGGCCCTTTGAAAGCCTCTGCTGGCCCCTGATATTCAGATATTCAGCTTGTTATTCCATCTCGCTCGTTCGTTTCGACACTTCAGTCCGCTTGACGACTTTCAGTCCAAAATACCATTCCAGGCGGCCACTGTTTCTCGCTGACAAAAGTGTTCGAGAAGAACACCCAAGGGCATAAACTTGTATTTATCTTAAAACGATGAGAAAATTAATTTAACTCGCGCCAGGTCTGGCCCGCTTATTTGGCTCGATGGTTTCAAACTGTGAGCGGTAATTGCCGGCGAATAATAAGTTCTTGAGCTAGTCGAGGCAAATATCTATCTGTTCTCAACACCAGGTCGATAGCGCCACGTGCAAATGTCTAATTACTTGATGGCGATTGAATTCAACATTATCATGCGCAGCTCCATCAGAATGCAACATCCATTATCATGGCGCGGGCGTTAGCTTCATCTCAAATGGAATAATCATCACTCGCTTAAAATGGGCCTTGAGCTTTGCCAAGCCATGCGTGTATCTCAATCTTCACCTCGGCTCTCTTTCGCCCAGCTGACTGACTTGTTTGCCTGCCGTTGAATTAGAGGCAAAGATCGGCGCCCATCCATTTTGTTTAATTCCCTTTTTTTTTGCATATAAATCCTGCATGCGCTTGTAAACAATATTTATGTTCAATCGGCGCCCATCTCGCACTGAGTTCGACGTGTATCATCGGCACTAGACCATCATCATCATCACAATTCTCTCTTCTGATTTTGTTGGCATTTTTTCAATCAGAGCTGCTCACAAGGCTCAGAAGAATTCCACAATTTTCTACAATATTCAATAATTTCCTCTCTTCCTATCGTATCTCTCTCATGACTTGTCTGCTCTGACAATCGTTCTGACTCGGCTAAGCTGATAAAAGGCTAAAGAATAGGTTAAATTAGAGATGGGCTCCTTTTTTTTGTAATTGGTTTGCATTTAGCAGTCATGCAATTTGCCAATTGAAAGCTCGAGGGGCTCAAGTAACAATCTTTCTCGCAATTGAACAATCTTCTCGCTTCAATCAAAACAGGGCGCTTAGGTATCATGCGCATGTACAGTCGGCGCTGGATAAATACTGGTTGCAGTCGAGGAAACGCGGCACCTGCTCGCATTTCTGTACGCCTCGGGCGTCGCTTTTAGTTTTCTTCTTTTCTTTCCTCTTTTTCTCCGCCTTTTATTTCCCCTTACGTACCTGAGTGTGCAGGCACGCACATGCACTCGCCTGCTGGCGACACGTTTTATTTTCTCTCGCATTTCTTCGCTCTCTTTCTTCAATTATTCATCATGTCTCGATTCAGGTTCCAAGTAAATTGCTGTTTAGAACGCATCGGTCACGTCAGCGTGTCGACAAATAGAAAATTAGCAAATAGCGTCTCTCTAACCGCTGCCAACAACAACCGCTCCGCCTTGTCTGCCAGTCTAAGCGATGGATATATCCAGTTTGAATGAGAGCAAGTTGGACGCAATCAGCTGGCCGAGCGACCAAGACTCGCCTGCCGCATGGTCTCATATCAGCACAATTCTCATCGGCCTTGTCTTGTTCTCGCTTGATCTCTGGACTGTGATCGGCAACTGTATGGTACTGATCGCGTTGTCGACCAACAAACAGCTCAAGAAAGGAGGCATAAGCAACTATCTGATCGGAAACTTGGCGTTCAGCGACCTTCTACTTGGCCTCACAGTTCTGCCCTTCTCGGCCTCATTGTCCACATTCAAAACGTGGCACTTCGGCAGCTTTCTCTGCGATTTGTGGCTCTGCGTCGATGTGCTCTGCTCAAGTGCGTCTATTTGGGGTCTGTTGGCCATTGCGCTCGACCGCTTCATAGCCACCAACTACCCGGTCAAATACATGAAGCAGAAGAACAGCTTCAGAACTGCTCTTCTCTACATTGCCGTCTCGTGGATAATTAGCTTCTTGATCAGCCTGGGGCCGCTTATTTTCAAATTCGGCAACTACGATCCTGCGGCCGGGCCCAGGTTCGGCCTGCGCACTGTGAACAATCGCGACGAGTGCGTTCTATTTCAGACGCCTTCGTTTGTGATTCTGTCGAGTTTGGTGTCGTTTTTCTTGCCACTCGTTCTCATGATTTGTCTCTACTTGCGAGTATTTCTCCGCATTCGTCAGCAAAAGCGCCTACTCGACCAACGAAAGCAAAGAAGAGCCTCTTGTCAGACGAACGCGAGCGAAGCCAACAGGCTCGACGACAGCACTGTGCCAAGAGCCGAGCCGGGCAGCAAGTCTGACACACAGCACAACAATAACGAGCCGGCCGTCTGTCAAGCCGCAAATCGAAGATGCTCGAACAGTGACGCCACCGCTCTGAACACTCTGCTCTCAAACGAGGCCAAAAAGCCGAAAAAGCCAAATGCGGGCAGCGCTGGCTCTGAGGCGCGGGTGACCAAGACTCTTGCCATCATAATGAGCTGTTTTGTCGCTTGCTGGCTGCCCTTCTTCATCATCTACATCATTCGATCTCAACTCAATGATCCGGACAGCATCGCTCCCTGGATCTTGGACATATTCATCTGGCTCGGCTATTTCAACTCGGCTCTCAATCCCATTCTTTACGCCATACTCAACAGGAACTTTCGAACTGCCTTCGCTAACATGTTCAAATGCCAATTCGCCTGATCTGCTTGCCGGCGGCGAAAGCGCTGGCTCAATAAACTTCTAGACTTCCCCCTTTGTCTCTTGGTCATGTTGTTGTTTCTTCCGACGATGGTCTGAGTTTATTTAATGTTTCTACAATTTTAAACGAGTTCAACTTGAAATCATCAACAACTTTTCGGCGTGAAAAGGCTAAAGGCTCGAGTCATGAGCTTGCGAGCATCCGTTCATTCTATTCGGTTGGCTGCGATCGACGAATAAAGCTGGTCAGACTGGCACATTTTGACAAGTGACTAGATCTGGTTTACCTACCGCTAAGCTGGTCCATTCCAAGGCCTCTTGACTCAAGGATACGCAGCGTGTTCTCATGTGTCGCCTCTAGAACCACACGTGGCGCTTTTCCAGCTTCATAGGCCTCAGCCCATCGCAGTACGCACAAGCACCAGTTGTCGCCTGGCTTGAGGCCGGGAAATCCGTACTGCGGCGCCGGTGAGGACAAGTCATTTCCTCGGCTCTTTGTATACTCTAGAAAGTCTTGCGTGACCTGAGCGCACAGCAAATGACTTCCGTAATCGCCATGAACTGTCTCACAGAAGCCGTTGCGGCGGTAGCCGGTCACGGGATCATCGCTGCACAGCTTAAGCGGCTCTTTGAATTAGTTCAGTTAGTAGTGAATCATTAGCTTTGGCCCAAGTAAAGCATTGTCACTTACCACCCAGGACGTTCTGGTGGGCGTTGGAATGGCTTAGCAGAAAGAACAGCAGCGAGATGATGATTGAGACACTTTTCATCATTATTTTTTGTTCGGTGGAATATTTGTTACATAAAAGTTCGAACAGATGGAATATTACAAAACGAATTCTCTTTTTATAGTCGTCAGAGGCGAATGCTCGAGTTGCAGATCTAACAAAGCATTTTGTCAGTCAAGACAAACATCAATCGGGTGAAGAAAGGGCGACTCATTCAACGCTATTGCAGCAGGAGTCGGGCGAGAGGTCATTGCAAGTGGAACTGCCAATTTGGCCAAATTCAGCTTTGAGAGCAAATGTGAATGAAACAGAGACACACGCTCGCAAATTGCTTGAATTCAAATCGTTCAAGATTTAACTAGCCGCATGAGCCAATCAGGCGTTTGATTGTTACGCAGCTGTTTCTCCATAAATGAAGAAGAAATATCAAGTAAACAAGCGAATAGGCAAGCTGGAGCGAATCGCAGATATTCGGGCACCAAACGGCAAGGTTGCGAGTATCGTGCGCACAAGAAAAGAATGTTTATTTACGCTTGAGAGAGAGAGAGAGAGAGGGGATCCACGCCCAATTAGCTGCTAGTCAGTAGAGGCCCAATGAGCCTTGAAATGCCTCACCAGCAAGCAACAAGAACCAGGCCAAATAGAGGCAGCTTGAGGGCCGGCCAAATGTTGCTGACAACGCTCTGGCAGTTGGAGCAAGAGCTCAATGTTGGCAAGGCCAAGGCTGAAGATACAAGCAACATGAGAATAATAAATCATTTTTATTTGTTGCCTTCCATCCTCTTCTTTTTCGTTCAATTAATTAAAGCACTCGCCGGCTTTGACGGCCAATTTCAGGGCACCAGCCATGCTCATTTATCTCAGCAAAAATTGACGCTCTTGCCATTTCAGTATTTGAAAATTGATCTCAGCAGAACTTACGTCTCTGCGCAAAGAGCTGGTGCCTGCTTCGTCTTTCTTTTTTCCTACCGCATCAATTCAACTTGTACGTCGCCGTATAGCACGGCCCAACCAGCTACAACGAGCAATTCTACAACTTGTAATTATTAATAATAACGTAATTAATAAACACGGAAAAATTAGCACGAAGGCGGCACAATAAATGGATTTGCGAGTTTGACGTCAGTGCATCTGGTTTATTAGTGCCTCCAACTCTATTCGTCAGTTTCTTTCTAATGGGCGCCATCGTCTCTGCAAGTTCGTTTCGGCTGTTGTTGTTGTTGTTGTCGGCTTTGCGATCGTCGCCAACGGATTAAAGTTGAAGCGATTTAATGAGGACTTGATTTTACTCCATTCATTTATTTTCATTTCATCGCTGCGCTCTTACTAATTTGCAACGCTCTCTCTTTTCAATTCCTGTTTTCTCTCTCTCTCTCTCTCTCTCTCTGGCAGCCTTCTCGTTTTTTTTGCGCCGCTTCGATCCATTCTTCTTCAGCATCTCGTTTAATTAATCATTGATGCAGCACAACTCAGAACGGCAGCCGCACCAAGAGTTCAAGCTCATTTCGCCAAAAAGAAAAAAAAGGCAGCCAAGACCTCTTTAATTGAGAGGACCAGAAATTGGCCGAAATAAACAGACTTTATCTCTCTGCTGCCGCCGCCGCTGCTGCTCATTTATTTTGCTCATTTCTACTTGATCTTGGCCCTATTGCTCTGACATGCTCGCTCTATTGTTTAGCTTGCTTTCGTTTCAATTCGCCCGAACCCAGCCGAGTCGAGCACAACAGCAAACGTTGCCAGGCCAGGCTTTTATTAAGTTTTTGCTCGCAGCGGATGCGATCCAAAGAGAGCACAGGACATGAAAACAAATGGACTAAGAATGCTTGATTTGAATGTCCACGCTTTCCAAGGACTTGTTTATGTTTGCTGTTCCTGTTTGGCGTTCTCTCTTCCTACGCTCCTCTTTCTTCCTCTTGTTGCCTTCTCCTTCTTCTTGTTTGACGCTCTTTTTATTTGCGAATCCGATACGACGCGCATTGAATAGCAAGCGAGCAGAGGCGACTTTTCAATTCTGTCCTTTTCTTGCTCGCGCCGCCGCTGATTACATTCATTAGGCTTCGAGAGTCTTAATGAGCAGATTGAACCAACACCAAAATACCAGCAATGAGAGAGAGAGAGAGAGAGAGGGAGAGGGAGGGAGAGAGACAGACTGACTGAAACAGAAAGAGCCTTATATGAGCTCATATTTGAACGCTGACATCGAGTTCTCTAAGTCTTGGTGGGCTCGAATAACTCAGGCAAACAAGAAATTAAATAGCGCGTTAGTAATAGCCGTCTAGCTGATGTGTGGCGCGGAGCGTGACAATATATAGCACCGATCTGGTTACTCCTCTGGCTTGTTTGCTCGTTTCCTTTGGCGTCATTCGATTCCGACTAATTAAGTTTTGAATAGCAAGCAGCATTCTTGTTGCCATCTTCATCAGTCGTCTGTTGTTTTCTTTCCGTTATCCTGCTCACTTGCGACGCACTGAATGACACAGCTCGCTCTTTCATCCGCTTATGCTTTCGTTTTCTCATTGTTCGCTTGTAATTTCAAATGTAAACAGAGCTGCCAGAATATTCGCCAGGGATGGAAGCAAATTAAAGCAAACCCGCTTGGCCTGGGCACCAGCAGCAAGTATTTAGAATTGACAACCAATTCCCATAAATAAAAACAGAAGCCGTCAACGATCGACACCAATCGTCTCGTTCAGCGTCGTGTGCATCCTCGTTTGCCTTTGTCCGCATTATGGCGATCAGTTCCAATCTCAGCTGAACCTTGTGGCGGCCTCACACGCACTTAGTAAGGAATGGCGACGCTACAAATTAGAGATCTGTTTTGACCTTGCCACGATGCGAGCGAGAGTTAAATCGATTCTGCCGAGTTGAATGGCAGCGAGTTTGCTGCAATCAGGGCCAAGTAGGCCAGACTGATTAGGCAAGAACGAGCGAGAAGAAAACAGCATTTGTTTCTCGCTTCGGCCTACAAGTGAATGAGCGAGCAAATTGCAATGAGAAGTTGATTGCTGCATTAATTAGAGCGTTGATTAAGCCCAAGGCTCCTGGCAATAATCAGCTCCTTTGGAGAAGTTTTTCGCCCGGCCGTGTTGATTTCGGCGACGAATACCACTCGCCATAAATCGCACACAAATTTAAGCACACGCGCAGCCATTCACGCAGCTAGGCCGTGCTGCTGACTATCTGATGGATGTCTTTTTGACGAGAGCCGTTCTAAATGCGTTTCTTTTGCTTCTGTAGATACACGCGTCATGCCCAAGCAGAGTCAGTGCGTCAATGTAGCCGACACCTAGTCAACTGGCTTGTCGGCCTCGGGACAACAAACAAACAAGAACAGTGAACATCAGAAAAGGCAACTCAAGCCCGAATAGAGGAAGGCGAGCCCAGAGCAACAGTGAAAATCAATAAAGCAGCCGAAGCCACAGCAGCGAGCAGAATCCATTCAGAGGAGTGAGAGAGCAGCCATGAGCAACGAGACGGCGGGAGAGCATGGCGCCATGGCCGCAATCAGGAGGATATCGCAGCACGAGTTCTCGCTATTCTGGCTTGTGTTCGGCACCGTAACCAATCTGCTCTCGTTGCTGGTGCTGATTAGGCCGCGGATGCGAATTCATTCCACGTTCACTTATTTGATATTCCTGTCCGTGTGCGATCTGCTTGTCTTGTACTTCGGCCTGCTCAGAGACCTGATGGTCGAAATTTACGAGATAAACATCACCAACGAGCTGGTCTGCAAGTTTCACGTCTTCTCGTTCTATTTCGTGCTGCATCTGGCCAGCTGGCTGCTGGTGGCCGTCAACATAGACCGTTTGATTGCGGCCTCGTTCCTCACGCTCTCCAAGCGATGGTGCACGCCACGAAACGCAGTCAAAGTGAGCTTGGTCATTGCGCTCTTTCTGTTCGTGCTCAACAGCCACTTTATACTTTTGGTCGGCTCGGATCCGTCGACGGCCAATCAGTCGCCCGCAACAGCACTCGACTCTTCCCGCTCAGTCAAGAGCAACCAGAGCGTGTCGGTTGCTCAACACGACCAAACGACGAATCGTTCAGCTCAGCCGGTGAATCCGTTTGTTTACAAGTTCTGTGTCATAGATCAGGACTGGCCCATCTACAATCTATTTTTCCAGACCGTGTTTCCCTGGATCGACATAAGCGCCCAAGTGGTGCTGCCCTTCATAATCATGCTCATCTGCAACGTCAACATCATTCAAAAAGTCCTGCTCGCCAAGAATCGCACAAACGGCAAGAACTCGAAGCGCCTGAGGAAGATCAGGGGCATGTGCGTGATGATCGTGACCGTGTCTATTCTCTTCTTTATACTGGAAGCGCCCGCGCTCATATTCATCTGTCTGATGCAAAGCAAATACTTTCACGACTTGACTCGGCCGGAGATACGGCTGTTCTGGGCGGTCGCCAATCTAATGATGTACTTCAATCACGGCATAAACTTCCTCTCCTACTGCATGACTGGCACCAAGTTCAGACGAGAGCTGATCAAGCTCCTATTCCTCAACAAGCTCTTCAAGCAGCTTTCCAATCAAATCGGCCTATTCTCATCGAATTATCAGCGCGAGCAGACTCTAAACCCGACCACCAGAATAAACAACCCGGCCCGAGCTAGATCCAAGCGGCATTTTGCTCGCGCTCAATTGCCCAGACGCCCTTTCAACGAGCCGAACAGAAACACGTTTTTGAGTCTGACTGAGAAAATCTTGAGGAAGAAACGCGAGCTTTACTATTCGCCTCAGTCACCAGCAGCTCTTGGGCCAACGCCACCGCCGGCGCCAGTGCCAATAGATTTCGAATTGGAAAGCATTTCAAACGATTCCATAGACATCAAAGAGCAGGTTAGGAGGCTCGTCGACGGCGGCGAACTGCAGCCGGCAGGAGCATTATGCCGCTCAAATGAACAGATTGCGGCGCCTTCCGAAACGCATCTTACCAGGCCGACTCGATTTCAAGCGAAAAGAGTCTTCTTGGACGAAATTGACGTAATTATCGACGAAATAGATCAAGTTTGCTAACTGCCTTTTGATTTTACGCTCTGCCGTGTTTTTGTTGCGTCTATTTGCCGATTCCGCATTTTCCTACTGCTCTTATTTGTGTGTTTATTTTTAATTCTCTTCATCTAATTGCTTTCTGTCTGTCTCTCTCTCTCTCTCTATTTGTCTCTTGGTTTTGCGTTTCCTCTGATCGAGAGCGATCTGACAATAAACCGAGCTTGCCGCTTGAATGCGCGCTTACAAAACATGACACGACATGACCTTTGGGTTCACAGACGATTTGGACCGGCGTCGAGATAAATTGCTGTTGGAGGATGAATGAAGCATGCCAATCGGTGAATAGAGACACAAATAGGCATTTAGATTTGCCATTTGAGTTATTTTTCTAGATCGCGTCGGCTAACGTGGCTACAATGAATAGCACGCGGTTGCATCATTGACGTTAGTCAATGAATGAATGAATGGCAAAACATGTTGTGACGGTGGCAATAAGCCACTCGTTTTCTGCGCCGCCCTCCTCTCCTCGTTGTCGGCATGCGACTGACTGCATGTATAAAAAGAAACAGCTCGCGCTGATATCTCTAGCACTCATCTTTGCGTGTAAGAAACAAAGTCGACTAGGCGAAAGTAGAAAAAAAAAATGTCCAACGAACGAACCTACATCATGATCAAGCCGGACGGTGTCCAGCGCGGTCTTGTCGGTGAGATCATCCGACGATTCGAGCAGCGTGGCTACCACCTGAGTGCCCTCAAGCTGGTCTACGTAAGCTGCACGATGAACGACGATGAATTTCGAGTTGATAATGATCGGAACGTTGTCTTCAGCCGACCCAGGAGCTCCTCCAAGAGCACTATAGGGACCTCGCTGCCCGACCCTTCTTCCCTGGACTCATCTCTTACATGGCTTCCGGTCCTGTGGTCGCCATGGTCTGGTCTGGTACGTAACTCTCCAGCTCCATCGATCGCTTTATCTCGATCTTTTTTCTCGCTTAGGCTTGAACGTTGTCAAGGCCGGCCGAGCCATGCTTGGTGAGACCAACCCGCAGGACAGCAAGCCTGGCAGCATCCGAGGCGACTTTTGCATTCAGACTGGCCGCAACATCATCCACGGCTCTGACTCGGTCGAGAGTGCTGAGCGCGAGATCAGCCTGTGGTTCAAGCCCGAGGAGCTTGTCAACTGGCAGTCGGCCGCTCACTCGTGGATCTATGAGTAAAGCTGCATGGCCAGGTTGCCGCTCGATAACTTGTTTCATGTAAAACTGAATAAACACGAGCGCCATCCGAAACTGCGTCTGTTTCGCTTTCTTTTTTTTTTTTCTATTTTAATTTGCCAATCGGAAATTCGACTACGAGAAGGTCTGCTTCCTGTGCAAGTAAATTAAACCATGACGTCACAGGGAAAGAGAGAGAGAGACAAAGCTTCTTGAGAGGCTCCTAATTTAAGGCGTGGAGCCAAATAGGGTTATCGAAGAAATGATAATTATATTTGTCTCAGGCAATTACAGAACGAATCGAGTCGGGCCTCGGTGCCTCAATCATTTGCGCATGCAATTTATTCGCTTTTACTCGCTGCTTACTCTAATGACGATGATATTTTCTCAAAGCCCTTTCCAACAGCCATTTTGTAGACCTCTCAAGCGGCCACATTTTCGCTCTGTCAATTCATTCGCTTTAGATGTCTATTCTCGTCGTTTCGTTCTTTTGTCTCTTTCGTTATCAATTTCGATTTTTTTTTTACTCTGTTCGATCGACGGCGTTCGCTTTGAAACAAGCATCTATTAAGTAAATTGAGCCATTTCCTGATATTAATCATGTGCCGCAATCAATGAGTAAAAGTGGATTGTCAGGAGAATTAGCTCTTCGCTTGGCTTCTTCCCCTAGATCCTCTACTTTGGACAGCTGGTCTCTGCAGAGGTAGTTACAGTTCAAACGGGTTCAATCATCGGAGGGAATTATCTTTTGCACCATAAACACGTTTTTGTTCATCTTTTCAATCAGATTCAATTTTAGATGTCTTTTTCTAAAAGCTTTTTCATCAAATCATGCGCAGATTAGCAGGGATCCAAAGCAGACTCGTTCGTGCGGCCACATGAGGGAAGAACCTGAAAACATCAGCAAGATTCATCTGTTTGACGCGTGAAAAAATGCACAGCTGGCTTGGGCTATAAATTGACAAAATTTCAACTCGATCGGCATCGATCGGCTTATTCCATTTTCGTAATCGATCGACAACGATCAGAATGAAAACAGAATGGGCACCGTTGCCGCGATCATCAATTTTCTTCGCTGCTTCGGTTTATCATTATGAAACCAGCGAACATGATTGAGCGTGCAGAGGTGGATTTTTTGTTTATTTGGCATTACGGCGGCTTTTTCTTTCTCTTTCTTTCTCTTTCTTTCTTTCTCTCTCTCTCTCTCTCTCTCTAACTGGTTTGCATAAGTCTATAAAAGCGTTGCCTAACCTGGTGCCGTTCCTGGCCCCTTTCAATTCAGTTGTTCTGTTTCTCCTTTTTTTTGTTCATCTTTTCCTGCCTCCGCTTTGTGAATAGACAGCGGCGAAACGGCGCTTCTGTTTGCCGCCTTTGAATCACGCATCTTATCGCAGTTAAATAGATCACAACATCATCATGATTGTCGTTGCCTTCATCATTAAATTTCAAGTTTAACTGCAAATCACGAGCACGACGAAGCAGTTGCAGAAAGCCTGGCCAACATGAAAAAAAGAAATTCAATTTGCCCGGATTGTTTAAAACGAGCGCTCTGTGATGCGCTCTTTGAGGCCACTTGTGCGAGGTGGTGATAAGCGGAATGCTATCAGTCGGAAAGGAAATTGGATCGGATGAGTGAGATTGGCGTGTGGGAGCAATACTTTCCGCATCGTGCGTTCGATAAATCCAAGCGAGCAGCAAACTTATTTATTACGCTCGAAGCAGCTTAACGCCCGAGGACCCCACCCTAAAAGCGTGGCATCATTTTAACATTTTTTCCTCTTCAATCAGATTTAGACTCGTCTCAAAATGACTCGACTTTCAAGAACCAGTGAACTAGCTGTGATTGTTCAGCACGTTTTGATCGGCGTGCTGGGCACAATCGGCAACCTACTTGTGCTTGTTGTTTACAAAAAGCGACTGCGCGACAATCAGACCATCACGTTCCTGATCGTGCATCTGGCTGTGGCCGACCTCGTCTGCTGCCTATTTCTGATGCCTCTCAACTGCTACCATGAGCTCAACATTGGCAACATAACCTCAGATTTCATGTGCAAATTTCACTCCTTTCTAAACGTGATCAACATCACCTATTCATGTTTGATGATGACTCTGGTCTCGGTTGAGCGCTACTTTTGCATTGTGCATCCGTTCGCCAAGGTGTTGACCAAGAGCCGGGCCAAGACGCTGCTCGCCGCCTTGTTCGTCGCCTGCTTCTGGTTGGCTCTGGCCGGCGGCCTCGCCATCGGAATCTATCATCGGGTCGCTAGACTGGAGCACAACATAACCATCTCGATCGATGATTTGCACGAGGGTGGTCTTTTCGTGACTCCGAACCGCTCATTCGCTGACAACAAGCCAGTGTCCGCCGGGCCGAGTGACTCGTCAATCACTGCAGGCAACAGCATTTACAACTCAGCCATGCCCAAGTTCAACCTGAAGGATCTAAAGTTCAACTGGATGCCGACCTATCACTGCTTCCCAAACGACCGACTCATCAGCATTCAAGCGTTCTCCTACATTCGTTTGGCGCAGAATCTGATTGTGGTCATTTGCTTTGCGCTCATATTCGTGCTGTACGGCATCATATTTGGACACGTGAACAGACGACACAGACTGAAGCACAACCGTGACATCTACTATCAGCACATAATTAAAAAGTCGAGAGAGGCCAACTCGCAGTACTCGCCGCCAGCGCCACAAAAGCATTTGGAACTAGAACTGCTCAGCGTTTCATGTTCACACGATGACAAGCTTGACAGGCAGCATTTGACGAGAACGGTGACAAACGAGGGAACGATCGGCGATTGTGATGAGCAGGACAGAGCGAAGCAAGCAGACGCTCGTCAATCATCGCCAGAAAGGCAATGCTTGCTTCAGAAGGCCAGTGCTTCGCCTAAAGCGATTTCATTAACCAGCGAGGTTGGGCTCGATCAGATTCCGCCATCAAATCCAGACGAGTGCGGTGGACATAAATTTGACGAGAAAGCCACACAGACGAACAAAAGCTCAATATCAGCGCTGAAAAAGACAAACACGCTGAGTGTGGCCTCAAGCCAGAAGCAGTGCCACGCCGGCAGCCGTTCAATTCTCGAAGAGTATCATTCGACGAGGAAAATAATTTACGCCAATCTGCGAACAGCGTTCATGCTGTTCGTGGCCACCGTCATCATGGCAGTCGTGTTCAGCCCGGCACTGCTCACCTCGCTCGGTTATATCGAGTACAATCCGATCACTTGGAACCTTGTCTACATCAACAATGCCGTCAATCCGATCGTCTACTCGTTCCTGAACGCCAATTTCAGGAGCGACTTGAGAAATCTAATCTCGAAAAAACGCCGCAAACAGAGCCACTAGGCTCTTGCCAAGGAATTAGCCTTTTCTCCTCTACAAACTTGTTGATTTAATCGTTTTGTTAGTCTGTTCTATTTTTATACTGTCCGATGTCTCTTTTGAGAATAAATTTTAGAAAATATAAGCTTTCAAATGCTTATCAACAGCCTGAGCGAGTCTGCGCACAGATCGAACAAGACGAAAATCAAGTCGGCCGAACAGCCAAAGAGATTCAGTTCAACGTTAACATTCATGTGCTTGTAATGTCCAACTAATGTTGGCTCACAGATTCGTTCGAACTTGTTTTGCTCAATCTAGGAGAGTGAACAAGAGTGTGTTGTTCGTTTTAGTTGAAAGGGCCACAACTAGAAAGTCAAAGTCTGTGTGTGTGTGTGAGAGAGAGAGAGACAGAGAGGCGTTAGTCAAACTGAGCACTGCTTCGTAGCACCATGAAACGAGTTGAAATGTCTAACTTTTGTTCAATTGAGATAAAGGCCTTTTAAATCGGCGAGGAACAAGCAGCGGGCAGTAGCGAATATCAAGACTAGAAGGAAACAAGCTCTAATGGCGCTCAGCTCAAGCAACATAGTAAACACGATGAACGGCAACGCAACTCAGGGCTACGCCCTCTCGGACTATGTGAAAATAGAAAAGATCGGCGAGGGCACGTACGGCGTAGTGTACAAAGGAAAGAATAAAATAACGAACCAGCTGGTGGCGCTCAAGAAGATACGGCTCGAGAACGACGAGGAAGGAGTGCCGAGCACTGCGATCAGGGAGATCTCGTTGCTGCGAGAGCTGCAGCATCCCAACATAGTCGGCCTGCTCGACGTGCTCATGCAAGAGAACAAGCTCTACCTGGTGTTTGAGTTCTTGTCCATGGATTTGAAAAAGTACATGGAGTCCCTTCCGCCCAACAAGATGCTTGAGCCGCAGCTGGTCAAGAGCTATCTGCACCAGATCACGCAAGGGATCCTGTTTTGCCACCAGCGGCGCACGATGCATCGCGACCTGAAGCCGCAGAATCTGCTCATCGACAAGAACGGCGTGATCAAGTTGGCCGACTTTGGCCTGGCGCGCGCCTTCGGCATTCCGATCCGTGTCTACACCCACGAGGTGGTCACCCTCTGGTACCGAGCGCCCGAGGTCCTACTCGGCTCGCCTCGCTACTCCTGCGCCATAGACATCTGGTCGATTGGCTGCATATTTTCGGAGATGGCCACCAGGCGTCCGCTGTTCCACGGCGACTCTGAAATCGACCAGCTGTTTAAAATATTCCGAATCTTGTCGACGCCCACCGAGGAGACGTGGCCGGGCATCACCGAGCTGCCCGACTACAAGAGCTCGTTTCCGGTCTGGCGCGCCAACAATCTGAAAGAGTCGGTGAAGCAGCTCGATGCGACCGGACTTGATCTGCTGCAGAAAATGCTCATCTACATGCCATCGCAGCGCATCAGTGCCAAGGCCGTTCTCAAGCATCCCTACTTCAACGACTTGGACAAGAGAAGTCTTCCCGCACCGGTTGCCGAAGATTAAAGCAGCTTTCGCCTGTGTTTTATTCCCTTTTTTTGACTTTGGATTCTGCTGCCTTCTACTGCTTTGCTCTATTTTTCTACACCAATCGAATTCTTTTACGAAATTCCAACTACAACAGTAACAACAATCAGAACGAGAAAAATACGGACAACGAGAGAGAGAGAGAGAGAGCGCGCGTGCAAAGGAGCAAACAACAATTCGACAAACTGGACAGCTTACTTGACCAATCAAGCGAGCAGGACGATCTGACAGTCTGAGGCACGCCGTTTCACTCTCTCTCTCCCAATTGCCCAATCGCTTTGCCTCTTTTGCCTTTCAATGCAGACCAACGCGTTCAAGAGCGTTTTTCTTTTATATTTTATTTTCTCTCAGTGTACAGAATTGAATTGGACGCGCTGAGCAAACACAATTTTCTCTCTCCTTTCAGACAATCAATCAGAATCAATGAGTAAGCAAAAATAAACAACTTGATTTGAAAAGAGGCGCCTCGCGTGGCCGAATGAAACTGTCACTCTTTGCTTATTGCGGACATTTATTTGTCTAAACTAAAAAAAGTGCGGTAAAATGGCTCTAGAGCTTTCCTTTCTCCCTGAGCGACTCGAAAATGCTCGTGAAAATGATCGAGACGTCTCGACTGAGCTCGAGCGGCTTTTTCACCACCGGTTTAGGTACGACCTTCTTTTGTTGCGACGCGTTTAGAATTGAAGCTATTCTGAGCGGCACCCGGATTACCTTGTAGAGGTTGTCGAACAGATTCGCAATTTGCTCGTGAACCTGCGTTTGGGGAAGAGCAGCATCCACGGCCAAGTGAAGATCCTTCTGCGTGTAGTAGTGAACAAGAGGCTTCGTTTGGTTGTGGTAGGCGTCCAGTCTCTTTTTCAACGCTTGCTCGTTGTCGTCAGCGCGTCTGACAAGCGGCTCACCTTTTCGCTCTGAGTTGAAGTTCAGGAATAGACTGAGGCCTGAGGACTAACCGGTAACGTCGTCGACCATCGGAACTTTGGGCGGATGAAACTCCTCGTGATAAGTTCGACCGCTCTGCTTGTGAATGAGCCGACCGGTGATTCGCTTTATCAACAGTTCGTCGTCGATTCTGAACTCGATCACGCCGTCGAGCTTTTGCTTTCGCTGATCGAGCAGTTCGTCCAGCTGTGAGCAAAATGAACGATTCAGTTTACGGAGCAGACTTTCGGGCGCTTTCAACGAACCTTTTCTGCTTGGCCAACCGTTCGAGGGAAGCCGTCGAGCAGAAATCCGTTCTTGCACTCGGGCTTGTCCAGATTCTCGTTCACAAGGTTGACAACAATTTCGTCGTTCACGAGGCCTCCGGCGTCCATTATCTCTTTGGCTTTCAACCCGATCTCGGTCTGATTGGCAACTGCCTCTCGCAGCATGTCACCTTAAACGCGCAAACAAGTTCTCATTTGTTCTGAAAGGTCAGCGAGCCAGCAAAGCAAGCACCTGTGGACAGCTGGCAGACTTTGTATCGATCGACAAGTTTCATCGCCTTCGAACGAATAGAATATGCGAATTGGGCCGAATGGGACCGAATGGGCGAGAGAGTACCTGAGTGCCCTTGCCGGCACCTGGTGGGCCCAGCAGAATTGCGTTTATTCCTCTTGACTGGTCGGACGACATGTTTTCGCTTGTCTAACTTGCAAAATGATCGATCGAATTGAAAGCGAGCTGAATGGCGAGTCGAGTCGCATTAGAGCCAAGCGAGCGAAATTCAGGAAAGTGAAAGTTTTTGCCAACAACAACTAGACGCGTCGAGTATGCGTTTTGCCTCTCTCACTCACTCCCTTCTTTTTTATTCATATTTTTCATTTTTCATATATTTCTATGAAGCGTGCCTCTGCGATCCGCTCGCTTTGGAGGAGGGGAGTGCATTGCAAGCGAATGCTCGTGCGTAATCTGAACAAAGAGACTCGATTTGTGTCTTGGCTGGCTATTGAGATGAAAACTTTCGAAGCCTTGGGTTTAAGCGTTCGTCATATGATCTCCGCTCGTCGCTCGTTCTTATCTGCCGAGTGCCTCATTCTCGGCCATTCTTCTCGCATTTGTTTTCAAACTTGATGTCTAACCTTCTATCTGCTGCTACTTGATCGACCTTTTTTTCTCTGTTCGCCCATTTTTCTTGCTGTTGTTTTTGTTGTTTCAATTTGCAGAAATGAGCGAGAAACGCGAGTACTTGTACAAAATTCTGGTGATTGGTGAGCTCGGCACCGGCAAGACGAGCCTCATCAAGCGCTACGTCCACAATCTGTTCAACCCCAACTACCGGGCGACCGTAATTGCAAACACCGACCTGTTCAAAGCGACTAAATGCAAATTAAAAATTAAAAAAAAAAAAGATCGGAGTGGACTTTGCGCTCAAAGTGATGAACTGGGACGAGAACACATTGATTCGCCTTCAACTCTGGGACATTGCGGGCAAGAATTGAATGTGAACTGCAAGAGTTTGCACATTCTTTATCAGCCTGCTTATTCTAGGCCAAGAACGATTCTACAACATGACTCGCGTCTACTACAAGGACGCTGTCGCCTGCTTCATTGTGTTCGACGTTACACGGGTGTCGACATTCGAGGCGGTGATCAAATGGAAGAATGACCTTGACTCCAAAGTCACTTTGCCGGACGGCAGCCGCATCCCGTGCGTTTTATTGGGCAACAAAGTAATGGCGGCCCGGATCACTTTTTCTCTTCCTTCACTCAAGAGACGTTTTATTCGCTTTGTTTGTTTTGGCAAACAACTGAATAGTGCGACTTGATCAAGGACAATCTGGCGAGCAGCGAGCAAATGGACGAATTTTGCAAAGAGAAAGGCTTCGCCGGCTGGTTCGAAACGTCGGCCAAAGACAATCTGAACGTAGAGCAGGCGGCCAAGTTTCTTGTTTCCAAGGTGACTGTCTTATCGTCTTTGATTTCCTCTTTTCGCCGTTGACAGCCTCGACAACAAAGATACTTGAGAACGAAAACGCGCAGCGGCTTATAGAAGAAAAGCAGACCAGCGAGAAGCTCACACTAGGCCAGCCAGCCAGCAAACAGGAGAATCGCAAGTGCTGCTGACACAAGTGCTGCTTTGGCCTGGCGATAACAAATGTCGGCGTCTGGAGATTGTTGTAAAATAAAATTTCCAAAACAAAAAGCCGAGTCGATGAACTTGATTGGTGCAAAGGAATTTATTTGAAAAGCTGCCGCATCGAAAAAAAAAAGGAGCGCTCTGGCCGAGGATGGGAAAGCGGCGAAAATGAGCATCTCAGGGAGCATCAGAGCGGCCTAGTTGGGCACGGCCGGTGCCACTGAGGATATGTAGGTGATGGCGCGCAGGATCATGTTCCTGGCCAATTGGGGACATTTTGAGTTGTAGGCGCAGCTCTCGAAGAACACTCTCAGCTCGTAGAACATGAGCCGGTTGTAGGGATTTCGACGCGATTGGTAGCGCATTGATAAAAATCGATAGTAGACGAACGGCATGAACAGACTGCTCTTTCCCCTTTGCGAGCGTCAACTGAGAGAGCATGAGCAGCAAGAGGACAGCTCTCTGCTTACCTGAACAGCATCACGACGATGATCGGGAACAGTGAGATTTCGTTGAGCGCAGCGAAACGCATTATCTCCCTCTCTTTGTCGGTCAAGTAGGAAATGGCCCTTTTGACGGCGCCCAGACTTGCTTGACTAGATCCGAGCTGAATTGGACGCTGAATGCGATTATTCATTAAGACGAAGACGAAGACAATTAAATTACGTTGAGCAGATTGCGCGTGTAGGACAGAACGTGTAAAAGTGCAAAGCTTGTGATCGGAATCAGCGCCACTGAATCAAGAAGCGAATCAGAATCGGCCCGGCGTTGAGTAAGAGTGCAATCGAATTACTTGTGATGCTGGCCGAGTTGAGAAAGAGGACGGAGAAGATTAGATAGTGAAAGCTGTCCTCGATCATGACCAGGGCGAGGAATTCGCGGCTGAATCTGAGGCCGTGACTCGACACGCGCTGGTGCAGCTTGAGCGCCGAGGTGGCCGCATTGCACATAAGCGCCTTTTGATAGTACACTTCGGAGCTAGAACGACGAACGGTCATCATCGGTGCACAGAGGCCACTAAGGCTCGCTGCTTACCCGGACGCGAAGAAGATAAACAAAATCGAAAAGTAAATTGTGAATATTCGAATCAGGTAGAGCAGCGCCGATATTTTGTCATTTTTCAAGTGCTCCTGTTTTGGCTGGAATTAAATTTCAAATTGATCAAAGTCGCTGGTGCGGCATTATTACAATTATGGCGGCCATTTGACTATTTGACGAGTTGGTTTGCTGAGTGCCGGAGCTGTTTGATTGTCTGTCTGCAGTCTCTTGTCTTTCCTCCATTAGGATCGGTCAAGTGAAAGACAAACGTGTGCGTGTATAAATACGAGCCGGAGATAAACGCGCGTTTGTCAAGAACAAAAGCTTCGGATTTTGAACGTGACGCACACAACAAGTGCAATACGTTGCACATAATCGAGCCGAGTGCAATTCCAGCCAAACATTCTCATTTCCAGGATAGAACTGGCCAAACCCAGCAGAACGGACTCTTGTCTCATCTCAACTCGACATTTCAAGTCGTCACTCTCTCTCCATTCTTTTTAGCGGAGCAGTCATTTGCCTGACGAGACAGTCGCAAGCCAATCAATTGAAAATCGGAGCAGCCTTTAGAAAGACGTCCGAAGAGCTTTTGTTTTTCGATTTGGTCAGTCCGAGTCAGACTAAATCTCAAAGACAATCTCGATCAGCTCTTGAATTCGATTTATCTCTTGCGGATTCAGAGATGAGCAGAGAAGACAAAATGCTGGTCGCCATTCGACCCCAAAGTACTTGTTCATGAGAGATGCTGGTTTGAAGTTAGAGAGGGAAGAATTATTTGCTTGCGAATGCGCTCGGTTGTAAAATAGAGCCAACAAGCAAGTTCTGCGCCCTCCGCACTACATTCTGAGTTTGAACTGAATCATCAGAGAGACAGTCGCAAAGACGGCGCGAGAAGAAGAGGGCTGCTGTCACAAGACTAATCTCGCTCTTTTGCCTCGATTAGATGGACGCATCGACAGAGCCAAGCGGCAACGCCGTGTCGCAGTTCACCGCGTCATGCTCTCGGTCAATTCAGCAGACGTTGGACAAGATCACTCCGTTTCATGTTCCCAGATGGATATTCAACACGCTGTTGCTATTCTTTTTCATGTACCGCGTAGTCAGTCTGCAAGGTTTCTACATCGTCGCCTATGTGCTCGGCATTTTCCTCCTCAACCAGTTCATTCTGTTCCTGACGCCTCTGGTGGTCGAAGACTTGGACGACCCGGACGACGGCGGCGAGCCTCAACTGCCCACCAAGTCAGACGAGGAGTTCAGGCCGTTCATGCGACGTCTGCCCGAGTTCAAGTTCTGGTACACCACGTTCAAGGCGGTGGCCATCTCGGTCCTCTGCACTTTTTTCTCTGTCTTTGACATACCCGTCTTCTGGCCCATTTTGGTCATGTACTTCATCACGCTGTTCTTTGTGACCATGAAGCGACAGATACGACACATGATCAGACACCGCTATGTTCCATTCTCGTACGGCAAGGTTCGCTATCAAGGAAAGGGCGCCAGTTCACCCAAGCTGGCCAAATAATTTTGCGTTTTAGTTCCTTTTCTCTCTCTCTTTTCTTGAATTTTCTCATTTTATTTCGATTGTTTCGATTGATCACACAATCCAAAAAAAACAAACAAACAAAATTTGCATCGGCCGCACAAAACGCAATTCTGAATAAAAACCAAATGCACTAATAGCAGAGGCGCCGATCAGTGTCGCGTGTTAGAGTGTTCAAGTTCTAAACAACTTGTAAATCGTTTTGAGCTTTAAAATAAAAAACTAAACAACAACAACGACAAGCACAGCAATAAGGAGTTAGGATGGGTATTCACAACTTGGCCAAGTTGATTGCCGACTACGCGCCGCATGCTATCAAAGAGAACGAGATCAAGAACTTTTTCGGCCGCAAGGTGGCCATCGACGCGTCAATGTGCATTTACCAGTTTTTGATCGCAGTGCGCCAAGAGGGCAACGCGTTGACCAACGAAGACGGCGAGACGACCAGTCACCTGATGGGCATGTTCTATCGAACCATTCGCCTGATCGACAACGGCATCAAGCCGGTCTACGTGTTCGACGGCAAACCGCCCGATCTCAAGGGCGGCGAGCTGGCCAAGCGACAGGAAAGGAGAGCAGAGGCACAGGAGAGTCTGGAGAAAGCGGCCGACGAAGGCAACTCGGAGAACATTGAAAAGTTCACCAGACGCCTGGTCAAGGTCACCAAGGAGCACAGCGCCGAGTGTCAGAAGCTGCTCAAGCTGATGGGAGTTCCCTATGTCGAGGTCGGCTCTCCCATTCTCGTTTTTTCTCTTTTCGTCTTGTTCAGGCGCGAGTTGACAAGGCGCCTTGCGAGGCAGAGGCCCAATGCTGTGCTCTGGTCAAGGCCGGAAAAGTTTACGCGGTTGGCACTGAGGACATGGACGCGCTGACGTTTGGCACGGACGTTCTACTCCGACATTTGACCTTCAGTGAAGCGAGGTTGGTTTGTGCCAACTGTGATCTGACCGCTCTCTCATTCGGCGTTCTTTTTCAGAAAAATGCCCATCAAGGAGTTTCATTTGGCCAAAATTCTCGACGGCCTCGGCTTCACCCAAGAGCAAGTAAGTCTCGCCTTCAAGCCTTTCGAGCTGCTTCAAGTCTCTTGAGAAGAGTCAGTTCATCGATTTGTGCATATTGCTCGGCTGTGACTATTGCGACACAATAAAAGGAATCGGACCGAAACGAGCCTACGATCTCATCAAGGAGCACAAGAGCATTGAAAAAGTGCTGGAGAACTTGGACCAGAAAAAGTACCCGGTGCCCGAGAACTGGCTGTTCAAAGAGGCGCGCAATTTGTTCATCAAGCCGAACGTAATCGACGGACAAGAGATCGATTTAAAATGGCTCGACCCGGACGAGGAGGCCATCGTACAGTACATGTGCAACGAGAAGGGCTTCAGGTGAGCGGCTTGCTTTCTGGCTTCTCCGGCTCCGACTGACCTTCTGGACCGCTTTTAGCGAGGACCGAATCAGAAACGGAGTGAAAAAGATTATGAAATCGCGCAACACAACCACCCAGGTTCGACTCGACACATTTTTCAAGGTGACGTCAACAACGCCCAAACGCAAGCTGGACGATCAGAAAGAAAACGAAAAGAAAAAGTCGAAAAAAGCAACAACAGGCAGCGCTCGCAAGGCACTCAGATGAGCGGCAAAATACTCAAACTTGACAAATGACACTCAATCTCAATGCTCTTTGATCTGCATCTGCATTCTTTGCCCATGTGTACATTTCTCTCGCCTTTGAATCAAATTCAAATAAAAACTAATCTGCTCCTACTGGCTGGCAGACTGCTCGAGCGCGAATAGGATGTGACTATCTTATGAGCGAACAACGGGACAAGCACGACAGCGTGTTTAAATTTCAAAAGGACAGACATGAGCGGCAGCGATCAAGCGAGCAATTCAAGCAAAGGCGGTTTGCAAGTGAGAAACAGACTGGCCAGTCGATAATCGTTCGAACTTTTAATTTGACCTCTCAGCTATGGGAGCAGAAAGTGCTCAAGTCCGAGCTCGAGTCGCTCAAGCCAAATCGAAGGGTTTACGTCAAACAGGGCAATTCGTTTGTCTTTTTCAAAAGCAGCCAAATTGAAGCCTTGTCTCGAACTAAAGGTAAAACTCGCATTCTTTCAAAGTCCAATTCGAAGCGAATAAGCCAAACGAACTTCAAGCGCGCATTCAAGAGCTCGAGAAGAAATAAACATTTGTCCGCTCTCTTGTTTCATCTTTGTCTATTCTGACTTTTGCGGCGGCCAAGGGACAGAAAGGGCTCAACCCAAGACGAGCATTCGTCTCAGTCGCTTCTGAATTGATGAACGCTTGATTGCTGGCTGCGGCTCGAGTCAAAACAGACTTTGCCTTTTCCTTTCAATCGATTATTTCCACGGGCATAATTTATTCTGGCATCGGAGGATAAAAAGAGCCCGGTCGGTCGAGTGTGTGTGTTTCAGGAGCAATGAGCAGCGTCCGGATATTGATTCCGATGGCCGTGATGGTTGTGGCCGCGTTCGCCCTCGACTACAAGCAGTATTCGTTCAAGATTTCGCAGACGTCAGAAAAGCTGTACGCAAAGCTCAAGTCGAAATGCGAGTCAGACAACTGCGGCCACCAGAGCGAACCAGAGAAGAGCAACTGCATTCTGAAATGCCTCTCGGACAAGTGCTTTAGTCAAATATACGCACACGACCGGTTGGAGTTGGGCGAGTTCGATCAGCGAATCATGTCGTTCAAAGGATGCATGCAAAATCTAAAACTCATTTAAAATTGTATTCAATGTTTAACAAAAAAGAAGAAAAGAATAAAATCGGAGGCTTGATGGCCGCGGCGCAGCAAGCAATTAATCTGCAACACGTTTGAGAGCGATGTCAGCCAGGCCCAGCAGCTTGTTGTCCTCATTTAGAGCAGAGCGGTCGGGTTCTGAAACCTGCTTGGCCGTCTCGTTGACCGTATTCTCGTTGGCCGTATTCTCGTCATTGGCGAAGTATTTAAAGCGCTTGGAGGGAGGCAGACTTCGCTTGTCAAATGTAACCGGTTCGCTGGTGCTAGTCGCTGATTGCTCTTGCTTTTTGCTTTCTCCACTCTCACTTGGCTCTAGTCTTTCAAGGGCGAGCAATCGACCCTCTGGAGTCGGGCAGGCTTGATCCTTGGGCGCAGGCAGCTCTTGTTTGGCATGATGGCGCTTTTTATGAATCTTGGCAAACAAACAAAAAAAAAAGAATGCGTGAGTGCAGTCGAATTGAAGGCGACAGGCTCAGAACTGAGCATTTAGTAGCAAGTATTGGGCATTAACTAACAAGCCTTGCATCCACTTACCTTGAGTGTGCTGCTCTGGGCAGTTGCGTACTCACAAAATGAGCACTTGAACGGTTTCTCGCCGGTGTGCACTCGAATGTGAACTTTCAAATGACTCCGCTCTACTGTGGCGTAGTTGCACTCGTGGCACTTGAACGGCTTTATTCCGGTGTGTTTAGCGAAATGCTTGGTTAGATGAATTTTCTGGTTGAAAGCCGCTTTGCATATTTGACAGAGGAAGGCGAGCTCTTTGGATCTTTTCTTGCGTCGCTCCTTGGCCAGCAGCTTGTCCGACTCGTTCTCTTTGCTTTCACTCTCTTTGCTCCAATCGAGCTCAGTCTGCAGTTTTCTCGTCGAATGTCGCACTTGACTCTGCTTGCTCGAGTCGGACGTCTGAGAGCTGTCCTCTTCGCCCGATTGGCATGGCGTCGTCGCTTTGCGAGGCGTCATCTTTTCGTCTTTGGACAGCCGTCTGCCACTAGACTGTGCTTCGGACTTGAACGACGACATGACATCGATTAAGATTTCTTTCTGAATGTTGACACTCTCGTCCAGTTGGCCGTGATTTGTTGCCGAGCAGCGACTTCGATCGCCCTCTGTCGAGCTCATACTGTCCTCGAATATGCTCAGACTGTGGTCTCGTTGCGCATGCTGGAGTAGATTGAATGCGCTCGAAAAGTTCTCAAAGCAGTTGACGCATTTCATCAACGAGTCTAAAGCGCAGGTTAGTTGACAGCGAGCGACCGTTAGCGGTGTCGGTTTACCGTTCTGGCCGGCACAAGCGCTCTTGTGGTTTATGAACAGGAGGATATCGGCGAGAAGAAACTCGGACGAGCACGCACCACATTTTATGGTGTCGGGGTTGGTTGAAGCGGCTGCAAGAACGAAATGAGCGAGTGCGACAAAGAGATGCGCTTTTGGCTACCTTTTTCCTCGACTGCGCTCTTCTGATTCATCTGTTGCTCGTTTCCTGTTTTGCTCGGGCTAGACTCACTATTTGCAAGCTCGCCTATCTATTTACAATCGACCAATTATCCGGCGCAATAAAAATGCTAATGAGAGGTAAACGCGTTTTTCGCACTCCTTCAAGCCAGAGCAATTCACATTTTCCCCTAACATAAGGTTTCAGTCCCACCTGCACTTTATTGCAGATACGCGCAAGTTGGATTTGCCACAGATCGCGTTTCTCATTTCTCCTCGCTCGTTTCGTCTAAATCTAACTTGACAGCGCCCATCTCTTCCTTGCCACCGGCTTTTCAACTTGTTTATTTTCTTTTTGTCTCGCAATTAAAAATTTTTGTAGAAAAAGAGCGTGTGAGAGATTAATTGACTGCGCGAACATGCTCTGCGTTTAAAACTCGGCTCATTCTAGACGTTCAAGCCGTGAAAGGCGCCACTGTCGCTCAGTGCGCCACTTTTGATGTAAGCGAACGTGCGCTTCAGCTTTCTGTGGTTCACCTCGTTTATGGTGCTGGCGTCCGCCTCTTCGTAGTCCTTTTTGATCTTTTCGATCAGCTCGTTGAGAAGCTCTTTGGTGACCTTGTGGAGCAAGAGTTCAGCAACAGCAAGCAATCAAGAGCTCTCAGGAGCCTACCAGAGAGTTGTTGGCCTTGAAGAAATACAAATAATGACTTAGAATGTCGATGTTGAGCTCGAGCTGCGCGTTGGTGTCCACGCACTGAGCTGCAAGTTTGACGCACTTTTTCAGGCAGTCAAAGACCTTTTTCTCGTCTCGCAGCTGTTCAGGCCATTTGAACTCTAGAATTAGGACGGCCGGATTAGGCTTGTCTGTAGCTTACCGAGGTTCCGTCGGCACGATCCGCACAGTTCCAGAACAGATTGGTGCACAAGGCCACTGCTCGGCACTGGTCCGGTTTCTTTAACAATTGCGCAGCGCGAGTGACGCAGTTCTGTCGCAGCGAGTCGCAGTTCTCCTGACTGAACGTTGGCAAAATTCTTTGACAAGTGGCCAGAACGAGGCTGATGGCGCCCAGCTGATCGAGCGCAATGTTCTCGTCGTACAGTGTGATCGCCTGTGAACCAAGTGAAACTGAAGGTCGAAAGATTGGCAAACTGGCCATGCAGACTCACCTGACTGATGAACTCGTATTTCATGTCTTCGCAGTTCTCGTAGTTGACGTCGCTGATTATCTGCGCTCCTTGTAAGAAGAGACGAAAGGCGAGTTCGGCGGGCAGCTCAGCCTTGAGCAGCGCGTTTATGTTCTGGAATGAGAAGCGGAATATCTTGTCGCATTTTTTCGACCATTTCTCGTCGCTCTGCGCGTTCTGCTTGTAGTCGTTGGCCAGCCGAAAGCATTTGAACACGATCGGCGGAATGGTGAATCGGATGCGATCCTTGCCCGAGTTGGCCATCAGCTTGCGAATCGAGTTTATCAACAAGAACTGCGAGTCTAGATCGTCCGAGTGCATTAGATGCAGCAGCCGAGCGACCAGAGTCTGCTCCTCCACAAAGTCTTCTTCGTCCTCCTCGTAGTCGGCCGGCTTGTCCTTCGAGTCCTCGATCAACGGACTGATCAGCTGAATGAGGCTCTCGGCGCTCTCGGCCGAGTCGATCAAAGTTTCGTTTTCGAGCGCATCGGTCACCAGATAGCGGCAAATGCTCTTTCGACCGGCGTAGTCCAAATGCTCGCAGAGCGACGCGAAATGCTTCACCTCCAACAGCTTGAGTATGTTGCTGTAGTGATCGACCGGAATTTTGAGCATTTTGATCAGCTCCTTGGACAGCGGCGAGTGGTTCTGAATGTGGTCCAGGTTGATGTTGTTTAGAATGGTCTCGGTAATCTCCAGAATGCGATCAACGTGCGACAGCTCTTCCGGGTAGCATTTGACAGCCAGATTGAGCAGTGTCGAATGAAGCGCCACAATGTCTTGATTGGGCATGTTCGGTCGGCTCTAAAGTTCACAGCAATCGTTCGGATGCGCTTGTTGCCTTTTATCTCCACAGAACTTACTTTGACCACTTCGGCGATCTCGTTCGAGAATATGTCAAACACCTTGGGCTCTTCCGCGCTCTTGTTCTCGTCGATTTGCTCTTTGCGTTTTACCAGTCTTTGAGCCGAATGAAAGAGTTATTTGGGCGGGCGCGATTTGTTGAAGAATTACCGGTCGACAAGCGAGACGAATATGTTTTTGATGTTGACCTCTTCGTTGAGCTCGGCGCAGGCGCGCAAAAACGTCTGCAGCGAGCTGATGTGGAACTCGTCCGGAAACACTTGAATTATGCACTCCATGAGATACTCTTGCGCGATGGGGTCGTTGCAGTTGACAATCTGCTCGATGATCTTCTCCAGCACAACTGAGCTGTACAGGTCGACGTTGATGGTCTCAAGCTGCGACAGCCTGACCAGATTGGTGCCGACCAACAGACGCAGCTCGCGTCTTTCCTGCTCTCTCTTCTCTTTCATTCTGCAATAGACCAAGTGGCAGACCAGTGTCAGGTCTTAGTCGACTCAGCTCTCACCTTGTGTGGCCCTGGTACTGCATTCGCACCCAGAGCTTGTTCATTTCGGAAAAGTTCAGCAGAATGAAATCGATCGAGTCGTTTATGTCGCCGTCGTCGCTAGATAGCAATTGGCTTGCATTTAAACAATCTGGCTCGGAGCAGGTCTGCGCCACTCACTTGGGGTCGGTGCCTGGCATCGTGTCGGGCAACAGGTTCTTGGTGCACTGCAGCAAGTAATTGCGAAGGAAGAGTCCTCGCAGTGGATGCTGCACGCCGCGGCACATCTCGACCAGATCGCGCAGGATCACTTTGCGCGAGTAGGCGTTGATTCGGATGTAGACGGTGCCCACAGTGATCAGCAAGTACCTTTTCAATGATCATTCTTTGTTCAACGCGGCGTTCGCTGGAACAATTCTCACATGCGCGGGATGATGTTGGGCGTGTACTGGACCACTTCGTACAGATCGTCGTACTTGAGGCCTTTTTGAAACTCGTCCAACATGAACGTTTCCAAATGTCTCAGCTCGTCGGACACTTCCATGTCTTTTTTGTATCTCATTCTCAAACGAGCAGAAAAGAGGTCCCTGTTGGCTCAAGCTTACACAACTCGTAGTAGCTCTTTGGTGACAGAGACAGCTGAACGTCAGTGTTGCCAATTCTGGCCGTGTTGCTCAGCTTGTTGAGCATATTGGCCGCATGGCGAATGCCTTCGACCAAGTCGATTTTGTCCTTGGCGTTTAGAGTCAGCGATTTGAAACAGATCAAATTGACCATTCAACTTACCAGCGCTTTTTTCATCATCAGAGCGTCGGTTTTAATCGCCGCTCGCACTTCCTGAACTTGCTTGTCCTGGACGGCGCCCAACGAGCCGCCGGTGGCATTATTTGTCGGAGCCTATTGCGTGTTGAAGCATTAGCAGTTTTCATAGATTTTCAAAGAGAACAGGCCACACCATGAACAGCAGCAGAACAGAACAATCTAAACTGGCTCTAGCTAAAGAGTGGAATGGCAGTCAAGTCGCTCAGTGAGCAGTGAAAGGAAAATGTTTGCAATGGCCGATTAGAGCCATCCGGTTGAGAAGAGAAAGTCTCAAGGAAAGGTAGACGGTTGTGTATTTGAACAGACTGAACAGATTTGAGGTGACGATTGACAACAAGGCGCACAACGCGAGGTAAAAGCAAACAAGCAGCTAGCACATGACTGACTTGGCGCCTAAAAGGATTTTATTTTTATTTGCTTCATTCTGGACATGCTCTTGCGCTTCTCTCGCTTCTGCTCTCTCTCCTCCATTTTGCGCTGCTTCTCCGGATCGCTCTCGTTCATTATCTTCTCCTTGTCGGCGCGTCGCTTTTCCTCTTTGCGGAGCATGGCCGCCTCTTGACGCTGCTTGTGCGTAAGCTTGATGAACTGCTCGGCGACTTCTTTTCTCTTCTTGACCGCCTTCAGCTTGGCCTCCTTGCTCAGTCTGACGCGGGCCACTTTGTCGATCAGATAGAGAATGAGCTGAAACGCGGGCTGCATGTTCTCCATGTCGCTCTTGCTCGTTCTGAAGCTGCTCTCCGACACGTTCAGGCAGACCAACATGATCGAGCGGCTCTTGGGCAGACCATTGCTGGTGCTTATCTCGTTGCTCGATGCGGACGCATTCTCGTCGATCGATTGAGTTCGAAAGCCGATATGCTGGTCCGAGACAACCATGTACTCGACCATGTCGGGATGTTTGTTCAAAAAGGCGCAGACTTTTGAGTCGAGCACTGCGTTGGGCACTTCGCTCAACTCATTTATGAGAACAAATTTTGACTGAATCTCGTCGCTGAGCAGTTCGCTGAAGCGCGCATCGCCCATAGCGGCCGAGAAAGATGAGAGCTTCTTTATCGAGCAGTAGGTGTCCAGATCCTGAAAGTCGTTTGTCAGCTGCTGAGAGATTTTCTTTTTGGCCAGGCAGAATACAAAGTTGTCGAGCACGTCCGTTTGGTATTCAACACTGACCAGAATTTGGTCGCACTTTGGCTTGAGCAGCTGGAACACGGTGCCCATGAGGAAGTCTTGCCGCTTGACCAAGTTCAACTGGACCAGCATTCCGTCGCAATATTGCCTGCCCGTGCACCACAGGGCATACGAGTTGTCCGAGTCCTTGACGAACACGCCGCTTTCCCTGGCCTGAGCCAGCGCGCTTATGTCCGCTGTTTGTCCGTCGTCTCCGACCAGACTGAAATTTCTCTCCAGCAGCTCTCGGTGAGAGTTGTACCAGGCGTGCAGCAGGCCACTGTTCACTGTCTTGCCGTAGAAATAGTTGAACGCGTAGAGGAGAACGAGTCCCAGAACGATCAGCTCGTAAATGTAATTCTGCCAGTTGTTGTTGGCGAGCAGGTGCTTCGGAACGTCGGCGATCTTGAGCTTTGGCATCTGCGCCTTTTCATCGGCCTCTTTGCTGCTTGCGGCCATCGGCTTTGCAGTGCTGCTCGCCGCGCCTTTTGCCTCAAGGCCTTCAAATTCCTCGTCGTCCACCAGATGCTCGAACTCTTCCTCGTCCATGTCGTCATCGACAAACTTGGCCGCCTTTTTCTCGTCTCTGCTGCCCTTTTTGACTGGCTGAGATTGCTGCTGGTCGAGTTTCACATCAGGCACCTCGCCTCGCGCGTCTTCATCGTCGCCGGCGTGTATCTCTTCTTCTGGCTGGACTTGCTCGTCGGAAAAGTCAAACTCGCTAAAGTCATCTTGCTGAGCGGTGAATGCAAGACCTGCGAGTGTCAACAGCAAAACTAGCCAGACAAATCTCATTTGGCAGCTTATTGCGAAGTAATCTCTAAAAAAGGCTGCTAATCGAGTTGTGAAGGGTCAGCTAATGTGGCAGGATTGTGAGGCCTATGGAGGGTCACACCTTATCTTGCCACTACACGTAAGCACATATGCGCACACACAAGCAGAGATAGTCTGCAACGCAGATATAAAGTCAAAGACGAAAAGAGAGGCCGAAAAGGCGTTCGGTCGCGTTTATCTAACCATTATGGACCTTTAGAAGCAGCTTGCTGCATGATGACTGGTACACTTTGAAATGCGCGTGCACAACCAACCTGACATGGAGAGCATCCAGTTTGCAAGCGAACACGGCGAGTCCGGTCAAATGTTAACATTGATCTAATAATTCGCTTTGCGTGCAAGTATTCAACTCCACGAGCGCGCCCGAACCTCACTCGGATCAGTAAGAAGCCTTTTTTCCAGAGGTCCACTCAAACATGGTAAACACCGAACCAATCCAAGTTCTCTTGCAATCCATCCATCTCAGTCCTTGTCCAGCCCCAGAACGAGCACATTGAGCTTCACCGCAAGCGCCACGGCTTTCGATTCGATTACCATGAGAGAAAGTAAGCAGCATCTCGGCCAATCAAGATGCACAAGATAATAAAAAATAAATTGCTTTCTAAAGGCGAAAGAGAGAGAGCCGTTTGGCTCACACCATGTCGATGAAGGCCAAGAAGCTGAGAGGCATCAAGGCGAAGCTGTTCAACAAGCAGAGACACTCTGAAAAGGTGCAGATGAAGAAGACGCTGAAAATGCACGAGGAAAAGCAGACGAAGCAGAGAGCGCCCGAGAACGTGCAAGAGGGCGCAGTGCCGGCCTATCTGTTGGACCGAGAAAAGCAAAATCGGGCCAAGGTGCTCTCGAATATGATCAAGCAAAAGCGAAAGGAAAAGGCCGGCAAGTGGGAGGTACCCATGCCCAAAGTGAAGGCGGTCAGCGACTCTGAGGTCTTCAAGGTGCTCAAGACCGGAAAGAAGAACAGTAAGCGTGCGCCCATTTTCGAAATAAATCCTACGCGCCTAATGCGATGCTACGTGCAGACAAGGCCTGGAAACGAATGGTGACCAAGGCGACCTTTGTCGGCGAGAACTTCACTCGCAAGCCGCCCAAGTTCGAGCGCTTCATTCGTCCGATGGGCCTGAGATACAACAAGGCACACGTGACACACCCGGAGCTGAAGGCCACCTTTCAGCTGCCGATTATCGGCGTCAAAAAGAATCCCAGCTCGCCTCTGTTCACTTCGCTTGGCGTGTTGACCAAGGGCACCATAATCGAGGTGAACATCAGCGAGCTCGGTCTCGTCACTCAGGGCGGAAAGGTCGTGTGGGGAAAGTACGCGCAGATTACCAACAATCCAGAGAACGATGGATGTGTGAACGCCGTTTTGCTTGTCTAGTTTGTTTGCTAGCCGTTGTTGTAGAATATGAATAAAAATGAGCCAAAACTGCCAGCGAGCGTTCTTTATTAGGTGATTTAGGCGAATTATTCAAAGTCTGATCGAAGAGGAGACCGGCACCGGTCAAGTGCCTTCCTTTATCTTCCACGGCTGTCGGCACATCGGACACGACTGGTTTGTCTTCTGCGATCCGTTTATCCATTTCATTATACAATGCATGTGAAAGCAGTGGGTGCACCTGCCCCACACGAGCGGGCAGTCGTCGCCCGGATATTTACAATCGTTACAGCACGAGTCGAACGGCATTCGACAAATGCCGCACGTGTCGTCGTTGGCCACCCATTTCCAGACCGCCACGCCTGTGAAGCTAAAACAAAAAGCAACTCTCACAGACCGAATTCAAGTTTGAGCGAGCCGAGCTACCTTTTGATGTTGACTTTCATCGAACAGGCTTCAACTCACAGCTGAGACTCTCGGCTCAGAATTCAGAATGGCGCTTGCATGCACCGCATTTGACTTGAGCGAATGTTAATCTTGTTCAGACCTAATCCTGTCGGACGCGTTTGCTTTTAATTCTATTTGAGCACTGTGAAAGATTACAAATTCTCATTTTCACCCAAAGCAGCCGCCAGTTAGACCGCCTTTGTGATCACACGCTCTTCTGCACTCTAGATGTTCGCCTCCATACAAAGAGTGTTTCCGCGCCAGCTGGCCAGAGCTGCCGCTCAGACTGCGGCAGTCGCAACTCAACGAGATAGCTACACTCGCCTCGTCTCACCTGCCCTGGTGCAGGCGGCGTTCTTCTCAGATAAAAGCAATCATCAAATACACGAGCGAATAAAAGAAATGATTGGACAAAAGCCGATTGTTGTATTCATGAAAGGTAGAGCTCAAGCAAATAGCTCGAGTCAAATCGTCCGACTTGAAACTTAATTAGGCAACCCGGAGCAGCCCAGATGCGGCTTCAGTAAAGCGGTCTGCGACATACTTCGAATGCACGGCGCGAGCTTTGAGAGCTACGACGTGCTCGACGACCAAGAGCTGAGAATTGGCATAAAAGAGTTCTCCGACTGGCCCACCATCCCCCAGGTCTACTTCAAGGGCGAATTCATCGGCGGCTGTGACATAATGCTCGACATGCATCGAAGCGGTGATCTAATCGAGGAGCTCAAGCGACTCGGCATCAAATCGAAAATCGAAGACGAGACCGACACGAACGATTCAAAATAGTTTAAAACTCAACTTGATAATTAATAAACTAAGGCCCGAGCGATGCTCATTTGTAAGGTTTTGTTCTTTCCATTATTGTTGTTCGATCATGAATAGGCAAACTAGGCCGCGTGCACTTTAATATCCATAGAAACTAGGGTTAGGAAGTAAATAATCATAATTCGACGAGGGGATCAGGCCCTGTTAAAGCCAGTTGCCTAGCAACATAATATTTTGAAATTAGGGCCACCTTTAATGTTGGTCCTGTCCCGAGCTCGCTCCGTTCGGCTCTTAGCCATTCCCACTTGGCAGTTCTAACCGACTACTTTTGCCACGAGCAGCGTCGACACCAGCATCTACTCACGCAAATCAGATGCCTCAACCGGCTGCTTTTTCTTCAGCGCAATTTCTAATTGCTCACTTCTGGGAGGACTCATTTCAGCCAGCTGTGGCCTTGTTATTTGCATAACTTATCAAAATTTTGCGTCTCATTCCTCCTCCTCGTTTCTCTCGCTTTTGTGTTTTTCGTTTTTTTTTCTATTGCGTCTGCTCATTGGCTGAACGAATGACAAGGGAGAATTATTAAAATAACAACAAAACCAAAATTGTTTGAAGATTAGAAAAAAGAGATAAAGTTCGGCCAGCGAGGGATCAACAGCACCTTCGTGCCACGAATAAATGGCGATCAAGCGAAAAGGTAAGTCGACTAGCGATTGCGTGTTTGAATCAAATACGAGACAATTCGGCGTTGTTTTAGACTTTCAGAAGCTGTCCTCCACAGTGCAAGAGTTTTTGCTTAAGCTGCCCGACGAAGAGCTGAGCGCCCGACTAAGAGACAATCTGCTGCATGCGCTTCACTTCCTGCAGTCGTACTACCGCGTGCTGCAGAATCGTGACAAGAACGCCGACTCTCTGCAATGGACAATAGACCACAGCCTGAGTCCGCTCACTCCGTTCAGGGAGGCGCCGGACAAGTTCGAGTGGGAGTGGATAAGTGCGACAAGTCAAAAAATGCGCCACAGCTTGCCCAGGAGCTCTACAGACAACTTTAAATCTCTGCCTCCGATTTTGTCGGCAATCAGAGACGGCAGCCTTGAGCTCGTCCAGGCTGCGCTGAAAGAGGACGCACAGCTTGTTGCCTGTGCCGATTCGTTCAATCGCAGCTGCTTGACCTACGCAGTTCAGTTCGAGCAGGCAGACATTCTTGACTATCTTCTGGCTCTGAAGGTGGACACAAATGCATTGGCATCAGGTGACTAGAATGCTCTCGGCGTGTCGGTCTGGTCGGCAATCTCGCAACTTGCTTTAGACTCCTCTTCTCCTCTGCATCGGGCAATTTACAAGCAAAACGCTGCCATGAGCAGAACGCTGCTCGAGCACAAGGCCAACATAAACGGACAGGACACGTTCAATCGAACACCACTGCACTGGAGTGTGGTCGGACCCAGCACCGAGTGTCTTAAGCTACTGCTCGCATTCAAAGCAGACCTGACCGCCAAGGACAGGGACGGAATGACCGCGTCCATGTGGGCCTGCTATCTGGACCGGCTCGAGCACTTTAAGCTGCTGAGCGGAGCGCAAGACGAGAGCTTTCGACCGAGCGCAGAGTTCATTCTCAAGCTCGGTGTGGACAACGACGGCAAATGCTGTCTACATTGGAGTGTGCGAAAAAACGAGCCACTCGAGTGCCTTAAATACTTGCTCAGCTGTGAGACGGCCTCGATCAGGGACAAAGAGGGCAAGACGTGTCTTCACTTGGCCGCCGAACAAGGCGCCCTGCAAGCGGCCAAGCTCATCATCCAAACGGCCGGCAGCGAGCTTGTCAATGAGCTGGATCACAAAAAGCAGACGCCACTTCATCTGGCCTGTATAAACGGACACGCCCGAGTGATTAAGATCCTCATGGACTACGGTGGTGAGTTTTGATTTGAATGAATGTCTCGCTCTGTCACGTCACGTTTGCCGATTTTAAGCCGATCCCAATCTACGAGACAGTGCGGGCGCGTCCTGTTTGGACTATGTCAACAGGCGAAATCTGCTCTTCTGTCATTCGGTAATTGAGATCTGCATGCGCAAGAACGAGAAGCGCAGCCGACAAGGCTCCGAGTCGACCAATAGTCTCGGCTCTTCCCTGAACGGCAGCGACGGCTTCTTGACGCCGGCGCCTCCGACTACGCCCAAGACAACCTACTCGCGCAGCTTTCAGCATCAGCATTTGGTGCTCAGCAACGACGGACGTCCGCCACGATTTGTGAACACTTCCGGCTCGTTTACTGCCAACGAAAGTCAGAGAGGGATGAACGAAGGTCTGTCTCAAACCGCGCCGGCGAGTCTGAACGCCGCCTCTGAAAAGAGCGTCAACCTGAACCCGGTGAAGCCCTTACTTCCGTCGCCTCCGATCGGAACTCGGACACGGCCCAATTTCCGCGCCGGCTGGGGCTCCAACGAGCGAATAAACAGCGGCTCGCTGCGTTTATCGAGGGCCTCTACTCGTTCAAGCTTGGCCAGCGACGACTTGGAAAAGTACATGACTCATTTCGGAAGCGAAGAGGCCAGGAAAGGCTCCCTGGAGCCAGAAGAGCTCGTCTCCAGTGCAGTCGCAGCCAAGCCGCTGCCGCCGCCACGAGTTAACTCGTCGGGCTCGACGAACGCGTTCAGACAGCGCTCGGGACGCTCACAAGACAACTTTGCCTCAAGCCAGTCCTACGACTCGTCTCCGAATCGAGTTCCTCCGCCGGTCAAGGTAAGCTCGACCACTCCAGCCGCCAGTGCCAATATCTAAACCAGAATCGAATGCATAGCCGAGGAAAAGCTCTTCGCTTGTGAGTCTGACCAGTGCCAATTCAGACGCCCAATTTCAATCTCACAAATTAGCCAACCAGATCGACTTTGATTGTAAGCCAATTGAATTCGAACTGACTTCACCAAGTGTTAACGTCAATTGTGTGCGCGAAGCTATTGCAGGCAAAACGAGAAGCATGGCGACCTTGAGTGTCGAGGACGTGTCAGACGACGAGCAGAGCATCACGTCTGTCAAAGGAGAAGGCCTGGCCAGTGACCTCTCCGACAACGAGACAAGAGACTTGAGCGACAGCAAACTGCACGTGAAATTGTTCGGCAAAGCGAGCGAGTTCGAGTCCAAGCCGCGTCCAAACACGCCCATGGACGTTCGGGCATTCGACTCTTTAAAGCCGCATCGGACAGAGGATCTAAACGGCAGCGCGGGAGTGCGTGCGGCCAAAATGAACCAAACGGGCGACAATCGAGTTATATCCACCCGGTTCAATGAGTGGGAGCCGGTCAGCAAGCCGATACTCAATGGCAGTCTGGACAGACAAAAGTCGCCGTCGAAGAGTCGACAGCCAGGCTCGAGCTTTCTCAGCACCGAGTCTTCGCCCCGGCAGCCAAGTGGACGACAGGCCGCCACCTCTGGTCACATGAACCAGCGCTCGCCTCAGCATTCAATGACCTATCATCACCAGCAGTCGTTGAACACTTCGAACGAGAGCTTGTCGGCAAACTTGGATCTCACCGTCTCTGGCCTCAAGCTGGGCAAAAAGGAGCAGGCGATGGGCACCAACCGGTTGGACTCGGGCCTAGTCAGCTCCAAGCCTTATGTGAGAAGGCTTCAGCCGCTGGACAAGAACGAGCTGATGGTGCCTTCTGGCTCGGAGAGTCAATTTCTTCGCCACAAATCGTAAGGCTCTCAGAGCTTTCAGCTCTAATCAGAATTGAATCTTAAATTGAACAAAATGACAGATCAAAGCCGGCCGCCGACCGAAAGAGACTAGAACCGATCAAGAACGGGCCAGCAACATCGACAGGAGCAGTTGATTCAAACTTGAGTCAAATAGAAACGGATCTACAACGAAGCATTGGCAACGAGGAGGATCGCAGCATCAGCGAGAACACTTGGTCTTCGGACAAGCCGCCATTTGCCAGTCAACATCTCATCCAAAGCTCCAAGTTCAAGAAAGTGAGCTGAATTGTGCACTTGGGTTCGTGTAAACAAAACTCTTCACCGATTCGTTCACAGTCGAACAAGAGCCAGAAAAATCGAAAATTCATTGAGCCCATCGGCAGCATAGATCCAGGCGACGCAATAAAAATGTGATCGGCCGATTGGCTCCTGGACCATTGTAAATAGTTGTACAGCCACAGCAAAGAGTCTTTACGGTTACAAGATAGAAGCTTTCAGTTCAATCAGAGCCAGTCGAGTTCGCCTCGCATCTCACTCTCAGACCATTTCTATTCTTTTTCGGCTTAATCTCAAACGCTTTTGTTTTCGATTTAGTTTTATTCGTTAGAATGGCGATTTAAAAAAAATACAATCAAAAGTCTAAAACAAGTGTAACAGCATTGAGGAAAATAATTGTGGACACGAACAATTTACAGAGCAGCCAGATGGGAGAGCGAGAGGCCTATACACAGTCAAAGGAAGTTGGCAGAGATGCGGTCAGACCAACGATTCGAGGTTGCTAGAGCTGCTGCTGCGGCTGCTCGAGTTGCTGCCGCAAGACGAGCTTCGCTTGAGCTTCATGAACGACGACGAGGACGACGAGGAAGAAGTGTTGAGCAATGGCGCGTAGTCGTTCTCTACGCAGCCTTTCCTCGCGCGTCGCAGGCCAATGAAATAATCGATCACCTTCTGGCTGAACTGATTGGCTGCCTGAGTGGGTCGGCCTTTGCTCGACTTGATATTGCTTGGGTTCAGAGATTTGCTGGCCACCTCCAGAGCCTTCTTTTCTCTTAGCTCATTTTCCAATCGAGTTTCCAGAGCGATCAAGCGCTTGAGAACCGCTTCTTCTATGGCAGCTCGTTGGGCGTTCTCTTTTGAGCATTTGTCTCGTGACGTGGCGTTCACCGTTGTTGTTCTTGTCTTTACCACAACTGCCTGGCGAGCTGTGCATTTCTTGGCTCGAGTTGCCTGCGCAGTCGACTCGTGTGACTTTTGATAAAACTTGGCGGCGATTTGCTTCTGACGTTCGACTGCTCTCGGATTGGGCTGAAAAGTGACCAGCTTTCGAATGACAAACTCGCACTCGGTACGGCTGCTCAATGAGCGCCAACTGGCCAGTTTGGCTTGAATGCTCGCCGAGGAGTGGACGATGCTCTCGACGCCGTTGGCCATTTCAAAGAGACGATACGACTTGCACTGCTTGAGTCCTAGCCGGTCCAGAGCTGCCTTGATCAGCTCGGCTCCGGTCTGCTCAGCAAACAGCTCGACTGTAATCGACTGTTCGCCCAGGCGCACGGGCACTTGGAGTGCGACGCGTTTCTCGACGCCAAATTCGCTCATGTTCAACACGGTAGAGTCCATTATTGAATTGACTGCTTTGCTTGATTGCTATTTATAAGTCGATGATTGTCAACGATTGATGAATCCTGATCTATTCGACTGGTTGCTTAAATAGCAAGATTGATTTCTAAAAGAGAGAAACGTGTCATTTAGTGACCAGCTGATAATCAACTAATTCAATTAAGGCTCATTTAGAGGCAAAGAAAGGAAGCAAGTGAAAGACAGGCAAAGAGAGAGAGTGAAAAAAGAGCTGACGAATGTTTAGCAGAGACGCACACATGCGAACGGCGAACACCTCGAGGAAGCCAGGCGTAAACAGATCGATTAGATCACGAGGTCAGATTTGACGCTGCTGTTCCTATTCTTGGGCGCGTTTACATTAAAATTTTCACTTTGTGTCAAAGTTTCGAGCCAACCTCAGATGCACTGTTTACTTTTTCGACTCGATTCGCAGTGAAACGCCTCACAGAGATGGCCAACAGCCCACGTGCAGGTGGCAGTTGAGAGGCCGCAAATATTTGCGAATGACTCAACAACAAGTGCGGCTCTCGATTCGATGAGTCGACCACGATCGACATTGTTTGCTTACGTCACCGTGCTCATCATCGAGCTTCAGTGTTATCTTTGCCATCGAGCTGCTGCTGCTGCTGCTGCTGCTGTCACCAGACACGTCCAAACCGTGCACACACACACACACAGGTTCAATTGGCATCGAGTTTAAATACCTGAGCACCGGCTAATGGTCGGCCAATAAATGCGACTGAAAGCCGAGCTAAATGCACTCTGCCAAAATGACCGGACTGAGCTAATCGATGCATTGACTAGAAAAGATAAAGCGCCGCGGACAATTGTGCGAGAGAGCTCCGAACAGATTGGACCATAAAAGGCCTTCAATCGTCCATGTGACTTGTATATCTGTGTCCGTAGACCATAAACGCCTTAGCGCATGAATTAATTCATTCGGCGCAGGAAATGAGAATCGAAAAATGTCTCGTCTTTCGCTCTAAACCGGCTCGGCCTGTGATGTGAAATAAATAGAAAATTTCTCTCTTTCTCCTTTATTGTATGTGCAGAAAGGAAACAAATGCCGCTGGCCGTCGAGGCGGCGCACTTCAACTTAATTAGACTCGACTCGCCAACTCGTGGCTCGAGATGAGCATCCTAGGCCTAGAGAGCAGTGAGCTCATGTCCATCTGCAAGCGTGCACAATTCATATTTATAGGTCAGCGAATGGTGCGAGCGGCGAAATGTATGACGGCTTAGCCAATTGGTGCGAATGTTTGCCATTGCTGGCGAGACGCGGAAAGAGAGAGGCAAAGTCACATCCGAGTAGAATTGACGAGCCTCACCTGTGGAAAGATTAGCGCAAGTGGCCGGCCGAGTGAACGGACGTGTAAATGTGCGATCTGCTTGTTCGTCTCTGCCTCATTTGCTTGTATTCGTATTCTATTCAGCTCTGGCTATGCTGGACGCGTCACCTTCCAGCGCTGATCGCATAACTAATATTTAAAAGCGCATTCATTAGACATGATTGTTATTTGTTTTTGATTCTGCTCGCATATCCAGCAGGCCGCACTCTACGCCAGGCAGTTTAATTAATTGCCTCTAATCACCGTTTCCTTATTTTCATTCAATTTAACTCGTCTCATATCTGACAAAATCATCATTGTCAAACGCTCGCTCCTATTCATTCGTGCTCGTGTTTAACGCTGCATTTAATTCGCTGCGCGCTTCTTCTTCTTCTCCCATCGCAAATATGTTTGTTCGTGTCGCAGCCGAAATCTTGCCCAAGCGACACATCTCTTTTGAGTTAGTTTGTTTATTCCGAAGCAAAAGTGTCAGAGAAGTTTGAGCTCTACTGCTAACAAAGCTCTCTGCAGGCCCAATGATCTAAACTCATGCTACGGAGCAGCGGATGGTCTACAGACTAACACAGGAATTCGAATCGGTGACGATTTAACACATCTAACGAGCCAGTCAGAGAATAGGACCGCTCACTAATTGGTGCCGTAATTAAGCAACTCAAAAGACAGTGTCCAAGACAAACTCGGGCAGCATCTCCAACAGTGTGGGCTGTGTATCTCTGATGTTCCTCTCCCACTCGTGGTCTTTTGACCAGAACTCGCTCTTCATGTCGTTCACATATCTCACTATGTTGGGACACTCTTCTAAACGATTGCGTAAACAGCGTCTTAGAAGAGATGCGATTCGCCAATCAAACGTCTGCTCGCCTACTTTTCACTATTTCGCTCAATTCGCCGCAGTTCTGGAACACGAATATGGCAACGAGGCCGAAGAGAGCAGCGTCCTCGCTGCACACTGTTGGCCCTCCGAGGAACTTGCGCTTCTCCAAGATCACATCGATCGCCTTTTTGAATTGAAGCAAATTAGTCCAGCGCACCAGAGACCTATTGGCTCACCTGCAGATCTTTTCGTGCGATTTCGTACACTTTCAAGAGTTAAAATAGACTATTTCAGAGTTCAAGTCAGTCGAGATGCTATAACTCACATTCGCTCTCCGAGTGTCTTCCATATCCCTGCGCGAACGCGTATTTCTTCACCATGGCGCGTCGCATCAGCACAACCACGTAGGGAAAAGGCGGGTTCTTTGAGTAGACAAACCGCTCGAGCACGTAGCACCAGAACAAGCTCTCCTCGGCCATTTTGATCACTGCTCTGACGAGCGCTCGATCTTCACGGCTCAGGTGTTCGGACAAGTCAACTTCGAACTTTTTAGACGCCCATTCGATGATGAAATGGCTGTCGTTTATCTCCTGGCCATTGTAGGTCGCCCAGGGCAGTTTGCCTTTCTTCGACGGCTTGAAGGTGAAATCATTCTACACAATCGAGTGAATAAACTGAGTGCGCATGCAGGACATTGGAGAAGAAGATGGTTCGTACTTGGTAAGGAACGCCGGCCATCTTGAACCAGGTCTCAAGTTTGAGACAAAAAGGCGACGGTGACGGAATGTTGAAGCTCATCGTCCTCGGGAATTGATGCAGAACGACTGTGTTCGTCTGATAAGTGCTTTCGCGATTACTTTGTCGCATTTTCCTGATCCCTTTGACGGTAATGACCACCGTTAATAGAGAAGCAGCCAACTTCAACACCAGACCATTGTACACGATCGGAATCAATTTACATAGCTCGCTCGCCTGTTGGTTTGTACTCTCTGCTTGTTCTTGTACTGCTCGTTTGGCCTTCGATTAGTTTCGAGTCCGACGAGCACAGTCTGGAATTGAGTTACCTTGGAACAGCGCGAGCAAATGTTCTCGGTTTAGTACCAGCAACAGTAAGCCGGCCAGAGTCAATGCGCTTTTCAGCATTTTACTTTTCCTCGTTCGATTTCTTTAGCAACTGAGAGAATAAAAAAAAGCAAATTATAATTTATTTCTCGTTCGTTTATGCGCAAATTTGCACGTAATAAAAAAAAGCGGTTGCTGTTCTAATTTCGAAAACTCACTTCGAAAACTCAATTCACGAAAACCCACAATCTTAAGAGTGAAGCAGAGTAGAAGGGAGGGGGGAGGAGCGAGAGGAGGGCGGCTGATAAATTTGAAAGAAAAAATGTGAAAAATCGCTTTGTTGTTGATCTAATCGGCTTATCTCGCTTCAACTGATGGTTACCACGGTTTCTCAAGAGTAAAATGAACCAACGCTCAGGCGCTCTTTCTCAGCTGCTGGTCCCAGTCCGGCCAGTAGGTGCTCTTTATTCCTTCGACATAACGCGAAATTTGCGGACATTTTTCTGCGCGAAAATGAGAAAATTGAATGAAAACCGAACGAGTTTGACGAATGCGATTACCTCGAATGAACTGATTTAGCGGTCCCTTCTCGCAGTAAATGAACTGAACCAGGAAGCCGAAGAGACACGCGTCCAGATTGGATGGCTTGTCACCAAAGAAGAACTTTTTGCTGCCAAGAAAGCATTCGATGGCGGCCAAGTCCTTTCGGCCGATTTCGTAGACTTCCTCTTTACTGTGCAGTCCGTAGCCTTGCGCCTTGGATCGGGGTCCGACCCGTCGCTTGGCCACAAACAGAAACAGTTTCGGTATTCCGGACTCTTCTGTGCTCGGGTTGAAGATGAAGCGGTGCAGCACCATGCACCTAAAACGAGTCGCTTTCATTTTGCTGCCAACTGCCTCTGGGATCTGCCATTCCTACCAGAACAGACTCTCCTCGGCCATTTTCAAGAATGCTCGTTCAATCGCTTGTTCGTTTGGGCTCAGCTCGCTCGACAGATTCTTGTCGAATTTCTTGGCCAGAAATTCGATGCAAAACTGCGAGTCAGCGTGCTGTTGATTGTCGAGCTCAATCCAGGGCACTTTGCCTTTTGACGAAGTCTTCAGACCGAACTCGTTCTTGATCGGCAAATTCAAGTCAATTTGAACGGTCCAATTACTCATTTATTGTTGTTACCTTGTACTCAATTTCGGCCATGCGCAGCCTTTCCGAGCGAGTTAAAATCAAACGCAGCGGCCAAAAGAGCAAACTTGATTACCAAGTCTCAAGTTTGAGAGCGAACGGGCTCGCAGAAGGCGCCTTCGAGCCGCGTGGAAACTGATGAACGACCAGAGTCGACGGTGGATATGAAGAGCCCGATTTGCTTGAACCACCTCCCATCTTGTTTTCCGTTTATGAAAATCTTTTCTTTTGTCTCTTTTGCGAATGATGAACGAGAAATCTACTCGGCAGGTGAGTGGCTCATTTTATTTTGTTGTTGATTTAGAATTATGAATTGCCTGACTTTATCTACGGACTAAAACCAAACAGAGGAGAGTAAGAGGGGCGTTTGCACAAAGCTGCGCTTTGAATTTCGGAGAAAACGTACGCAAAGCAGAGAAAAAAGAGGCGGAGAATGACGATGCAAAAGTGCAACAGAGAGAGGGAGAAAGAGAGAGAGAAACGAGAGAGAGAGAGAGAGAGAGAGACGTGCCGGAGAGATCAACGAGAGGTTCAGTGCTTCACTGTTTGCTCCCAGTCAGGCCAGAACGTCTCCTTTATAGTCTGGTAGTGTCGCATCAAGTTCGGGCATTGTTCTTGTTGGGTTTTAGTTCGGGCTTGAGGAAATCACGAGGTGGCAATATTTACTTGTGAAATATTCATTGAAAGGTCCGTTGTCGAAGCAGACTACTTGCGCAGTCATTGAGAAGACGGTGGCGTCTTCAACACAAGGACGATCGCCGAACAAGTATTTCTTGCCGCCAATAAAGTCCTCAAGGGCCTTCAGGTCGGCCTTGCCAATCTGATAGACTGCACCAAAATGGTTTCATTTAAACCGAGACGGCAAACGCCATGTTCCCTCACTCACGTTGGTTTTTCGTGTGTTTTCCGTAGCCTTGAGTGTCGGCCGCTTTGAGAACTTTGCTGCCCAGAAACTTGAACAGCACGAATGGCATGCCGACGTCCTCGGCCCTTCCGTACCTCAGACGATGAACTACGATCGTCCTTTAAAGAAATCGACGCACTTAGGCGAGAAGCGTCCGATTACAGAGAAATTTGTTTGTTACGAACCATCGCAAGCTCTCTTCGCACATTTTGAAAAAGGCGCGAGCAATCGCTCTTTCCTGGCTGCTCAGGTGATCGGAAAGGTCTTTGCCGAGCTCGCTGCTCAAGAACTCGATGCAAAACTGCGAATCGGCCACGTCCACTCCGTTGTAGGTGATCCAAGGAAATTTGCCTTGCGCCGAGCTGTCCATGAACGTGAAATCGTTCTGTCGATTTAATTTTAACCGGCGTGAGGGTCGCGATTTGGAACTACAAGGTCTACCTCATACGGGATGTCGGCCATTCTGAGCCTGGCAAGTAGAAATTCGAATTAGATTAGAAACGTGAGATCAGGAGCTTGTTGAGTCAAGTTGAGAAGTTGAGAAGTTCACTGACCATGTTTCGAGTTTGAGACAGAACGGCGACGGGCTCGGGCATTTGGGGAAACGTGGAAACTGATGAAGAATGACCACATCGCGCGGATATGAGCGCCGCTTGCTCTCTTTGCGTCGTCTGTTGAACACTTTGAGCAGTTCGTAGGACAAGGCGAGCGCGGCTGCGGCGCCGGCGATCATCAACACCTTTCCGGACGGCTTGGGGATGCAGAGTTTCATTGTCAAATCAACAGGCTTCTTTTTCAGACGCTCTAGAACGCGCGATGCTTGTACTAATGGTGAGTCATTGCGAAATGTTGCATCATTTGCGCTGGCAGTGAAATGTTGCAAAATAAACTCGATTCGACATTATAAATTGAATGCGATAAGGCCATTGAATGCGAACTATGGAGCAACTTGAAAAAAGCGGCGGCGCCAAGTACGGCGGCTCAATAAAAGAGGCGGGCGGCTCGCTGGCTGCCAGAGCTTCGGCTGCTGAAGAAGTTTATTTCAGAAAGAAAGACCAAGAGCAGTTGGACGCAATCAGACACAAACTCCAAGAGTCAAAGCAAGCAGAGACACATCAAACTACCACAGCACACAAGTCCTAGAATTCTTCAGTCTCGCTTGATCGCTTTCTCTCTGATCACATCATTCCAGTCCGGCCAATAGTCTTGTTTTATTCGCTCATAGTATCTCATCAGATTGGGACATTTTTCTACGCAAGCAGTTCCAATTTTAACCTGATTTGACCTAGAACAAGTGCGAATAAATGCTTAACCAACCCAAAATAAACTTGTTCATTGGTCCACGGTCGTGATTGATCGCCTGGCACAGCAGACCAAACACGGCCGCGTCTTCGTTGCAGATTTGCTCGCCCATCAAGTATTTCTTTTCGCCAATGAAGTCCTCCAAAGCGGTCAAATCTTCCCTTCCGATGCTGTAGACTGTTTGAGGCGAATTGAAATGTTGGATTAGATGACAATCAGCCTTGTGTCTCAGATAAAAAAACACTCACGCTCTTCAGTAGAGTGCTTTCCGTAGCCTTGGCCATCCGCCTCTTTGAGCATCTTTCTTCCCACAATCATAAACACCAAAGGCGGGATGCCGACGTCGCCCGGCTTTCCGTGCCTGAACCGATGGACCACTCCAACCCTGATCGACGATTATAGCCAGCGTTCATTCAGAGAGAGAGAGAGAGAGAGGAAGAAAGCAAGGCTCTACTGACCATCGTAGACTCTCTTCGGTTAGCTTCAGATAGGCTCGGGCCATCGATCTCTCCACCGGTGCCAGATGAGCCGAGAGGTCTTTGTTGAAATGCTTGATGAGATGCTGGATAGAGAACTGCGAGTCACTGATCGCCTCTCCGTTCAGCTCGATCCAGGGCATTTTGCCTTTGGGCGACTTGTCCCAAATCGAGAACTCATTCTTTTGTCTCTGATTTTAGTCCTGTGATTATCGATTAGAATGAATTCGAATCAATCCACCTGGTACGGGATGCCGGCCATTCTCAGCCTTGTGTTGAACGAGTCCGTTCTTGAATAAGCACCTTTATGTCGACCAGAATGGTCAAAAAGCATTCTTACCAGGTCTCGAGTTTGAGAGGAAAAGGCGACGGGCTGGGAGCTCTGAGTCCTCGGGGAAATTGATGCAGAATTACCACATCTCTGGGCGCCGCAGTCGCCTTTCTTGCTCTTCCCGATCGTTTGAAGATTTTCATCAAGATGCCGGCGAACAGGGCTCCGCCGCCGATAATCACCAACGCCTTGTAGCCAGGCGACACACTTTCTATCATTTTTGTCAGCTCAGTCTGACGCCAGTGTGAAGCCTTTTTATTGCGAGATGTTGCAAATCAAAGTAAAGAAAAGTATTGTTTTTATTCAAGTCAATTCGAGTAAGGTGAATGCAAAAATGGTCTCGATCAAGAGAGCGATGTTTGAGCGATGGCTCGGGTCTCGTTCGAGGACGGACACTTCGGATCTGTTTGAGTTGCTTGTCGAGCAACCACTTCGTCGTAGGTTGGCGGCGGCGCGTTCGACCATTCACTGCTCGCCTCTGGTCTGTTTGTCTGCTTTTGGCGCAGTTGCAGCGTCACGTTTGTCACTTTCAGCTTTCCTGTCATTGACCAGATTTGAATGGAGACGAATTGAGCAAAAAGTAAAAGAAAAGGCTTCTCACGTCCTGGCCGTTTACTGCAAACCACGATGAAAATGATGGCGCACGTGATGCCCACGGAAAAGAACACGATCGGAAGCCTTAGAGAGATCGAAAGAGCTCGCCCTGGACTGTTCGAATGTGAATGGACGCGAAAAACTCACGCGATCCAATTTTTTGAGTCAACTTTGCAGCATGCGTCCTCCTTGCTTCTCGGATAAGTTCCTCCACAGCAGCCGTCCGAGCAGCTTTGAGAAAATCGGTTTGACAATGCAAAAGCGGTGAACCAACAAGAGAAAATCAATTACCTGACTCGTTCAACGTGGCTTTTGTTTGGCATGGACGGGAAGTAAGCGCAAGTCTGTTCGGCGGCCATCGACTTGGTCAAACTGATTTAGACTTGAGTTTCGAAGAAGAGAAGAGGAGCCAAGTGTTTACCTTCTGAATGGCCAGAACAAGGCATAGGCCCAACAAACGGGCAAGCTCCAACTTTTGCATTCTTTTCTTTTTAGCTTCGTTCGCTCGGTGAAGGCGAGAGCAATGACTTGGAGACTTTATTTGCTCAAGTCGAAAAGTTTATCGATTTTTCCTCCCTAAATGATTTATGAGCAAGTTGGCAGAAATTGCGTTCGATGTTTGCAAGCAACATTTCAGCTCGATAATGAATATGCGTCTGGCCCAGTGAGCGGATAAGAATAATTTCGACTGATTTTCGAGAGAAAATTTTAATTGGTCGCGACTAAACTACTGTGCTCGTTTTAATCGTTTTATTATAAACAGCAATAAAAGAGAAGGAGGAAGCGAGAAAGCCGTCGGCTACTCTAAAATCATCGGCATTTCGGTGCTGTATTCTGGTCAACGTCTGTTGGCAGCTCTCTGTCTAGTTGGCGTCTGCTCCAAATTTACAACATGTTCATGTTGTTGGTCAATATATTTTTCAAATAAGAAACAAAGAAAGAAAAAGGCCAGCGGTTGGAGAGAATTCAGCGAATAGAAAGAATGCGAGAAGAGATGGTAAATAAGTTGCAAATCACGAATAGAAAAGGAAATAGAATCTCTGCTATTTGCGAACCGAATGAATATGTCGAAGAGTCTAGTCTAAATCGCAATAACGCCGTAAGCCTGAAGCGAAGACAGAACCAAGTAAATAACCCAGAGAAAGACGAGGAAGGCCGACGACAAGAACTTGGGCAGAGCCGGGCCGCCCAGTTCGCCTTTGCCAAACAGCGACATGTTGCGCCTCATGAATATCAAAGTCAGACACACCAAGCTCACGAGGGTGAAAATTCCCACCGAGAATGTGAGCGAGCCAGCTTTGACAGTGAACGGAAGACCCTTTTGGTAGGAGCGCAAGCTTTAGTCGGCTAGTTTGAAAATGCAGTCCGAGCGGAGTCTTACTTGCATCTGCCAGTAAATACAAGCCAGAAACCAGGGAAGGCCGAGACCGAGCAGAATGTTGACCGAGTTACTTCCGGTGATGTTTCCTGTTTAGAGTCTCTTGAGCGATTGTTGAATCAGACTGAATGGGCAGTTTGCTTACCGATCGCATTGTCAGCGGTCTTTTCGTTTTGCGCTGCGATCTTGCTGGCAAACGTGTCTGGCAAGCTGGTGCCCAGCGCGACAAATCTTAATTAGAACTTGAATTAGCCGACGTTGTTATGGCCGATTTGAGTAATGCTGGTCGCTTACGAAATAGCGGTGATCGAGTCCTTGAGGCCTACAAGACAGCCGAATATGGCGGCCGCGTCGCCCACAATCGCAGTGACGACACCAATGACGACCAGCGAGCAGAAGAAGCACAGCCAGCCTCCCCAGATGTGCGGCGGAGGCAGAAAGGCGAACATCACTTTCCAGGGAAAGGCGAGAAAATGCATAAAGTAGTCGAACGGCTTGGCGCTTTCAATGTCGCCGCCGTTGACGTTCATGGCCTCCTGGAACTGTTGAGACCAGCCTTTGTTCACAACGCTGATGGCATCCAAGTCGGCGTTGACCATGTTGGCCATGCGGTTGGCGATTATCTGCAGGTCGTCGTCGTTGATTATGGTCACCACCGTCTTCCACACGCGTGCCAATCTAACTCCGCCTCGAGGATCGAACAGTTCAATTGAAAAACTCTCGTCTTTCTCCGCAGTTTGATCTTAATTGTCAATTCATAAGCTCAGAGCCGGCCGAAGCGAGCAGATCGATTGAAACAAGCAAATTACCGTCGATGATTGTGATTGGAATGGTTTTGGACATTTCACCGTGTTTGAATTCGAGAATTCCTTCCTTGCCTGATCCAAGCCGGTTAGTTCACTTGGCAGCTTGGCAACAAGTGAATTGGGCCACCTACCGACATAGTCCTGACCGGCCTTGGCGTTTATATCAGACGTCTTGTAGCCGATTGACACTTGTCCGTCGGCTCCGTTCTTGCGTTGAACTGTCACTTCGAATGTGCCAACCGACTCTTTGACCACATACACGGGCTGGCTGAACTCGACCTCGCCGGGCTCTGAACGTTCGATCGATGAGGCGAGCGAACGACACCAGAAGGGCGGTTGGCTTACCGTCGTCGTCGATTATTGTGACCATGCAAATTGCTTTGTGGCCGAGAAGCACGTTCGGCTGCTCTCCGTAGAGTGAGAGCTTGACGAAAAACGTCTCGTCCGGCTCCCATTGATTGTCATCGATTATGGTCACGTCCAGCGGCAAGAATCTCTGTCCAGCGACCATGGTCAGAACTTCGTTTATTTCGTTGTAATCTTCGCCCGCTTCGGCGGTGCCGTCTATGGTCTCCACTCTTTAATTGGCGATAATTAAACTCGAGCGTCGTCAAACAACAACAACAACAATGAGATCAAGTTGGCGTACTTGAATGTGACGTCTTGGTCAAGTTTGCCGTATCGTTCGATTATGATTCGGCAGACTTGTTCGTTCTCGAGCACGGCATAGGAGGAAGCGGCGAATTCGACCACCGACTTGCGGCCGTTGTCCGACAAGTCTTTCATCTCTGGAGCGTGAAGGGCTAGACCGATGGCCGCATTGGCGTCCTCACCACCCTCATCATTAGTTAAGAGCTAAACGGTACGAAGCAGCGACAGAAGCGAACAGCGGAATAGCGAATCACAATATTTTGATTTCAGGGAGGGGTGGGACTCTGTCCTACCTTGCTCAAGTGCGGTGGCAGCTCAAGCTCATTCCTTTTGCCGCCTGTCAGATGACGAACGCCGCTGATTCTGTAGTGAATGCGGCTCTTTTCTTTTGCTCTCAGGATTTTGGCCGCCATCAGCTTGGCCTTCTCGTCCTCGGTTATGTCCGAGCGATTTCCAATTTCCTTGTTTTCAGGCGAGTTAGATTAGGCGGCCCGGTCGAGCGAGTGCATTCGGCCCTGTACCTTGTTGTATTGAAGCACTTCTTCGGCGCTCACAATCGGATCTTCGAACAGCTTCTTTCGCTGCCAAACAGCTATTCAATCGACCGTTTAAAAATCGAAATGCGACTTGAAGATGGAAATCGACTCACAGAGCTTAGACAGGCTGTCCAGCTGGTTTGTTTCCTCTCCTTTGTCTTTTTTAGATTTCAGGAAGAAATTCTTCTCGACCATGAACGAGTTCATGACCAGAATGGGAAAGCCGAGAAAGGTGATGGTCGCTTCCCAGAGAGTCACTTCGTCGGGCGTGATCACGACCAAAACGATAAAGAGCCAAATGTAGGAGAGCACCGACCAAGTGGCGGTTGTGAGAAACACTATGAAGCGCATTTTTCAGACTGTTGGTCACAGATGCGCTCATCGGAAATACTTTACCATTCAAGTTTTTGATGCGGCGAACTTCATTGTTGCCGATGGCGCTTATGCAAATGGCGGTTATCACCAGCAAGTTGAATGCAGCCGAGCCTTCAAGTAATTTGGTCAAATCGACGTCCAAGACAAGGGCAGATGAAAGCAGCAAGTGCACCCACCGACAATGGTGCCTGGGCCGAGTTCGCCCGCAAGGAAGTTGTTTCCCACTATTTCGATAACGGAGAGCAAAATCTCAGGAGCACTGCTGCCCAGTGCCATCAGAGTCAAGTTGGCCACAGTGTCGTTCCATCTTATTCAGACGAGGTTGGTTTGGATTGAGGCAGGATGGCGGCTCAGCTCGACTTACATTTTCACTTCTCGGTCCATGAATTTGGTCGGGTCGTTGGGATCGAGGTACTTGATTATCCGAGTCTTGCTGGTTATCTTCTCGATCGAACACATGAAAATGTCGGCCACGATCGCTTTACGTGATTGAAGCAAAATTGCAGAATGAGCAAATCGACTGAGATGAGCAGCGGCCAGATGGACTCACCGATTCCGAGGAACATGTAGAAGAGGCCCAGAACGTAAATGACAGCTCTGGCCCAGAGAGGCCACGTGTACTCGCTGATGACTGGACAGAAGTGAGCTGGGCATGGCCAGATCAGGATTCAGGTGAGCACTTACAGGGAAGGATAAGGCCGCGATCAGAGCATTCATACTCGTTCAAGTTGATGGTTATGTTTCCGGCTTGGATCACACTTCTCGAAGCGCCCATTTTCGATGCAGCCGCCCGGTCTAAACGAAGCGCATAAACCAACTTAACTCAGAGAAGAGACCCAAAATGGCTGACTGACTGACGCCTTGAATAAAGGTAAAGCCAGTTCGACAGCGAGCAAAAACCAGAGGCGCGAAAGTGAGCGCAAACTAGTCGTGCGAAATTGAGAATGCAATTCAATTTCGAGAATTTAATTGAAAAATCTAATTAGAGAGCAAACAGGCCAGACAGGGATAGGCGTTGTCCCTTTTCTCATTCGGTCGCTTGTTTTAATCACCGCACAGATGGCGACAAGCGAAAAGGCCGGCTATTGGACGGCTCTTGAGCCAAATGCAATAAAATAAAAAAGAAACAAAGAGAAAGGAGGGAAAACGAGGAGCGAAGGGTCTCGCTTGATGGAAACACACGTAGATAAAACACTCAAGTAATAATTCGCTATTATTCACGAATGCAAATGAAGCCGTAAAAGCTCAACAACTTCGAATATGACTCGGCAGTAGAGTAAAACGGTTTAAATAAAAAAAAAAAAGTGGCTTCTAACCTCGAATTATGTTGATCCTGCGCATGGGCCATAATCAGGCCCCTGCGTGCCCACCCACGAGCACACACACACAAACACAAAGGATTTGTCAAATAATCGCCAGAATCGGCATTCTTGACATGCTCGACGCAAGCGCTCGAATTCAAATGTTTCACTCTGTTCTAATCGAGTTGTTATTGCCGCTGTCGATGGTGCTGCTTCAGCTGTAGTTGATTTGCTCACTGATTGGTCGCACTATTCAAAGTGAGACGAGCAAATAAGCGCAAGCGAGTGGAGAGAGAGAGAGAAAAAGAAAAACCATGATGAGCGAGAAGAGGGCGGAGGAGAAGAAACTATGAGGCATGCAATAAGTATGGCCGTTGTCGATCATCCGAATCAAACTTTTGATGAATTAGTAATAAGGGCCTTAATTAAATTTCAAGACTCGACGACGTATATTTATAATAATAAAAAAGAAAAAGAAATAATAAACAGCCAGTGAGCCGCATTGAGGCCGAAAAACGAGCAAAAGACCGAAAAGCCCTTTTCAAGGCGCCGCGCCAAGTCTTTTAAATAAAGAAGAGAAATAAGAAGAGAACGAGGATGATGGGCTGACTTGAGTTGTGCGCGTTTATTCAGCATGCTGAGCCCACAAGAGCCAGAAAATGAAGATGATTAACTCCAATTTTGTTGGCCTTGCCCTAAAGGTTCCAAATGTGAATTAATAAACAAAGCAACTAAATAGATATAGAGTCTGCGATGGAAAGTTGATTGAGAACAACAGTCGAGCATTGGAATCAAATTCAAAATCTGCTGGTGCATGGGAGTCAGCAAGTAAATGCCTAATTATGAACTGTTCGAGCCCACTTACTCACTCGCTCGCTCGCTCGCTCCATTACTTTTTCGCTCTCTCTCATTTTGTGTGCTTCGTGCCTCTATTTTACTACGGCTCGGGTGTTTCTAATAATAATGATTCCAACGGCTCCTAATGGCACGATTTAAGCAATAAATCGCATAAAAACAGTTCGGCTTGGAAAGAAAACAACAATTTAGACAAAGGTCGGCCCGATTGAACTCTGGCTGTCATTTGCTGTTTTCTGGCTGGCAGCCAATGTCGCCCGAGTGGGGAGGCTGGCATGCGCGGCTGACAGTGGGTAGCCAGCGCAAAGACTAACTGCCAGCGATAAATTAACAGTCTGATAAATCGGTTTGCATTTGACAGGCAATCTAATCTATTGCATGTTGACGCCCAGCGTGTCGTTCAATGCCAATAAAACACAGCACATAAACGGAACAAATAAATCATAGACAGGCAGAACGATTCGCGGCCGCTGAGTTAACATGGAGGTGAGCGTTGTTGAATTGAATAATCACGACGCTCATGGTGCAGACTGGGGCGGCTAAATAAGAGACTGGGCTTAAACGATGCAGCAATCGGATCAATGGCATTTGACGCTCGGCGAGGTGAGCTAGAGAGCCGAGCTAGATTGAGCGACAATGAGATAGGAAAATGCAAGCGAGAGCGAAAATTGGCGCAGTGACGATAAAAAGCGAAAAATAAATAAAAAGCCAGAGATATGAGTTGGTGGTGATGACGACAATTTTTCGACAAAGAATTCTCGCGCCTAGATATGGGCCGCAACAAGCGGCCGCTTCATTCATTCGTCATTTTCTATTGTGTTTTTATTGATGTTCTCCGAGACTTTTGGTTGTTTTTGTTGTTGCTGAGCCCGGGCTCGATAAAAGAGAGAAAAAGAGGAGTCACATGGCGGATAAAGCTGAACAAAGTGCGTCAGCGGCCCGCTTCCTGATAATCACAGAGGCTCGAGTCTGTGTGTGTGCGCGAAAAATCGAGGCGAGTGAATGAGTTTAGTAGATGAGTCTTCTCTCTCTCTGTCTCTTTTTCATTCTGCCATTGATTTTAACCTGCATAATTCGCTGGTTTCTAATTTTATTTCATTTTTTCCTCACCGGAATGAGGTGTGTAGCGACTGAGAGAAATAATACGAATTTGATTCCAATCTGCTGGTGCCGGATTAAGCAGCTAACAATGTGACTGGCCGATGCTAAAAATGTAAAAGGAGCAATTAACCTGCGGAACCCAACAGACGCCATTTAAACGGCTGCCTTTGTTGTTGGTGCACTATTGCCTTCTCTGCTCTCTCTAGCTCACTCGCTTATTTGTCATTCGGGCGTTATTCGCTTCTTAAAAATTCGCCTTCTGCAATTCAGAGCCTTGTGCCAGTTACGTCAGCAGAGGCAATTTTAAATTTAAAAAATCGCAATGAGCCAATCAGAACTGTGAACTGACGAATAGAAATGAGTAGTTGAACGCGCTGCTAGTGCTAGCTCCGTAGCCGAGCGCCTTCACCTCGAACGGTTGTAAATATCGAGCAAAACAGAAGCGGCGAATCTCCTGGGGCAACGCTTAATTCGCTCATTTATTGTGTCAGTCGCTCGCTATTTAGATTTCGGATGACAGAGCTCACCAAAAAATGAATAAAAACCAAAACGCGAGAGGCAAGGAGAAATGTCTCAAGCAGCTGGGTCATCGTCTCGATTGTATTTGCGAATTAGACCGTCGCGACAGGCGGTGAATATGTGCGATCTATTAGCGCAAGCGGCGTAGATAGGCTCAATGTCTGACCCGGTTAACTCGAGCGTGCAAGCGCGTCTTGTTCGTATAAAGCAGGATCCGTCGGCTAATAGTGAATAAAAGTCAATTTTCAAATTAGACACGCAATGTGCGTTGGAACGCTGCTTACCGCTCGTTGCGAGCACAGACTGCTCTGCTTGCTTGTCGAGTTTGTTCACCGATAGTATGCTCATGCGCAGCTCATTGCACCGTTCGATTTGGCCGCTGAATGACGTAATTTAGAGATCGGAACGAGAGCTCTGTCAAATTTCTGAGCCGGAAGAGGCAGCAAATCGGAAAGTACTTGAAAATGTCAAGCTCGACAAGGTATCCGTCCTGGGTGCCACACACTACTTTGGTCTCGTCAATGAAGCAGCAGCAGTTTACTGCGCTGCCACAATTAATTTGCGCGATCTAATTGAGTCACTCCTGGCGTGCGGCAAACAGCTTAACTCGTTTAGCTTTTGTTTGACAAATGCAAACCTCTTGACGAGAGCCAACTGCCACCACTCGCAGAGTTCCGTCCTCGCAGGCGAGCGCAACTATTTTGTTTTCGGTGCCAATCTCGCGCTCGTCTAAACAAAGCAGTTGATCGAACTTGTCCGAGAGAGGAAAGAGCCGAAGCGAAGGTTCAAACCGATTTGATGAGTCGAATGAGCTGCCGCGACCAAATTCGTCAGCTTGGACTCGGACAGCGTTTGAATAGAGCAGCAGTTTATTGCGCAGTCGAGCTTGGTCAGCTGAGCGAGTCGTTTCGCTTGACCAACGTCTATGAGGTTGCAGGCGCCGTCACGGCCGCATGAAATAACGTTGCGACCTCTGTCCACGATCGCCGTGTCGCTGATGCCTGAAATGCGAGCGAAACTTTAGTTGGACTGTGCGGAGGCGAACTGTTTGACGGCAAACCTCGGCTATGCGCCGGAATGGTGACTGGACACGAGCCGTCCTCGGCCGACCAAACCTTGAGACAGAAATCGGCCGCGCCACTTAATAGAACGATTCCGGACGGGAAGAAGCGACACGAGTCTACATCGCTCAAGTGGCCCTCGAGCACTCGACGAACGCGTCCATCGTCAGATTGCCAAATCAAAATGGTGCCGTCGTCTGAGCTGGATGCGCCCAGTCCACCCTCAGTCACGTCCAAGCAGAGAACTGGCCGCCTCCTTTGCGTCTTGCGATCGTGGTGAAGCGAGAACTGCATGCAAGGCGCTCTAAATGTCCACTCGACGCTTGAATCGCCTTCGTACGAAACTCGCACGCTTTTCTGTTTGGATTTCATTCAGTCAATCAGAACAGAGAGTGGCTTCCTTTAATCGGGCACCTTTTCGGCTGAGTAGTGGACGACGCGAAACCCGTCGCTTGTGGCCACATTCGATCCTAGGCTGAGTTTGGAGTGGATTGATTCGCCTTAAACAAAATGAGAAAGGCGTGTTTGCAATGTTTGCATTCGCTCGTACCAGTTTGCCTCTTCAGCTGAACCCAAAACTCTTCGTCTCTGGCAAAGCGGCTGGAATAAGAAGGCAAAAGCTTGAGAAGATGAAGAAGCGAGTTACGCTTTGCAGAGGTCCCAGTCTGATTGAATTAAGAGTCGATTCAGAGCTTGCATTGGCTTGACTTGGCTTTTGAATTTTTCGATTTTCGTGAATTTATTTATAAAAAAAAAAGAGTGAAATTGCTGTCATTCGGACGAGGTTGCAGAACATTCGGCACATAAAGTTGGCGGAAAAGAGAGCGGTTTTAAAGCGGAGAGTTGAAATGCAGACCGTCAGAGAAGAAGAGAAAGACGAAAGGAGAGAACGGAAGCCCAGAGAGCGAGAGGGAGAGAGAGCAAGAGAGAGGGAGGGAGACTCAGAGCTCTTCGTATTCGAACCGGTGCTCACAGGTGCGGCAGAGTTTGAAATAGACGTCGCTCTCTTGATCGTAATGCTCTTCGCCGTACTCGTGCTGATGAAACTCGGTCAATTTCTTGCTGCCTTGTCGAGCCTGTTTTCTCAGTTCTTAAAAAAAACAGTTTTAAATTGCTTCATCTTACTAAAGCCGAGCTGAGTACGGCTCACCTTTGATTTTCTTCTCGTAGTTCTTCTGACGCGTCTTGAGCAAGTTGTACGTCTTTATCTCTTTTTTCTCTTCGAGTTTCTCATCGCTCTCGTGCACGATCATGGCGCGCTCTTTGCACTGCGACCACAAATAGAGCTTCATCTCGCCAAACTTGTTGTGCGGATTCTTTTTCACGACGAACTTGAGCGCCGGCTCTCTAAAGTCAAAGTCACAGTCCTTGAGCAGAAACTCTTTTTTGGCGTCCGTTTTGGCGATCAGCTTGTAATCTTGTCCTTTTTCGACTCTGCGAGCCGATCGGTCTGTGAGTCGAGCGAGGTCGATATCAGGAGCATTTGCGCGCTTACCGGCACGAGTCACAGACGTCCAGTGCAAAGTTTATCGACAGATAAGAGTGCGGAAAGCGTTTCCTACAATGTTTACATTCCAAGTATTCGTCGGGCAGCGGCAGAGCTAAGAGTGCTTAATGAGAGACGTTCAAGAACGGTCACTGCTGCGGCCTTACGTGGCTCTTCGACTATTTTCTGCTCTTTGCGGCGCTCTTCGAACAGATCTTGTTCGTCAAGAAAGAAACCCGCGCCCGTGTCAATCAGCTTCTTCTCTTCACTCAATTTCGGCCTTGAACGGACGAAGCGGTTTAAGAAAGAATTGACGACCAGCGAGTTGGTCACGGTTACATTTTGGCCGGAGTGGAAGGCGCGCTGGTGGCCGCTTCTTTATTTCGGCGGATTTCGAGTGCTCTCTTTCGGTTTCGCTCGATTCGATCTATTTGCTGCTGAGTGAGTTGCATTGGTTGAGATTCAGCCGACGAGCTGGCATTGAGCTCGGCCGCCTCTGGACTTGACGAATTGGCATCTGACCACATTGATCTTGCAGATCTACGACAATAGTGAGAGGCAGCAGGTCGCCGACTCCAGATTCCGGCCTGTTATGAAACGTTTCGCTCAAGATAATTTGCTTGTCGACGGGCACACATGGCAAACTAGACCTAACATTGCCGTGCCTCTCATGAGAGAGAGAGAGAGAGCGGGAAAGGCTTGGAACGAACAGAGTCGAGAGAGAGACGAGAGAGCTAAGTTCACTAGGATTTATTTTGAATTGAGTTAAGACCAATGAAAAGCCAAAAAAAGCAATTTGAAATCTTAGTAACACTCATCTCTTGGAGGCTAATGAAGACATAATCATGATGATCAAGTTAATGTTGTAGAAGAAGAAGAAGAAGCAGCAAAATGAATTGAAATGAACTAAATTTCAGATTCGAATCAACTTTGGCGCACACGCTTGTTTGATTGATGTTGGTTTGCTCTCTAGTCTGCATTAAATTTTGGTGTTGGTTTTTGCTTGCCGTCAGGTAGAAAAGTCGCGAATGGACACGAAGAAGATTATTGATAGTTGCCGACCAATGAACAACAAATGAACGAGAAATAGAGCGATAGAGAGAGAGAACATTTGCAAAACTAAATGAAGAACGAAGAATCAGAAATGGAGAGAAAGCAGCCGCGGCACTGGCGGCAGCAATAAATAATAATTGTTGATCGGAAAAATGAGAACCGAAAGTGACAAGTCGTAAATCATAAATGAGTGTCGTCAAATTGAGTCGAAAGCAAAACGCGCGGTTGCAGCCACTTGGTTTCAATAATTTTTCGAATGAGTTCTTAGAGAACCATGCGCTTTAGACGGCTGTGTTGTTTGTACACGATTTGGAACAAGAGCAGGAACTTGTGAGAAAGCAAGAGCAAACTGGCTGAACAAATAGAAGCCGTGTGCCGTGGGTGTGAGTGTGCGAGTGTTAGCTGTAATATAATATAAGCTGTAGTAAGATCAGGATGTTGTCGACTAGGCAGTGACCAATTTGAATTGAATCGCCAAACGAACGTAGATACACATATCAATCACATCTTTTCAATATTGAACTTTTTGAATATATAGATAAATTTCGAATAGAACGAATAGAACAGAGAGCGGCGATGGAAATTGGTTCAAGTGGCGAGTGACGCGACAAGTTAAACTGATTCAACAAATGAAAATAGAGAGGACACGAAGAATTGTCAACACAAGCGATAGAAGAAAAGCGCAAGGACAATTCCGGTCGGTCGGTCTGATTGCTGGTCGCAGTTCTTTCGCTTGCACATGAACGTCGCGTTCACAACTCAAGCGCAACATCAAGCGGCCTGCGCGTTCAAATTCTTGAATGCATTCGATTTCAGCATAAGAAAATAATGCCAGAAATCACATAAATCACGTAAAGAGAATGCAGTGGACATTCGAGATTCGAGAGCATGACCGAGCTCGAGTAGTACAACAAAAAGGGTCCAAGTCAAATAGCTGTGTGAAAAGACCGTAATTGACCTTGATCGGTGATTCTCTTGGCTGAGTGTCGTCGATTCAATGCATGTCGCCTCTGCGATTTCTTTGGCTTCTATAGTAATGGGGTTTAAAAAAGAAGAAGAAGAAGAAGCAATAATAATTGCGTGTTGTAATTCAAGTAACACAGTAATAAGTAGTTGAAACGTAGATTCTATCAAGTTGATGATCATGATGAGCTAATTTTGTACGAACATAGAAAGGGTCAAAAAGAGGAGACGAAAAAAAAAAGAGAGAAGAAAGAACTTTGCTGGACGCGATCAGAGCGAGCAACAACTAGTTCATGCCGTTCATTCCGTTTAGACCGTTCATGCCATTGAAGCCGTTTATTCCGCCCATGTTCATGCCGGCCAGGCTGCTGAGGCCACCGGTAGCTGCGCCCAGTGGCCCGCTGTGTGGAGGCATGCCTCCGCTGCCGAAGCCGTTCATACTGCCAAAGTTGTGAAGGCTTCCCATCTGCGCGTCAAGGAACTGATTGTTTGACGCGTGTGGATGATGCGGATGATGATGAGTCGCATGATGTGGAGGCGCATTGCTCGAGTTCAACGAGCCCATGCTCGCCAGGCCCGATCCAGCCAGGCCGTTGGCGAGCGCATGTGGCAGATTGGCGCCCGCCATCGGGTTGCCTGGACCGCCCATCATGCCACCCATGTTGTTCTGGTGGTAATTGTTCATAAAATTCTTCTTGCGAAACGCGTGTCCGATGTTTAGTTTGTTCTCTTTGAATATCAAGTCTTCCTCTTTGAGACTGAGTACTTTGGCCGCGTCGCTCTCGTTATCGTACGTAACGAAACCGTATCTACGCAATAGAGTGGCACGAGATTACCAAACCGCCTCTCGACGACAGATTGTCACAGCCTACCCTCTTGAGTTTCCGCGCGGGTCCGTGATGATTCGCGCGTCTTTTACGTGGCCAAAGTGAGAAAAGTACTCGCGCAGCTCTTCTTGCGAGGCGCTCTGCGGGATGCCACCGACAAATATGCGATTGGGTATGCGGTACATTGTGTTGTTGCCGCCACCGCCGCCGCCACCGTGGCCCATGCCGACATGGTGGTGTTGTTGTTGGTGATGGTGTTGATGCTGTTGGCCCTGCTGCTGTTGCTGGGGATGGCCACCAGCAAGGTTGAAACTATGGGGTTGGTTGGCGGTGAACACTTGATGGCCGTACATTTCAATCAAAAAAAGACAAATTAAATGCTTAAGATTAGAAATGTGCGATCGTCAAGTAGTTTCAAGTTGATAGGCAACCAAGCCCTGACTCTAACACTCGCTCACCGAGAAGTCACTCTGTTTCTCTTTCTCTCACTCACACATGCACAGAGGCGCGCAGAGACATTACACATTGAGACGAGAGGTTGTGTGTGAGATCGATTGAGAGAGCGAAGAAATGGCTCGCACTCGAGCGAGGTTACCGACAAGGAAGAAGATGGCTTATGTGCTGCGCAGCGCAGTACGTAAGCTCGTTGCTTCGTAGTGACTGTGAACGAATGGCGAAACGGCCGAGTGAACTTTTTCTTCATAATGCTCGTGTACGTCCATGTTCAGTTTGGGGCCATAGCTTCGTAAACGCAGATTGATTGGATGGAATGCACCCGGAGCAGACCCGGGTGGGGCAACAGGGGCCGCTGCATGTATTAGAATATGCTAATTCGACGCCATAGCATCCGACTATACTCGTTCGATCAATTGCGCTCCACTCGCCCTCCCTCTCTGTGTGCTTCTCTCTCTCCTCTTCGCTCGCTAATAATTCGCTCTTTTCTTCTAATGCGGCTTGGATTCCTATTTATACGTCGCTCTCCGATTGGGTGCATGCAACAGCAATGTGATGATCACATGGCTTTGCTTAGTTAGATTTTGTGGCTATTAAGCCCTCAATTTATTTGTCTTGACTCTTGTCGACGCTCTCTGCTTCCGCTTTTTGATGTCTTCTGCGGCTGCTGTTGGTGTTGTTGCTCTTGAACAAGTCTTCAACAGAGGAATCTCAGCGAGTCTCCAAAAGAGGAGAAGAATCAAGAGACTTTTGGCGACCAATGGCGTCACTTGTGTCGACAGGCATCAGTCAGTCAATAAAAAATTAGAAAAGAGACGCAATCTCCTGGAGAAGACAATTAATCAAGGCCGAAATAACAAAAGCGATTCGAGTGCAAAAACGATGGTTATAGTAATTTATTGAACAAGAACATGAATAAACTCCAACGTGAAGGAATAAATGGGCGTCGACGGTCGGTCACTGGATATTAACTCGAAACATTTGATATAATGACGACGGTCTCGGCATTGAGTTCAAAGAGAGAGAGAGACCTAGCTGGCGGCTCTAGAGGAGAGTGCAGAGCTTTGAGCTTTGTTTCATCGCATCTCCTCCTGCCGACCTTGACTGATTTACAGATCTGTCCTTGGTCTGGTAGCCAGCCGAGCGGCTCTGCTGTTTTTGACGCAGACTGGCCGCAGGCGACATGGACCGTCTCTCCCTTGTCGTCAAGCTCAAGCGAGTCGAGTTCCTCTCTTGAGCAGGACGTAGGCCGGCAGCCGTGTAGACACCGTCGTTCTGCTGACTATTCAAACGAACAAAGACGCTCTTTTGACTCTTGGGACCGGCGAACAGGTCTTGATTCTCTTTGAGAGCGCCGTTGCCCATTTGCGGCTTGTGCGCGTCGACTTGAATAGACGGAGGAGCGTTCACGTTCTCTCTGCTCGCCAATTGCACGGCCTTGGCTTCGCAAAAGGCGGCCGAGTCGGTGCTCTCCAGCGACTCGTGTCTCAGATTCATTTTGCGCGTGCGCTCGGCAAACTCAAAGCGCGGCTCGTTTCGCATCCGCTTCTCCATTATGTGAAACACAATTCGATAGGTGCCGTTTATCGACTGCTTCACGCTGTTTGTCAAGTAAGCTGGACTGTAGCGGTGTGTGTTGTGCAACGGATTCTCCGCGCGGCTTATCTCTTGCCGACACTTGCTGCTCAACAGCGACCGCATGAACGTGTTGGCTTCTTCGCCATTCAGCCGCGCCACATAAGAGTCAACGGACGGCTCGCTCAGATTGCTGCTCACCAAGTGGTTCATGGTGATGCCCAGTCTCTCCAAATATTTACAAGTTAAAAGCTCCTCCTCGCTGCGCTCGCTCGGCTTGGCAAGTGGATTCAGCTGAAACTGAAGCAGCTCATTGTCGGACCTCTCGCCGTCCAGCCAGGCCGACTCTTTGATCTCGGGCAAAGAGAAGCGATCGACTGCAATCGGTTTGAGTATGCCTCTGATGAGGACTTGACACGAGCTGGAAACGCTCGATGGAATGGTGTAGTCGCCGTTTAATATGAACCGTTTGAGCTTGCTCACAGTCTCTGCTCTGAACGGCATGAAGCCGGTCACCATGAAGTAGAGGACCACGCCAAGTGCCCAAATGTCAACGTAAATGCCAACGTAGTTGTCGTCCTTGAACAGCTCTGGGGCTGCGTACGGAGGGCTAGAAAGAAAAAAGACGACGAGCCGAGTAGGTTGAATTTTGAAGCGCGTGCCATAGACAAATGAGCACCAACCTGCCACAATAAGTGTTGAGCAGCTTGTCACGGCTGGCTTCAATGCTGAATCCGAAATCGCCGACCTTGATCATCACCGGACTCATTGATGCGAACAAAATGTTCTCGGCCTTTAGATCGCGATGGACAATGTTGCGCGAATGCATGTGATCCAGCGCGGCCACAATTTGCCCGAATATCACTCGGCTCTCTTGCTCGTCTATTTTGCCGTACTCGTTTATGCGAGTGTAGAGCTCGCCGATGGGCGCGTACTCCATGCAGATGAATAGCCGCGTGGGCTGATGGATCACCTCGTACAGGCGAATGATGTTGGGATGGTGCAGCTTCTGCATGGTCGAAATCTCTCTGAGCAGCAGACGCTGAGTGTTGGCGTCCAGCTTGGTCTTGTTCAGTATCTTGATGGCCACCGTCTCCTCGGTCAGCAGATGCTTGGCGATTCTTACTTGCGAAAAATTGCCGCTGCCGATCTCGTGTCTAATGTGATAGAAGCCGATCACTCGGTCGATGTTGTAATCGCGATGCGCACTCGAGCTCGACTCGAGCTCAAACAGCAGCCGCTCCAACTTGCTTCCGTTCTGCATCAACAGACCTCGTCTGGTCTCCAAGCTCACTTGTCTGGCCTTGCCCAAGCTGGCCTGATTGCTGTTCAGTGTGTGCGAGTTCTGCTTTCTTAAATGCTCGTCGCCTGTGTAGGCCAGCATCTGGGTCATCATTCTTCTCTTATTTCCTCTTTTTTCTTTTTGCTTTTTGCCCTTTTAATGCTGCTGCGGCAAAAACACCGACTCGGCTGGTTTTCAGTTAAAGCAAATTAAAACCATTCTAAACAAGTGTAAGTTGATAAATTAGCTCTCTTTTTCACTTGAACAAAAATAAGCGCCCAGGTAAACAAACATTCGCACACACACACACACAAAGAGAGTTGGGCGCACAAAAGCGAACAATCGCAGCAAGAAATTCAATTAAACGCAAGAGCAAAGAATGGAGGCCGCCCGCCAAGTCAAGTCGGAGTGTGATGGCGCTATTGTCGAGACTACAAGAAAGTAGCAAGCTAGCAATCGTGGAAGTGAATAATAATAATAATATGCTTGAATTAAGAGTGCTGCTCAATTAGAAAGTAATGATCGTCATCAAGTTTATTCTCAAAATCAGACGGTTTCAATCGAACATTTCATAGCGCAGCTCTTCTAAACACTCGTTTATGCGCTCCTTGATTCCATTTAGCCTGTTTTTGTTCGCAGTTAGAATAGAGCTGAAGCGAAAGAAAAGCGGCACAAAATAGAAAAAAAAATCGCCAAACTGATGATCGCCCTGAAACAAAAGAACGAAAGATTTACTCTTTGCGGTAGTTGCTCAAGCGACTCTGCAGCACGAGCTCAAACTCGTCCGTGTAGGCAAGCTTCTCTAATCTTTCCTGCTCACAGACACAGGCCTCGAGAGTCTTGAAGGTCGAACACAAACGATAGAGATTAACGAATTGAGATTTTCAGACAGAGAAAGAGAGAGGGAGGTGTCAATCAGGAGAAAAAGTTGTTTACAATTTTGAGCTTTTGCGCCTCGTTCTGCTGGAGGGCGTCGATGAGCTCATGTATGCGCTTCATGCCATACATGTCGGCGGAGAATTTGAGCTTAATCTCAATTATCTGCTTTGAAATCTCATTCATTCTATCGCTCATGGACTTGCACATTTGCTTGAGCCTGGCCAAGTCGAAATTAGGCGCGTCGAGCAAGTACTCCTTGAAGCCGGTGTCGAACTCGGCAAACAGGCGCACCCGGCTTTCCTGCATGCGGAACACCTCTCTAATCTGCTTGTTCACCTCCTCTCTCATCATGGGTGTCGGCAGGCGCTCTTCCTTCCTTTTCTTTAAATCAAGGCCTTATTGAGCTCATTTCTCAACACCTGCTCCCATTAGCACGCGCAGATTCATTACCTCATTCAGATCGCCACGGCTGGCCAGCTCAATGTTCACTTCGTTTGGCTTGGCTGTCATCATTCAATGCCTCCTTTTCTTTTTTGTTCATACACAACAATCGACTAATTAAAACGAATCTTTTTTTTTTTGTTGAAAAACAAGCAAACAAGAAATGTTGACGTTTTAAACGAGCCCAAATGCACACAAAATCATGTGCACACACAAACAGAGCAAAGAGCGCGCTCACTCACTTTTTCAATTTAATCATAATGTTTTGCTTTTTTACGTAACTTGCGAAAAGAGCTTTACCGCCGCACTGACGATTGAAGGCGATTCAGAAATGTCTGTCGAAGGCCAACAGCTGAGCATTCACACGCAATCCACACAGGAGCAAACGAGCATTAACTCAAAGCGGATGTAATGAAAACGTGAGCGGCGCCGATCAACTGCATTCAGCCAGTCAGTCAGTTGGGACTGCGAAATACCCCAAACGAACGCCGACAGCTCAGATTTATCGACCTGAGCGGTAATTATCTACAAAACGGCGATTATGTCACAAGTTGCGTGGCAACCGCAACCATCATCGCCTGCCGAAGCGTCTCGGGTTTCGCTGCTTTCATTAAACGCGGCCCACGTTCATAATGAATTTGAAGAAAATAGGCGCCTGCAGGCCGGCTCGGTGTAGAAGGCAACTTTGCTCGCTTGCCTTCGAATGGCACCAAACAACTGAATTAGCATAACTCGGATAGCGATCTGGCGCGTTCGAACTCATAATCATCTCGATTCGAACCGTAAATTGTTGCATCCAAAGTTTGCTCTCTCCTCTCTCTCTCAAAGCCTTCTATTTGCTCTCGTTCCTTAGTCGCTTTGGTCTATTCGACATAGAACGCATAGAAATGTTTGCTCCACTCAAAAGCCAGCAAGTGCGTCAGAAGACTGGAAACTGTTGAAAAAAAAGAGAAAAACTTCGCCTTTAGTTCTGACGCAAACGGTCACAGATCACTTTCTACTTTTGCACCACCAGAGCCGCATGGAATCGTCTAATTCGCTTTATTTCGATATAATTGTGAAAAAAAAATGCCAATTTCAGATTGCGTTTAATCAGATTGCTTATTCGCTCGATATTTAGATGGAATTGTTCAGTAGAATTAAAAAAAAAAAAGTAAAAAAGAAACGATCTCAACTGATCCCTGTTTGTGTGTGTTGGCTCTTGTCTGTTTCTTTTGCCTTTTCCGCTTTGACTTTAAAATGTGTTGTAGAGTGAGCTATGTCTTAAATAGGAACGTATCGGGTCGTCGAGCGGTCGGCTTGAGTCAAGAAAATGCTTCTTTTGCTTGTCCGTTTGTTGTCGTTGATTGGTTCAGGTCAATTTAGGAATCTTTTTTTTTTTTTTTACAAAAACCAAACTGCGAATGAAAAGAAAAAACAAAATTGATTGAATGAACACCAAGATTGAGGAGCACCGCCAAAGAGCGGAGCGTCCGTCTAAAATTTGAACGAATTTGAATAAAACGATTAAATGGGCAGCGGATTGAATTGGGATCAGCAGCGAGCTTCGATGGGCTTGTGGACTGACTGGCTTGTCCAATTGGGAGCCTAAGATTGGCGGTCATCAGTGGCCGACTCGGCATTCGCCGTCACAGGAATGTCAGTGTAAGAGGGCAGCGAACTGGTTCGCTTGTGCTTGGCCTCATTGTCTCCACTTTGCTCGGTTTGGCCGGAGCCGTATTTGGAAGCGAGCCGCTCGCAGTCGTCCAACATGAGCTTGTACTCGTCCAAGTCGGGCTCTAGAGTCTCGAAGTTGTTCATCAGCTCGATCAGGTCCTGAGCGGAATTGGTTCGTTGCACCTGGTAGTAAATGTCGTTGTTTGACTTGGAGCGGAGCAGCTCTTGCTTGTCGCCGACTTTCAACGAGCAGAACTCGGCCGAATTGAGACTGCAGTCGTGCTGCTTTTCGTTTTTTTTCGCAAACAGACGCCGTCTTGAGGCCGAGTGCTCGTATGAAACGCCGACGTTTCCGATCACAGTGTTGTTCAGAAGAGCGTTTATGGCCCGTTCGTGAGCAATTTGCATTCCGACCGGATGACTGCGCGTGTAAATCGGATCTGCGGTTTGCTTCTGCGCTATTTTGCTCATCAAGTTGGACTTTTTGCGCAGCTCGGACGCCTTGTTCTCCTTGTAGTCGTGTGCAGTCGAGTTGGACACGGTGTTGCTCGATACGATCGAGCTGAGCGAATCGCGTCGGTGTCGACCGGTCGACTCAGACGCGCCTGCTCGTGTCGGTGTGCTGATGTTGTTCATTGAGTTGGAGGACGACTTGAGCAGATTGGACTTGAGTAGATAATTCTTGGCCGAACTCTGACCAGGCGCGGCTTCGCTCAATATGCATGCAGTTGCCGATCGCTCGCCCGAGCGCTTTTTCACCTTTCTGGGCGTTGTCCGCTGCGCTGGAGTAGTCGCTGCTACTTTAGGCTCGCAATTTACTTTTGCCTGGCCAGTTCGTGTCTGCAGCTTCATGTCCATCGATTTCTTCATTTCGGCCAGCTTCTCTTTGGCCAGATTTAAATTTCGACCTTTTTTGGACGCAGACAGCTGAGGCGATGCAAATTGCTGCGGCTGTTTTGGATTTGTTGCCGCCGCTGTTCTTGTTGTGTCGGTCGAACTACTCTGGTCGTAGAACTCAAAATTTCGACGACTCTTGTCCCATTGCGGTCGTTTTGGTCGATATTGGACCTTGTCACTTTGATCGTCTCTGACCTCAAGTTTCTCGTCAAGCGAGTCGTCCAACGTCCGACCAAAGACGTCATCGATCGCCTCACTGTCACACTCGCGCACTTGCAGCGTTTTACTTCTGACGTATTTCTTGAGCCTCGGCGGTGGCTTCGGACTCGAATAGGACGCGTCAGAATGCCTGGGAACAGGCGAGCACGCTCTAAAGTAGCTTTCTAGATTCTGCAGATCGGACTCTTCCGACAAGAGCTCAGTGGGCGAGTTGCTTGAATATCCGGTGCTCGACGCAGATGTCGCACCGCTCTGAACTTCTTCGCTCAGCTTCAGACTTCGCTTGCATGCGCCGATCGGAGTGGGTAGCTTGCTCTCGCCACAAAACAAATCGTTGCCTGTGGACTTGGATGCCGAGTATTGGGTTCGATTGAACTTCAATAGGCCGGAGCAGGGTTTGGTGCCCGAGTAGCAGTCTAATCGAGTGTGGTCGGTCTGTTGATTCGCTTTCGCTCCAGCTCGCCTTGGAGTCAGATCGAGGCGAGCCGGCGGCGCCAGTCCACATCGCGTGTTGGACTTGGGCATGATGCAGTTGGCGCTGCTTTTGCCCGGCATTGCGCTCGACTTGGATATGCGATCGAGATAGTTGTGCGAAAGACTCTTTGCCAACGCACTGGTCACAGAGGTCTGTGATTGGCGCTCAGGTGCAACAAGAATCTGATCGACAATGTACTTGCCGCGCTCGTCTCTGTTAATCAGCAGATGCGCGTCGTTGAGGTCTGCGCCTGGACTGGGCTTGGCAAGTCCGAAAGTCGAGTACTTGGCGGACGTGAGGCCACTTGAAACGGTCGAGCGAGTGGCCAAGTTGTTTGAGCTGCCGAATATTGATCGTTTGCAAGAGGAGGCTCTTGGTCCGTTGCTGTTGTTGCTGCTGCTGGTGTATGTCGATCGCGGTGTGTTGAGCACAACTGGTGACAGGAGAATATTAGAGCAGGACGATGCGCCTAAAATTATCAAATGCAATTAGAGTGAAAAAAAGAGCAAAAATATTTGAAATGGTCCGATTAAATAGAAGAGGCGAAGAAGAGTGAAATAAAGAACGAGTGAGATGATTACGATGATGATAGCGATGGTGATCAGAAATAAAGACGACGACGACAATTATGACAATGACAGGACACGAGTACGAATGCTGGCTGCAATAAGGACCGCTCTGCTTGATTGGCTTTTAAGTCCAAAACAATTGCATCGACCAATGAGATAAGAAAAGCAATCAAATGAGGATAAATTAGAAACGCTTGCCACTCGCCTAGTCAGCGTCCGTTTGACATGCTTGACAGTGAGCGCTTGTGCGTGTGTGTGTGTGTGTGTGTGTGTTTAGAGACGCGTGTGGCGTCTCGTTTTGCGCATTGAGAAATTTGCAAAACGAAGCAGATGCGAAATATGGGTCACCGTCATGAAGGGATAAAGCGTGAGATTTAGAAGCGAATGTAAATAAACTCGGCCGCACTCAAGAGTCGACTCTCGTCAAGCCAGTGGCGCGACCACCACTCTCGAGCACTCTTCTATTTTAGCATCTGAACGATGGTGGCACTCGATTAGATTCTGACTGAACGTGACCGACTGATTTAAGGCTCGTGCAGGATGGACTGGTTCTTCAATTAGCCGCTGCCTACCTTGATCAAGCTGGCCTCGTCGGCTCGACGGAGTTTGGTGGCACTCTTTGAAACGACACGGGTCGTGTTTGTTCAAGTAGTTTTCCAATGTGTCCCATCCGCCGCCCACACGCACCATGATGTGGTTGCGCATTATCTGCCAGCGTCGAGTTAGTCGTATTCAAGCAACGGCCACCTCGCCTGCAAAACTTACCCGAATGAATACTTTGGTGTTGCCGATTAAATACTTGCTCTCGCCGACCTTGTTGACCAGAAACTTGGCATCGCACGTGCATCTGTTGGCAATGCTGCAAACGTGACTGTGAATGAGGTCCTCTTGTGGCTGGTTGCCAGCAGGCTGCTGATCGCTGCCAGCCGCGTTCCAGTTCGAACGATCGCCGGCCGACACTGCCGATGAGAATATGGCCGACGATGAAGAAGAAAGAGGTGGCGAATGCAACAGACTGTGTTTGGACGGCGAGTTGGCCGCCGAGTCGTTTCCAGCTCGCTTTTCAGAAATGTCCAGAGACGAGACAGAGAACGAAGAGTGCAGTGAGCCAAAGGCGTCTTGTTTGACCTCGTCGCCTTGTTCGAGTGAATCGTTGCACTCGTTACGTTCAAGCGAGTCGTTCATGTCCGATATTGAGGAAGAGTTGCTCAGACTGCTCGTTCGATTGGAGTTGTCACTCGGACACGGCATGGTTGAGTTTATTTGATCGAGCGAGATTCGCTCTTGGTTTATATGTTGAATGAGATTGCTCGATGATTCTGGATTGGGCTTTGACTCGTTTTCTTGCGACAGCTGCTGCTGTTGCTGCTGCTGCTGCTCAGAGCATTTGAGACGATTCTGCGCCTGTCGTTCGCGTTCGAGCTCGGCCTCGATTTCCTGCTCGAACTTGATCAAAGTGGGCACTTGCAGGCCGAAGCGCGAGCCGAAACGGGCCACCTCCAGCAAGCATAAAATGAAATTCTTTTCGTTTTTCCTCAGAATCAGATCGTCCGTTTCGAACATGAGACACTCGCGCACTTTGACCACAGAGCGGCACCATTTTATGAAATTGGAAATGTTGTCGCGCGCCTGAAACGACTCGGCGCGAGCGTTCGTTCTGTAGAGAAGAAACTCGCCACTGAGCGTGTGGGCCACTTTGCCTGCGCTTGACCGGACCGGAATTCCGGCCGCGTTCAAGTCACGCATGTACTCGACGTTCATCCGGCTGGCGGCCTTCATCACCATGTTGGCGTGCTCGCACAATAAAACTCCGCTCTCGAGCTGTGAAACAAAACTGTGCACCGACAGGTTGTATTTGGGATACATTGAGTTGAACCATTCGGCCAGGTCCTCCTTCATTGCGTACAAATACTCGTCCTGAGTGGAGAACGGCTGTATAGAGCGCATCTCGCCGATGGCCGCTGCCTGCGTCTCGTCCGCTTCTAGATCCATTTGCAGCATCGTTTCGGATCTTCAACTGGCCACTGGTGTGTGTCTTTGCACTCCAAAATGTGGCTGCCCTCTGAATCTAAATTGCTGAACTATGCTAAGCTTGCGTCGTCCGGGTCGAGAGTGCGTACAATTGAACCAACAAAAACAACAACATAAATAATAATGTAAAGCGGACGTGATTAAGAGCGATTTTTTTCTTTGCTTGGCGCAGAGCGGGCGCGTGCGCTCTCTCTCTCTCTCTCTGTGAACAGAGTACAAGAGAAATGAGGAAAAGGAGAAATATGAAGAGAAATGTGTGATTTGCCCGGTCACCATGTGTTTGCACAGGCCGAGGAGAGTAGAGCGAATCGGGTCGGCAAAGAGAGCAGGCGACGGAGGAGGCGAAAACGCAAGAAAATGGCGAGTGACTCGATTAACGCGGACGCGTTGAACGATTCTTCGCCTCTGCATGTAAATTAAGTCGGAGATAGAAGCACATTGCAATATGCTAATCGAATAGCAAGACGAGTCGCAAATGACGCACGTGTCACACAAAACGGTTAGTCCGAGCACTTGTCGGTTCTGACCAGTCGCTCGCCAATCTGACTTGCGCCTCTTCTGTTCACTTGCACTTCGTTTGCTTGCTTGTTTGTTTGTTTACGCCATATTTCGTTCAATAGATTAAAAATTCGTCAGCGGCCGGCCAGACGATGCCACTTAAGCCGACAGATCCTGTTTCGCTACTGAGCGAGCGCGAGACCTCATTTCGTGCAAAAGCGTTTAGATTCGAAGTAGAATGCGCGTATTGACTGACACCAGGCTTGCTCACGTCTTAATCAAGAGCCCGCTCGGATCTACAATCATGCAGGCTCAAATGGCTTGAATTGCATTTTAGCTCGCGTTGAGCCAGTCGTCGCGACTTGTCGATTAATAAGAATGAGTGGAAACTGTGCAATGAATTTGCTTCGGCCATAATGACGCTCGAAAATAAGGTGAATTGAATGCAATAAACAGAGATAAAAAGTTTCATCGACTCGAAAAAGGTGAAATTGTGCGAAAGTGAGACATCAAAGTCACTCAGAAGAGAGAGAGAAGATTTGAGGTGCTTGAGGGTAGAGTCTAACGTCGAGTAGAGTAGATCGTTTCACACTTTGATGTTGGAGCGACAAATCAAACACCAGCGCCAAGCAAACCTCCATCACAACAAAAACAACAATAATTACCACATAGGACGCGATAATAGGCTCATTAGAAAATTGCTTGAGAGCGAGCGCTTTCAAATTGGATTAGTTGAGAAAAAAAGCAATCTGAGAGAACGAGGTAGAGAGAAAGAGATGCGAACGAGATAGGTAGGAATGGCCAATTCGATTGCGACCAACTCCAAAGCCTCCGCGTGTGATTATCTAACGCAGAGCCGAGGCCCAGTGCAGCGACTAATTAGAGTTTAAACTGTCCGCCACCACACCTCTGGCTCTTACGCACACAAATTGGTCGACGCAATTTTTAATTAAAAAAGTAGAATCAAGAGAGAGAGAGAGAAGGAGAAATTAGGAGCGAACGAGATTATCTTGCTGGATGCGAGACGCACGAGCACTCACTTGGTCGGTTTCGTCGCCTCCTAGTCCGCTCGTAATCTTGCGTCATGAGCTCTTTGAACAGAAGCTCAGATTTTCTCTTTTTTAAAATGGAGCCACGAAAAGGGCGAATGACCGACCGATCAAATAAATCAGAGAGGGAGAGAAGCCAACAGTGGACTGCAGGACTCTAATCGAAACGAGCAAACAAGCAAATTGAAAGCACAAGTAGCAGGAGAGCGGCAGAAGTGAATGGCCAGAGGCAGGCGACAAATTTGAAATAAATTGAAATTGACTCAACTCACAAGAGCGCGTGTGCCGCTAATTTCTCCCACGCAGTCTGCGCGTTCGACTTATTATTGAATGACACAGAGGGTTTATCTGATGTTGAGAATGACAAATTGAAATGCGACTCGCTTTATAGGCTCGGCTCTAAATGATAAATTCGACAATTGCGATTTGCCTCAGTTTGTTCTCGAATGCGATACAAAAGCGAAAAGAAAGAGAGTGAACAAGAGAGCGAACGAGCGAGAGAGAGAGAGAGAGTGAGTGAGTGAGTGAGTAATAGGCGATTGAGGCTCGTCAGTACACAATGGAATAGCTGCCGCAAGCAACCAAAGTACTAATTTACTTCGTATATTGTCCAATTCGATGCCGATAAATCTCCTTCGAAATTGGTTGAGAACAACAAGCGGCGAAAACAAAGCGTCGACGGCCCTGAGCTGATGGACGATACTATCGAGCGCCTCTCACAGAATTGCGCAACCCAGAGCACATTGGCTCAGATGTGTTTGCGCTCACTCGCGTAATTAGAACTGGCGAGGTGAGAGTGTGGCGCAAGGTCCTCTCTCACCCTTGTCCCTTGTTGGTGGGTGTTTAACTCGAGAATAATCGTGATTGCCGTTACGTTATTCATGATCGCGAGCGCGGTTGTCCTCTCTCTCGTCATCTTGGTCGATTGCCAAATAAAGCAACCTCGTCGGAATAACAAAAACAACGAAAAAAAAGGCGAATTGACGACTCGAGTGGGAATAGGAGCGAGCAAATGAGCGCCAGTCCAAGCCAGTAGAGATTGGAAACGAAGGGAGAGCGCAATAAGAAAGCGCGCGCGCGCAAAAGATCGGGACGACTAAAACCAATAAGAGAATGAAAATAGCGCACACATATGAGCTCCTCGAAGGCGAGAGGCACCTTGAATGCTGCATTGAATTTCAATTATGAGAAATGGAAAAAAGGCGATTATTGCTCTCTACCTGAAATAGGGAAATGAAAGCAAATGGGCCAAGCGTGAGATGGCCGTCATCATCATAATAAATGAATGTTCTAAAAGGGGCCACACTCGCTTGTTGTTCAAACACACACGCTTCCTCATCGCTCGATTTGCATTTGACTTATGATGAACTAACCATCGAATGAAAATGGACCTGGCAGCGGTCAATATAAAGACGACGACTACGACGACGACGACGATGAGAATGAAGAGTATGACGGCAGTGGCGGCAGCAAGCGATGACCTTTTGAACCAAATCGGGCACACGCCTCATTAAGTCCGTTCGTCGAGCGGTCGGTCAGTGAAAAAGAGTGAAATATGATGCAGGGCACACTCCAGCAGACGAGAGCGACACCAGTCGGCTCGTCCACCTGCTAGCTAACTGGTTCATGTTTATTGTACTTCAAAATCAAGAGTCAATCAAGTCGACTGAGACTCTCTCGTGTCGCCAATCCAAACAAATTCAGGTCGCAATCAAGCTCGGCTAGAGCTGTTTAATCGACCTGATTGCCTTTTCTGTTGCTGCCGCTGCTGCTGAGTGCATGCCAATCTGAAGCAGTAAGCTCGCTGACCGTCTTCTAAGGGGCAGACAAGCTGATATTTAAAACCATCAAGTGAGATAACGAGTCGAGCAAGAAGCGTCAGAACGAAATGCAGCAGTCTTACGTCTCTGACCTCTCTAAGCTCAGATGGCCCCTTTCGCTCTCTCGTCTTGAACGCGTTTCATTCACTTCTGACTCAATCATTTACAAGTTGATTGCAATTAGAGAGGCGGCGGAGGCGAGTGCAAGCAGATTAAACGAACAAAAAAAGGAGAAGAATTGGAGATTTGCTTGTGCGCACTAGTCAGAGAGAAGAGAATTAGGATTTGAATATGTGCGTGCAAGGGGCGCTTGTGTGAAACGCAATGTCGATCATTCTTAATTCGGCTCACTTTCAAAACTAGTCATTAGAAGAAGGGCAATAGAACGAAGCGAACAAAGCGAATAACAAAAAAAAGAGAGGGGCAAAGAAGGAGAAAAAAAAACCGAATTCTAATTTAATTGACTCGCGGCAGGACGGTCATGCAGTCGGACGGACGCCCAGAGTGAAGGCGAGCGAAACAATCGACCAAACACCGTCCGCGCAAACAACAACAACCACCAGCTTTCGGTTTGTTTTCATTTTGCTCGCACCCAGCACTAATTCAGACCGAATGAACAAACGCGCGCGCGCGCAACATTGAAGAGTTGCATTCTTAATCCGAGGCCAGCGGGCAACCAGGCCAGTGATATGCAAGTCGGCTCTGTTTCGATAAAACAAAAGCAAATGAATGTTTGTGTTTTGTTTAATCCGACCGGCTTTGGCCAAGTGAACAGTGACCAGCTAGCAAGCAAGCAGAAGCCAAGTGTGTCTTGGCGTGTGAGATGGCTTATGAAGAGATTCGATGGAAATGAATGTGCGCCCCTCTCTCTCTCTCGGCCCATGCGATTCCCTCTTTATTTTCTCTCTTGCCCGCTCACTCTCTCTCTGGCCCTCCCTGGCCATTATTATGAAGCTCGTTTGTTGGATTAGAAGAGGAAAATGGTTGCGACGTACAAACGAGCGACCAGATTAATTTTGAATATGAGCGTCTGAGAAAAGCGAGACGCAAAATTACAAATGACTGGCTACTACTGTGAGCAATTTTGCGGTGAATGCGTCTACGACTCATTTGTTCGAACTGACTGGGCATTTGCGGTGCGCTTGAGCTTAAAAATGTCAATGTTTTCAAGCCGCTAGGGTTCGCTGCTCATATGGAGCATAACAATCACTCACAAATCCAAGCCGACTGGTAAATATCGCGAGTCGAATTTTCTTCGCTCATTGTTGTTTGTTACTCGTTTTCTATAACAAGCCCTCCTCTCCCCTTTGCCTCGCTTTCTCCGTCTCAATCCCTTTCTCTCTCTCTCTCTCTGTGGCGCTGTGTTGCTAGCTGGCTCGCTTTGTTCATCATCTTGCTAAACCAAGCAATGTCTTCGATCTAACAAACACACATTGGCCGTTTTCTTTATTGCGTGAATGCAACGCCACACCGTGATACAAACACACGAAAGCCAAATGCCACTTGTAATTAAAACGGCTCATTGAGCGAGTCGAGAAATAGGCCACAGAAGCGGCCAGGGAGCCAAATACTAAAAGCCAAGTCGGTCGGTTTTTCACATCCGCACTCAATATTTACGAGTGCCCATCGACTTGGCCGTCTTTGTTAAGCATAATGGTCAACCGAGAAGCTCGAGTGCCGTTCACGCGGCCACACGGCGTTCCGCGATTGAACTCAAGAGAGGCGACCGGGGTCGAAGCAAACTGGCGCTGGCTTGGCTTAGACCGGATTAGAAGAAATTCAAGCAGATTAGGGTTCAGAGGCCAGGTTGACTTTGATTGGCCAACTTGCGCCAGTTGGATGTCACCAGCAACTTTCTATTTCTGTCTCTTTGCTCTGGCCAAATTGGCCTGAACGTGTTGCCGGTCGGTGCCTGTTCCAGTTTGTATTTGCTCGCTGATTAGGAAAACAAAACATAAAGGTGCTCGAAGCGCAAGCAGACTTTGAAACGGTTCCCAAATCAGCCGAATGCCGACACACACTCTTCGAACAAAGGTACCCGAATCTGAGCAGCATCGAGGCGAAATAATTCAACAAAACAAAGAGCGAGCAAAGTCTAAATGTTAGAGCTGGCGCGCCAGGTTCGAGTCATAGCGCCAGGTTCTCTTGTTTGCCGCTTTTGATCGCTCTTTCCGTCGCAATCTTTCATCTCCGGCTTGGTTGTCAAGTTAAAGTTTTGCAAGCTGTGACTCGCAAAAAGCTTTCGCAGCCGGAAAGCAATGTTGCAAGCTCTAGAACGCTTTGCGCAGCGCTCGTTGCTCGCCTCAAAGTGCACACAGAGTCGGCTAGACATTATTCGCCAATTTACATTTGCATTGCGCACGATCACGCTCAGCGCAGGGGCTGTAAGCTCTTATCTCTTTTGCCAGATGTTGGTTCACCGACGATCTGCTCAGACTGAATAATCAACTTTTAGACTGTGTGGTTGTTAGACAAACGAATCGAGTGCGGTTTGAGAGCTCACGATTAGGCAGCAGAACAAGTCGTTGAAAAATGAGCAAAGTCGAAGTGAGCGGAGACAATGCCGAGCAGAAGCGCATGGCCGAGTACCTATTGTCTCAAATGGACACGTTTCCGGACTTTCCCAAGCCCGGAATCAACTTCAAGTATGAGCCGACGCTTTCACTCGCTTGCGGCTGCTTTGCCCTCAGAGCTTATTGCACGACAGGGACACACTGTCGCTATTTCGCAAGCCAGACACCCTTCAAGAAGTGATCGACCTGTTTGCCAATCACATCGCTCGCATCGGAGCGACCGTCATTGTCGGCCTTGAGTCGCGCGGCTTCATCATCGGCTCGGCGGTCGCCTACAAACTCAAGCTTCCGTTTGTGCCGGTGCGCAAGAAAGGCAAACTGCCCGGGCCCGTGATTTCGTACAAATACGAGCTCGAGTACGGCGAGGTAATCGCCTGATTTTGAATTTGCACTTTCAAGTCAGACTCTCAAGCGGCGCCAATTAAACTAGGACGTGTTTGAGATTCAGAGCCAGGCTCTGAATTCAAGCCAAAAAGTTGTGATTGTCGATGATCTAATCGCTACCGGAGGTAACTATTCGCACTTGCAGCGTCTTCAATCTGCTCCTCACGGCCATTTCAAAGGCACATTCGCAGCCGCCATCGAGCTGATCGGCCAGCTAGACGCTCAAGTGCTCGAGTGCGTGGCACTTGTCGAACTGAGCGCTCTGAACGGACAGGCGAAGCTCAAAGCACCTGTTACTTCTTTTATCAAAATTTTGGACTGAGCGAGCAGGCGATGCTTCGCTTAGGCAAACTTGACAGATTAGAATAAAGAAGCAAACGCCGTAGTCGATCATTTAGTGACAGTGGGGGCATGAGCGGGTGGCTTTGGGCGAAGAGAGGGATAGAACTTGAATTCAAATTCAGAGTGCTTGTTGGCAATCTCGTTTTGAAACGTGCTTGCGTTCATCTACACGCATTGGCCCTCTCTCTCACACACACACACACTGAGAAAGACACTCACCCGCACGATTGTGTGTGTGTGTGTGCATGCATTCGTCTCATTCGTCTCAATCAGCGTAGCCAAGCAGCTTTGCTTGGTCCTTTCTGGTCTTTTCTTAACTTTGGTTTGTCCGCAGAGTCCTAGACAAACAGATTCACACGACAGAACGCGATGTTCCATCAGGAGAGCATTGAGCCCGATTACGACGTAAGTGCGCTCGTCTGCCGTTTCTTCACTTGCTCTAATAGGCTTCTCGAACGCTGGCCCATCGCAGTATCCATACTATCAGAACGAAGGTTTGACTCTGGCCCGAGTGCACTTGAATTTAAATCTGATTTGATGACGATTAAGATGACGGACGCGGAATGCTGGACAGCGACTACGAGCGACAGCAGCAGAGCTACAAGATGAACGACGCAGTCAAGAGCTTCATCACGCATTTCTTTCGCGCTGTTCAGCGCGGACGAATATTCGAAATCTCGCACGACTACGAGCTCGGGTAGGCACCCCATTCGGTCATTTGGTCTCAGCGTGCTTGTCAGCCAACTTGTCCAAGCTGGAACATGCTCAGCGACCAGTACTTCAAGAACACTGCCTGGCCGCCGGTCGAAAGCATCGAGTCGATGATTCCGAACGGTAAAGCACTCTCGCTTGCCATCAAATTGAGTTTGAACCTTCTCGCATCTCTGACCAGAATCGATGAAGCCCATATTCCTGATCCTCTACAAGGAGATGTACTTTCGCCACATCTACGCCTCCATTCAGGTTTGTGTGCACACTTGAAGGCGGTTTCAAACGAGAGTCCTGTCAATCGGAGAACGTTTTAGGGTGGACCGAGCTTGATGCAGCGAATCGAGTCGTTCGGCAACTACGTCGATCTGTTCAATGCGATTCTGAGCGCCGAAAGACCTCTTGAGCTCGAGCTGCCTATTCAATGGCTCTGGGACATCATCGATGAGTTTGTCTATCAGGTGAGATCCCCACTTGGCCTTATTTCGCCTCCACGACCGCTAACTGTCCCGATCCGCTCAGTTTCAATCGTTTTGTCAATATCGAGCCAAATTGGTGAAGAAGGGCGGCCAGAACGCCTACTTTGCCATGATGGAGGATATCAACTTGCTGAAGCAGAACCCGAACGTAAACGCCGACCTCTGTTCACTCTTCTGCTGCTTTAATGCTGATCGCGCATGGCAAAGGTCTGGAATGTTCACAGCGTCTTGAACGTTCTCCACTCGCTTGTGTCCAAGTCGAACATCAACAAGCAGCTTGAAGTGCTCAAGAACGTGACGCTCTCGTTGACCAACAGCAACGGCTCTGGCCTCGATCAGTCTCAAATGAGCGTCCATCAACAGCGTCTGCTGGCCGAGCTCGAGAACGATCTGTTCGCCCAGAGCAGCTTGTACAAGATGCTCGGCTATTTCAGTCTTGTCGGCCTGCTCCGCTTGAACTCGCTGTTTGGCGACTACTACTTGGCCATAAACACGATGCAGCACGTCGAGCTCGACATTCACAAGCAGGTGAGGGCCGCAGCTGCTTCAGCATTCGGTCTCAACCTAAACGTTCGCTTTCAGTTGTTGATTGCACGAGTGCCGTCGTGCATCATCACAACGTGCTACTACGTCGGCTTTGCTTATTTAATGATGAGACGCTACGAGGACTCGGTAAAAGTGTTTGTGGACGCTCTGATTTACATCCAGCGAACTAGGATGACGAGCACTTCGCCGCAGCGCCTCCTCAACGACATGGTTCGTGTCCTCTCTTCGTTTGTTTTCCACTGACTTGCGACTAATCGCAGCTGTTTTCAGATCACCAAGCAAAATGAACAGCTTTTCTATCTGCTGGCGATTGCGCTCAACTTTTATCCAATGAGAATTGACGAGTCGATCGATTCAATTCTGAAGGAGAAATATGCCGAACGTCTCACCAAGCTGCAGCGAGGGTAAGTGCTGTTTGTCCAAAAAGGAGCACTTTTCGACGACTAAAAGCGATGGCGCCAATTTTAGCGACAAAGACGAACTGGTCGCAATGTTTCACTTTGCTTGTCCGAAATTCCTGTCGCCAGTGGCGCCCAATTTCGACTCGCTGACCGAGCAGCATACGCTCGAGCCCTATCAACAGCAGCTCAAGGTGTTCATGGACGAGGTGCAGCAGCAGATTCTCATCTCGGACATTCGCAGCTTCCTCAAGCTCTACACGACACTGCCGATCGCCAAGCTGGCCTCGTTCATAAACAAGACGCCTGACGAGCTCAAGGCCATTCTGCTCTGCTTCAAGCACAAAATGAGCAACATCGAAACCGACTTGGCCAACGAAGATTTCCGCTCCTCGTCCGAAGTCGACTTTTACATTCACAACGAAATGGTGCACATTGCCGACACCAAGGTCGCCGCTCGCTTCAGCGACTTTTTCATTCGACAAATGCACAAAACCAACGAGGTTCGTACTCTTCGTCTCTTCTCTAAATTCAGTAAATTGATTGCCCCTCGCTCCGAGCAGATAATCACCAGCCTGAAGGCCATTCCGTGAGAAGGTCAACATCTCCGTTGCTTTGGTGTCGTTTTCCATCCGCCTTCGTCCAAGACCCGAATCACTTGAAGCAACAAATAAAAGTCGCAAATGAGACTATTCGCCATTTTTATTCAGCCTCACGGATTCATTCGAGGCAAAGAGAACTCGCTTTGATTCTGTCTATACCCGGAGCGGTTCGAATTGAAGCTTTGAAAGCTTTGAAAATGTGAGTGGATGAGTGGATTGTGTGAAAAAGGCGCGCCTACTTGGTCTCCGAGGTCGATTCGAGTTGGTGCTCACGGCCGGTGTTGAGCGACAGCGGAGGTAAATGCGTCTCTCGGCTTGTTTGACTCTCGTTGGGTGCGTCCGATCTCTTGCTCGCAGCCACTCGCGGCGTCTCTTTCGTCGCCAAGTTCAGCGCATTTCGCTTTTCCTGCAGCTCATTGTGAAGCTCTTTGCGCTCCTCGTTCGCTTTGTGATAAGCCTATGGGTTTTATTTTTGCGTTAAATTGTCTTTGTCTCCGCATCTCAGAACTCGTTTGGTTACTCACTTTGTTCTCTTGCTCCAGACGCCAGTTGAAATCGCGCAGCTGTTCGAGCAGGCTATCTCGATTGGCCAACAGTTCGGCGACAAACTCAGGCGAGCTCTTTTGTGTTCAAGTTTAACGTTTCAGTCAGAAAAAGAGCAAGACACAGACAGAAAGAGGCGAATAGGTCATGTTCGGTGTTTATACTACCGGCCACAAATTTAATCTTTTTCAGTGGCGGCCTTCTGACACCGCAGCGGCCGAGGAGCGCGCGCTGATGGTTAGTCTTCGACCGCCGAAGAGCTCTTTGTTCTGTTCTCAGGCCGACGAAGCTCTTGGCGGTCGGCAGCGAAAGAAAGCGAGAAAAAAGCAAGCCGAACAAGGCGAACTTACCTCGCTGACGCTCTCTTGCAGGATCTTGCTCTTTGCTTCAAGTTGGTTGATTCAAATTTGGCGATCAAACACACACACGAGCGAGAGAGCGAATTACTTGTTTTCGAAAGGCGAGTAAGCTCTTCTAGTCGTTGAGCGACGAGAGCTGCTTGCTTTTCCAGTTGACGATTTATTTCGACTTGATTCTCGTAGCGAGTCTTCCATTCGCTTCCTTTTGAATTGTCGATGCTTAGCTAAGTCGACTGCGCGTCAATTTGTCTTGAGGCCCACCTTCGTAGATGATCAACGGCGGCCGGCTGTTGCTGTACTTTACCTCAACGACTTGATCGGTCAAAATGCCTGGCGCAAGGTCCGGTTGAAAGATGAGAATAAAATCGACCAGACGAACTAGACTTACTTTCTTCGCCATTCTCCACCGAGTTCATTTGCTTTTCCAGTTCGTTGAATGTGTCGAGCAGCTCGGCATAAGACCGTTCGGCCGATTCCCTTTTCAATTGTTTGCGATTTGTTGAGCTCCGTACAAAAGAGCAAACAGGCTGAAAGTGGAAACAAACAGAACCCACTTGAGCATCTGTTCGTGGCGAATCTGGGCGCGAATTTGGTCCAAACTTTGGAAATTGTGGTCATCCGAGGCCCGCTCGCCGTCATACTCGACATCGGGCTCTTCCTGCCAGCTCATCTCTGTCGCAGCCGGCTCTTGTTCGCCTTTCTTTCGCCTAAGCACAACTTTGGCCTAAAGACAACTTGAACAGGTAGAAACAAAAACAACACGAATGCCAATAGTCGTAGTCACAACAGCAACGCACCAACGGCAGCTGAATATGAATATGCCAATCGGATTTAATAAATTGAGCAAAACGTGCGCGTGAATTTGCGAGTAGATGAAATTAGAATCGACGTCTCAGAGAAACGAAGAGAGAGAGAGAGAACGGCACCGAGAGTGAGTGTGTACAGCTAAAGTAGTTGTTTGTCTCTGGGCCGCAAGGTAAATTTGCTCGCAATATTTGTGCTAATTTTTGCATTTCTCTCTAATATTTGTTTGCATCGAGCATCACCTTAGAAATCACAAGCTGATTTCATTCAAGTGTCAGTCAAGTTTGAAGCCAGTCATCGCCACTTGAGTCATAATCAACACTTTCATCGCTCTCTCTCTCTCTCCCTGCCAGTTTACAATTAAATAAAGCTCATAAGTATACGAGCTAGGCGACTACAAGGACGGCATCCTCTTGGCTACCGCACACAAACGCGCTTTAACTCGCAGGACTCAGGGGCTTGATTCGCGTCGGGATTCGCAGCTCTTTGTTTTTTTCTTTATTAACGTTTCTGTATGTTTCGTTTGAGAGGCTGCAGAGCCAAGTTGGGCAGGATTGATCGCTTTCAAAAAGGCCTTTTCTAGTTCGAGTCAAAGAGCGCTCGAGTGAAAAGGGCGCAGTGCGGATTTGGGAGTTAAAATTGGCGCTCGATTTAAATTTGGAGCGAAATCAGCAGCTGTGTTTAAAGAGAATGCAGAGTGAGGCACAGTTTCGGACTCGAGATGGACTACGACCTTCGTGTGTGGGCGAGAGAAGTGAAAAAGTTTGGTTTCTTTTTCGCCAAGCAGCGCAGTCGAATTGAGAGGATTGAGAAGAGCCTTCGACTCAGGGAAGAGTTCGCATTGCGCGGGAGCATGGAAATGTTTCGCAAAAGCTCCGACTGGTACCAGTTCGTCAAACAGACTGGCATCGACTTGTTCGAGAAGCTCAACAACCAGGAACGACAGCTCAGGGCGTCCAATCGTTCAAATGAGGCGGCTAGATCGCTCAAACTAGATTTCCAGTCCGACCACACGCATCTTTCATTGTGCCGATGTTGTGCAGACCTGATCGTGACATTTGTAGACGCGAGATTCTTTGACAACGGGGTATTGTATCGTTCTCATTTCCTTCTAATTGTGTTCTGATTTTATCACGTTCTTTTAAATTTAGACCGGCCATGAGGGCGCGTTTGATAATTGACGACCGCCAGATTCATTACAGTCATTTTCCTTTTATTGTCAAATTTCAGTCCAGCCTGCCAGATCTATTGTCTCAGAGGTTCAACTTGCTGCTGCACGGGACAATAGACGGCTCTCTTCCCTGCGTGAAATTAATGTTCAGTCGGTTTTCTCCAAATTTGCCAATAAATCGCTGGTTGGAAAATCGTCTCTTTCGATTTATTGCGTAGCTGGCAATTAGCAACGAGCGCCATTCGGATACAGTTAAACGAGCATCTTGTGAACCTGTGTGTTGGAAATTTATTGTAAAAGGGCGACGAGTTTGGAAATCATCCGGTTACTGAAATTAATGGCTACTAATGCGAATGCTCATGTTTTGGGTGCAAATTAAACACATTAAATTGTCGCGAGCGGATAATTAATCGTTGCCGAGAGTGTGTATGCGTGCTTGCTTCGGTGTAATTTCCACGACCGATGACATCGCCAATTAAATGAAGTGATCGGTTCTTAAGGTTCTGCCTATTCGAGCAGATTCAGTTTTTCTCGTCTCAATTGAACCAGACTGGAGAAGGAAGCGCGCAACATGCAGCAGCACGCAATCGCTTATTCTCTCTCAACAGCCATTTACGCTTTGCTTGCAGTCTTCGGATTTGCAGGTAGATCAACTTAATTCTCATGTTCTCAGTCATGATGCAAACTGCAATCTCATTCAGGCAACTTGCTGGCGATCGCCTCAATTCTCAGCAGCAGCAAGCTTCGCTTCAGATCGACTTATTTGCTCATATTGAACCAATCGCTTGCTGAGCTCTTCATCAGCGTCACAGTGAACATTTCGCCGCTTCTAGGTGGGTCTGTCTCTTTTCATTCTTGAGCTTTTCAATTCAATTCTTGGCTGCCCCGGCTCGCTGCTGTCCTGCTCAATTGGGCAATAAAGGCGTCTTGTCGGGCAAGAACCTTTTGCTCGAAAGCAGCTTAATCTGCAAGTCCTTTGCCGCCGCTTGCGCAATCACCTGCTCGGCATCGCTGATTTCGATGGGATTTCTGGCCCTGAACAGGTACCTCGGGCTCATTGAGACCAACTCGCGCTAGTTGCCCAATTTGATTCAAAAAATAGATATCTGGCCATGACTCGGCCGGACACGTTTGTCCGGCTCTTCTCTCCCGCCAAAACGCTTCTCATCTGCATTCTGACCTGGATCTTGGCGGTCATGTCCGACGTGCCCAACTTCATTGGTCGGCTCCATTCGATGCGAGCTTTTCCTCTAGACTCTTAAACTCTGTTTCCATTTCTCTTGATCAACAAAAGGCTTCGGAGACCACGTTTACGACCAGGCTGCCAATTTGTGCATATTCAATCGAAGCAATCGCCGGTTCACAGTCTTTTTCGCGGTGGTCAGCTTCGTCATTCCCGGCATCGGCATCACAGTTTGCTACGCTCAAATCTACCGGCTGATTTACAGCAGCCGCAAACAGCTCAAGGTTCACAACAGGATCTGCCGCAACACAGTGCGTCTGACCAGATGCTTGTCAGCCACATTTGTGGCCTTTATCCTGTGCTGGGCGCCGATCATCGTTCTGATCGAGCTCGATCATTTTGTCGGCATCTCGCCCGTCCTCATCAACTATGGATTCTTGCTGGCACATTCGAATCCGGCGCTCAACCCTCTTCTTTACTTTGCGTTTAATTCGAATTTAAGAGACGCTTGCCAGAGCCTCATTCGGCAATCTTTCACAAGCTCGACCTCTTGACTCGCACAGACCGACAGCTTAAGCAACTATTATTCGATTTCTCTCCATTCTAGCCACTCTTTCTCTTTTACCAGCTGTCAATGTTGAAAGAAAAACAAAATTAAATAAATTCGTTCGTCCAAGTTCCAGTTTGTTGACTCAATCAATTTTTTTCTTTTTCTCCTCTGCACTCGATAGAGGGAGACGAAAAAAGCAAATTTATTCTAGCTAATCTTATTCTTGTTCTAGCTTATTTTAGAAGCGGAAAATAGTTGCAGACTTTCCGTCGCCTGCGATTTGATAGAACTCGCGCGGGCACATTTCGTCTATGCCAAACTCGGTCACTTTATCTTTGCGAGAATTAACCGTTTGATTTTCAGCCGAATGTGAGCCGTTTGATTTGGCTTTTGTTTCAATCTGATGAAAAAAAATGCGCTTTTGAGCAGAGTCAAAGTGAGCAAGAGTCCCATCCTCTAGAATAGTAAATTGGTCTCCACTTTTCATAGTCACGTTTTTCACTGGTCCCAATTTTTCTTCTTCTGAGTCGAATATTTCGATATTTGAACTTGTCTGGTCCCACAAGTAAATATGGTTCTGATAGGCGCATAAATTTTTCAAAGAATCGATGCCTGAATTGATGGTAATTTTAGTTGACTTTTCATTTGATAAATCCGTATTCATTATCCTTGGATTTAGTACACCTGATCGAGAATAATTATATCGATCTTGAGTAAATTCAAAATAAAATATTTTCTGCTTGCCCAATTTAAATGGCTTGGAACAAACCAAGGAGGTCTGTTTTAGAGATTGAAGCTTTGGGCCAAGAGTGATTAATTCAAAATATCGATAACTGTAATTAAAAAATACCATAAATGACTTTTCAAGCAAAATAACTTTGGCATTATCATACGAGTAAGATGAACTTTTTGTAAAGCTCGCAATTAACTTTGAAAAATCCATGTCAAACAAATAGACATAAATGTGATATTGATCAACTCCTACAACCAAATAGCCTTTGTCTCTCCACTGGATCAAATCTAAAACCTTCAAATTTTCCAGAAATGTTTTTATCTGCTTGAAGTCGACGGTGATTGGCTCTACATTTATGCCATACTTGACTAGATTGCCCACTAAAGAAGAATCGAGTTGATTCTGGTTCGAAGTGAATTCAAGGACATATTGGCTAAAAATAAAGCTTTTGGCCAAATAAGCTTCCCTCTTCAATTGTGTCTTCATGTTTTTATCCTTTTCCTGGTCCGGATAGGAGATGCGATAGGCAAGCAGATCACTTTTGAGTCTTTTTAGCTCACTCTCATATGAACGCCCGTTGTCAATATAGTTCAAACTGTCCTTCTCGTAGTTGCTCACCTCGGCATGAAGCTCGTCTCTAAACTTGTTTATCTCGTCGATCAACGTCTCCGTTCTAAGATCGATTGCCGAGTGAACGTTATCACAAAAATCACTCATCATTTTCTTGCTTTCATTCGCCTGTTTAACTATTAAATCGAACTCCTTCTGCGCATCGAGTTTGGCCTCCGTGCAAGCGATTTGCTCCACCAGCCGTTTGAGATGTTTAACTGAAGCTAGTGAGTCGACGTTTTTCCCACTTGAGGTCGAAGCCCCGCAAACTGGACACTTAGCTTTGAGCTTTTTCTTAATGCATTTGTAGCAGAAGCTGTCGCCGCATGAGATCATTCTTGGGTCTTCCAGAACCTCATTGCAAATGGAACAAGCCAATTCGTTCATTTCTCTCTTCTTTTAATGTCAAATTAATTTGTCGTTTAACTTTGTATTTGAAGCCTGAGAAATTCACTGGCCATTCCTTTTTCAAAAAGCTTATCCTCTTTGAGCAAAGTTGACATCTTTTCCAGGACACCATTCCCAATAGTGGCAGAGCACGGATAACATTCTATTTTTGTAACTTCCATACCAGTTTGATATTCGTATAGATGAGTCAAGCTTTCAATAGAAAGGAGTGCAGAGTAATCATAAGGAATGGGTTTTAATTGAGCACAAGGACATTGATTCTAATTTTCATTTATTTTTGCAGGGCAAGCAATAATCTTATTTCAAAATTGAGAAAAGCCAGTTTAAGATTCTTTGAACAACTGATCAAAGCCAACGAGCAAGGCTTGATAAAAGGCTGTTTGAATGGCCCATCCCTCGCTTTTCTATTTAAAGTCGTGTAAAAATAAATCGTCTGCTTTCCGAGTCCATTTACAAAATTACCCGGTGCTGTGTATGTGCATCACAGGCAACAAGATTGCCGGAATGCTTTTTTGTATTCGAAAAGGGTCTGTTGTGTAGAGTGCGATTGGAGAGTCTCATCTTCATCTCTATCTCAGGGAAGGCTAGAAATAACCAATAGAGCCTAGGCGGCCATGGGAAAGGAAATCAACCGAATTTAAGTTTATTCAAGACAATTCTAAAAGCGGAAAATATTTGCAGACTTTCCGTCAGGGGCGATTTGATAGAACTCGCGCGGGCACAGTTCGTCTATGCCGAACTCGCCAAAATCAGAGCTTTTTGATTTAGCTTTTTTATCGATTCGATGAAAGAAACTGCAGTTCTGGACAGAGTCAAAGTGTACCAGAATTCCATCGGGTAGAATTGTAAACTGGTCTCCACTTTTGATAGTCAGGCCTTTCAACGGTCCCAGTTTGTTTCCGTTTGAATCAAGTATCTCAATACTTGATTTACTCTTGTGCCACAAATAAATCTGGTTCTTGTAAGCGCATATATTCTCCACAAGATTTAAATCTAAATCGGTGCAGTATTGTGTTGTTTTGGCATCTGATAAATTGGCATTCATTATTTTCAACTGATATCCTTCGATACTCCACCTAAAAAAACTTATTTTTTGTTTTCCCAATTTAAATGGTCTCATTTGATCTGTAGGAGTGTGTTGGAGAATTTCAGGTGTAAAACTTAAGCTTACCCATTCGAATTGCCGACATTTTCTGCTCAAATATATCTTAAACGAGTCTTCGGATAATATCACTTTTGCATAATCATAAGTAGTATTTAGTTCGGTATGATCTTTGAACTCGCTCATTCTCTGTTGTAGTCAATTGAAACTTTTACCGTAAGCTTTCATGTTGGAAGTGAATAGTTTGTTCACTGGCCAATCCTCGATACAAAAGTACCGATCCAAATTAAGTGAATCTTTTCTTAGAAACCATTCCCTCCAGTGCATGTGGAGAATTTTTGCATTTCAGATCATCCGAGAAGAAAATAAACGAATGCAGTCTAAGTTAGTTATAACCAGAAGAGGCGAAGGAATTAATACTAACTTCAATTCACTTTGATTAAATTTATTCAAATGAATACTAAAAGCGGAAAATATTTGCAGACTTTCCGTCAGGAGCGATTTGATAGAACTCGTGCGGGCACAGTTCGTCTATGCCGAACTCGCCCATGTCATCAGTTCCAGAGTCGTCCAAATCACAGTTTTTAGATTCGCCTTTTGTCTCGATCCGATGGAAAATTACACGGCACTGGGCAGAGTCAAAGCGAGCTAGAGTTCCATCCTCTAGAATAGTAAACTGGTCCCCCTTTCTCATAGTCACGTCTTTCACTGGTCCAAGTTTGATGCCGTTCGAGTCTAGTTTTTCGATAGTTGAGCTCTTATTGCTCCAAAAGTAAATATGGTTCTTGTAGGCGCAAACATTTCCAACAAAATCTATGTTGACGATGCTAAATTTTGTTGATTTGTAATTGAATAAGTTTAGGCTCCAAATGTGTGTTTCGAATCTGTTTCGATCTGGAGCAGATATATCAAATAAAAATATTTTCTCCTTTCCCAGTTTAAATGGCTTCACAACCTCGATTTCAACGGTTTCTATGATTTCAAGATTCGAGTCAAATAAAACCATTTCACAAGCTTCATTATCTTTACTCAAAAAGACCATGAACGACTCCTGAAGCAAAATCACTTTGGCAGTATCATGCTTGTGATTCAATTTTTCTTGAATACTTTCTTTCAACAGACGGAAATTGAAATCTAGCAAATACGCGTACATGTAATGACTAAGAACAGCCACAACCAAATAGCCCTTTTCTTTCCACAGAATGAAATCCAATGTAACTAAAATATTGAGAGAACAATTTAGAGCTGTTAGGCTTTTGAAGTCCACTTTAATCGGCTCCACAAATACGCAAGACTTGAATAAGTTGCCGACAAACACAAGAGTTTGTGGCTTCTGGTTTGAACTGAATTCAAGAACTCCTTGGCTGAAGATAAGATCCTTTACAGATTGAGCGTCTTTCGCCAGTTGCTCCTTCATTTTCTTGTCCTTTTTCTTGTCCGGATAGGAGATGCGATAGGCAAGCAGATCAGCTCTGAGTCTTTCAAGCTCACTCTCAAATGAACGCTCTTTGTTGATCCACTCCAAACTGTCCTTCTCGTATTTGTTGACCTGGGCGAGAAGTTCGTCGCGGAACTTATTAATCTCGGCTATCTTTTGAACAATTAATTTCTCGGTTCTGAGATCAATCGCCGAGCGAAGGTTTTCACAGTGGTCTCGAATCACTTTATCGCCTTCTTTTGCCTGCTCAACTATTGAATCGAATTCCCTCTGCGCACTGAGTTTGGCCTCTGTGCAAGCGACTCGCTCTACCAGCTTTTTTAGATAATTGTTTGTGGGCAGAGAGTCGACGATTGCCGCGCTGCAAGTCGAAGCCCCACAGACTGGACACATGGCCTTGAGGTTTGCTTTGATGCACTTGTAACAGAAACTGTCGCCGCATGAGATCATCCTCGGATCGTCAAATATCTCCTGGCAGATGCCACATACCAATTCATCCATTTCTTACCCAAGACTGAATCTAACTACTTGAAAGAAGATTTTCCCCTCAAAACAACTAAAGCGACTTTATATATACTGAATAAAATCACCCGCTTGCCTCAGCAATCTTCTTCGCCCAATTAGCTTTTAGTCGCAAAACGCTCGAGATAAAGATTCGGCCCTGAATTGTCACATGAGGCACAAATTTAAGCAGCTCCGATAAACTACGACTAAACTGTGACTATTTTTTAACAATGCTTCATTTCTAAGCTTCAAGAGATTGACGAAATTTAAAAACGATAAATATTTGCCGATCTCCCATCTGGAGCGATTTGATAGAACTCACGCGGGCACAGTTCGTCTATGCCAAACTCGCCCATGTCGTCTATTCCAGAGTCTTCCAAATCGGAGGCTTTTGATTGGGCTTTGGCTTCCAGTCGATGGAAAACAATCCGCTTCTTAGAATGGTCAAAGTGAGCAAGTCTTCCATCAGACATTATTTTGAACTGGTATCCCTCTTTCATCGTCACGTCTTTCACTTCTCCCAGTTTGCTTCCGTTCGAGTCGAGTATTTCGATATTTGAGCTACTCTCGTCCCACAAGTAAATGCGGTCTTTGAAAGCGAGCATATCATTGATAAATTTTCGATTTTTTTCAAGACTGAACTTGTACTGAATCAAATCCGAATCATCCGAATCAGTCAAGTTAAAAATTACTTCAATCTGCTCACTTTTATATATTCGAATCTCTCGTCTTCTAACAATATTATTATCGTAGCTATAGTATAAATCATCATCTGAATAAGCATCATCTGATGTTCGAATCTCTCGTCTTCTTATATTATTATCGTATTTATAGTATAAATCATCATCTGAATAAACATCATCTGATATTCGAATCTCTCGTCTTCTAACAATATTATTATCGTAGTTATAGTATAAATCATCATCTGATCTTACATCTTCCTTTTGAAAGAAGCCAATTTTCTTATTTCCGAGTTTAAATAGATTCAAATATTTAATTCCACTGTTCATGTTTGTTGTATGAAGGTTTGAGTCATACATTTGTGTATGAACATTGTGATACTGATCAGTAAAATTTAAAATAAACGAGTCACAGAATAGTAGAGTTTTGACACTTATGGGTAGGTAACTTAATTGGATAGCAGTAGTTTTTATCACTCTTTGCAAATCAAAATCCAACAAGTTGACATTCATATAACTACGATTAATCGAAATGACCAAGTAGCCTTTACCCTTCCACCTGATCAAATAAATTACTTCTGCGAACTCTTGAAGAGATTGTATAGACTTGAAATCAACATCCTTAGGCTTAACTTCCAAATTAAACGTTTCCAACTCGCCTAATAGTGCAGAAGTGATTTGATTCAGGTTTGATTTAAATCCTACAACTCCTTGACTATATATGACGCGTTTTAGAGATTCCGCCTCCGCCACCATTTGGATTCTCATCTCCTTGTCCTTTTCCTGGTCCGGATAGGAGATGCGATAGGCAAGCAGATCACTTTTGAGTCTTTCAAGCTCACTCTGATACGAATTCTCTTTGTCAATATGTTCCAAGCTGTCCTTCTTGTATCTGTTCACCTCGGCCAGGAGTATGTCTCTGAGCTGGTGAATCTCATTGATCAATGACTCGGCTCTAAGATCGATGGCTGAGCAAACGTTTTCACAGTAATGTTCGATTTCCTTCTTGCTCTCTTCCGCCTGCTTAACTATTGACTCGAATTGCCTCTGCGCATTGAGCTTGGCTTCTGTGCAGGCGACTCGCTCTACCAGTCCTTTGAGGTGTTTGACTACTGGCAGTGAATCAACATTTGCCCCATCGGACGTTAATTCCCCACAGACTGGACACCTGGCCTTGAGCTTTGTTTTGATACACTTGTGGCAGAAACTGTCGCCGCATGAGATCATCCTCGGATCGTCAAAAATCTCCTGGCAGATGCCACATACCAAATCGTTCATGCTTTGGTCTATAGCTCAAAATGCTTAAATTAAGTTTCTGTATTTCAAGTGAAAAGCTTTTTTAGAGGTCATTCATTAATTTTGGAGACCATTCCTGCTTGAGTCAAGTTAATTTTGGAAGCCATTCCTAACAGCTGCTCGGCATTTTATTTTTGAACCTTTCTCATAAAAATCTTAACTTGCGGAGGTATCTGGCTTAATGCAGTTAGTCAACAGCTCCTGTTCCATGAGTCTCCCACATCCCAAAACTCGCTACGTTTCAAGTCATGTGCTTTTATTTCTGGCTAAGAATAATATACGTCTATCGTTGATAGCAAATGTAAATCCAAGATCCACTAGATCCCCTGTTTAAATCGTTTGGAACCATTTGGTAGCCAGGTATTCCGCAGCTACTTAAAAAGTGTCCAGATGCAACAATTTTGATGCTTTTAATTGGTTTGTACAGCTCATTGTTCCTCGAGAATAAGTAAATGTAGTCGCCACCAGAGCCTTTATTCAAGTCAAGGCCTGGATAGGCTAAACCGTGAGAGTTGCGGGTAAACTTCCAGCCATTCCAGCTGATGTCGTAGTTCAGCGGGTAGCTCTCACTCCAAACTGACAACTCTCGGATCGGAACATGGCCATTCGATGGACAGCTTACGTATCGGCCAGCAAGGTAAATATAGAGTCCGCCAGATCCGAGGTTCAAATCGACGTTTATGAACCAGTAGTTCATAGGTACTAGAAACCCAACATTGGACGAACCGTGTCCAATTACGTACAGATCGGTTATGTAGCCATCGCAGCGAGGGTCTATGTGTTGGCCAGCTGGAAGAATCATATCATAATAGATAACATCGCTCTCATTCATCTTACTGAGAGAGCCAGCTTGGATCAATTCCCAAGCTAAGCAGCTAATTAATAGATAGGTGAACATTTTTTGTATTCATCGATCAAATTGGCCTCTTTTATACCCGTTTTGAGGGAACATGACAGCTGCATTTTAAAAAAGACAAAATAGAGACCTTGCTTGGAAAGTTTCTCACTCGAATTGATCTCAGATGATCAAAGCATGATTCTCGTAATCACAACAAACAATTTCTCATGCATTTTACTGAGATTTTATTGATAAACAGTCGAAGAGAAAAATGCGTTGTTTTCATTGCTGATAAAGGTATGCCGTCGCTCTTTAGCTCCCTAAACATATTCTGTTTTCCCATCAAGCTCTTGGCCAAGCAGACCTAGAGTTATCAAAAAATCATTTAAAAAAGATTAAAATTAACACATCAGACACCATCAGACTGCAAACAAGCATTATTGCGAAAGGCACGCTGGATTTGATTTTTGAAGATAACTAAAATAACTTAAACAATAAGAAGAATCTGCGCCATCAACTCGTACGAATTGTTTTAAAAGTTCTCAATAGAGCCATTAAAAGGAAGAACAAGAAAGGAGTTGAAAACGAAGATTAGCTCAAGAGAGAACTGGAAACTTGAATTAAACCAAAAGTGAACGAATCTGTGAGGAAATACTTTCCAAAGTGATTTGTGCTCAATTTCCACTCATTCATTTCGGACGATTTGATGGCTGGCAACGAGATCGACTTGAGCGGACGGAACTGCTCGTTTAGATCATAGAAGCTGATTTTGCGCTGCTTTGGTTCGAAATGGGCCACAGTGCCTTTCTGGCTGATTACAAGCAAATCGTTGAAATCGATTTCAAATGGCTGAACGGTTCTCTCAAAATTGCCGTCCGAATCGAGAAGAGCCACAGTTTGTGGCTGACGCCAAAAGTTGAAATTTCTGGCCAAGAAGCGTCCGTTGGCAAAGGTCAGATGAGCGGGATCCAGGAGCTGGCAGTTGTCAAATATCTTGCTCATTCGCTCACTTTCTGTTTTGACGAGCAGCTCGTCGTCTATTTGATACAATTTCAACTTGTTTGTGTCCGTGTCTCTTTCGGCCAAATGCAATCTATCTTGACAGGCGAAAGCGAACAAGAAACTCACTTCCAAAGAACTGACGCTATTAAGTCTGTGATCAAATGCCAGGACGCTGTTGGTCGCGGCTGAAACCAGAAACAGACGGCGACTGGTGGACACTATTCTAAAGCTCTTCTTTAATTCCTGCTCCATTTCAATTGACATCGATCGTCTTTGCTCAATAGTCATGTCGAGATTTAGCAGGGCCAGTTCTGGATCTGAATGGCGGTAGACGATGAATGCGGCGCTCGAGCCACGTCCCAGAGGCTCAAAGTCAATCTTAATTATTTCTCTTTGTGTCTCAAGGTTAGCAGCAAGCAGCTCGTCGAGTCGAAACTCGCTTATTTTGACCACGGCATCGGTCCGAATCAACTTTCCAAGCGGACTGTCCTCTTGATGAAAACAGCTCGAGAACTGGAGGCGTCCTTGGTTGAAAATAGCCTCCTCTAATCGTTCCATACTCGATTCGACTGAATCAAGGAATTGTTCATCCATCTCAGAATTGGTCGCTTCGATTTGAGCCAAAAATGCCGAGATGTGCGAGTCATCATTTGGCAATTGGTCGATGGCGCCCTCTATCCAGCTCTCCTCACGCTTCTTAAGGGTTGCTCTCTCATAGATTCGAATCTCCTCGAACAGTTCGTCTCTGGCCTGATCCAATCGAGAATGAAGCGTTTCGGTTACCACGTCGATTCTGTTTCGTATTGATTCGGTGTGACTGTAGAAGAGTGAATCTGGTCGTTTTCTGGCTGTGAGTAAGCGCTCGATTAGAACTCGGACTTTTTGAATGTCTTCTTTTGTTCGAGTATTCATGAATTGACTTTGGGGATCAGAATTGCTTGATTCAAATGAATTATGCATCTTTAGACATGATCCACTCTAGTTACTCTTTTATTGAAAAGTAAGAATGAACGTAGATTCACCCCTTGTCTAGACTGCCTTCTATCTTGGGCCTGATAAGATTTGAGTTGCACAACGCATGAGATGAGTTTCGGCCCTGAATTGTCACATGAGGCCCAGGCTGAAAGATTGTCGGATGAAATGTGACACTCAACTGATTTTATTCATTACCGTAAATTAACCAATCGGCTTATGGAATTTAAAAACGAAAAATTTCTGCAGACTCTCCATCAAAGGCGATTTCATAAAACTCTCGTGGGCAGAGTTCGTCTATGCCAAACTCGCCCATGTCGTCCTCATCAGATTCGTTCAGATCTGAGCCTTTTGATTTGATTTTTGTTTCGATTTGATGGAAAAAGACGCGGCACTGGTCACTGTCAAAGTGAGCTAGAGTTCCATCCGGAAGTATAGTAAACTGGTCTCCACTTTTCATCATCACGTCTTTCACTGCTCCAAGTTCCTTCCCATTTGGGTCGAGTATTTCAATATGTGAGTTTTTCTTGTTCCACATGTAAACGTGGTTTTTGTAGGCGCACAAGTGTTCCAGAGAAATGAAATGCTCAAGTGAACTGATCGGAAACTGTGTTATCGAGTCTATTGATAAATCTTGGTCTATTATGAATGTTTCGAATTGATCTTCGCCACCGATCTCGGCTGTTAGTTGGAAATAAAATATTGCTTGCATTCCCACTTTAAATGGCCTCGAAAGGCTCATGTGAGAGTATTCGAGAAATTCAAGCTTTGGACCAAATTTAATCAACTCGGGACCAGCTCTGTCCAGGCAGTTTTCGTTCAAAAATACCATGAAACACTCGTCGAACACGATTATTTTGGCTACATCATTGTCATATTCTAACTTGGTAGAGTTGCTCTCAATCAATTTTTCAAAACTCAAATCAAACAAATAGACAAACAAAGTAAAGCCTTGAACCCCTACAACCAGATAACCTTTGTCCTTCCACTTGATCAAATCTAAAACCTTCACGCTTTGCGGAATAGCTTCTATCTGCTTGAAGTCGACTGTGATCGACTGCACATTTTTGTACGACTTGAACAAGTGGCCAATTGATTCAGAGCGGAACTGATCCGGGTTCGAGCTGAATTCGAGGACGCCTTGATTAAAGATATAAGCTGAAAGATATTGATCTTCTATCTCTATTTGGTCCTTGATCATCTTTTCCATTTCCTCATCTGAATGCGAGGTGCGATAGGCGAGCAGTTGACTCTTTAACCATTCGAGCTTACTCTCGTATGGACCCGCTTTGTCAATATGTTCCAAACTCGCCGTCTCATATTTGCCGACCTGGGCAAACAGCTCCTCTCTGAACTTTTGTATCTCATTCAACAACGTCTCGGTTCTAACATCAATGGCCGAGCGGAGGTTGTCACAGAAATCGTGAATCACTTTCTTGCTTTCTTTTGCACGCCAGGTTAGTATATCGAATTGTCTCTGCGCGTTGAGTTTGGCCTTTGTGCAAGTAACTCGTTCTACCAGCCTTTTGAGATGCTTTGCTGTCGGCAGTGAATCTACGTTTATCGAACTGAAAGTCGATTCGCGGCAAAGTGGACACTCGTCTTTAAGCTTCGATTTGATACATTCGTAGCAGAAGCTGTCACCGCATGAGATGGTTCTGGGCTCGTCCAGAATCTCCTGGCAAATGCCACAGATCAATTCTTCCATCGCTTTGCTTTCAATCGACTGTTTAAGCCAAAGCGACCGATCGCTCCGTATCTTGACGAAATCGAAATGAGCAATTCATCAACTCACACTGGTTTGGTTGTCAAGTATGTTCTGAGTGCTTTTTTCTTCTATCAATTATTGCGGACCAAGTTCATTTTTCCAACTTGAATTTTTATTTTAAAAACAAATATCGGCCAGGTCACAAGTCTCCAGCTTTGATTTAAATGAATCAGAATCTTTGTTTAAATATTTTCAAAGTGTTACGGGCCGAACCAAAGTCGTAGAACTCGATTATTTGTGGCCTTGACAATGAAATTTCATTATCAGCAGGCCAATTTGGATTGTGAAATTCAAATTTGCCCTCGGCGCGTTCGTAATGAATCAAAGTGCTGTATTTTGGGTCGACAAAAAAATGATCTCCAGGGGCCATATTGATTGGAAAGTACTTCCTCGATTCCCAGTCCTCGTCGATGATGAGAATGTGCTTACTTTTGCCAATCCAACAAAAGATTTGCCATCCAACTCTAAACAGCTGAGCTTCAGCATTTGTCATTTCTATGAAAGAGTTTTCAACTTTGCGCTGTTTCCTTGTGTAGTGATTCGCTCTGACAACATCAACACTTTCAACTTTGAAATAGGCTTGTTTGTTCATTTCAAAGAAATAACAAATCTCGGTTCCGCTGAACTTGAAAATGCTCTTCGGACTCCGTTCTGTATCCATGCGTTTTAGTTTTTCAAGTGAATGCTTACACTTGAACATTTGATAGTCTTTTCCGGTCCAGAGATTAAACACTAAAGCATCGTCTAGAGCAACGAGCTTTGCGTTCTGAAAATACCAGCTGCCGAGTGCTATTTTCTTAAATGCGAGCATTTTGGTCAAACTCTTGTCAAACAAGCAGATAAATGTCTGTGCGCAGCTGTCTATTGAAGAGAGGCAAACATACTGCGAATTGGCCAGCTTGGCAATGTCATGCAACCTGACTGGCAAGTTGTTTGGATTTATCTTTTCAAACAACTCTGCGGTATTTCTGGTTATTGTATTCAGACCTTCCACCTCTGATTCTAATGAGCCCAATAATGAACGTGGGAATTCACTCTTGCTCTCAATGAATGAAATCTGTTGATTGTTGGACTTACAAGACTCAATTCTCTTCCTCTTTTCCTCTATTTCTTTCTCGATCCGTTCGAGCCCACTTGAATCCGAGGCGTCCAATCCGATCAGTTTAGACTCAAGTTCGTTGAGAAGGCCTTCGTTTCTGTTTTGTTCTATTTTCCTCTTTTCAAATTCATTCACTTGATGCATCAAAAAGTCTCGATGATTGTTCACTGCTTGATGTACAAGCTCTGTCCTCAAGTCGATGCTGCTTCGAACTGCATCACAAATCGCCACTATCGACTCATAGTTGCCTTCAATTTTCTGCTTCAAAGCCTCAAGCATCTCTCTAAGCTTGAGCCTAGTATTTGGTTCGTTGCTCAATTCTTTGTTTTCTTCGTTGTTGGAAGGAAGCGGCTTGCATTGGTCTGTAATGGCCACCATCTGCTCGCACGCGAGGCACTTTTCGTCGAGCATCTTGTTCTTGGTGCATTCTGGACAATATGCGTGTCCACAGGTCAGGGCACTGGGTTCTCGACAAAGATCCTTGCAAATAGTACAGTACATCTCACTCATGTCGCAATCGAATAATCTGATCAAGGCCAACGAGCAAGGCTTAATACAAGCCCATTTGTATTTAACCCATCCCCCGCTATTCTATTTAAAGTCGCGTAAAAATAATCTACTTTGTTCCGCAATGCATTTTGAAATTTGACGAGACCGGGATTGTGAATCGAACATTAAAGACCAAATTCGTCTCTAATTGAAAGCAAACAGATTGCCCAAATATTGCAGTGGGCTTGTATTGACTCGAAGTGCACCTAGTTGATATCCTCCTTTTGACTCGATTGAAATTTCTTGTATTTGTCCAGTTTCTCTCGCTGATAAGTCGACCAAGGAGTCGTCCAATCTAAATGAGGACAAATGCCGACGGCCAAGAAGCCTTTGCTCGATGCAGACTCAGGCTAGAGTCTTATCTTCATCTCTAATCAAGCAGGCAAAGCATTCGACCAACAAACGGAGATTTTGAAACTGAGCATTTCTTTTCTCTTGATTTACGACTTGAATTTTATCTTTGTTTTGCCCAATTGAATTAACACACACACACACACAACACAACAGGGACAAAGGCGAAAGCCAGAGCGAAACGAAAAGTTGAATTCCAAATGGCCGAAAAGTTTAGCTCGAGTCAAATCGAAAAGCATCGAGCCCTGGTCGATCATTTTCTGCAAATAGCCGATTTGTACGACGAGCTTGACAGTACGCAGCTGGCCAAAGAATTCAGGCTGAGAGCATGCGAACTGAGCGAGCGCTGGCTAAAGGAGGAGGCGTCCTATTTTCAGAGTCAGCTGAGCTTGAGCAAAAGTTACGCGAGGAGTGGCGAGCACGAACAAGAGATCGACACTCTGCTCAAGTCAGTGTCGAATCGATGCGACTCGGAATCGAACGAGCAGGTTGCGCAAATAATCGAACAACGAGCAAGCGAGCAAGAATCGCTTGGCAATCTAAAAGGTGCGATCGATCTGCTCGAGAAGGCCTGTGAGCTACGATGCAAGGTCAGTGACAAGACTGGCCGAACGCGGCTGGGCACCAGTCTGCTTCGGTTGGCAGACAATTTGCACCAAAAGAGCCAGACAAACGAAGCGATTAGGAGCTACGAGTCGGCCGTGGAATGCTTCGACCCGGATAAAGATCGTGACCTGAAAGAGACGTGTTTAAATCGCTTGGGCGAGATTTACGAGTCAATGGGCGACTACGACAAAGCATTTGAGATGAAGAATTCCGCGTTCGATTTGATCTGTCGAGCGGAAGCCGGAGACCGAATCGGAAAGGTGAAAGCCCTTAACAACTTGGCCACGCTGCTGGAGCGGAGAAAACTGCTGGAGAGGTCGCTTGGCTTTCTCAAGGATGCGTACGAGATGCGAATGAGAATCGACAAGGGCGATCATCCGGACAGTGCCACTCTGCTGAACAACTTGGCCATTTTAAGTCAAAAACTGAATCGAACCAGCGAGGCGCTCGAGTATGCACACGACAGCTTGGCCATGAGACAGCGTCTGTATGCGAACGGGGTGAACAGAGAGTTGGCCGTCTCGTTCAACACTTTGGCAATGCTCTACGATCGGATGGGCGAGTACGAGAAAGCGAAGCAAATGAACGAGACAGCGATCTGGATGAGAAAGAGACTGAGGAAGACGGTCGACAGTGAAATGGTCCGATCGCTCTACAACATGGGCGTCGTTTATGAACATCTCCACCAGCCGGACAATGCCCGTCAGTTCTACCGACAGGCGATCAGGACCAAGAAAGCGGCCAGTCAGACACACAGAGGCAACAGCAGAAGCCCTGCAAGTTTGGCTGGACAGTTTGTGCGCGAGTTTGATTTTGAGGACTTGTCCGCTCTGCCCCAGTTGTTTTGATTGACGCGATCTGATCATTTCTGTTTTTAAATAACAAAAGAAAAAATTAAAACAAAATGAAGAGTGGACATTCTATTTTGGATTTAAACAAAACAGGCCGGGTCCAATGATTAGCTTGAAAGCGTGCGCGCACACACACACAATAATGCCTTCAAAAATAAAAGGAAAGAAAAACGCAATTTCACAAAATTCAGCCGCAATGTTCCTAATTGAAAAAAGGAAGAAGAGAAAGAGAATAGAAAAGCTCTGATCGATCGGGTCAGACTGAGGCACACACACAAGTGAAGGTCTGAGAGGTCCGGCCGCCGACAGGCCAGACAATTGATTGATTAGGCCTAGACGTCGTAGGACACTTTGCTTGTGAGTGAGCCTCTTCGCTTGTCGAACGGCAGTAGCCACATGATGCCGATCTCGTTGCCAAACACGGCTCGCATGTTCGTCCAGCGTCCCTTCTTGACCCATTTGGCTTCTTCTTGCTTCAGCGCTTCGATGTGTGTTTCGTCTGACATGATCGAGGACACTTGGCTGCAGAACATGACCAGAGTGAATATGCCGAAGAGAAGCGACTCAAAGCCGAGCATGATGATGAGTATCAGTGTGACCGCGGGCGAGAAGCTCGTGCACTCTGACCAGTTTGAGTCGACACATTCGAACACGTGCATCACAATCATGACGCCAGCGTGGAATGAGAGCAGGAATATGTAAAGCTTGAATGGACCGAAATGAGATTGAGAACGAGCTGGACCAGAGAGACTGGCACTCACCGTGAATAGGACAAAGTACTTTTGGTTTGACTCGCCCACGCAGTTGTTGACCCTGTTGAGAGAGCGAGTTCAATACTGAGAGAGAGAGAGAGAGGGAAGGCCTTACCAGGGGCAGTGATGGTCCATTTTGCGAACACAGCGCTTGCAAACGCTGCAATGGTGCGCCCTCATCGGTTTGATGGACTCGCATCGAGGGCAGCGGTAGATTATCTGTCCCGGGTACTTGGTGGCCTTTTCGATATTCTCCGGCGTGGCGTTCTTTAGCGGCACTGTGCCCGGGTCGGTGAGCATTGCGGTCAGATGAGAGGCAAGCGCGAGAAAAGCGAACGTCTCGAACAGAGTCAAATTTATAAAACTGCCCACAGTGAACGGCATTGGCCATATGATGACAAACACGACCACAAACTGGCCGTAGAGAAGGAGCAGCCAGGTCATGGTGGCGCACACCATTCCGCACACGTCCTTCACACACCAGTAGCCGGAGAGGACGGGCCATTCACAGCGGCAGCACGGACACTCGCAGCAGTACTTGTCGCTATCCGGCTCGTCGTCCGAGTCGGAGTCAAACTCGCGATTGTTGCTCAGTTGGTGGTACTTGTAGCCTCGCTGCACTCCGATGTTGCCCGTCTTGTACATTCTCAGACTGGTCGGCTCGTCATTCTCGCTCTCTGAGTTGATGCTCTGTGCGGCCACAGTCGAGGCCGCCTCATACATGCTGTGTGTTCGATGCAGCTTGATCTCTTTGTTCAATAACAATTCTCTAGTCTCATGTCTATCGGTCTTGGCTGCTCGATTGCTCAGTTGACGCGCTTGATAGGAGCTTAATTATGGATCCTCATCCACCCTTTTTTATTTTGGTCGTTTAATCTAAATAAGGAGATGAAATATTCATTTGCACGGAGGCCGGCTTCCATGAATAATGCGAGGCGCGTCGATTTGTCTTGCCTGCTTGAGAGTCAGTTCATGATTGACAATCTGCCCTGATTGCAGTCAATCTGGCCACTGGCGTGTTAGTCGACGCCGAGCATCAATCTCGACCTGGCTCGATTTTCCACATAGTGACGCGAGCCCCCTCGTCAACACAACCAGACTGGCCGAGAGCAACACGCAGAGCCAACAAACGGAAAACTTGATTTAAATTTGAATTTTTTATGCCGCTCGTCAACTAAACGCATTTGCGCTTGCGTTCTGTTCGAGTCTTGTCCTCTTCTCACGTTCTCTGTCTGTGTGTGTGTGTGTGTCTGCAAATATTTGAGAAAATCAATTTTCAAAACAATTAGAATCGATTCGATCGCTCGCTCAATCGCTTGCTCCATCCACACGCACAAAAGCTAAACAGAAAGACAAACACCGCGGCTATTGAAAGCAAAATGAACTCCAAGCCGGAAATGGTTCTTCTAGCAGGCAACTCGCACCCGGAGCTGGCCGAACTCATAAGCTCGTAAGTGGACGTGTCTCTTCTCCTTGTTGGCTTCTCTTGATCATCAAACAACGAAGGCGCCTCGTTCCTCTGGGCGACTGCAACATCTTCAAAAAGTCCGAAGGTGAGTGCAATTCGAGTGAATAGAAGCGACTGCTTAATTAGCGGCCGACTCGCAGAGACCAAAGTTGAAATAAACGACTCGGTGAGAGGACGCGACGTGTTCATCATTCAGACCGGCTCAAAGTAAGCCCAAGCCAAAGTGACTAAAACTGCCTGCCTAAAACGTTCTGTTCGATTAGAGAGCCGAACGACAACATAATGGAGATGTTGATCATGTGCTACGCTTGCAAGACGTCCTGCGCCCGCAACATCATCTGCGTGATTCCGTACCTGCCCTACTCGCGTCAGTCTCGAATGAGAGGAAGGGGCTGCATTGTGTCGCGTTTGGTGGCCAAAATGCTCTCCAAGGCAGGTAATCGGCTCGAGTTGGTGCTTGTTTAGTCGGGCCTTGACTGATTGGCAAAGGAATGACACATTTGATCACTGTCGATCTTCATCAGAAAGAGATTCAGGGCTTTTTCGACGGCCCTGTCGACAACCTGCGCGCGTCGCCTTTCCTTATCGATTACGTCCAGCACAAGGTACTGCGATAAGACTTGTTCACGTCGATCTCGATGGGCCTCTTAAACGCTGAGCATTCAAGATTCCCGATTATCGCAACGCGGTCATCATCGCACGAACGTCCGAGCAAGCGAAAAGAGCGACCGGATTCGCCGAGCGACTCGGCCTCGGCATTGCGGTCATTCACGGCCAATTTCAAGACAACGAGACTGAGAACGCGAGCGAGTCAGAGAATTTCGAATTGTCCACGAGCGAACCAACAGGTTGCTTTAAACATCTCGAGCCGTGTTGGATCGCTTCGACTAATCGACGAATAGTTATCGACGACTCGCGCAGATCTGTGTTCGAGATTCCGTCTCTTTCGCTGCCCACGCGGAGAATGCCGAAAGAAAAGCTGCCGATCGACGTGATCGGCGACGTTAGCGGACGAATCGCCATCATAGTGGTAAGCAATCGTCGCTCTCGTCTAACTTGGCGATTGAAGCTCAAAAGGCTCAATCGAATCAAAGGAGGACATGATCGACAATGTGGAGGACTTTGCCCGCGCGGCTGAAATCCTTCACGAGCGAGGCGCGTACAAGATCTATGTGATGGCCACTCACGGCCTGCTGTCGTCGGATGCGCCCCGCGTGATCGAGGACTCGCACATCGACGAGGTGATCGTGACCAACACGGTGCCGCACGAAGTGCAGAAGATGCAGTGTCACAAAATCAAGACAGTGGACATCAGTCTGCTGATATCGGAATCTATTCGCCGCATTCACAATCAAGAGACCCTGTCGCATCTGTTCAGAGGCCTAAACCCGGACGACTAGCCAAACGGCTCGATTCCAACCAACGACAGTTCCGAGACTCAGTCTGAGTTTCGCCTCTGGCTTCTTGTTTTCCCTTTCCTAGAGTTGTCCGTTTCTCCCTGTGCGTTCACTTTTTGTTTCGAAATCCAGTCGCCCTTTTCTCGTTCGTTCTCTAGTTTAAATTTAAAAAAAAACCAACAAAGAAAGAAAGAAAAGCTCAGAGACAGAGTCTTTGCATTAATTCTGTGCCTAACAAACCGAACCGCTCTCGAAGCAAACGAGTCGGGTTTCACACATGCTCATCTAATAGGTCGCTGCTAAAAGTAGAAGGCAACCGAATGGAATTCATTTTTTATGCTCGAGCCGTTTATGCTTTGTTGTTGCAGATTAGAGCAACGGAGGTAGGCAGAGGGCCAGAGCAGCGAAGAAGGAGAGAGTAGAAAGGTAAAAAAGGCACAAACAGGCCGATTATGCAATCGTGGTCGTCAGGTGGTTGCCATGGATTGGAGTGCTGTTGCTTCTTGCAGGTCTGCCAAACAGGTTCAAAAGGAAGGCCAAATGAATTAGGCAGACCTTGGCTGATTGCTAGAAATGAATTCGAGCCAGCAACTCGTCGAAAATGAGACAAGCGCGCACAAGATCAATATGAGCTCGTTGTGCGGATGTCTGCCGTGTGCCAAGTGTGAGAGTAAGTTTTCCATTTGATGCCAGTGCTCTTCATCAGCTCAAGCATTGAATCATTGCGAAAAAGTCGAGCCAACCACAGAGACAGTAGAGCAGAAAAGTGCACGCATCTGGTCTCCAGAGGCCGGTTTCTATCTCTACTTTGCCACCAATCGACACTCAAACAAACAAATCGACGCTATTCTGCTCGATCTTGAGAACAGCGTTGACGAGCGAGCCAAAGTGAACTACGCCGATCCAGACAGTAAACGAACCGTCTATCACGAGGTAGCTCATTTCACGCTCGTTCTTTCCCTTTGGCCTTGTTTGATCGAAAGAAAAAAAGATTTGCAAACTCGATGGAGCGACGAGCATCAAGTTGATCGAGTATTTCGAGAGAAAAGACCGTTTCGAGTTGAGAAACGTCAACAACTTGAGTCTTGTGCACGAAGCGGCCGCTCAGGACAACCTGGAGCTCATTCGCTACTTGGTCAAGCGTTTCGGAAAAGGTTCATTAATCAACGAGTGGCCTTGAGAATCTGCTTCTAAATTGGGGGGAAAAAAAGAAATTCTGGAAGAAATGACCAGCCGAGAGAAACAGACTCCGCTTCATTACGCAGCCAAGAAAGGCAAAGAGAGAACTGCTTTCCACTTGATCGATGAGATGAACGTGGACAAGGAGGTCATGGACCACATGGGCCGGACTCCGCTCTACTTGGCGGCTGAATACGGTCAGTGAAGCTTCGTTTTGAATGGAGGTTGGTTTTTTGAAATTTTGCTTCAAATTTAAAGGACAGAAAACGACCACGTCGCTGCTGATCAAAATGGGCTGCGACGAACAAGCGAAAAATATTTACGGCCAGAAGGCTCTCTACTGGATTGTGGCCAAGTGTCCCGAACTGGTGAGCTGAGTCAATGGGTGCTTTTGAAAGGCTCTCTCAAATAAATCGGCTCAAATGATGAAGGCACCGCCTCTGCTCGACAGCTACCGCAAATGCAACAAATACTTGAGAAAGGACGAGTACGATCTGGCCAAAGTAGAACTCGAGCCGATCGAAATGGCCGTCTACAAGTTGGCCAAAGCACCCGAATGCGAGTCGATTGTAAGCGAATGAGATTGCCTTGAGCTGATTGATTGCGGCTAATCCACAGCGGATGATAAGCTGGCAGCCATCGTGGAGAGCAAAAACTTTCAGCTTGTCACCCATCCGGTCATTGAGAAGCTAATAAACAGAAAGTGGCGCATGTTCGCTTGGTGAGTTGGCGCTCAGCATTTAGCTTGCACTCAAATGCTCAACTGCTCAAAGGCGCAAGACCTATTTCGAGCTGCTGGTGACTGTGATCAACATCGTTGTCTGGAATCTGCTCGGCGTGCTGATCAAGTTCGACGAAAAGCATCGATACGATTTTCCCGACCAATGGTGGAGAGTGTTCTTGTTTGTAAGCCAATCGCCTCTCTCTCTCTCTTTCGCGGTCTCCACTCGCCGCATATTTGACTCGTTCGAATGGTTTCAGGTGCTCGGAATTCTGATGATATTCGTACTGATCATGATCGAGCTAATCGAGCTGCGGAACGACAGCGTCTATCATAAAGTAAAGAGCCATTTCCTGCTCTCGAGGCGTTTGCGACATTTACCTGGCCGCCTAGCGAATAAGAGAACACCGGAGCAAGGAGATTGAGCGGGACGAGCGCGCCATGCTTCCAGGCGACTGGGAGCAAACTGCCTACATTGAAAGAGAACGCGAGAAGCTGAGCAAAATGAGCTCGGGCCTCACTGTGGGAAGCAAGACGTTCTCGTTGAAATACTTTCGCGACATTTGGTAGGCAACTGATCAAGGTCATTCCAGGCGAACATCAACGAATCGTTTAGGAACTGGATTGATTTCGCCTCGATCGCCTTTTCGCTCGCCTGCGTGTTCACGCACGTGGCCGACATTGTGTCGCACAACGACTTGATAGCGCGCGCTCACATTCGAGTGCTCAGCATCACGGTTCTGGTCGTTTCGCTTCGCCTGCTCAAAGTGGGCCGTCTCATTTATGAGGTGAGGTCCCTCTTCAAACATGCCGCTGTTGACTCATTCGACGAGCCCTGTCTAGCGATTCGGAATGCTGGTCACCACCATTTTGTACGTGAATAGGGACATTGCCGTCTGGGTGGTGCTGTTCGTCATCTATTGGATTCCGTTCAGTAATCGCTTTCTCGCTTTCGCTCAAGCACTAAACTGACTTGGCAACCAAAGCCTCCTCGTTTTACATGCTCTTTCACCATCAAACCGGACAGCGGTGTGACGATTCGGGCACCTGCTCCGAGGTGGTGATAGACGACATGAACGACTACGGCAAGACGGGCTTTGTCCTCTACCTGCTTTCGTTCGGCATGGAGCTGCCCCGAGAGGTAATCGTGGCCGCCTCTGCGCGTTCGCCTCGTTTATTTTAATCGTAAAAAGGACTTGAACCTGATCGACGACATAATGACCGATCTTCTCATTGGTAAGAGGCGATCGTCCGAACTAGACTCAAACGCTCCTCTCTCTATCGGCTTCAACTGAACAGGGCTCTACATGGGTCTGGTTGCGCTCATCTTGTTCAACATATTCATCGCTCTGCTGTCGGCCACGTTCACCAAAGTGTACGAGTCGTCAAAAGCATATTTCCTGCTGCAGAGGGCGGCCGAGATCGTTTCGATCGAGGGCGCCAAGTCGAACGTCAAACGCGCCAAGTACCTGAAGCGACTTGAAACGCCCTATCTGGACAAGAACTACACAGTGTCGCTCTCTTCGTTCGATTTCAACTCTGTGGAAGAAGTGCAGAAGCTGATTGACGAGAAGCGAGCAGAAGCGTTTGACGACGTGCGCACCAGAATAGAGGCCATGGACCATAAAATTGATTTCATGGACAAGAGCATTGTAGGTTTGGATTAAGCTGCTCAGAGTAGAGAGCATCTCAAATGTGTTCGATTTACAGCACGACAAAGTAGAAACGCTGATAAACGACCGCAAGTTGGAGGCTCGACTGGTCAAGAAGATGACGCATCTGGAAAGACAGCAGACCGAAATAGTGCGAATGCTGCAGCTCTTGATCGAGAGCAGCCACAGCCAAAGTGAGTATAGAGTCGTTGTTGTCGTTGATCGTTTCTAAACCTAAACAATTCGATTCTATTTTAAGCCGAACGGAATCTTTTCCACACGACTGGTAACACACCACTGAACAAAGACAGGACGTGATTCATTTGAAAATTAATTCGTTTGCTTTCATAGCTGTGCCTCAAGTCGACGTCACTCTGTTGCATCCGCACAGCACCGATCCGAGCTCGGACGCCTAGTACTGGAGGAAGAGCGATTATTTTTTTTCTCTTGGTTAAATAGAAGAATTCGAGCAAATTTTTGGAGTTTTGAAGAGATTGGCGGGACAATCAGAGAGCGAGAGAGCAAAACTGAATGTTGGGGAGAGAGGGGCCAGGAGAAAGAGGAGGGATCGAGTGACTGTTGAGTGCGCACATTAAATTGCAAGGCGTTCGCTAGTGTTATGCAGACGCCTTCGTTTCATAATAGTGATCGGGCAACGCGTGCTTGCGTTGCTTGCGTACATTCAACTCATGCCAAGCATTTTTAGTTTTTCGCCCGTCTAAGCGTTTGTTAAAGCAATATTGAGCCATCCGAGCGACTACATAGTCGTTTAAGCTTAAATCTCAACGATCGCTCGTCCGCTCTTTTAATTTTTTGTCTCAATCGCACACGCATTTCGTTCAGATATTTAGCGTCATCAAGCCGACAGAAGACAGTTACAAATGGAAGCTCTTAAGGTATTGAGAAGCAGCACTGGCCGTGGTCTGATGCAAGTGATCAGCCGCAGCTTCAGCGCCTCACAGGCCCACAATGTCGGTGACGACTTTCAGACGGAATGCAGGTTGAATCGATTTAATTTGCTTTCAATATAGGCCAAGGTTGCCGTGCTTGGCGCCAGTGGTGGCATCGGCCAGCCGCTTTCGTTGTTGCTGAAGACTTCGCCTTTGGTCGAGAGTCTGTCGCTCTATGATGTGCAGCACACGAAAGGTGTCGGTGCCGACCTGAGCCACATCGAGACCAAATGCCAAGTTGAAGCATTTGTCGGCAAAGACGAGCTCCACGACTCGCTCAAGGGCGCCAACATTGTCGTCATTCCGGCTGGTGTGCCACGAAAGCCCGGCATGACTCGAGACGACTTGTTCAATATCAACGCGACCATCGTCGCTGATTTGGCCACCGCATGTGCCCAGACTTGCCCCGAGGCGCTCATCTGCATCATTTCGAACCCGGTCAACTCGACCGTGCCGATCGCCTGCGAGATCCTCAAGAAGCACAACCAGTTCTCGCCAAAGCGAGTGTTCGGCGTGACCACGTTGGACGTGGTGCGAGCCAACACTTTTGTTGCCCAGCTGAAGGGATTGGATGTGACCAAGACCTCGGTGCCGGTGGTCGGTGGCCACTCTGGCAACACCATTGTCCCTCTGCTCTCGCAAGTCTCGCCCTCGGTTCAATTCAGCGCCGAGGAGCTCGAGCGATTGACCCGACGAATCCAGAACGCCGGCACCGAGGTAGTCGAGGCCAAGGCTGGAACCGGATCGGCCACTTTGTCAATGGCTTTCGCCGGCGCCCGATTCGTCTTCTCTGTCTTGGAGGCCATGAACGGCAAACAGGGCGTCGTTGAGTGCGCTTTCGTCTCCAGCGAGGGCCTCGAGACCAGCTACTTTGCCACCCCGATTCTTTTCGGCGTAAGTGATCCCTTCAAATTATCGACTCGTTGCTTAATGTCATGAAAAAAAAAAAGAAAAACGGAATGGAGCGAAGCTTGGGCATCGGCAAAATCACCGACTACGAGACCAAGTTGATCGAGGTCGCCGTCAAGGAGCTGAAGGGCAACATCGAGAAGGGCGTCAAGTTCGTGCACGAGCAGTACAAGCACTAAAAAAAAGCCAGTCGAGAATAGGATAGCTGCTTTTTACAAACCATAGATCGTCATATTTGTCACCAATTTCCCGCTGTCTAGACTTGAACAAACCGCCGTTGTCACAATAAAATACCAATTCAGTTCAATCTGCCTGTTTTCTTCTCATTTTCTTTTCGTCCACTCGGCACGTTAGGCTTCGTTCATACTTTACGAGTGCTTTATTTAAAAAATTTTGCTGTGCTTTTGCCTTAAATAAAATGTGAGCTTGACAAGCATGAATAAGAATGAGACAAAGATGGAGAGACACCAAGAGAAGGAGAGAGAGAGAGGGGAAGAGGTAGAGAGTGAGAGAGACTGAGAGAAGGGGAAACGAGAGAGGCAATGCAGACAGATGCAAGAAGGCAGATTAAATTCGATGCCAATGAGGTAGTCGGCCGCAGCACAAAGACTATCGGCGACGGCATTCGGAGGTTTCTGCGTTGTTTCTCGTGGTCGCTGGTTGCGGCGGCAGCGGCGATGGTTGTGGTGGTGCTGCTGCTGCTGTTGGTCAGAATGAATGGAGAAATAAATAAAAAAAAACAAAAGAAGAGTGCAAAAACAGAAACGAAAGAACAATGAGACAAAATGAGAACAGAACGAGAGTTTATGACGAGGCTTCACTTCAATTTCAATTGAATCTAACAACACTTGATTAAATAGGTGTGCATGTATGCATTGGTGTTGGCTTGTTTGCTGTTGTGTGTGTCCTGGACACTTATTTACAGAGATCAGACGGCGCCCGAAACGGGCATCGCATGTCGGTCCATGAGGATTATGAGGGAGCAAAATAGAGCAAAAACTGACGATAGACAATGGCAGACAGATACCGAGAGTAAATGAACGAAACAAAACAAGTAATGAATGGCCTGATGAGACCGCAGACCGCAGCGGTGGCTTCGTTTTTGCTCGGTTGAACGCACAAGCGTCGAACATGGTGGAACAAAGCTGCGCGAGCGAATGTTTGATAAATGATGAATGAGGGTATCTGCTGCTGGTGCCGTAGAGAGGGTTCGATGATGCGCTGGTGGCCACAGAGATCGCCCCTCGCAGAGAGTAAATGGTTTGTATTGAGCATAAATGTTGAAGATCGATCGTGATGAGGAGGATGATGACAAGCGCAGCGGTGTTGTGTCTTGATCGTGATTTGGCTCGACGCTTCTAGCGGCGTTCATCCCAGTTGTGCGGCGATGGCGGAAGCTCGTGCGGAAGAGCGACTTGCGATCTAAACGAACTAAATTGGCGGCAAATGTGAAGCGCAAGAGTTGAGATGGGCCACTTACTGGATGAAGGTTTTGTACGAGGGCGAGTTCGGGTTTATACAAAGCGGCACCGAACTCTTCTGACTCATGTTGGTGAGCCATTTGTGGATAAACTCTTTTGCGTAGTAGATGTTGGTGAATCTTTCGTCTGAATCGTCGTAGATAAACTCGGCCTGAGGTTCGAGGTTGCTGCAGAACTGAAGGCCCGTGCTGGTTCTCAAGCAGCACGAGCACATGCACGAATGGTAGCGAAGTCGGCCCTCGTTCACGTAGCGGTTCTGAAGCGCCTTCTCTGCGCTTATCCTCTTGTCCGGGTCCCAGCAGAGCATCTGAAGCAAGAGGCGGCGCGCCTCGTCGTCCTTGGCTATTTGACACAGCAGCGACATGTTACGCTGCTTGTTGCCTCGGTTGTGCACCACGTAGCGTTTGGCGGCGTCGCACGACGTTCGAATCTCGTCGACGGTGGGCGTTCCCAATATGTCGATTATCTTGTCGACTTGTTTGAGCGGATTGGCCGCCAAGAACATGATCTTGCGATGCAGCAGCTCGCCGTAGATGCAGCCCACGCTCCACATGTCGACAGCGAAGCCGTAATGGCGAGCGCCGAGCAACAACTCCGGCGCTCGATAGTACTGGGTGACCACCTCCTGGGTCATGTCGCGGTTCTTGTTGGTCTCGACCACTCGCGCAAGTCCAAAGTCGCAGATCTTTAACAGACAATTGCTGTTCACCAACAGGTTGCCCGGCTTTATGTCGCGGTGTATTATGCCGCTCGAGTGCAGGTATTTGACGCCGCGCAGTATCTGATACAGAAACAGCTTCACGTGATCCTGAGTGAGCATCTGAGGGCTTGAGATTATTTTGTGCAGGTCGCTCTGCATCAGCTCGGTCAGGATGTAGACCTCGTGAAAGAGATCGATCATGGGCGGCTGCAGCACGTCCACTGTGTGCAATATGTTGTCATGCTTCAGAGTGCAGAGCATTTTCACTTCGCGAAAGACGCGCTTGGCCGACACCACAGTTTGGAACACGTTGGGCATTTTCTTGAGCGCCACACGCCGTCCAGTGCGCGGGTCTGTGACCGACCAGACCACGCCGAAAGCGCCGTAGCCGACCACTTTGTCCGTCTCTTCGGACTCGGCTCCTTGCGGCCCGTTTGGCGCCATTTTGGCACCAAACGAGCTGGCGACCGCGGCTACCGCTGCTCCTGGTGCTGCACCGCCCACTTGCTGCGAGAACATTTTCGCACCGGCTTGAGATGCAAACATGTGCGGATCGATGGGACGCGATCTGGACTGGGCGGCCGCAACGCCGTTCGGCGCCTGGTTGAGATTAGCTGCGGCAGCGACCGCGGCGGCGGCGATTGCCGCTGAGACGGCGGCCGTGTGCGAGCCCGTAGAAGAGGCGGACGAAGACGAGCCGCTTGAAGAGGCGGCAGACGAACTGCTCTGGTTGAAATGGCTCATGTGAGGCGGAGCGGCAAGATGATGGTGTGGCGCATGGTGCTGGTTGGATATCATTTCCTAGGCTCTCTTTGGTTGAATATGCGACTCGGCTGCGAACGAGGCGGACAGTTTGGCGGATGATCTGGCGGAGCGGAATAGAACGAAAATACCAACACCAACACGACAAATCTGAAAATGGCCAACTGCAATGTTTTAGCTTTAGAACTAAATGTTTCGCACTTCTTGAAGGAGGCGAATTCCGATCGCTTTAAAAACGCGCGCATGTGTGATCAGTTAGATGAACTGCAAATCGGACACGATTATGAACTTGAAACGGATTGTGGGCGGGCGGGCGGGCGAGATGAAAATGTGTGAGCGCAACAGCACACTGCGTGTTGTGTGTGTGTGCGCGCGCGGGCCGGACTGAAGATGAAACGAACTAAAATAGAAGCCGGCCAGAGATTCAAGAGGGCCGTCTTCATGTGTGTGTGTGTGTGTGTGTGTGGAGTCGACTACTGGCTACGTGGAGCAGAGTACGAGACCAAATATGAAGGAGAAAGAGAATAGAAGGCGAGCGACAATTACTGGGCGTGCGACGACGGGCCGGTCGAGCAGAGGCCAGTCGGCCGGGTGGCGCTCACGACAACAACTGCGCTGATGACGGGCCTGATCGCCCATTCGTTCATTCATTCATTTATTTAACCCTATTCTGGTTTTATAATAAATTATTATCGGTCAATTTTCACTCGGTCAATTCAGTCATCTGATGATGGCCATAATTTATTATAAGCGTCGAATAAATTAGGCAAGAAATGATCAGTGCGGCGTCTGATTATATTTAAATAGCGCCCGTCGATTATGCGACACACTTTTTCAATTAATGAAAGCTTCTTTAGTCGGCGTCAAAGCTGCCTCGAGTGGCCTGGCTTTTCTGCCGACCGCCATAATCTCACGCTCGCGTCATCTTGGCTTGCTGTCGCATGCAACTCACCAGCCAGCGCATTGCCATACGAGAAAGATTGAATTTGGAAGAAAAAAAAAATTAGAAAAATTGCTCACACTGTTTAAATAAGCCTAAACGGGCATTGAGCGTAGTGCAGCTCATCTACGACGTCTTGTGAAGCGAGTTAAATAAGAGAAAAGTACATGAGAGCCAGTTGATTCCAGTCTAGCAACAAGAACATATCTGAAGAGGCAGCCAACACAGAGAAAGAGAGCGAGTGGGTGGTGAACGAGGAAGAAAAGTTAAATATAAAGCGAACGCGAGGTCGATCATATGATTCGAACTAGAACGAGATCGCACTGAGGCCGCATTCGTGTTTTAAATAGGAGCGGCTTCGACCCGGGGAGGGGAGGCAGGGGTTGGTTGGTAGAAGGGAGCGAAAGGGAGACCGGGCGGGGGTTGCTTCTCGTTCGATTGCTCGTTCTCTTTAGCTTGCCTTGCTCTCTCGCTCGCTCGCTCTTTGGCTACGTTGCCTGGCTGGCTCGAACGACCGCTCGGCCCAGATGATAATGGCGAGGCAAATAAATGAGCCGCATACCATAATACGGCGAGCTCGATCGCTCAATCAATCGCTTCACGCATAATTACGGCCCGTTTCTGGTCTTATGAAAAGGACCTGTGCTCTCGAGTGTGTGTGAGCTTAAGTTGACCAGGAAAACTCGAATAGACGCGGCTCACCGCCCGATTATCCCAAGTTCACTTTGCATAGGTCGAACTGGGCCGATGGTCAAACAGGCGAATAAATCGAAGCAGTATAATGTGTAAAGGGCGCCGGCACACTTGGCCCGCCCGTTCGCTCTGACGCCCATTCGTCATCATATCCGTCCCAACGGACCTGTCCCCTATCAATCTCCATGACCACTGTGCGCGCCCCGGCCGCCCTCACACCGAACGCGCGGTTAATTAGTACATGACGGCCTCGCCATTTAGGGCGTGAGCTTTTGCAGTTGCAATCACCATCATCACATTAGCCCGGAGCTCAAGCCAGTCAGAGCAGTCGCCAATTAAGTCGTATCCAACTTTATTTGCAGTCGATTACAAGTTATGGATTAGTTGCTAATCGAGCAGAGAATAGCGAATTGATTTTAGAAAAAGAAGAAAATAGTTGACGAAATAAGATTTTTTTGTTGTGTCTTCTAACCGAGCGAGCTCACGGTTTTTAACCGGCCGCCACCAGGACGCTGCTATGCTTAAATATCGCGAGGGGCTCGTCAGTGAGCTCGTCGGTTTGTCGGCTCACTTGATGCATTTGCATGAGTCGTTTTACACTTGCTTGGGTAGTAACAAAACAAAAAAAAAAAAGTTACGAAAAAGGAAAGAAGAAGAAGAAGATGACGGTAAGAAGAGCGGTGACCGGGCATTCAAGATTATGACAATGATGATGATGATGAGGCTCTCTCGTCATTTGTCAGCGAAATAGAGAAGAGAAGTATATGCAAAAGCGAAAGAGAGTAGAGTGTTCACTCGTTTGTGTGTCGACGCTTCCTGCCTCGGCGCGGTTTGCCGCCGAACGAGTTCGAATTCAAGAATTCGGTGAGCGTCAAGTCGCTATGGATTATGGCGATTTGAGACGGATCGGAGCTGAGCTCCGTTTCTGTGTCTTGTCTTGATTTGCGGCGTCGGCTGATGCTGGCTTTGTTCGAGCCCTTTTGGTCCAGTCGTCGGTTGCGTTCGTCCAATTCGCGCTGGCGTCGCATGTCTCGCCTTCAAAATACAATTAAATCTCAAAGAACGGACTGAGTAAGAGACGAGCAAAGATCGCGCTTACCGTTTTATTTGCCTCTCGTTGTTTTCAAATTTTTGATGCCGCTTTTCAAACGCCTCGTCCTCGGCGAATTCACAGCCTTCAATTTTATAGCTCGGCTTGATTCTCACTTGGCGCCACTTGGGCACAGCCACGTCGACGAGTCTGCTGTTGTTCTGCTGCTGAGCAGGTTCAGTTTGAGGAGGCCGACTGGCTGCCGTCTGGGAATGTACGATGGGCTCTAAGAGCCGATCAGGAGTGACGTCGACGCCTTGCAGGCTATTGTCGGCGATTGGCACGTTGTCGAGATTGGTCAGGGGAGCAGACGCTCGTCTTATTGACTTGTTCTCTTCGCCGGCCCGTTTGGTTTTGAGCTGCGAGGCGATGCGTCGGATTTTGCACGCTGGCTCGCTGGCCACATTCTCCTTGCCGACGAGCGCCACGTCGCTCGACTCGCTCAAATGCTTTACACGTCGTTGCCGCGCTGGTCGTTTCATGATGTTTGCTGCTTGGCTACGCTCATTGATCGGCCCTGCTTTTCGATTCTTATTTGTCTGTGCAACGCCTTTCGGGGGGTAGACGAGTCGAAAATATGGACGTCAATACCTAATCATCTGATCTCATGCGTGTAGCCGCCTCTGATTATGCCCGTTCATGTTTTATCCAGCCCCTGCTCTCAAAACTACCTTCGCATTGCACTAGTCTATTGCTTCATCTCTTTCCCCCCTCTCTCTCTCTCTCTTACTTTCTGTCCTCTTTTCTGCCTTCTCTTGATGGCTCCATTCTTGCTATTTTTTCTTTTATTCAAAATGCAAGCCAAGAGAGCTGAAAATACAAACTTGATCACTTTTCGCAAAATGAGAAACAAGCGAAATGAAAACTCAAGCAAGAAGAAAAAAGAAAAAGGCGGTCGAAACATGTCAACAACCTTGGAGCACCGATTGAGCATTCCGCCGTTGCAGCTCAAGCGATTTGCTTTCTGGCTTTCTGCTTCCTGAGGTGAAATGAGAAATCATCAAGTGAACGAGACAGAGGCTGATTGGCCTACTTTTCAAACTGCTTCCAGAATTCGTTCACGCTCTCTTGGCAAACTCGTTTGTCGTCGTATTTCGAGGCTCCTACTTGCTTGATGAGTTTGTAGCGAGCCAAGTTGAGATCGTTGTTCTCGTAGACTTGGAGCTGCCGCTGAAAGCCGACGTTTGGCGAAGAGATTTTGCGACAGCCTCGGACCGCGTTTAGTGCGTCTTCAGCGCCCAGATCCGTGCATGTCATTATGTAGGCAGTGGCAATGGTCACCGACCTGGACACGCCCGCCAGACTGAATTGGCAACAAAAACTATTTCAAAAGACAAAAATCGGCTGCCACATGTGCCACTGACCAGTGAATTAGGACGTTTCCGTTCTCAACCACGCGCGCCTTGTGTATGAAGTAAATTGCCAATTCAAAGTTCTGCCGCAGATCTTCATACGGCGAGTCATAGGCGTTGATTCGAAGGTACTTTACATGCTTGACAGGCACATCAAGGCCAGGCCAGGCGAGTGGCGAAATGGGACCGCTTACTTCAAACTGACGAACAGGCCGGTTCGGCTCCACAATAGACACAACGTGGCTAATGCGGCGATTCCGCAGCTGGGTCCTATCCTCTGCGTCGCTAAGGCTTCCGACGTACAGGCCAGGCAAGATCTGTGAGAGCGATTGGCGGTCAACAGCGGCGTTGAATATCGCGCTCGTTCACTTACCCGGCTCATTCCGGTGCCCATCCTACGTAGCTGACAGCCGCTAACTTCTCAACGGGGCCAATTCAATCTAAAACCAAAACGAGTCGGGCAATTGAATTTATAATTCAATTAAAAATCAGTTGAATCATAATTTGCTGCCTCAACTGCTAAATATTCATGTTTGCCGCATTCGAGCGTTTGTCACTTTGTTTTCATGAATTTTTCGGGCTCGTGCGCAATAGAGCTGATGGGAGCTGGAGAAGCAGACGCCAACGTTAAATGTTCAATCAAGAACAATCAATTCAGCAGAATGAAAGGGAAGGAAGAGAAGAGAAAAAAAAGGCGAATTTGAAAAGGACGAGCTGAGGCAAATTTACGATGAACCGCAAACGGAACTCGTTTTCATTCCCGAGAGGAGAAGAGGGCGAAGAGAAAGAAGGAGGAAAGAGTTTATTGACGACGTCTTTGGCCCTCAACTCTGAAAGAAATTGCGCATTTAGACAGGCCCCAGCGGCGGCAGCAGCAGCAGTCAAAGAGGTAAAAGCACCCGACCAAATTTGAACAAAACTGGTCCATTAAACGATTTAATGACTTGCGCGTCAGGCAGAGAAAAAGAAGAGTCACGCGCTCTCGAGTCGATTTCTCGCCGTCGCCGCTAGCGTTGGCGGCATGCACTGAATTGACACGGTGGATGATTCAACACGATCGAGAGATGTTTGCATCAATTTAATTCGCGTCAACTTGTTGAGTTGGCGAAAACTCACACGCTTCGAGAAGAAACATGCTTCACGCTCTCCAAGTCGACTGCCGCCGATCGCCTCCACTAAATTGGCATTCGCTTGTGCCCATGCTCAAGAGGACTTGATCCTTCTTTTGCGTCTCACACTCGTCGAATGAAGCGAATGAGCCTCACCTGGCCCGAGTCGTAATTTCGAAATATTTCACTCGAATAGAGTAGAAGCGAACACACAGGCCATCTCTGTCGACTTGAGTCATGGCACGACTTGTGTGTGCTTTTAAAAAAACTCCAAGCACAACTCGCGCGGCTATGTTGACAATTTCTGTGCCTGTGTCGCTGACTCATTGTCGACGCCGTTCTCGTTATTGTCTACGATGCAAAGCTTTTTATTTAAGCTGCACAGTCGAGCAGGTCGAGTTAGAGCGCTGCTTTGAGCCCCCTCGTGTTAGATCATAAACGATTAGCGATTATGCGCCGGACGAGTTGAGCTCGTCTTGAAGCCTGTTTTTCCAGCTGAATGAGTCTCTTGTAACAATCGATCGACCGATATCAAATTGCACCCTTCTCGCCATCTTTACCTCCTCGCTCGTCGTATTTCGCTCTCGATTTCAACGACCTTAATGATTTGCGGCCTGCTCCAAGCCTGCACCCAAGGCTGTTATTAATTGCTTTAAACGAGCCGTGAACTATTGAATTGGCTCTTGAGGAACGGCTGCGTTCCTCTAATCATTCGCTTGCCGAGCGTTTCCCGATCCAGCCCAGAAATTTCCCGCGTTCCCAACACGCCCTGTCTCTCTTTGTTGAACGTTTGTCTATTGATTGTCCAAATCAATCTCCTCAGCCAACTGGTTTGACAAGCGCTCGCTTGCCAATCTCTATTCTGGGCAGTCAAATGCTTATCTCCCGCTCCTGCTGGCATTAGCTAGATTGCGGGCCCAACACTGCTCTGGTAGTCACGTGATTTCATAATAAATGCGAGCAAGAGAGGCAAAGAAGCAAAATGAGAGAAAAAATTTGTGAATGCATTGAGATGAATAGAAAATGGGCAATGTTGCGATTCAGTTTAGTCTTTGCTAGAGAGCGTCCTGTCAGGAGAATTGCATCTCCGACCGACCTAAATCACTCCAATTATCTTTCAGATCACGAATTATAATTGCAGACAGCAGTGGTCGCCAGAAATAAAGCAGTGAACGGAATAGAGAGAGAAAGGAACGCCAATCTTACGAATGAATCGTCTTTTGAGAGCGAGCGGCGTCGCTCTGGCTTCGGCCGTGCGCTCATTTCGCCTTCAGTCATGTGAGTTGGCGCTGAAAATTTCTCGGTTGCTTGAATCACATGACGCTTGTGACACACGATTACCCAGTTCAAGCAACATACATCCAAACACTCGATACGCCCAACCCGAACAGTTTGAAGTTCGTGCCTGACAAGCCGGTTCTGGAAGAAGGCAAGACGCGCGAGTTTGCCAGTCGAGAAGCGGCGACCGTCTCGCCATTGGCCAGGTAGAATGAACGTCACGCAGAGAGCTTGCCACATTCTAACCCTTCTCGTCTTGGCTTCATAAGAGAGCTCTTCAGAGTAGAGGGCGTCAAGACGGTGTTTTTCGGCCCTGATTTCATCACCGTCACCAAAGAGGACGATGAGCTGAGCTCGTGGAAAACGCTCAAGCCAGAAATATTCGCGGTGATTATGGACCACTTTGCGATGAATCTGCCCATCATCAACGAGGAACTGGATCGAATTCGCAACGGCGAAGCCAACGACCAAGAGACTGTGCACGACCAGACAAACGTGAAGGAAGAGGACCGTGAAACGGTGGAGCTCATTCTCGAGCTGCTCGACTCCCGCATCCGGCCGACCGTGCAAGAAGACGGAGGCGACGTTGTCTTTGTGGTAACGGGTCTTTCTTTAAGAGTTGTCGACTGCACTCATCAACCCTTTGCTCGAACCCAGGGCTACGAGGACGGCGTGGTGAAGCTTAAACTCCAAGGCTCATGCACGAGCTGTCCGAGCTCCATAGTCACTCTAAAGTCCGGCATTCAGAACATGCTTCAGTTCTACATACCCGAGATAAAGTCTGTCGAGCAGGTGAGCCAGACACTCTTGATTGTCCAAGGTCGCGCCTAATTTCGCGTTTGCTTCCTTGAAAGGCGCTCACACCCGAGGACCAAGTGGCGCAGAAAGAGTTTGAACAGCTCGAGAACAAGCTGGAGAGCAGCGAAAAGGAAAAAAAGTGAATTGGCAATATTTTTTTGTTTGCATCTGACGCCAAGTGAAAATAAAATTTGAACGAAATGGGCAGCTGTTGCTTTTTGATTTAATCAAAACTCGCGACGCTTAAACTCGTCCGTAAGCTTAAACACGGCAGCCAAGTAAAGGCTTTAGCAGCTGAAGATAGGAAAAAAGGAGGGAGGATGTCGTCGAGCGGCGATTTTTTAGCCGACAACAACACATGCGGACAGGCGCTGCTTCGACTGGTGGCGCGAGGCAACGCGATCATTGCTGAGCTGAATCGGCTCAGCGAGTTCATACCGGACGCGTTTCAGAACACGGCGGCCAACAACAAATACGGCGAGATTCTGTTCGATTTCAGCTACTTGTCCAACCAGGTCTACTTTGACAATGTGATTCAGTCGAAAGAACGACTCCAGCAGCTGGACGACGAGTTCAAATTCAACTACCTGGACATACTCACACGATTCTATTTGGCGTTTGAGAGCATTCACAAGTACTTTGTCGACTTGAGCCGCTATGTAGAAGACCTGGACGAAGGCATTTACATCCAGCAGAACGTGGACGCAGTTCTGTTCAACGCGGACGGCAAGCAGCTGCTGGCCGAGGCGATCTACTTGTACGGTCTGATGCTGCTGATCAGCGACCTCAAGTTCGAGGGATCGGTCCGCGAGCGACTGCTCACCGCCTACATCAGACACAGTGCGCAAAAGTCCTACATGGACTCGAACATTGACGACGTGTGCAAGCTGCTGAGAAGCACCGGTTTCGTGGCGGGCCGAGCCAAGCCGGCCAACTACCCGGAGAGCTACTTTGCCCGATTCAAGCCCAGAGACGACCTACTGAACAAAGTGATCGGACGTCTGAGGACCGACGACCTCTACGGCCTGATGGGCACCTACCCGCTGCCCGAGCAGCGGAGTCATGCGCTGAGTAGCCAGGCTGGCATGCTCTACGTTCTGCTTTATTTCAAGCCCGAAATACTCAACTCAGAGCAGGCGGTGATGCGCGAAATAGTCGACAAGTTCTTTCCGGACAATTGGACCATCAGCCTCTACATGGGCAGCATTGTGATCAATTTGCACGAAGCGTGGGACAACTACAAAGCGGCCAAGAGTGCGCTGGCCAACACGCTCTCGCCGGCCAACATAAAGCAGCAATGCGGCCACCATGTGGCCAAGCTCAAAGAGTCGGCCAAAGATGTGCGGCACCATTTGAACGAAGGCTTTCTTACGCAGGCCTATCTGCTCTCTAGTCTGAACAAAGTGTTCAATCTGCTTCGACAGGCCAACTGTTCCCTTCGCTGGTCCATATTGCACACGAACGCGACTAGTGGCGTCGCACAGTCCAACGACAAGCGCCTGAAAGCGCTGCGCGAGCAAGTTCAAAAAGAGTTTCAGTTCGACTCGTACAGTCTGCTTGATCTGCTGCTGAATTTGTCGCAGCTCGAGTACAATGTGCGCGAGCTGTACAAGCAAATGATCGAGAAAAAGCAGCAGCAGTGGGAAGAGCTGAAGAAGGAGGCGCGCGAGCGCACTCAGGAGCTGTCGCAAGTCTTCTCAGGCGACAAGCCGCTGACCAGAATAGCCAAGAACGACAACTTGCAGAAGTGGTTCATGCACATATCGAACAAGATCGACGCGCTGAGCTACGAGACGAGCGGCACGACGAGCACGGGCCGCGACATCACTCAGCTGGTGAACGCCATCCAGGAAGTGCTGCACTACCACGAGATTGACAAGAACCTGCAGGTGAAGCAGTTTGTCCAGGACACGGCCAATTACCTGCTGCAAATGATCAGCACTTGCAACATTCAAGACGACGCACTCGTTCAGATGCAGACCATTTCGGACATGTCCTACGCGCTTCAGCTTATCGACAACTACACGAACGAAATGCAGTCGCTGATCAAGAAGCAGCCGTCGCTTGTGATCAAGCTGCGCGCCACGTTTGTCAAGCTGGCGTTCGCCTTGGACCTGCCGCTGCTGCGAATCACGCAGGCCAACAGCGAGGACTTTGCCAGTGTTACCCAGTACTACTCGCGCGAACTGGTCGCCTACGTGCGCAAGGTGCTGCAAATCATACCGACGTCCATGTTCGACCTGCTGGCCCAGGTGATCAATATTCAGACCAATCAGCTGGCCGAGGTGCCCACCATGCTCGACAAGGACAAATTGAAGCAGTTCGCTCAGCTCGACGAGAGATATTCGATCGCTCGTCTCACCTATTCCATATCTCTCTACACCCAGGGCATTTTGCAGATGAAGTCGGCGCAGATCGGCTGCGTGACCTTGGACTCCAAGCAGCTGCTCGAGGACGGCATTAGAAAAGAGCTGGTGAAGAAAATTGTGCTCGCTCTGCACCAGCAGCTTCAGTTCTCAGGTCGCACCGGCGGCGAGCTGATGGGCAAGCTCCAGGTGCTCGCCGACCAAATAGACGGCTTCAGACGCTCGTTCGAGTACATTCAGGACTACGTGAACATGTACGGACTCAAGATTTGGCAAGAAGAGTTTGCGCGAATAATCTACTTTCACGTCGAGCAGGAGTGCAACTTGTTCTTGAAAAAGAAAGTGTTCGCCAACGAGTCCGTCTACCAGTCGAAGAGCATTCCGATTCCAGTGTATCAGGACGCGGCCACAAACGACCCAGAAGGCAGCGTCAACTTCATCGGGCGTCTGGCCAAGGAGATAATTCGAATCACTGACCCGCGTGCGACCTACTACTTGAAAAAGAAGAGCGCCTGGTTCGATTTGAAGACCAGAGAGGAGCTGGTCAACCTGCAGCTGTTCAAAAAGCTCGAAAAGAGTCTGAACGTGTTCGGCTTGTACGGCCTGAGTCGCCTGTTTTCGTTCAAGATTGCCAAGCAGCTGCAAAGTCTGGCGGCCGTGCTCAAGAGCAACGAGAAGCCGATGCTGGAAATCTACGCCAAGTCCTACGAGGAAATGAGGCCCCTGGAGACCAACTCGAGCGTTTCGGCCAAGTTCTACAACGCTTTGATGAGCAAGCTCGTCAAGCTCTATGCGCCGTGCACTGACTCTTTGCTCAAGATCGGGCAGATCCAGCTGCTGCGCAAAAAGATCAGCTACGAGCTGAACAACGCGGCCAAATTCGACTCAAAGCAACTGCTGCATTCACTTGACTCGTTCAATCAGGCGCTGATGGCGCAGATTCGAGCTCACTTCGAAGATCCCACGAATGCGTACCCGCACGAGGAGAATCCTCTCTTGTACGAGCTCAATCCCTATCTCGAGTGTGTCGGCCTGGTCGAGCCCTTCAAAAAGGTTTACATAAGCACAAGCCGCTGCGAGTTTGTCGCTCTCTTCTTGGCCTCGCTCGTGCTCAATCAGCTGCCCAAACTTCCGTCAGTTAAACTAAACGGTAAACGAGAGCTGTTCACAATTTGATTGAGTTTGCTTCTAACTGACCCTTTGACTAGTGCCCGTGTTCAAGGGAAGCGGCACAAACTCGGGCTCTAACATTCCTGTGGTGGCAGTCACCTTGACCAACTCGGTTTGTCTAGTCATCGGCGTGGTCACCCTTCTGAAGCAATACCACGTGAACTATCGTGACCAGTTCGTCGCCATTCTAAGTCAATACGTTCGCTCGGCCATCAAGCTGAGCAGCAGTCAGAAGCCAACCGAGTTGCCCGTCGATATCGGACGAGTGCTCGGCTTTCTTCAAGAGTTCGTCGAGTACAGCGGCCTCGATCGGCAAATTCTCGAAGTCTACTTGCCCAGGTACATAATAGACCAGCATTTGGCCAACTAGGAGCAGGCCGGGCTCAGCAAGCCAACGTGTCGATTATAATCGCGTTCATTCCGCTCGCCCCCTTTTAAACCATTTTGCAATTCAATTTCAAGCACCAATCCGAACGTTTTTATTCGCAAATAAACAAGCAAACGAAAAGGCAAATAGAACTCTTTCAAGTCGATTTTGATCGGCTGCTCGCAGCGGCTGCTTGATTGGGCGCCGCTTGCGCGAAGTATTTCAAATGGGTGAAGAGCTGGTGACGAAATGTGGTGTATGCCTCCTCGAACGGCTCCTCTGCGTCGATCATGTTCGAGATGTTTGACATGCACTCGCGATAGCCCATTGTGTAAAAGTCGTTCGCCTCAGCGAGTGCGATTAAATCAAACGAACGGCTCGCTGCCAAATCAGAGGCCAAATCAGAGGTGGAATGAGGCCACGCAAAAGTCTCAAGTTCATTCTATTCACCTGCTTTGAGCGTCTCAATCGCCAGCTGAAGTATCTCGGCCTTTTCCAGTCGTTCAGACGATTCTCTCTGGGCCACTAGAGACGGTTCGGATTCAAATTTCAGCCTAAATCTTGCCTCGATGACTCACCTGATGGCAAAAGAAGCTTCAGTTCCTCCACAGACCGCTTGATCCGGTTTCGTCGCTTCTTTTCTATTTGCTGTTGATCTTTTTAAATCTCACTCGTCTCCCATCAAAGTCTCCAACTCACCCCTCTTCGTTTTGAGTCCATTTCCCGCTCCTTCTTCTTCTTGATCGCATTTCTTGTCTACGCCTCACCTCTGCCCAGGCCGCAGAATTTGTTTATTTTCTTATAGTCGTCTAATGGACGAGATTTTCGTGTAAACAGATGTGTTTATGCGCAAGTTTATTTTTATTGGAATGGCTCTGTTAAGGAGCAACAATTATCGCTCGATCGGATAAACTGATTGAGGCTATTAGCTACTTCTTGAGATATTTATCTTCGACCGAGTTGAGCTTTTGCCGGGCTGGCGAATCAGGCGCAAGAGCGGCAGCTAGTTGACTGAACAGCTTTTCGCACAGGCTCATGTCCTGCTTGCCGAGGAACATGAGATTTAAGGAAAAGCGGCCGCACTCGCAAAGGGCGTCTAAGAGCTCCACCGCAAACGAACTTTTCAAGTCGTCGAGCTCTTGTTGGGCCAAGAATCGAATGAATCTGCTCAGCTGGTCGCCGTCGATCTCGGCGCTGAACAGTTTCTTTATTGAAGCTACTTGCACCTCCAATAGAAAGTGCCACATTTTAGCGGCGTCATTTTGGGCCTCTAGGGCGCTCCACGCTTTCTTAAACTCGATATTAGAATTTGGCCGCAGTTCGATCGATTTGCTTTGATCTGAGATCGATTTGTTCTGAGACGCCGACGGGCCTGAGCAGGACGGGTTCCACGAAGCGCTTCCTCTCTTCTTGGCCGAATTCAGCGACTCGCCCTTGTCGAGTGGACGCAGATGCGAGGCGAGCACTATTTGTCTAAAGTCGTCGTAGGTGGCCACCTTTTGCTCGATTGCTCTGAATTTGGCGCTGTTCTCTCGCTTGTACTTTTCTTCGGCAAGCAGCTCGCGCTCCACATCTCGCTGAATTTTCTTCACGTCGATCTTGAGCTTTTCCTCGTCCATTTGGGTTTGACAGCAAGCGTGACGAACTCTAAGCAGCCTCTCTGACCCCTCTAACAGCCAACAAGCAGCCTCGTTTGGTTGCCTAGCAATTCCGACTTGAGGCGACCGATTTAATTGTCTTGGTGCTTCTTTCTGAATGCTGGACGGCATTTAACTTCTATTTTATTATTGTATAAACAAAAGCCTAAAAGAGGTTGAAAGCTTTGAAAGTCTGAAATAGAGAAAAGCGGCGGAGAAGGATGGCGTCACACTCTCGACTCGAGTCGGTTGCGGGCTAGTAGCTCTGGTCGCCGCTGATGCACAGGTTTGAGAAAGAAAATGAAATTGGTCGAGAGCACGAACGTGAACAAGAGAAGCAGTTTGTTGTTGCGCACGAATTCGCCCATACTGGCACCTTTGGCCTTGTTGGTTGATTCGGCCAGTTTGGCACCGGGCTCGGTCTTTGGCGTGGCGATGGTGGACGCGACCGGAATCGAGCTCGTCTTCTGCAAGTTGAACGACTGCCTCAGCAGAGTTGAAATTCTCATTTTGACGGACTGCCGCTATCGACGCTGCTGTTGGGCTGCTGGACTGAAGAGCTGCTGCTCTTGAATAAATCTATTTCGTCGATGTAGGGTATGGAGACAGGGCCGATCTTTTTGACGCGGTCTCGTTTGCTCACAAACGCCTTGTTCTGTTGAATTTCCCACCAGATGAAGTGGGTGATGGCAATCAGACCTACTGACCAGAATAGGACGTTGTTTCGATTGGCGAATCTTTTAAACCTGTGCCACGCACTGGGTTGAGTCAACATTCGACGTTCGAGCTTAAAATGGGACGTCGCCTTCAATTCGACTCGACTGTCCCTGTTCAGTGCGATGCTTGTCCGATCGCTTATGAGTCTTCAGATTGCATGCAAGCGCAGAGCGCCCGTTTGCAAATGCAACTCAACAATCCGACGCAACTGACGCCGGCGATGTGCCAACAATTTGAATTTATTTTTTTTTTAAAATATATATGTGAGTGTGCGTATGTACGTAAATATGAAGAAAAATTCGTAACAACAAACAAAAAAGGAGATTGGAGCCAGAATGTGGATCATCTCTTGCTGCGATGAGAGCTGCGGTGTTTGGAAGAGTGACGTTCTCCACTTCGGCGTCTGTATTGCTTCTTGGCTCGACGACTCGACGGCGAGCGACTGCGCGACGCAGAGCTCGAATTGGACGAGGACCGATGCCGCCTTCGCCTATGAGTGTGTCTGCGCTCCGAGCTCCTTGACCGGTCCCTACGACGGTTGCCGCTCGAATCTGACGCCTTTTTGATTGGAGGCGGTAGATTGAGAGTGGCCAGGCCGAGGCTGTTGGAAAACACCGACGACTGATGATGAGAGCCCATGACTCCGAAAGGCTGGCTGCCGAACGGACCAAATGGGCCCATGCCGAACGACTGTTGCATGGGCGCCTGCGGCATGAACGGTGCCGTCTGTTGAAATGGATACTGATTGCTTGGCAATGATGCCATGCCATACGAAAACGGAGCCGCATACTGGCCGTTCATACCGATTGGTGCTGTTGCTGCAGCTGGCGCGTAATATCCATTCGGCTGAGACAGTAAGCTGTGATTGGGCAAAGCACTACTGTGGTAGGTGCTGCTGCTGCTTTTGTTGTTTTGGTTTGCATGAATCGGCCTGCTGGTTCTGAAAATCGAGAATGAAAACAATTTTAGTTTAAGATTGAGAACAGAGGCGAGCTAATGAATGAGAATTTGAGCGCTGAAATCAAAGAGCTAAAGGCCAATGCCAGAAGAGGGAGCCAAATTTATTTGCGAGCATTCGCTTTTTCTCATTTGATTTAAAAACAAAGCGGGCGAATCGGCATGTTGCATGAGCGGGTAAAATGCGAACTGGATAAACCTCTCGTTAAGCGGCTTCTCGTCCGGTTTGGACGCGTCTGCGGTTGGTCGTGGTGGCGGTGTGGGACTAGATGACGACGAGCGCCCTTCTTCCTGAGAGTCGCTTTTGGCGTCCAATGATTCTTGCTCGTCGATTTCGATTTTCTCTACTTCGGCCTCATCTTCTGCGACTAGAGCGGCTTGGCGCTTCGATTCTTGTTCGTCCACTGGCTTGTGTTCTTCTTCCGCATCTTGCTTTTGCGGCTCTTCTTGGCCAGAAGCAGGCGATTGCGGTGACTTGGGCGACTCGTCGCCTGAATTTGCCAATGACCTGGCGGACATCGGTGACTGTGGGCCAGCTTCCTCTTTGACCTCGCTCGGCTTCGGCTCGGGCCGTTTCAGAGTGATATGAATCTTCTCGCGGCGAGTTGGCACGGCGACTACAACTGCACTCGGCGCGTCCGCCTTTTTGCTTTTCTCTTCTTCTTGTTCGGCCGTTTGCTTTGTTTCACCCGAGAGCGGAACTTTAGCTTCGCCGTAGATGCTTGGATCAAATTCGCGCTTGTCCGGATTCGATTTGAGAAACTCGTTTACTCGGGAGCGAATTGTCGCGTACGGAATGAGGTGGTGGCTCTTGGTGATCTCCTGCGAGCATTCGGCCCTCGGGCATTCGACTGCGCCGGTCGAGGCCAGTCGCGAGCTTATGCATCGTTCACATGTTATGAAATAGCCGCAGCACGGAGCTAGAACAGCGTCCTCCATCAAATGGAGTCTACTCTCGCTGCTGAATAGGCAAATTAACTCTTTGGACGGAATGGACGAGTCTCCTCCTGCTAAGGTCTTTTCTTCTCTAACTGCGCTCGACTGTGCGGCTCCACTCGTCGCAGACGACGACGACGACGACGATTGGGACTTTGAATTGACTGCCTCGGATTTGGACGGCGGCTTGCTGAACGAGTCGAGCGCTTGCTGGGCAGCGGTTAGTTCGGCCGTAATCGCCGGTCCAATGTTCTTGACCACGCGGTTGATTTGCACTCGTGAGTTTTTCGGAATGAGCTCTTGCTCGCTCTTGTAGACTAGACACAAGTACGAGCTTAGAGAGGCAAGCGAGAAGAGAGCAAGGCCAGAGAAGTTTACCTTGATTGGTGTCTACATTGGTGATTTCCAGGTCCATGTCGTGCATTCGCCGTCCACTTGAGGTTGTGTTCGCTTTGCGAAATTTGCGCTCGAGCACCAGTTTCTTGAGCTCGGCCACGCTCAAGTGCACACCGTCGAATGCGATTTTCTCATAGTTCTGGTTGGTTATCAGCTTGTAGTGAATAAACGACATGGTGGTCACTCCAAAGCCGGATCAATGACCTCAAATCTAAAAATTAAAACGAAAAGTTTACAAATTAGGACAAAAATAAAATTAAAGAAACTGAAAAAAAAACTGAAATTGACATAATCGAGTTAGTCGAAGAGAGAAAATAGAGAGAGAGAGAATGAAAAATTCAAAGTTTTTTAATAGAAAAAAAAGCAAAAGAGAAAATGGAAAGAGAAGAGCCAAAGGCATTTCATTAGCCAGCCTGTCAATAGAGCAAATCGAAGGGCAAGAGAAAATTCCCGCCTGGAATTTAACTTGAGTGAGACCTCTTCATTTAATGCTGCCTCAACCTAAATGAAGAGACCGATACGGACTGCACTTCTTCTGCCTACGATCGCTTACACCTACAAACTCTTGGCTTGTGTGTTTCAATTCAATTTCCTGTTTAGTTTTTTTTTTCAATGTTTTTTTTCTCGCTTAATGTCTGAGCTGCCTTTGTGTTTTTGCTTTGTGTTTTCGTTTCTGTGTGTGTGTGTGTGTAGGTTTTTTCTTATTTTAATTTTACATCAGATTTTTTTTAAAACGACAGAAGAAACAAATGCTGCAAAATCAGTTGCTGTGGCCTATTGGCCTTGAGATGATTGGTCGTTGCGAGACGGGCTGTACGCGGGCGACGCTGGCGAGTAGGCCGGACTCGATGGTGTGTACTGCGGGCTGGTCGGCGAGTACTGCGGCGACGATGGCGAGTAGTGAGGCGACATGGCCGAACGCTGCTGTGACGCCGGCGAGGCTGGCGAGTACCTTGGTGACGAAGGAGAGTAGCCCGGCGATTGTATGCTGCTGTAGCGAGGCGACGATGGCGAGTAGGAGGGCGACGACGGCGAGTACTTGGGCGATGAGGGCGAGTAGGCCGGACTCTTGGCTCCTCCGGCAGCGTAGCCCGGGCTGGTTGGCATGTAAGAAGGGCTGGTGGGCGAGTAAGAGGGGCTCGATGGCGAGTAGGATGGACTCGTCGGCATGTACGACGGGCTGGATGGCGAGTAAGAAGGACTTGTTGGCGAATAGGAAGGACTAGAGGGCGAGTAAGATGGGCTCGATGGAGAGTAGGACAAGCTGCTTGGTGAATAGGATGGACTTGTGGGCGAGTAGTTTGGACTAGATGGAGAGTACGATGGACTTGAAGGAGAGTATGAGGGACTAGTGGGCGAATATTGAGGACTAGCAGGCGAGTAGTTTGGCGATGAAGGTGAATACGACGGGCTTGTCGGAGAGTAGCCACCGGGTGAGTAAGAGGGTGATTTGGGCGACTGAGGCGCGTAGCCCGGTGAAGCCATGTAGCTTGGCGAGCCCGGACTGGCCGCCATGTAGCCAGGACTCTGACCGCCTGGAGACCAGGCCATGCTGTAGCCGCTCGCCTCCGAGTGAGCCGCCGGTGAGAAGGCCGCATTGATTCCTGAGGGTGTCATGGCGCCGTACGGAGACTGGCCCCATTGTGGTGTTATGCCTCCCTGGTTCCATGGAGTCATTGCAGGCGACATGCCATCGGGCGAGGCGCCGAACATCATGTTCGTCTCGCCGGGCATCATTGCACTGTACCTGGTGTTGAGTGGAATGGGCATTGCCTTCTGGCATTCGTCCACGTTCAGAATGAGATCGAAACAGCCGGTGCCGATCTTGGCCACTTGTCCGAGCATGATGTTCTCCGACACGCCCTTCATCGGGTCGCATTCGGCATGTGCGGCCGCGTCGAGCAGCACATCGACCGTCTCCTCGAATGAGCATCTCATCAGGCAGCCGACCTCTTGGCGGTTTATTCCGTGACGAGTGATTGCCATGAATGTGCCCTTGGAGGTCATGATGTCACACAGCAGCGCCAAGTGCCGATAGTTGACATATGAGCCGTCGAACGAGATTACATTGTTCATCTCTTTCTCGATGGCCTTGCGGCCAGCCTCGATGCCGAGCACGTCGAGCACTTCGACCACGTCGTTCGAGTAGGTTCGATAAGAGTCGACGTGATTGACACTCATCACCTCCCTGAAGGCTGTGCCGTCTGTTTCTAGCACCCACTCGGTAGTGGTCTTGAACTCGCCCTCCTCGTTTATCTCCACTCTCTTCTTCTCTTTCTCGATCGGACGCGTCATGTAGACCTTGCAGATTGACTCGATGCCCTGCAGCTTCATGTCCGAGAGAATGTTCTGCTCGATGAGCTTGAGGAACTGGTCGTCGGGCACCTTGTCGACCGCCTCTTCGGCGTCCTCGTCGCCTACACTCTTGGCGTCGTTGTTCATGACGCGTAGACGCAACACGAGCTTCTCGGCGTTGTCGTCGTTGAATATGCAGTTTAGGTCTTCGCCGAAATAGTTGGTGATCTGCTCTGAGATGTGCTCCATGCTGAGCTTCTTGTCAGTCATGCGCTTGCGGTCGAGCTCGATGCGCAGGAGCCAGGGCGAGAGGCGGTTTATGTCAAAGTCGGGCATTTCGTAGTAAATGTTCACCCATTCGAGGTCTTCTCTCACACAAGTGTTCTGCGGCTCCGGGTCGTAGTAGATGGCCGTGTTGGAAGTCACCTTGCGCAGAGTGGTGTGCTCGAGCTGGCACAGCACGTCCTTGCACTTTTCGGCGTCTTTGGCCGCGGCGCCCTTCAGAAATACGATCAGCGACGGCGTCTTGGGCTTCTTGCTCACGTTTATGATCTCCTTGAGACGAGGCACGCCCAGAGTGACGTTCTTGGCCGACACACCGGCGTGGTGGAACGTGTTCAGGGTCATTTGAGTGGCCGGCTCACCGAGCGACTGCGCGGCTAATGGACCGACCATTTCTCCGGGCTGCACTATGGCCTGGTTGAAGCGAGTCTCGATCTCGCCGACGAGCCAGTCGAACGCCTCCTCCGACAACTTAAAGTCCTCGGTGATTCGCTTCGAGCTGAGATAGGAGCGCAGCAGGATTCGCATCAGCAAGGTGGCGTTCGACTGCGCCTCTTGACTGAGACGATCGGTGCCGCTGACGATTGTGAGCCGCTCGGTGAGACTCTTCACTTCTTGCACTATCTTGCCCGGATTCAGGTTGGACGGCTCGCGTAGGTCGACGCGGAAGGTCTTTTGTGCGTTTACGATCAATCGTTCCATGTTGCATGGGAGGACGAGGCGAGCGTCGCCGAGCGGAAATATCTCGCGCAGCGTGGCTCTGTCCTTGCACAGCTGATTCCATTCGTCGTCGAGAAGCGCCAATTGACTGGCGTCGGTCAACAGCGACTTGACCACGTCCTCGCTGAGCACTCGCTTCAGATGCTTCTCGTTCGACGTGTCAAAGTGCCAGAGGCGCTCGAACTTTTTGTTGCTCATCTTGTAGAACGGAATGTTCTGAAACTCGAGATTCTCGGCAGCGAGGCCGTCTTCGCCGTAGCACAGCTGAACCAAGTAGTTCATCGAATTGCGCACAGTGCCGTCGTACTTGACCATCACGCTCTCCATGGCCTTGATCAGTCGGCGCTGAATGTAACCGGTCTCGGCGGTCTTTACCGCCGTGTCAATCAGACCCTCGCGACCGCCCATGGCGTGGAAAAAGAACTCACTGGGCGTCAGGCCGATCAGATAGGAGTTCTCGACGAAGCCCTTCGCCTCCGGCGAGTAGTCGTCTTTGGTAAAATGGGGCAGAGTTCGATGCTTGAACCCGAACGGGATTCGCTTGCCTTCCACGTTCTGCTGGCCGACGCAGGCGATCACCTGCGAAATGTTGATCTTGCTGCCCTTGGAGCCGGCCACCACCATGCTTTTGAAATTGTTAAAGTCGGAGAGCGACTTTTGCGCGGCCGAGCCGGTGCCGTCACGCGCCTCGTTCAGAATCTTGTTCACGTGGTTCTCGAACGTCTGACGGAGTGTGTTGCCCGGCGTGGGCACCAGTTTGTCGTTGTGCGCCTTCTCTATGACCTCAATCACCTTTTCCTTGGCCTCTTTGATCGTCTCTTTGATCCGCTTGTACGTGTCTTTGGTGGCAATGCAGTCGCCGATGCCGATCGTGTGTCCTTCGATCAGCAGCCAGTTGTTGACTACCGTCTGCACGTTGGCGTAGAACTTGCCGCATATTTCCCATCCGTGCTCCATGAATATCAAATGAATGAGCGAGCCGGCCGATGTGCCCAGAGTTCGCTTGCACAGGATGCCGCTGATGAGCTCACTCGAGTCGACGATTACTTTGGTGTCGCCGGGCGATATCCACTTGAAGTCGCTCTCGTCCTCTTCGTCCGGGTGAGTAGAGTGAGTGCGAATGCAGTTTATGGACGCCGGGATCACCAATGAGAACAGCTGCTTGCCGGTCCACAGCGGCTTTGGCTTCAAAATGGCCGGCATGGGCATGTGGCCGTTCCAGTTGGGCAAATGCATGAGCAGGTTGCACATGTTGTCTCGGTCGATGAACACGTCTCGACGCGTCATTTTGGTCACTGCGGTCAGGGTGTCTTGGACGATGCCCATCACAGGACGATTCGACTGAGGAGTGATGATTTGACGCGGCGCCAACATGAGCTCGCTGATCTCCGCTCTGGTCTCCACCGACTGCGGCAAGTGCAGGTTCATCTCGTCGCCGTCAAAGTCGGCGTTGTACGGCGTCGTGCAGCTCAGGTTCAGTCTGAACGTCGACCAGGGCAGCACTTTGACCTTGTGGCCCATCATAGACATTTTGTGCAGGGTCGGCTGGCGGTTGAACACAATGTAGTCGCCGTCGACCATGTGCCGCTCTACGATGTAGCCGCATTGCAAGTGCAGATCGCTGGTCTTGGGGTGAAATCGCAGATCGATTCGATCGCCGTTGTCGCGAATTATGTACTTGGCGCCCGGGTAGTGGTTGGCTCCTCTGCTCACCAGCTCGTGCATGCGATCGATGTTGAACGGCGTGACCAGCTCTGGGAAGGTCATGTTCTGAGCGATGCTGCGCGGCACGCCGACCTGGTCGATGCCGAGATTCGGATCCGGAGTGATTACAGTACGTGCGCTAAAGTCGACACGCTTGCCCATCAGGTTGCCTCTGATTCGGCCCTCTTTGCCCTTGAGGCGAGCACGGATGGACTTGAGCGGGCGGCCGGACTTTTGCTGCGCTCGGGGCATTCCGGGCATTTCATTGTCGACCAAGGTCGCGCAATGATACTGAAGCATTTTGACGTCTTCGTTGATGATGTGCGCGGCTGCGCCGCTCGCTTCGTTGTTGCGCAAGTGATTGTTCATTTTTATTATGTCGGCGAGCTTGTAGGTCAAATCGTCCTGAGATCGAGCGGTGCCAAACATGACCACCGAGGGCCTGACTGCGAGAGGCGGCACCGGCAGCACAGTAAGCACCATCCAGTCGGGCCGACTGAAGCGCGGGTCGAAACCGAGCACAATGGCGTCCTCGTCGCTGATTCGCTTGAATATTTCGAGCACCAGCTCGGCGGTCACGTTCATCTCCCTTTCTTGGTTGGTGTCGTTCACTTCTTTCCATTTGGCGGTTATCTCGAGTCCTTTGCGTCTCAGCTGAGGCTGATACCTTCCGCAGCCTTTGACCACAGTGGCCGCCACATCGATCGAGTCAGCCTGCTTGGGATCTTCGGAGCCAATGTCACAAATGCGCTTGTTCTTGCAGAGTTCGTAGGCCATGGCCAAGCGTCGTCGGCCGTGGATGTGGCTCTTGGAGACAATCTCTTTGACGCGAGGATCCTCCGGGTTCACCATGAGCTTCGAGCACGAGAAGCAGACGCACCTCAACACTTTGACTATGACGCTGAGGAAGCCGACGTGAAAGACCGGCTTGGCGAGCTCGAGGTGGCCAAAGTGACCTGGACACTCGACCATGTTGCCCAGGCAGGTGAGGCAGCGCGTGTTGCGGTCCGGCGGGCCCTGGCGTGGATCGAGCAGGCCGCCCAGCTTGGGCCGGCCGGCCTCGTAAGTCTCGGGATACTTGATGCCGCCGTCTGTGACGGACATGCGCCGAATCTCGTCCGGGCTAAGCACGCCGAATTGGACGCGCTTGACATCGCGATAGGGCGCCGACGAGTCGGAGATGGCCGCATTTATGAACGACATTGCCTTTCAACCCTCCGACGGACCTTCTTCGAACGCAAAAAGAGAATAGAGAACAAAATGAGACGTCCGCCCGGTCAAATTAGCGATCTAATGGCCTGAGCCATTCAGTATCGACATTATAAATCATAAAACGAGATGAGCGAAAATAGCATACACGCGTTCGGTTTGTGTTCAGTTTTATTCGATGTTAGGATTTCAGAGAAGGCGACCAGTAGTTTGTCTTTGCTTTATTCGATGCGTTCTAATGCACTCGCGTTTCTCTCTTTCTCCACGCAATTTACTTTGGCCAGAGCGAGAGCGATTGTGAGCTACGCTTCATGTCTGCGCTGCATTTTATAGGCGCTCGCCTCCGATGTGCATGCACGCGTGCCCATTTCAGGCACAATGCATTCCAAGCTGCGCTTTCAAATTAATTAATCCTCACCGCACACTGCCATCACACGCTCGTTTGTCTTCTTTTCCTCGACCCGCCCAAGGCCCAGCCGCGCGGCAATCAACGCTCTAGTCCAGAATGCGTCGATCAAGTTTTCTCCTCGCCATTTTATTTAACCTCGAGAATCAGATAATCTCGCGAGTTCGGAGATCATCAGAGGCTCAATCAGCTTCGCGCCTCGTGAATATACAAGCGCCAATGTTCGACAGGGTCGAGAATATCTCATTGGCCAGCTGAATCGCGTTTATTCGACTCGGCCCGCAGTCGAGCAGGCGTGGCAGTCGTTCGTCGCCATCCTGATTGATCTCCTCTGTTGACCGGAGTAAATCAGTGGCATTCACCACTCGGCTCCAATCGATTCGACCAAACGCGTCAAGTCTTCCTGTCCATGTGCGCTCGTCGCCATTTTTGTCCGTGTGACGGTTTCTAAACCGTTGGCACTCGCACCGCAACGAGTCGGATTTGAATAAATGTCCACTGTCGACTTGGATGTGAAAATCGTGTCTTTGGTCTGCCTCGACCAAACAGGCCGCCATCGACATGAATATGCGGCTGAGATCGGCAAGCGCTTTTAAACTGGCGCTTCGATTCGACTCAGCTGCGAGCATTTGCTTGCCCATCAGACAGACCGCGTACGAGAAGAAGCAAGGGCCGCCATTGAGTGCATAGCCGCTTCGTATTGTTCGCTCAAAGACATTTCGTGCCACTCTCAGCAGATTCTTAAAGTTCAATTGCAATTTGTCGAAACCGAGCGGACAAGAGAGAGAGATGGGAATCACCTCGAGCTCGTCTTGAAAACAAGCGCTCGTCGTCGGAATAAAGAGTGTCTGAACGCGGCTTGCTCGCTCCTTGTCCGCTCTCAAATGAATGAAAGGCTGATCATCGAATGATCGAATCTCAGCCGACTCCAACGTGCCGATGTTCTCCTCCCCAATCTGTTCGATGTCAATCGCTTCCTTGCTTATTTTACAGCCTTAGATTTGACGACGGTGTGATGAGATGTGGCTGAAACGTTGCGAGAGAGCAACGCGAACCTGTTAGCTCGGCGACGGGTTCGATGAATTGAATCGAGAGACGATCGAGCGCACAGACGCCTTTTCGGCGAATAAACGCCTTGAGCGACGGATGCATAACCTTGCAATGTTGCTCAAAATTGACTAGACTCGGCTTGGGCGAGCGTTCATTTTACCTTTTGGCTCATGACAAGATCAGGACCAAAGCGCTCGAAGAGCTCGTCGAAAAAATGCTTAAATTTGGGCAGCAGAGCGAGGCTGCTTGATTGTTCTGTGGTCTCATTCAGGTCAAATTGATAGTGTTGCTCGTCGAAATGCTGAAAATCGCCGCTCAGGTTACAGTCGAACAATGCACATTTGAGAGGAGAGGCCTTGGCGTTTAGTTTGAGCAGATCGACCGCATTGGCTGCATTTGACTGGAGGAGAATGCCGTCGACAAGCTCCGATTGGCCAAGTTGCGAAATGGGATTCGGATTGAACACGTAATTCAAACGGTGGAATTTGCCATCATCGAACGAGCGAACGAACGCAGTCAAGCACAGGTTGACAAACTTGTCTGCGTCGGGAGCCGACCAAACACAACTCTTGGACATGAGCACGGTCCGTGTTAAGGTTTTCAAGAACTCGATGCTGTTCAGGTCGCACTTGAGCCAAATGGGCGACGAATAGTCTCGGAGATGGGCGACCAGATGCGAAAGGCATTTGCTTATGTAAGCGCGTTGATCGAACAAATCCCGGCTCCAAAGTAGGAAACTGAGCTGGCCAAGCAAAAGGCCGGAGTCGTTCAGCTGAGCTAGATGCGAATGTTCAACGACCGACCTGAGAATTTCCAGTTTCCATTTGAACAGGCCGCTCTCGACTTGGCTGGATTTGAAGAGAGCGTCGAGTAAAAACTTGGAGCTGCTGGTCACCACGCTCGTGTCAGCCGCCGAGTTTTTCTTGTGGACAAGTTTGGGACGGCCCTGCAATGGACCGAATGCTGATCGAACGATCTGTATGCAATTATCGATAAACCGCTGCTCCGCTTGGCTATGCTGCTCCTGCTCGACTTGGATCACAATCCGGCGCTTGGATTCGCTCATTTCCGACCAGGCATAGAATCATCTGAAGATACAGAAAAGGAGCGTAAAGTGGCAAATGGCCCGAGATAGTTTCGAATCCAGTCATGAAATGTCAAGTTGGCATTGCCACAGTCGGATGATGAGACGTTCAGAGCTAGAGCTCTAGTTGACATCAACTTTCAAACCGTTCAAACATTTTTCTAAAAAAAATCACCGGCTTCAACATGGACAATAAATACGAGACACTGCCAGGCATTGTAAGGCTTGAGTGCCTGCTTATTTGGTCAATTTAATTGGAAGAAATGCAAAAAGGCGCGAGATGAGCCCGATTGCTATGAAACGCCAGATCCAGTCACAGGCGGCATTGTGGCCACCAGTCAAGACGACGAGTCGACCAGTGTTCAACGCATCTATGTCAACACCCAGGAAGCTCAGCAAAAGTTCAATAAAGCCCAGCTAAACTCAAATCAAATAGGCAAATATTGAGCGCCTCTAGACTGCCATGTCCGTTAGCTCAGAGTTTAACTCGGTTGCAGACTTTTCCGATTCGGTGACCAACAGGCGCAAGTTTGGCTATCAAGCCGAGCCAGACATATTCGAATGGGTAACTACCTTCGATCGGGTCTTGCAGAAGGTCGCTTCCTCAACCACTTTCGAGCAGCATCAGGACACGACCGAGAGCCCGTTGCAGCGATTCAAGAGACTTGAACGAGAACTGGACCAACTCAAGTCTGATTTGAATTCACTTGACCAACATGGCAATGAATTTGAGCCCGCGGCATTGGTCGAGCAAGTCAATCAGCTGAGGATGCAGCTCAGTTCTGTTCATCTCGGCTCGATTGGCCTTGGCCAAAGCCAAATTGAAAGCCAGAACAAGCAAGGACCCTTGTCTTTTTCTACATTTAAGAGCTTTAACTAAATACAGGCCAGGCAGTTGCTGTTTGAAAAGCTCAACCAGCTCAAGTCCGAGCTGAGAAAGTCGGGCGGTCTGAGTGGCGACGAGAAAGCGGGCGATAAAAAATCGCTCCTGTTCCGGCTATTTGCCGACATTGAGCATTTGGACAACTCGCGAACAAAAAAGGTAATCAACCGAGCTTGAGCTTGCAGACCAAAGTGAGTTGACCCGAAGCAAAGGTGGTCGAGTTAAATCAGCGCTTGGAGAAGCTCGAACGAATATTCGGAGCCGAGTACTCGGCATTGAACGAGAAGCGTCTGAGTGAACTGGGCAGCGACATTCAAGAGAAAACAATTATGGTCAGAGAGTGGCCGACTTTCGACTAGTCTAATTCTCAAGCATTCATTCTTTCCAGGGCATCTTGGAGCACTTCAACGGCCGTCTAAGTCTATTGGACACGGGCTCGTTGGACCAGATCGACTCGCGTCTGACTGCAGTAATCAACAAAGTAAACCAGCTCGGCGAACGAAAGAGTCTGATCGACAACCGAGAGAAGCTCAGCAGAGTGAACGAGCTGTTCGAAATGGTCGACAAGTGGCAGCAGACGTCGGCCACGGTGCCCAAGTTGATCGAGAAGCTCGTCTCTTACAAGGAAATTCACGAGAAAGGTTAGTATGCGGGCTAGTCTGAGGCATTGAGTTGTTGGCTAATCAGCCGCTTGGCAGCATTCGAATTCGCCAAACAGCTCACGCAAATGGGCGAGCTGGAGGAAGAGCTTAGGAGCCAAGTGAAACAGAGCAGTGAAGCACTCGACGCGGTCAAGTCGAGTCTGGAAACCAATTTGGAGACCATTCGGAACAATTTCAATCAGCTAAACCAGAGAATAGACGCTTTGAACAAAGTTTGACGCCAATGCACAGCCGAGCTCAGCAACCAAAGACAGGCGGCATTTTTAAACGAAATTTATCTTAGAGGCTTCATTTGTTGTTGATTTATTAAAGAAAAACTCGATGGAAGAATATCGCTGATTTTGCTGGGCCCTTTTTTGATCAAGCGTGTGAGAGCACAGCCGAGTGAACAGATTGTTGTTGGGATAGAAATCGACCAGGATTTTGAATGATTAAACATGAAACAAAAGCGAAACGAGAGCCACATGATCAAACTGTCTGGCTGAGTTGAAATATGATACAATTGGCGGACGTCGGCTGCAAGCGACTTTAGGAGAGGATGCAACGCTTTTTGGCGTTCTTGTAGAACTTCTTGATGCGCTTGCGAAGCGAGTCATCTCGAATGGCTTGCTCCTCGTCGGCTGTGAGTGGCGTCTGGTGACGATTGGCGGTGCCGTTTACTTGGCGCTGCGCTTTTAGTCGCTTTATTGAAAGAAATATTTCGGAAAAGGCTCGGTCGACGTTGTCACGGGTCTTGGCCGACGTTTCAATGTACGGAATGCCCCACTTGGTCGCCAGACTCGACGCTTCTTCTTTGCTCACTCGTCGATTGGGAAGGTCGCTTTTGTTGCCGACCAGTATGACGGGCAGATTAAGGTCGCCAGCTTTCACTCGCAGCACATTCTCTCGATGCGTGTGAATTGAATCGAACGTTTCGCGACTTGTCAGATCGAACACGAGTAGGAAGCCGTCGCCGTGCTTCAAATAGCCATCTCGAACCGCTTTAAGTGGGAAGAGCGTGAAAAAAGAAAGCCCAAGAAGCAGCGAGCAATGCCTCACCTGGATAGTCCTCTTGACCGGCAGTGTCCAATATGTCGATTTGCACCTCTTCTCCTTCAAGCGTTATGTTTCGTCTGTACGCGTCTGCTTTGGTCGGCTCGTATTCCTCGACAAACTTCAAATGACAGTGAGCACTTGACGCAAAACTGATATAGCAATAGCTGAACACTTACGTCACTGTACATGTATTGGAGTATGAGACAGGACTTGCCCACACCGCCGTCGCCGACCAGCGTGAGCTTCAAAAACGATGCCATTTGAGTGGTCATTGTTTGATTGGCTAAATGCTGACTTTGTTGTTGATGCGTTTGCCTCTGAAGGTCGTTGTCGGCTTCTTGCGCGCCGCAATTTGACTCTTTCTATCCGATTGAAATTCGATTAGTAATCAAAAGTATTCATTTCACAATGATTACGAGAGAGAAAGCAGAAAGAAATCGAGCCAAATGACTCATACGGACGGAAACGTTTCGTCAATTACAAAACTAAGAAATTGAGTCTAGAAATGAGTCATCAAATCCCTCAACACCCAGCACACATACACACACGCAGGCAAGCGAAATCTTGCTCACGTACACATTTAGTTGTTAGACGACGGAGACGATGACGACGACTAAGGGCCAGGCCAAGCGTAAGAGCTGGCATAGGTAATTCATAGGTGAACGACGGGCATAATTTGCATTCGATATATTCACAAGTACCCTTGCTCATTTAAATGCTTTCGGTGTTGTTGTTGTTGTCGAAAGCGCAATTTTAATTTATTATCAACCAACCAGCTAATCGCGCGACGCACTGCTGATAGGGGATGAGTCGAGATCTGATCGCTCGCTTAATGATTATAATTGGATTTGTTGGGAATTCATCGTTTCCCTTTTGTCTTTACCTCGTTGCTAGTGGCCACACAAAGACCAAACTGGTTGAGAAGGGAGCTCAATAGGGGCTCGTGAGCCAGCTCCAAATCGATGGCGATCTCTTCGTACACAGTCTCGGCCGCGGTCCTCTCTTCCAATTCAACGCGCCTGTAGTCCACAGTCGTTGGCTCTTCTTTAGCTCTTCTCTCGTTCGCTCCACAGCAGCGCAAGCGAGACAGATTTTGCATCGGCATTACTCAACTAAAACTGTTCGCTCGCTGGGTTACAGACAAGCCACGGCGCACTCGATTGAATTAAAATGAATAAATTGGATGCCCGCCCTCTGACCGCTGCGCCTTTTCGCTGCAGGCTACACGCGTCCGTCTATTCTTGGCCCGAAGAGATTCGCTCGATAGCTAGACTCACTCGTAAATCACAACCTGAAGCGGTCAAGCAGATCGTGACTTGCCGTTCTGGTTGAATGCCAACACGTTCATAGCCGAGTAGGCTGCGCAGTCAAATTAGCTAAAATAGACTCGCTTTGCCAGCGAATGCCAACATGAGCCGCGTTTCGAATTGATGCACGACGCATTTGAATTGCGCTCAAGCGTGCCTCTGCAGATGTGACAAGTTGCCTGCGTCTAATTTCGCGTCTCGTCTGTTGCTGTAGGCACAAGTGGCAATCTTTTATTTAAACAAGCAGAACAGAGATTGAAAGCGAGCACGTGTCGCACTGAATAGTCAAACACAGCGAGCGTTCGTCTTGCTCGTTTCGTAATTCGTCCAGAGCAGATTTGGGCACTGAAAAGTGTCCGCCGCATCGGCAAACACGCTTGTACGAACAGTCGGCCGAGTCGAAATCACGTTCAAGCAGGAGAATGTGAGCTTGGTCTATCGACTCGGCGTCCAGTTCACTTTGGCGCAGCATTGCGTCATACGAGCGTCTAGACTCAGCTTGAGACAGAATCTGGAATGCGGCACGAACGGCTATGAAGTGACTCGTCTGCTCCTGTTCGCCGTTCGTCTTGTCCGGATGAGACTGAAGCGCAAGGCGACGAAAGGCAGCTTTTATCTCTTCGTGACTCGCACTTCGATCACATTGCAACAGCTCATAGGCGTTCATTTAGAGCTCTCTCTCTCTCTGATGTACGATCACGAATTTCAACTGTACGAGCAAAAACAAGTCAAGTTCGGTTAGAACGAGTACGATTTGGCTTCTAGGCTCGTCTGCCTTTAATTCACTGGCAGCAGTGCAAATTAGAACAGTTCGACTCTTTTGAATGGTCTATTTGGTTGAAGCGTTTAATTCGTTTGGCAAGATCGAGTCAGCAAAGTCATCGTGTTTATTAATACAAAATAGGCAAAGCAAGCGCCAGCGAAGAGAAATCATATTGCTGTTTCAATAGTTGATCGGCTAAGCTGGACGTGAGCGTGAACACTAGAGCGCTCAAGCGAGTTTTACTCGGATCTAATACTGCACGCGGATTGAAGATGATGATGACCATGACCAAGAAGATAATAATGACGACAACAACGACGATGATGAATGAATGATTTTTTTTTTTATGACCTTGAAGTCAATTTGTAAAAATTTCGTTTTTGTTTCTGTCTCGCTCTCTTGTGTGGCGTCTAAAGCAGAGTGCACTTGCGCTTCTTTTTCTTGTCCTTTTTACTGGTCGACGGTCGAGCGTTTTGAGCCAGCTTGCGCGTGCGGATCTCACGCATCAGGTCGTAGAATGCCTTGTCGACGTTGTCGCGCGTCTTGGCCGACGTCTCCAAATAGGACGTGGCCCACTTGGTCGCCTTGTCCTCGGCTTCTTCCCGTCTCACCTGACGATTGTTCTGAAGGTCGGACTTGTTGCCTATGAGTATCATTGGCACGTCCTCTGCGTTCTTTACCCGTAAAATTTGCTCTCTACAATGGCACCCTCAGCCTGTCAGAGTGGCATTCAAAGTCCAAGGGATGAGGCCACCTACCGGAATTCGTCAAGCGCGTCGAACGACTCGTGCTCCGTGATGGAGAAGGTGAGAAGGAAGCCCTCGCCGCTTCTAAAGTAGTTATCCCGAATGGCAGCGTAGTCCTCCTGGCCGGCCGTGTCCAATATGTCTATTTGCACCTCTTCGCCGTCGAGCATTATGGTTCGCCGGTACGAGTCGGCCTTGGTCGGCTCGTAGTCCTCGACAAACTCGTCGTACATGTACTGGAGGGTGAGCGCCGACTTGCCGACGCCACCGCTGCCGACCATGATCACCTTGTAGATGGGCAGCCGCTTGCCATTTTGAGCACTCGTCATGCTGCTGCTCGTTGCGATCTATTATTTAGGCATTAAACGAGTTATTATGAGCGCCATTAATGTGCACAGAAATACTACATGCGGCTGCAAACGGCCTCACCGCCCAGCTCACCAATAATGAACTATCAACACGTAAAGTTAAGCACAAATAAATTAGCATTTGAGTGGCTACCATGCCTCAGCCACGGGCTCTGCTTCTCTAGATTGATGCAAACCGGGCCGAGATAGACAACAGTAGAGCGAAGAAATTAGGCGAATTGTTTACTGCTGCGCTCTTATTCGCCAAGATCGTACGCTAAAGTGCTATGTACATTATGTCATGTAGACCCATCATCATGTGCTCGGCCGTCGTCATTAGTCTTACTCTGTACACGCTAGAGCGTAGACGCGCCTAGAGATCTTTCTCTCTCTCTCCCCGCACAATCAAACGGTTCATGTGGCTTCTCCACAAGTAGACGAGCCATTCATGAGTCATTTCAAGTTCGCCAAGAAGAGGAAGAGTGTTCGTTTAGCATGTTGGATGATTGCCAAGCACCAAGTCTCTCGAGAACAGTCAGTTCGGTCGCTCTCCCTCTCTCCCTCTCTCTTCTGCTCCGCCCCGATTAAAATTCGCAGTGGCCTGAATTGTTTATGTTCCCTTTTTTCAATCTTAATCGCTGCCTCCCCTCCCTCGGCCTCTCCCGTTTCTCGGGGATTAGCCCAATAGGTTCGGTTCAGAGAGAAGTAGATGATAAGCGACAACCATTCACAACAATAGAATCGCACACAAACTATCTAAACAAGACAAAACATCGACAGCAAAAAAAGAAACCTCTAATCCCTGGCCTCTCAAGCTCAAATAAACTGACTTACATAATTGCGTGCAGCATAAGCTCCAGTGTTAGGTTCAAAGACTGCAGATCTTAGGTTCATGTTCCCATGGAGATACGGGCCCGGACAGACTCTGGTGCAAATGAGCATCACGCAAGACACCAGAATTAAATGGAGCCGTTTAATCACTCGAGTGTGCGGAGGAGAGCCAGGGATTTGTCGGCAAATAGTCGTGCCAGGCAGATTCTTGCCACAAATGTTGCCGGCTTGAATGAACTGGCTTTCTCATCCGCACAGCCGAAGCAGCAGTCGAGTTCTGTCGGCCACCAAATTTACAGAAATCCGTTCAAACAGGGAACAAGGATGAACTTGAAGGGCAACACCAAGCCCACTCAAGCGTCTCAAGTAGATTTCATTCGATCCCCATCACCCGACTGGTCGTGTTCACGTGTTCTCTCTTAAAAGCTCATGGCAGACGAGTTCCTACAAAGGACACTGCACGCAGTGAACGCCTACTCTGACGAGTTCGAGTTCATCTCATCTCAGCCCAAAACACCGAAACAATTTCACTGTCTGCGGCCAACCAGAAGCTACAGTCGGTAAGCCAACTCTTCAGGTCAGACGGCCCGATGGTCAGCTTTAATCTCGAATCGAAGACTCAAGCCGCTGTGGCCACTAGAAACAGACAGTGGGCCGCGAATAGAGAACTGCATCGGCATAGTGAAAGGTAGGCTTGGTCTTTCTCCTTGCTCCCAAGACTAGATTACATTGCGCGCCTTACAGAGCCGAGGAAAGACTCGCGAAGACAGCTGAGAGAAATTTACGACTTCAAACGCGCTCAACTTGAACAAACCAACAGTCTGTGAATTCGAACAAGATCATTTTAAGGAAATCTACTTGAACTTGTCTAACGTGCTGTGTTGGTTTACCTCCATGCTTCGTTTAGGTTTGTTTTTTGTTTAGACGCCTGGTGTTTTTATTGAGGAAAAATAAGAAATTGGAGTAAATGAGGTGTTGGACAAAGAGACGAGTGGGCGTTTGACGGTTGAGCGAAACGATTCGAATTACAAATTGCACGCAAGATTAGGCCTTCTCTTCGGCAGCTGCAGTCTGACTGGGCGAGTGAGCTGGCTGGGCGGGCTCGGACGGCTTGCCATTGCTGCCGGGTGCGGGCGACTCTCTTTCCGAGTCGACGCTTTCAGACTTGACCTTGACCGTGCGCTTGATCATCTCGTTCACGTCGTCCAGGGTTCGATTGAGGCCCGAACGAGTGCGATGCAAAAAGTCCTTGATTCGGCTCTGCTTCTCTTCCAAGTCTTTGTTCAGTCGCTGCTGGTCCCTGAGGCGTTTGCGGAAGTCTACCAGATCGTCTTCCAGACGATCGCTTCGCTTTTCCGCCTCTTTCAGAGATTGCTTGGTTCGATCGAGTTCGGCATTGGCGTCCTTCAGACGCCTGTCCAACAACTGCTCGGAATGTTCGCTCTTTTGGAGTTTGCTGAGAACTGCGAGCGGGTCTACGATTCGGCCGTCGATCTCGACCATTTTGCTGGCCTGGTCGGTCGAGTCGGACGGCCTGGATCGCTTCTGAAGCGCCTCGATCGAGACGAGCTGATGAACAAACTCTGCCTCATCGGGCAGCTCGTAGCAGCCTTCGGGCTTCTCACTGGCCAGGGCTCGGTAATTGATTGCATTGTCTTTCCAGCTCAGTTTGTTGAGTAAGTATTTACATTTGGCGCGAGTCAAATTCTGACCGGCCAGAACCAGCACTTGTTCTAGATCTCTGCTGAGGAAATAGCCCGAGCGGTTCGAGTCGAGATAAGTGAACGAGAGCAGTAGCTCGGCGTTGATCATTTTCGGCTTGTTGGTTGCCGGCCGACTGGGCTCTTGGCCCGATTTGAGTTTCTTGTTCGACGACTCGTCTGCGTTGTCGGTCTGCGGGTCGTGGTCTAGTTTTCGCTTTTGTCCACTCTGGTCTCCAGCCTCAGCCTCGCCATTGGCCTCTTGTGCTCTGCTCGCCGCTTCGCTTTCTCCGCTCGAGTCAGGCAGTTTGGCCAAGTATTTGTAAATGGAAAACGAAAAGTCACGCACCAACATTTCGTGAAAGGCCTGGCCAAACAGACTCAACTCGAACTTGCTCTCGGATTTGGCCTCGTTGCTTAAGCTAAGCAAATCTGCCAGCGGGACCATGGCGCAGTTGAACGGACCCTCGCTAGTCTCTGCTCTCGGATAGACGATCAAATGCGGCGCGCTGGGAATTTTGTACAATCGTCTTCGTTCCTCCTCATTCTCATTTGGCTGTTCGTTCGTTTGGTCTTGATTCTGGGCGGGCGGCGCGTCCGCTTCAGTCGACTGCTCTTCGGCTGGGTTCTCCTGCTGACTAGATTGGGCGTCCACTTGGCTCGAGTCTTGTTCACTCTCGCTCGGCTTTGCCTCTTTCTCGATCGCTTCTCTAAGTCGGTCAATCAGCTGCGATTTGAGACCACTTGTGTCCAGATTGCGGGCGGCCAGCTCTCTTTTGGCCTCGTCTACTCTCAGCTTTTTCAAATCTATTTGATCGTGAGGAGTGGCCTCCGGCTTGCTGCTTTCCTCCTTCATTTCAACGTCATCGGTCTGTTTTTCATTTTTTATCGAGCCCGGGTCTTGAATGAACTTTTCGTAGCGCGATTTGACCGCTTCGTACTCGACCATGTTGGGCATTAGAGTCCACACGTTGGGCATGAAGAACACACAAGTCTGAAGGTCGGCGTCTTCATTCAAGTCAATTATGCGCCGCTCGTCGACCTGCTTTACTCTGATCGTTTGACTGTGGTTGTATTGAACTTCCATAAATCGCGACCATTCTGTGCATTTGCTCAGGTCCAAGTTGGTGAGGGCACGCACTGTCCTGATGGCCGTGTTGACTAGAGTGCGCGGATTGGTTGCCGGATCGGGACCGTCAAGAGAGGGCGACCACGAGCCGCCGATTGTGGTCAGTTTTCCGGCGCTGTTGCGGCCAAGAAGAAACCTCATCGCTCTGGCCGGCTGGTCGTCACGAGCCGAGTCGGTCATGCATCCCTTCAGCACCAGCTGGCTTCGAGTGGGCATTGACAAGAGCATCACTCTCACCGTCCATCGGCTATCTGCGTCCGATGGCTCTAGTTGGGCGTCGATCTGGTCGACTGGAGCCAGGCCCGGCTTCATCAAATGAAAGTAGCAGGCCGCGTTGAATTTTAACGACCGGTTCAGGGGAAGAGAGCTCGGCCATTCGAAGCGCGCATTGCTGAACTCATTCGGCACGTAGAGGTCCGTGTAGCGGTTTTTAATCGAAAACGAATCTTCTCCGCCGCCGACACAATGGAATTTTGGCAATTGAACAGAGCGCAGCTGAGAAGCACTTGAGCCAGACGATTTGCCTGGTGTTCGACTTCGACGTCTTCGTCGTCGGCCTGATCGATGTTGCTGTTGTTGGGAATGAATTCCGTTGCCAGCAGCGCCGGCCACGTGTGACGTCTGACGGACACTCTCTCGCGGGCTGAGATGATGCGAAGGCGAGTCCTTTCGTCCGTTCTGAGGTCTCATGTTGGAGTGGTGTGCAGTGACTTGAGTTGGCGGCGGCTGACGAGGTACTGGCTCCGGTCCACCGAGCTGGTTTAGAAGAGCCTGCATCAGCGGATTGGAAGGTGTCGAATTAGACTCGGCGAACGGCTGGGACGAGTGAGAGCGAGAGGGACTCGCTCTGGGATGGGCAGGGTTTCTGTGAGGACGGTTCATGTTCATGTTGGCCGCGCTGCGCTGCATTCCTGACGTGTCCCTTACATTGGAGGTCATTTGCACAGCATTCGACTGACTGGCATTTATTAGGCTCTGAAGGCCAGGGATGTTGGCCGCCAGAGTATTGAGGTTCACTGAACTTGCTTGGTTCATTAAATTGCTGGCACTTGGCCTACTCTGGTATTGACGGTTATCTGACCAGCCTGTGGCGGCCGGGTGGCTATTTCTACCGTGATGGGACATTGGCCGCGATAAAGGCGAGGTAACAATGTCCACACTAATGTAAATGAATCGACCGACTCGACTTAATTATGCCGCTGGCAGTTCGCTTACAATGCGTTCGGTTTGTCTTTGAGACGAGTCTAGATCCTGCTCGGACTGCTCCCTGATTTGAACATTCAAATATTCAATTGAGTTTATCAATCGGCCGGAGCGGCTCAGGCTATCTTTTCAAACTCTTTCAAACGCCCGTTTATTCTGCGCGTCTCTACTTCTGCGTCTTGTTCCGAGTCTCTAATCGTCAGCTGCTCGCAATGTTCACTCGGTAGAACCAAACAAACGTCAAGCGATTTCAATTTTATCGATCAAAGGCAAATGCTGAAGCAATCTTATATTTGCAATAAAGTTCAGTCGTTGCAAATTAGACTGCGCTCGGTGGGCTGCTAACTGCAGACCGGCGAGCACAGAGCAAACGAGAGCACATTTCGTCAGAACACCAAGTTCTCTCATCACACACACACACAGACACACGCACACACACACACTAAACCGCACAAAGAGCGCACAATGAATTTGCTCGCCTCTTTCTTTCTTGCCATTCTCAGGGCAGATTGTTGATGCAACGCTTTTCGGTAGCCCATTAGCTCGAGCGACTGTCGTCCGGTCAACGTCGGTCGTCTCATTTATCTTCTAATTAAATGGCGCATCCGACATCATCAATCTAATCTCTCTGTCTCTTTTTTTCTGCCCTCTTCAACCTCCAACCTGGTCCTGGTTCCGACCTCGATTGTTGAAGGTGAGTCTTGACTAGTTTGCGTCTACGTAGCCCACGTGTTACTAGCGTTGCGTTTCACCCAATCGCATAATTGCTAGCGTCAAAATGGGCACAAATCGAACTTTAGCTCTGCGTCTTCAATCTTAATGTCAAGCGCTCTTGATCTGAGCGCTGGCCGAAGAAGAGCAGCGCACACTCGCAAATGTCCAGTCAGATCAGTCTTTAACTCGCTGTTGTTCTCAAGGGCCTAGACTTTACTGAGTTACAATGCCGCCCAAGTTCGACCCGAACGCAGTCTACTACGTCACCCTGCGTGTGACCGGTGGTGAGCCCGCGGCCACCGCTGCCCTTGCGCCCAAGATTGGTCCGCTCGGTCTGGTGAGTAAACGAGCCCATGCTGTGCGCGTTGAGATGCCAGTCTGACGGTCTACTACTTGTGCAGGCCCCCAAGAAAGTGTCTGAAGATATTCAGAAGGGAACCGCCGACTGGAAGGGTCTGAGAATCACCGTCAAGCTTACCATTCAGAACCGACAGGCCAAAGTGAGCGTGGTGCCATCCGCCTCGTCGCTCGTGGTCAAGGCGCTGAAGGAGCCGCCGCGTGACAAGAAGAAGGTCAAGAACATCAAGCACGACGGCAACATCTCGTTCGACGAGGTCATCAACATTGCCCGCACCATGCGCGAGCGATCCATGGCCCGTGAGCTCAGCGGAACCATCAAGGAGATTCTGGGTGCGTTGGCCTCTCTTTTTCTATTCTCGCTTCTCAACAAGCGGTCGAATGGCAGTGAGTTTAATTGAAATTTCTTTTAACAAATAGGCACCGCTCAGTCAGTTGGCTGCAAAGTCGATGGCCAGCACCCGCACGACTTGATCGACAAAATCAACTCGGGTGAGCTGCCATGCCCTGAGAAATAATTTCGCTCGCTCCTCCTAATTTAAGTGTGAATCAAATAAATTCACTTGGAAAAAAAAATTGCAAACAATTCTTTTAAGCCGCTTCGTCTTTAATATTTTGTTCTATTTCTCACACTCGACTATGTTCATCTCTTCTAATAATCTTCTATTCATCCCGTCTGTTTCATTTCATCTCGTCTGACTCGCACTATTTTGTTGGTGTTTTATGCCAGATTAGTCAGCGTTGCCCAGCTCCGGCAGTCATCTGCCTCACATCTGCATCAGTCAACTGCCTCGCAGGCGACTGGCCGCGTGAGTGTGTGGGCTTGTCAACACGTTGGCCCATTCCGATCGTTTCCTTCTGGTGTGAGTCTGAACGCGTTTGAGATCAAAGCCGATTAATTAAATGCGATAACTTTCAGGCTATAAGCAGCCTGTTAACGAGCTCGCAGCGTGTGGCTCACACGGCCTCATGGTCCGTTTTGGCTCCTATTTTTGGCGTCTATTTTGGCTACAGCGATCATTTTAAGCACATGAGCGAGAGGCAAGTAAATGAGTAGGCGAGTTTATGACAAGTCGCTGCTAGCTGCTGTAGAACTCTTGCGAATAGCTTCAATAGAATCGTTCGCTTCATTTCATGCAACGAATTTGCGCGACTGCACCGAGACCAGGCCGCTTGCGAGCTTTCCTGTCCAAAGACAATCTGCGCGTCTGCTCTCGCTTAGTTGCGTCCGCTCTCACGTGACCACACTCGAGCGCGCATTATTCTTATTGATGCGGCGTGCATGAGCCAAAGCAGATTATGTGAGTCGTGTAGCGATTGCCACATTCATAATATGCGCCCATCGTCAAGTCAATCCTAATTGAGAAACGAAACTGCGATTCTAAATAGCTGCTAGTTCTATCTGCGGGGTGTTCTCGGTTCTATGCGAAATAAATTCGACCAGCGGCTAGGCCTTTTGTTGGGTATCGGGCGGCGGTTCCTCTCTCTCTCTTCTTGCTCTAATGCTCGTGTTTCTCTACGTGGCGTGGACCCACAGCACTTTGCTAATAATAAGAAAAGCAAATCTCATTTAGATGATCATCGCTTGCTTGGCAGCATCCTTCTGCTAGGTGCGCTCGAATCAAACATTGGCGCTTGTTTGTTGGTCGCTATTTGCGCACAAAAAAGAAATCAAGTCACTTTGAGGGCGTTTATCCCGCTTGCTCTTTTGGCTTGTGTGTGCCTGTGTGTGTCTATTGTATAATCATATGGCCGAGATGAATGACGAAGAGTCGATATTCCTCTCTTCGTCGTCTGAAGAGGAGGACAAATCGCTGAATCAAGCGTCGAATAATTCATCAAGCAACACCTGCGACGGCTCGTTTGTCGACGAGCCAGACAACGAAGCAAATGCTGCTCGCCGGCCGATTCGAGTTTACGACGACACCGAGCTGAGTGCGCCTAACTTGAGGCAGCGACGCACGCCGTTCGCCGCCTCTTCCGAAGACGAGAACGAAGAAGATGAGGATAGCGACGAAGAAAGCCGAAGGAAGCGAATAATCGACAAAAAACTGAATAAAAAAGAAGAGAGCAGCGAGCCGCGATCGTCCAAGAAACGCAAACTGAGCGTCGAAGAGAGCAAGGAAAGCGTCAGTCCAGCCGGCTCAGACAAGCAAGCCCCATTCTCATTAAAGCCAACAGGCAGCAGCGTGGGCACACCAAGTTTCAAAATTCCAAAACGTGTCTCCAATCCTCCAAGGTAAGCTCTAAGCTCTGTCTAAGCTGGTCATGTCCTCTTGGAAAATTTAATTTTAAAGCGCCGATGAGTCGAATACGCCGGCGGATAAAAAGCCCAAACTGGAAGCAGCATCTAAATCAGCGACGACAAGCTCTTCGACCAAACTGAGCTCTTCTCCCAGCCACAAGCAAACAAGCAAGAAGTCCAAGAAGAGTAAGTAGACGGATTTGGCCAATCGATTACAAATGCTCTCATAAGCCATCTGGCAATCTAAACAGACGAGCTGAAAGAATCAAACGCGTTCATGGCAGCGCTTGGCTCTTCTCGCCTCAAAACGAGCAAGAGTGAGGCTAAGAAAAAGGAGACCAGCTCGGTCGAGGTGAGAATCTCTACGAACGATTCGAAGCCCAGATCGGACAGAGCAGCATCACAGAGCAATCAACACTCGCCCACAGCGGCGTCAACCGCTGCAGTCAAGTCGGAGCCAAACCGACTCAGCGCGACTGTCAAAGAGGCTTCTATCTCGCAGGCCAATGTAATAATCGTTATTCTCGCTGGCTTATCGATTCCTGTCGTTTGTTATTTGCTCTCGCTCGACATCCCACCGATAGTGACCGAATTCTTAATAAAACGCATCGAGCTCATTTTCCCACTCAGCTCTTGCGCTCTTGACAATCGCTCAGCCAAACAAAGAAAAAAAACCCGAAACGTCACAGGCTGTCCCCAAATCCCCTCCAGTTTTCCCTCCTCGGTCATTCCAATGCTCTTCCGATATGCCAGCACTAACACTCTTTTGTGACCAATTTTGCTTAAACTGACGCATTTGCCAGGAATCTAGCCAACAGACTGGTTCTAATGGCAAAAAAAGGGTTAGCTGGGCAGATAGCCACTCTAGACAATTGGAGAGTGTTCATTTTTTCCACTTGGACGAAACAGAGAGAAGTACGTTTGGGATCTATTTTAAACTTTTTTTTTCTCATCTTCTTATTATTGATCTTGTTCGACTGGAATTCTAATTCAACTCTTGTTTTTCTTAATCTCAAATAGCCATCAAAAAGAACGCATTCAAAGGCTGCGACATGGCAAAGATCGAAAAACTGAACGAGAAATCGTTACGCGACAGAATTCAAAGCAACGATCCTAGCGAACAGACGCCAGCCACAGTGGTAGGCACTTGCCTGGCCAGAATTAGCCAAAAGAGTCTAATCTCCGTTCTCATTTAAAGTGGCCCGACCTCATTCCGCTCGACTTGCCTGAGACGGTGATTCGGGCCAAAGTGCGAAGTGCCGAACAGCAAATACAAGCGGAGAGAGAGCTAAAGACATTGGCAGTTCTTCTGTTTGACTCGTTTTTACCAGACTCGGCGAGCGAACCGGACCCGGTGACAGACGAAGAGAGAGCGGCGTGTCCGGCGACTAAATCCATTCCATTGGTTGAAATCGAAGCAAGCGTGGCGCCTCCTGTGCCATTGCCGCCCGTGGCTCCCCAAGGTCAAGATTTGAGCAAAATCGCGCAGTCAGTGCTGCGCTCTGACGAAGAGGCGCAGAATTTGAAGAATATACTCAACAAACTTCAGTCAGTCACCGGCACTGGCAATCCACTTGACGCACTAGGGCGCCTTACCAGTAGCCTGACGAACTCGATCGGTGCGGGAAGCACGCCGGGTCTATCGTCGTCCATAAATCCCGTGAGTTTGATGAACATAAACACGAGTGCAACGAACCAGCCGGCGCCTCTAGCGGCGCGTGCTGGCCAGCCACCGAGTGGCCAGTTCATGTCCGCGCCGCCTGCTTGGAAGCAGGCGAGCAATGTGCCGGCTCATGGCCACGCACCGATTGTGAAAGGCGCGGGTGTAAATGTCAATGCTCTACCGGTCCCCAACTCTAGTGCTCCTCTCCCCAATAAGCAGGGCCCTCTCTTTAATAACGGACGCAATGTGTTTGTAAATACGTATAAACGCGGCGTGGGAAAACGGCCCAACAGAGAAGCGGGCGGTTTAGAAACGCGAGAGGCGGGCTCTTACAAGCCGGACTATCGTCCGCGCGGAGGCCATCCAAGGTTCGCGCCAGCCCGTGGCGCCATGAATCGTCCCTACGACAGAGCGAGCGGGGCCGACCACAACTGGGCCGGCCAGTCGAGTCGGCCGCCCGCTCGCGGAGCCTATTCTAACCACCGTTCGTTTAGTCAAAAGCCGCGTGCTCGATCACGATTCGATCAGCGCGATGTAAACAGTGGCAACGTGCCCACAGACGCTGCGCCTCCCTCCTCATCATCGGGCCAGTGGGTGTGACCAACGTTTGCTTCTTACCGGTCTTCGCTCTTTACGCTCGCTCCTCAACAAAGCAACCGTTTAAGAAACAAATAGGAATCGAACGCGAATCTGCGACCGGCGATCCGTGGCCGCCTAAAACATTCTCATTTCTTCGCTATTTCCATTAACGCCAGTATGTCCACGTCGCTCGTTCGGTCGGTTGGGATCATTCGATCGTTCGTTCGTTAATTTGCTTCATTTTTCTTTCTTTTTCACTTCTTTTTTGTTGCTGTCTCTCTTGTGTCTGGTCTCTCTCTCTGTCTTTGTTTAAATTAAGAGCATTCTTCACATTTTCGTTTTAAATCTATTTTTAAGTTAAAACTTGCTGAGACACAACACAAAAGAATAAACTCTGCTATGAATCACATGCGCTAATCTCCTACTGATAGCGTCTGGCTGCTTGCGTTTGTTCGCTTTTATTTTACGATTTGCAATACAAATGAGCAAGTTTGAGGATTTTTACAAATTATGGTGCCCACATCAGATGCCGACTTGAATCAGATCGGGAATTGAATTCAAATCCTTGAGGCCGAGTTTAGCCGTCGTTAGAAAGGCACATCTGATTCTCACTTACCGCCGAGTTGGTTAGCAGCGCGTTGTTGATCAGTGATATGCACTCATGTGTCAGTGGCGGCAATTTTTGATAAAATATGACCAGAGCGGATGCAATGTCCGCAAAGAACCTCCTCCTCTCCGCCTTGGTCTCGGCTGCAATTTCGAATTTTTTAGACCGGCAAAGCTACGCACTCAAATTACTCGACGCTCACTTGCCTTGGAGAACTGTGTGCGCGACGTTTATGGCCAACTTGGCCACATTAAAGGTTCGAACAATCGGATACTTTTCGCAGAGATGCGCGGCCAAGTTGATTGCAAACACCTGAAGCGGGTTGAATGGCGACTGGTTTAAACGGCAGCTCCAACCACACTCACCTGTTTGTCGAGATCGCCGTGTGCCAGCAGCTTTGGCAAGAATTCGAGGCAAATGTGCATTGAAGGAACGCCTTGGACTAGAACTGGAATGAGGCTGCGCGGATAGCCCTGGCAAAGATAATTGTCTGAGCGTGTACGAGACAACGCCAAAGAGCCTTGCTCCGACCTGGAAATGAATCAACTCGGCCAGATTCGAGTTGTCGATGAACATTTGGTGAATAAATGTGCAAATGACGCACACCGCTTCTCGACTCTCCAGTTCGTTCGAGCTCTAAGTTCAAAACGAGCATGAGCCGAGGACAGAAGGTTAGACGATCTTTGCGGAGGCAACCTTTTTGATGCAAAGGTAGAGATCGAGCAGCACTTGAATGACGGCCGTGTCGAGTGTGGCGCTCATTGAGCTCTTCAGCTCCTGCTTGTCCTTGAGCATTTTCAGCTGCGTGAGCTGATTGCCTAAACGCGTCGGTTAGACACACGAATGCCGGTGTTTCATTTGGCACCGACTCACTTTTCGGCTCGTTCAGAATATTGAAGTGACTTTCGACTATTGAAAAGTCAATTTGGTTCTTTTGCGCCAAAAGACATTCCTTGAGTATGAAGAGCAATATTTCGAACAAGGCGCCGCATCTAGATGTCCGTCCTGATGAATTCCGTGCACAGGAGCGAGCAACTGACTGGCAGCTTACCGGTAAAGCTGGAGGTCGTCGGATTTGAGCAGAACGAGCGGATTAGAGTAAATCAACTCCTGACTGAGTGTCTGCTCGTCGAGGAGTATACGAGCGGTCATCAAACTCAGCCTTGAGTCAACGCCCAATCAGAGCATTGGCCGAAATTTCGTCATCTCGCGTCCTACCTTCGTCCGTGTATGCCGTAGGCTTTCAGCCATTTTTCTTTGAACATGTTTGCATCGCTTCTGGTGAGTCTGCGTTCAATCACGGCCGTTCTTACGTGGGCCACACTCTCCTTTATGCAATTGATGTCGCTCAGGCGTTTGATGGTCTCGAACTTGGGCTCGAAAAATGTGTGTTCCACTTGCGAGAACTGACCGAACAGATTTGCCAGAAATCTAAACATTTGAGTCGTTCAGCGTCGACAAAGAGAGGCAGGGGAACCGAGTTGGGGCTTCATTGAGCGCCATTTAGTTACCGAAGTAGACTCGGATAGAGCGGAAGCATGTCGGGCTCTTTGCTTCGCAGCAGAATGTAGTTGATCGGCACCGCGTCGAACAGCTCACTCGGATAGTGAAAAGTGATCAAACGCTCGATATCGGCCGAGACCAGTTTGGTGTTGGTGCTCATGGCCGCGGCCATGGCCAAAGTGCTGCTCGACACGTTAGACGGATTTTGAAGAGTGGACAACACGGCCAACAGGGTCTCGCGTCGCTTGGTCTCGAACACGAGCAGATAGTAGAACAAGAGAGTTTTGGCGGCCAGCGCTTTCTCCAGACTCTCGTCACTTGCAAATGCGTGCATTAGAAGCCAGAGCATTAGATGCGGAGCGGCAAATTACTTTTGTCGAAAGAAATCAAGAACGCGCTGCGGACAGAGCGGGCTCAGTCGATGGTCGGCAGACACATTCAAGTTGAACAACTGCATTACGTAGTTTTGAATGAAATTCGCCATTATCGGATGCATTGGACGCTCGCATTCGACAATTTGCTCAAAGAGCCAACTCTCTAGGTTGATTTGAATGCAGCCGTCGGCGGAGGGCGACGCGTAGCTGCTCTTTATCCATTGATTTAGAAAGTAGATGCCGAACGAGTTCTCTGCGCTTGCGTTCAACTGCGTCGACATGTTGGCGTTTAGGCCGGGCGTGATTGGCACATTCTGCACGTAGTCGTTCAGCAGCTGATTGATGGGCAGCACCTGCTGAATTAGTCTGGACAAGTGAAAGGCGTTCGACTTGAGCTGGATTCGAACTCCTATTGTGCTCGAGACAAACTCGTTCAAGGGCTGTTTTCATTCATTCAGGCATGAGTGATGACATGAAGATGGGTGAATTAACAAGCAGGCGCAAGCTTACACGAAGCTGCATTGAGCTGCAGTAGCTGGCGATCAGCAAGATTGAGTGCTTCTGCTCTTGGCTAAATCGCTGCTTTATCCAGGCGGCAAGAACACTGAAATGAGACTCCTTCTCGAACAGAGGCGGATATATGAGCAGCATTGACAAGGCGAGGCTCAACTCGCTGGTCGCTTCGATCAGCTCGATCAGGGCCTTGATCTCGGCCTCGTTGAATCTTTTTACAATGAAATTCGCCATTCGCCTGTTTAAGGACTCAGAGGCGCACTCACTTTAAGCCGGCATAGGTTCGCAGAGCTGCGTACAGTTTGAAAATTTCGACGTCTTTGTTCACTTTGCCTTTGTACAAACTCGATCGAGCGACCAGTTCGTCCCTGAGACTATCGATTGCCTGCTTTTCACTGCTAGTCTGAGTAGGAAGCCAGTCAGTCGAACAAGAGAACCACAAGGCGAGTGTCAAGGTGGCTCACTTTGCTCGGCGAGCGAAGAAATTGCACGAACCAGTTGCGGTCGAGTTCGGTCTGGAAAATGCTCTGAATGACTTGGACGAGATCTTGGCGCTTGGCCAGCTGAATGATGGTGACTGGCAGCACGTGGCGTCTAACCTTTGGCATTGTGGCTTGAATGGCTGCACGAGCAGCGAGAGTGGTGATAACAGTCAACTCACGCATTCGTTTACGACGTACAAGTTAAGACTGGGCACGAGCCGGCTGATCTCCAGCAAACATTCGTGTCGCATCAGATCGGCCTGAACGCAGCCACAGCCCTCGAGCAGCATGTCAAGCACCGGGTAGAGTGAATCGATCGAGTTGGCAATCAAATTGGTCAAGTAATAGACGCACAGTTGGCTGTTTGTGTGCAAAAGTGTGAACACAAACTGTGAAAGTGAAATCACTTCGCCGAGCTCTGCCCACCGATTCAGGCAAGTTGAGCATGAGTTTCTAGACGAGCACTCGCTACCAGGCCTACCTGCGTGAATGACGCACAATATGTGCGATATCTCTGTCGAGTAAATCTCCAAATCGAACAGACTGTACTCTATGGAGCTGTACTTACAGCTCAGCGTTTCATCGTTCTAATCGCAGTTGCTTGGATCAGCAGACAAATGAGAGGAGAGCAGTCGACTTACGCGAATGTTTCCATTGAACAGCAGATTGGCAATCATTTGAATGCGGCCCGCGGCGCTCGCCTGTTCGAACTGGCCGCTCGTGTACGAGTTTAAAGTCTGCGATTTCTTTCTTCACGCGTCCGTCAGTGAGAGAAAGCAGCTGAACGAACTGCGAGCGCAATTACCGAACGGACAAGTGCCGGATAACGTCCTCGTAGATCTGGTCAAAGTCGACGTTCAGGTAGGCGAGAACCTGATTGGCTTTGGCGAACGTTCGAATGCGTTCGCTGATTAGAACTTTGGCGTTCTGAAGCGATTCGTCGTCGCCAAGGATCGAATCCCGCAGCCAAATGCGCAACAGGAACGGCAGAATCTGTTCACATTCGACGTTGCTCAGTTCGTCTAGCTTGCTCTCGTCGGCCGGCTCCAATGCGAATTCGATCAAGCGTTGACTTATGCTGCCGCAGCCAGTGCGCTTTTCGGCATCGCCACTCATTCTATTGATCGCCTAACAAACCAAGTTTAGTCGCCCCTTGCTTTGATTCGACCAACTATAGAGGCCAGGGAACCGCGTGACCAGCTCTTTGCCTTGTTCAGCGTTCGTCAAGTCAGCGTGAGAGTGAGAATCGGAAAGGAGGCTTGCATGGCTTTATTTATTCATCTATTGGCTTGCTGTTCAATCTTGTAGGCGACGAACGCCTTCAAGTTGTCGCGGACCGTTTTTATAATCACCACCGAGTTCTGCTTCAGTTTTCGCTGCCGGTCCAGTTGCTTGCACTTTTCATTTGCCGCCCATTTAGTCAAGAGTCGAACAGAGACTTGGCCGAGACTTACTCTTGAATAGAATTCGGCCGAGAACTGCTTGAACTTGTCGAGCAGGCCGAGCTCTTCTTCAATCTGAGTCAAATTGTCCTCGCTGAACAAGTCGATGAGCAGATCGATCAGCTCGGCCGACGTGGCCAGTTGCTTGCTCAGGGGTTCGATTTCGAACGAGCTCGCGCACATCGGAATGAGAAGTGCAGCGCAGTCCTTTTGAGAAATGCGAATTTTGAGAAGGGCACTGTTGTGAACGGGCGATTCGTACTTTGAAAAGTGAATAATTTGAGACAGACAGAGCCTGGCTGGCGATCTGAGCGACCAGTCGAGCCAAGTTGAGACTCAGCTCGATTCGATTGAATCCGGAGACGAGCAAAACTTGTTGCACGATTTGCAGCAGCTGACCAACATCTGTTTCGTTCATTTGGGCTTTGACTTGCTCGAACAAATGGGCGATGTGCTCAGCAAGGGGAATAAGCATGAGCTCGTGATTGCGCTCTGTCTCTTCATTTTGACTCTTTAGATGAGCCAGCTTGGACAAGAGCGCAACCAAACGAGCCAACTGCTCCTGAGCAAGGCGAGCGTCACTGCCCACTGTCGGGCAACGTTGAGAGATTATCAGACTGCAGTTGAGCGCCTCGGAGCGAATCAACTGTACACTCTTGAATGCGTGCTCGACACCTTCGAAGCTGGCCTCGTCGTCCTCGCACACGGTCTCGAGCAAGAAGTTGACAAATGCGATCAATTTGCAATTGAGGCTCGAGTCCATGCTGGCAGCGTCCGAATCGGCGTCTATCTTTTCATTATCGTCGTCCATGTCGCTCAGACAAGCGTCCGCATCTTGTTCGTCCGATTCTGGAGATTCGCATTTCAATTAAATTTGCAATCAGCACCAATGTCAAACATTCAAACCTGAAGTGAGAAAGTTCTCGATGAAGCATTTGATGAACTCGATCGAGTTGAGCTTTGCCTCGATGCCGAGCTCGATGCATTTGATTCGAGCTTTGTCCTCGGCGCTGCTCTCTCCTGTCGACGCGGCTTCTCCGGTCGACTCTGCTTTGAGGCGAATGCTCAACGCCGTCTCAATCAAATGGGCAAAGTCGGCGGCCATCTTGGCTCCTATGGCGCTCTTGCTTGAGTTGAGCAGCGCGCAGGCGCTCTCACTGCCGAGCAAACACTCAACTAAACTGGACGCGATCAGCAAACACACATTCAGACAGCCAAGTCGAACGAGCTCGCTGGCTGGCTCATTTGCCTCGCGTTGAATTTGTTCAAACGTCGACACCATGAATCCGTTCTGATTGAACGAGTCGAGCAGTAGATTGCGCAGTCGCTCGTCTTGAAGACTCAGCAGTCGCACGAATCGAGCTTAGCGAACATTTTGATTAAAAATCTGGCTTCAACAAGCGAGAATCTGCAGCTCAAACCTGCGGAAAGAATTAAGTCCTTGTTGGCCGGATTGAAGCATTTCAAAACATTGAAAAGCCACTCGACGGTTGCTTGCTGGACAAAGCCGAGCACTGGCGGCTTCGATTCACTTGATCAAGGCTTCGGCATTAGTCAAGGGGCCGTCTGGCCGAGTCGCCTGACTCTTACCCAAGATTGAGGAGGGTCTCGAGCAGATTGGAGAGCATTGCGATTGAGACGTTGGCCTGCGAGTTGGCGTTCGCAATTTTGTCTATCAACGACTGCTCGAACAACGTTCGAGTCAATAGTCGCGCGAGCTGCTCGCTATTCATCATGAGCTCTGCCTGCTCGGCTGTGCAGGTGCTCGACAAAATCCTACAGCGGCATATGAGAGCTGCTCTGCGCCGTTTGGTTCGATTCTTACTTGAACTGTTCGCTGAGCATCCATTGAACCAGCGGCTGATGTTCGTTGTTCAAAAAGTGCTCGACCAGCTTGTTCACATAGAAGCCTTGCTCGTGTTGCAGAAAATGCTGCAAATACTGGTGCTGGCTGCCTTGCAGCATGAGATAATGCTGCAAAATCAGACACGACTGGTCGAACTGAAGGCCCGAGCTGGACAACACCTGTCAATTCAAGTCTGAGCAGTCGATTCGAAGCAGAGCGAAGCAGACAACGAACCTTCTCGACCATGCGAGCGACGGCCTCTTCCACATTCAGGTGCTGAAAGTCGACCAGAAACTGCTGCCAGTCGATTGCGTCTGCGTTGTTGAGCTCGTTGAGCGACACGCTCATCGTGTTCAGGTTCGCATCGATTCGAGGTATTCTTCCCATGATGGCTCACTCACCAGCTCACGTACGTTTTTCGATTCTGGAATAACTGGTCGCTTTCGGGTCGTCGTTTTTGTTTCGATTTTCGAGAGAGAGAGAGAAGAATGCCGCGCTCAGACAAGCTCAGTTCGCTCATCAATCGTTCGCAATTCTAACTCGACACTCAGTTCGGTAAGAAAAAATTCAAGTTTTTCTTTATTTAAATTAAACGTTTGTTAGAATTAGATTGAGCGAAAAGGCCATTAATCAGCCAACTAGTTAAATTCAGTTTAAATTAAAGAAGAGGGAGAACAGACTCAGCCGTAGAAGACGCAAGTGGTCTTTTTCTCGGTGAAAAACTCAAATGAGTACGGATAGCCTTCGCGGCCAGAGCCCGAGTCCTTGAGGCCGCCGAACGGCATGTTCAGGTCGCGCACAAGGAAACAATTTATCCACGTGTAGCCGGATTGCAGCTGACGCGCCACTCTGTGCGCTCGGCCCAGATTCTCGGTCCAAATGGTCGCGGCCAGACCGTACCGATTCGAATTGGCCATCTCGATCACTTCGTCCTCTTCGTGGAATTTACTCACACAGACCACCGGGCCGAATATTTCCTCTTGCATGAGCGGCGACGAGGCCTCCACGTTCACAATCACAGTCGGCTGGATGAAAAAGCCGTTCGGATCGAGGCCTTCGGGCCGTGCACTTTGATGGCGCAAGCGTGATTACAAGTTTTTTTTTCTCGCATTTCTGCGCATTGACCGGCTTACTCGACGCTCTCGCCGCACACAATCTTGCAGCCAGTTTTGGTGGCCAGGTCGATATACGATTTTACTTTGTCGTAATGCTGCCGACTCACCACCGGTCCCATGTTGACGCCGGCGCTCAGCGAATTGCCCAGTTTCAAGCCGCGCGCATAGCCGGCCAGAAGCTCGACGAACTTGTCGAATATGTCCACGTGCACGTAGTACCTTAAGGCGTTTTATCACAAGTCAAGTTGGTCAAGTCCAGGGGACGAGAAGAGGGCAGCCGCATACCGACTTGAGCACAGGCAAATTTGACCTGAGTTTTGAAAGCAAGATCGGCCGATTTGACTCATGAATTTGTCCAGATCGGCGTCCTTGAACACGATGCCGGGGTTTTTGCCGCCGAGCTCAAGCGAGAGTTTTTTGCGCGGAAAATCCGACGCAGCCTTTTGAATTTTGGCGCCTGTCTGAGTGCCTCCGGTGAATGAGATGAGATTAACGTCCGGATGCGACACCAAGTAGCTGCCGATTTTGTGCCCGTATCCGTAGACGATGTTGACCACGCCGGCAGGCAGTGCGGCTCGTTTTATGGCTTCGGCAAGCATGTGAGCAGTCAGCGATGTAAATTCGCTCGGCTTGCAGACGCACGTACAGCCGGCAGCGATGCAAGGCGCGATTTTCCACGTTAGCAGATAGAGCGGCAGATTCCATGGGCTAATGAGCAGAGCGACGCCCGCAGGCACCTCTGTAGTAAAGTTCAATATCTGCTTGTTGGGCATCTCGCTCGACTCGTTCTTGTGGTTGAGAATGGCCGAGGCGAAGAAGCGGAAATTGTAGACGGCGCGCGGAATCTCAACCTGAAGCGCCACGCTCAATGGTTTTCCTTGATCACTCGATTCGGCTCGAGCGAACTCTTCCAGATGGCTTTCAATCTCGTCCGCGATTCGATTCAGATAAGAGGCGCGATCGGCCGCATCTCGTGTCGACCACATTTTGAAAGCGTCGAACGCAGCCTCGACCGCCATTTCAGCTTCGCGCTCGCCGCCATCCGGCACCCGGCACAGCACCCTGCCTGTGCTCGGGTTCAAGCTCTCAATGCAGTTATCGGATGGCACGAATACGTTGTTTATAAAATTTGCCAATGTGGTCACTTTCTCCATTTTTTTCTCTTTATGTTCGGCTTTGTTCGCTCGTTGTGTAGTCGAATAAGCTTTGCCCGACTCCGATTCGCTTTGATGTACATCGCACTTGCAGTATAAATAGATCAAGACCGCGAGCAATGCAACAGGGAGAGGAGCAGCAGGGCAGAGGGGAGGGAGCTTTGCCGAGATAGGTGAGAAAAGGGGAGTGCAAGTGAGAACGCGAACATGGTACACGCTCAGTGAGTGGTAGACACTCGTTCAGAAAAGACGCTCTAACCCTCTCTCCTAATCTGGAAGATCTCAGCATCCTTGCCTAAAGCCTGTTGCTAGACACTCCTATTGTCTTGAAAAGAGAGAAACAGCCAGACGATGGCGCTCTGCAATTTGCACATGCGCAATAGATACGTCGCTGCGTATCGATTTATCGATCTACAATCTGCCATTGTCTAAATCTTTGTTTGTTTCGATTAATTTTCTTGCTTTTGGTCACAATCGATGCGCACGATGCAACCAATGTCTTCGACGGCAGTTGGTCTAATTTCAGAATAAACATTCACTGAACGTCGAGCAGCATTTGTCGAGCAGGTCGCGTTTAGAACAGGCTATCAGACAAACAATGAGGGATCCGCGCACAATGAATTAATTTATTCAATGGTTGGCATTTTTGCGCTCAAGAGGCGTTACATCCGTTCAAATTGGAATTGCCTGCGTGATAAGAAAAAGCTCATCGGCCTAGCGCCTGTGGTGATGGCGGTGTACGAGGCAGCGTTGAATAATTTCAATATTCGATCTTTTCCTCAACAAACAGCGGCTGCCCAACAGGCGATGCGCAATCGATCAAAAGAGCGCAGTGACAAGTTGTAATGAATAAGAATTAGGCTACTCGTTATTTGCTGCTGCTTTCCTGTTGTTTCAGCGACAAGTCAACTTAATTCAATCGGCATTTGCTTCGTTTGTTTTTCTTCTTTTGATATTTTCGCTAGACTGCCGCTTGATTGCAAATAGAAGCAAACAAACGAACAAACAAAACAAAATTTCCCATTTGAATGCATTAAATGCTCATCGCGCAGCCTTGACTTTGATTAATTCAACCTCTTGGCAGCCTCTTACTCGGATCTCAGCCAATAAAGCGAGTGCGCAAGTAGATTGTTTGTTGATTGTTTGATTTATTGCATCTGAAGCAGCTGCCGTTCGAATTCAAGAAAACAACTTAACGAGTTGAAATTTTTTGTTTGTTTATTTATTAACTCGCGTACGAGCGCTGCCTTGTAAAATCTGCTGAGTAAACTGGCTGCGACGAGGCTGGCTGGCGTTTGGCCTATTTAGTCTTTAACCTTTAATTGATTTCGCAAGCATGTTGTAGGAAGCCAACAACTTTTCATTTTCCGACTTCAATTTGATTGTCGAGGCATTCAATTAGGCCCAACATTGAGTCTATCTGATCGGAGTAAGACATTAAATGGCTAAATGTCTCGTTAATCTTTTTTCCTTTCTTTTGCTGCTGCTGCTGTCGTCTCAACGTCTCAGTGAAATGAAAAGAAAACGAACGCTAGAGCGAACGAATGAATTTTCCGAAAATAACGGCAGAGAGAGAGAGAGAGAGACAGACAGAGGCAGAGAGAAAGGGCGTAAATAAGGACTCCAGACTGATTAATTGAGCCATGGAGACATGCAAGATGATAAATCTTGGACCACTCGACAGCGTCAGCACAGCAAGTAGGCATTTGACTGTGCCATCCAATAAATTAGAGTGTTTACGACACATTTTCAATTTCTTCTATTTTTGGATAGATGACGAACATGAAACCGCTGCTTCATTCGTCAATCGAGAGGCGGATAGTGAAGAGAGACTGAGAGAGAAAGAGAGAAATTTGTCAATGAGGGGAACCAGAGACGAGAAAATGAGAGCGTTCAGGTTTGGCGGCCTTTTAAATTTGCAACGGCATATTGGGGCCCAATCGAGCAGCCGCTTTTATGTTAGATCACTGCGCGATGCGGGTATTAAATGTCGAAATGATTATTAATCCTGAGAGAAGAGCATTGTCAGCACTCTTGAAGCCAGCGAGGAAGCATTAGCAACAGCATCGGTAGATTTCTGCCTACCAGGCATTCATCGTGTGAAGCGAATTATCCAAGAGCATGCACAAGGTCATCATCAAGCCGACCTTAATCCATATTTGCAATTTCCAGACTCTATTTCTTGTTTGTTTTAAACGAGGTTGTTGATGCGACGGCGAAATTTGCGTAACACAGATTTCCAAAACTAATTACCAAGACCAGGCGTTGCACTATTTATTCTCTATTTGCTTCTTTTCATTTCTCAACTCAAGCAGCCGCCAGCAGACTTGTCGTTCGACTTGATAACAACCGCAGCGATCATTTGCAAATTTGGAGCAGAAATTTTCAAAACGCGCTTGCTTGCATTTGGACGACTACGAGCACCTTTTTGAGCGAACGGAACTAAACGTGATCGGTTCGTTACTTAATTCTAAGCTCGAAACAATTAGCCGCCCCTCAAGTTGCTCTTTCAAATTCGCTCAAGCCTCGGCTCGCAAAATTGAATTAATTCCACCATGCGCACACTTGTGCCACATACACGATCAATTAAAAAGTTGCCAGTCGAAGCATTATTTCGCAGACGCCTCGGGCCCCAGTAGCATTCTTTTCTGCGTAAAAAAAAGAAGCAGAAACGCTCAAATCCCAACGGATTGAGTGCAGAATACGTCATTAGACTATTGAAAGTCGTCTATCGAATGTGGACTGCATGTGCAATGAGTGGCGGTGTCCGCTGTTTCTGCTGTGTACCATGACCGCAATCAGTCACATACTTCCTCCCTGGCTGCCGTCTGTCTGCTTGCCAACTGACTTGTCTGCCGGCGTGCTTGCCTATTTCATTAGTGCTGTGGTTGCGTAAAGCATTTTATTCCTCTTCAAAAACAGAAATGAAATTAATTGCAGCGTTCAATGAGGCGCATGCAATCTTGATGATCAAATTTGCTAGTTGTGCTTCCCCTCCCTTTTGCGCGTCTTGTGTCTGCCTGCGTGCACATTGGCACAAGTGTGCCTGCGTGAATTGAACAACTCCATGTGCGTCGTCGAGTGGCGTCTGCTGTGAATCAACTCGCCAAACCAATTAATTAGAAAGCTTCCTCTATTAAATCCGTGCCAAATTTCAACCTCTCCCACTCTTTTCCTCTCTCCCTCGCTCTCTCTCTTTCTCTCTCTCTCTCTCTCTCTCTCGTTTTAATTTCCCTGTCTGTTTAGACCAGGCAGTGATCATGTTCAAATTCACGCTCAAGGTTTGATTACTGCGATAATTCTGATCTGATCATTCGCTTCAAGATTTGTTTCGTTCGACAGCGCACGTCAAATTCAATGTTTCGTTTGAGTGGAGAAAAAAAATTACGACCAGCATGAAGAGTTGCACAAGTTTTTGTTGAACGGAAACGATGCGACTGTTCTGTCGAAACAAATTTATGTTAAGAATGTTTACTCTTTGACTTGATCACTGTTCTGTGCTCGAATTCTCTCAATACTTTCAATTTTCCAAACGATGCTCATTTCATTCTGTCTCGCTGCCTCAGTGTCGCCAGCTATCCTCTTAAAACGTCTAATTTTGCCATGCTTGTGTCATTTGGCACAAATCAGAAACAAGCATCTCTAATACTCGCTTAATTGCACACGCTAACTCGACTGTCTGTACGCCAGCCCGGAACATGAAATCGCGAGAGAAGGCGAATTTCAAGACGCCGTAAGTAACTGATAATCATCATCCATTTAATTCCAAACCACCAAGTGCATCGTGTGGCCTTCGACAAGAGAAGCTTGTAATTGTTGAGCGGATCGCATTTATCGAATTAAACTGTCTCTCTCTCTCTCTCTCTCACTCTTTCACTCTCTCGCGCCTCTTTCCACTTTTCTTCAACTCTCGTCGGGCAACTTGTGAAAGCGTCAATAATTTATGTGCATGTGGGCTGCCGATACTCGACGGTTTGCGGGCCAAAGTCGGGCTACCTCTAATGGCATCTCTCTTCAAATCTATTTCATTAATTAATCAGCTCGTTTTGAATGCTTTTACGTCTGAGCGCCATCTCCATTCAAGTTGGTTTTTAGAGATTCGCAGATAAAAGTCTGCTCACTCGTCGCGCTTCCGAGACGCGAAGACGCAAAAAAAACGGAAAATAGAAAGAATGAGACAAACGACATTATGAAAATGACGATGCCCCTGCAGACAAACACAAGCATTGCAAATGATCTTCAAGAACCGGATGGTCTATTGGCTGACTTGAATGAGACAGTTGAATTCAACTTTGAAGATTGGCGCAGCGAACTGCAGCCAGCCGGCGTGACCGAGCTCACTCGGGTGCTGGCTGCCACCGGCATCGTGCTGAGTCTGATCGGCATCTTGGGCAATCTGTTCTCGATCGTGGTCCTGCTCAGGCCGAGTATGAAGAGACTGGCGACCTATTCCTATCTACTGGGCCTGTCTATTTGCGACGAGATAAGTCTCGTTCTCACCGTGGTGGTCCTCTCGCAGTATGCGCTTCCCGACTCGGTGTGGACCATCGATTCGCGCAACAACTACCAGAAGCTGCTCACCTACGTCTATCCAGTGACGAGCTCGGCGCAGGCGCTGAGTGTTTGGATCACGTTGGCGTTCACCATAGACCGCTACCTTTACGTCTGTCAGCCGTACTTTGGCCGCGAGTACTGCAACCGTAAGAACGCGCTCATTGTTCTTGTGTGTCTTTACTTGGTGGCCGTGGTCTACTCGATACCGCAGTTCTTGGAGCGAACTTGGGTGGCGGTCGACGTGCTCGGCTTCAAAGAAGTCTTTCTCACCTACACCCGCTTTGGTCAGAACAAGTACTTCATCTACATTTACCATTTGTTCGTCTATTGCGCGTTTGTGTTCTTCATTCCGTTCACCACAATTGTGGTGCTCAACTGCTTCCTGGTCAATGACATAATCAAGTCGAACAAGCGGCACCGAGAGCTCAGCATTGTGACCTCTCGCTCGTCAAATCAATTCGAGCGGGCCAAGTCGATTTCAGACCGGTCCAGGCAGCTACTGCGCTCGTTGAACTGCGCCAAGTCGCGCTCGAGCGACAACAACCACGGCGAGAGCAGCATCGATCCTTGTCTATCGGTGCCCTCCGCGGTCGTTATGGACGTCAACTCGAGTCTTTCTCTGGGCAATGACGTCACCATCATGTTGGTCGGTCTTGTGTTTACGTTTCTCTTTTGCCAGACACCTTCGAGCGTTCTGCGTTTGATCATGTTTAGGAATTTAGCCATCACTTTTCAGCCCATGTATTACTCGTCGCTCGACGTGAGCAACTTTCTAATTGTTACCAATTCGACGCTCAACTGCATCCTGTACGTAATGCTCGGACGTAAATTTCGCCGCGAATTCATCGCCACATTCTTCTCCCGGTGTTGTTGAGAGTCACAGAGAGAGAGAGAGAGAGAGAGAGTGAGAGCGGCCGATTCGACATTCAATCGAATTCAATTCTTGCACTATTTCCTTTTTGTTTATGCTCGACACTAGCCAATGTTTTCCTCTCTCTCTCTGGCTCTGTCTCTATTAATCTTTGATCTCAATGCGCAGCCTCGTCGTCTTTCCAGTTTTGTTTCCAAATTCAAATAAACAATTGCGCCAAACCAAGAATGAAACAAGCGAATCAAAAAAGACTCGGCTCTGTTGGTAGAAAAATAGATTTCAGAATTGATGCATTAAGTACACAAAGCAGATTGGATCTTGACGGTGGCCGGCTCTTTCGTTGGCCTAAATGTACACGTCGCCCGAAGTCTCCTTTTCAGACGAGTTTTTGGCGGTGAGCTCCAGATTCGGATCGACCTTATCTCGTCTGTTCGAGCCTGAGCAAATCAAGTAGGTGAGCACACTGTTACAAGTGGAGAGAGTCGAGTGAACTTGCCTGTTGCCAGACTCACCACCGAGCCGACCAAGCAAACGATGCTCACAGCGATCAGGCCGTACCATGTGTAGCTGATTGAGTAGAGCGCCATTATGCCGCTCCTTTGATTAAAGCAGAAGGCTTTAGAGTTTCAAATTTGACAACTGCGGATTCAAGCCCGCTCTCACCTGTTCTCGTATCTGTGAACGGCTGCCAAGTAGGCCGGTGTCATTGTTTGCGGCACAAGTTCGGTCTGATTGCAGCCAGTGACGAACATTTCCTTTTTGGGATAACTCACGCCGGTTACAAAGCCGCCGATGAATATCCACACAACTGTGCAGAGACCGCAGACCAGGCCGACTATTGCGCCTTTGGAGTTGGCGAACGGAAAGAAACGGCCGAGAATGAACACTCCGAGCACCGGTCCGCCAATCACGCCGAACAGCGAAAGAGCCGCCTTTGCAAATTCAATTTTGCCCATTTCGAGCCAGTCAAGATCGGGCAAGAGGAAATTACCTGAAGCAGAGCTCCCAGAAATGACACCAAATAAGTGAGGACAAGACACAAAATGCCGAAGCCGAGGCCTTTTCTCGACTCATTTAAACGCGACTGTGGACAAGTGATTGGCTAAGCAACTTACACAAATACTTGGAGATTCGCGCACACTTTCGGTCGGACAGATTTTTGAACATGAAGCTCTTGATGACATCTTCAAGAGCGACCGCTGCCAGACTGTTCAAGCCGCTGCTGATTGTACTGCAACGAGAGAGTGTCATTTTACCAATCGGAGGCTAGCAAACAGCCAAACACGAACCTGAGCGCTGCACTGAACAGACAGGCCAAAAAGAGACCGGGCAGACCAGGAATCGAGCGGAGTGTTTCGATCACAAACAGCGGGAAAAGCTTGATTGGTCGATTAATGTTTAGTTGGACAGCCAAGGGCAGGACAGAAGACAGGCTCCTTGCTACTCACCTGCTCGGAGGTTTTGATCAGGCCCGCCGAGATGGGATCGCACGCTTGATACTTGGCGAAGACGACCATACCAATCAAGAGAGTCAGCGAGAGAATTATCCACAAGCCGACCAAGTTGATCGAAATGGCCCTGTTTGCGTTAGAGTGTGTGTGTAAATGAGGTCGATTTCGACTGAATCTCGACTGCGACGGCCTTACCAGCGGGCGCTGCTCACCGATGGCACACTCAAGTATCGCTGCACCTGAGCCTGATTCACACCGTAGATGCTCAGCCATTGAAAGAAACTTCCGATTGTTAAGCCCCACACAGTGTGTCTGACCGTCGGGTCGGGACTGAGTCTGTTGGCGAAATTTAGCTTGAAATTATGACGCAACAGACGCATGAGGCCAACATGACCTAGAGCGCTTACACAAAAAAGTCGATTCGGCCGTATTGGCTATTGATGTTCCACACATTGGACAAGCCGCCCAGATCAATGATGCCCTTGATGAGCGCTGACGAAAGCCCAACGAACATGATGCAAATTTGGAACACGTCCGTCCTGTTTAGAGAGCGGCTGAATTGAAAGTCGATGGGGCCAAGTGAGAGAGGTCTTAAGCACTAACCAGATGACAGCCTTCATTCCGCCCTTGAGAAAAAGGCAACCATTAAGGCAACCATTTAACAAATATGAGCGGATCCGACTCAAGAGCAGACTCGTTCAACTCACAATTGTGGTGTAAAATGTGCAGACTACTGCAATTGAAACAACAGAAATCCACACGTTGAGTCCGGTCACTACCGAATTGACGGTGAACAGAATCAAAAGATTTATGAACTGAGCTTGTTGATTGTTACCTTGGTTGAGAGCCAGCGCGGGTGCGTACAAGACTAAAAAGGAACAATAAAATTAGGGGCCAAGACGGCACGATCGCAAGCCATTCCCACCCAATGCCATGTAGACGGACATTTGAAATATGAACAGCAGACTGGCCATCAGTTTAACGTAGCGGTTGAATCGCCTCTCCAGATACTGGTCGATTGGAATGAGGAAGAAGCCAGTTGAAACGAGTCAGAGTCAAATGCGCTTACACCGTAGGCTGAAGTCAGGTCGAGTCTTATGAAAAGCGGAATAAAGATGATTGAGGTGGCGATGGTGACCAAAGTGTAGGCGACGCCTTAATTGAAGCGTCAAATCGAACGTCTGACGACGCGATTTAAGCTGGCTCAAGTTTACCTGACCACCAGAACATGGTGCCAAAGTTGTAGACTTCGGCCGGATTGCCTAGAATGGTGATGCCCGACATGAAGCTGGCGAGCAGACTGAGTGCGGTCGGAATCGTCTTCAAACGGTCTCATTTATTAACGAACGAAACGAGAGAGAAGGGCACGAGATTGCGTTCATACGCTCATTTGATGGCTTGCAACGAGTATGTCTTTGGCCGACTCGTTCTTTTTTCCGAAGCAGGCAAAGACCACTCCGATCAGAGCGGAGATGAGCAGCATGCAGCCGAAGATGACGTAGTCGAGCACGGCAAAGTTTTTCTCTTCGCTCATTCTTCCCTTTTCTGAAACGTATTGTCGAAATGCGCAATCGTGAATGCAACAAGTGAGAGAAGAGTGTGCGCTAGATCAGTTGGGTTAAATGGCTCAGAACAGGGTCTCGCCACCAAAGATCCAGAACGCACAGAGCGCTACCCGGCTCCGATCGTAAAATGAACACGGCCCACTGTTTGTACACTGTAGATCGCTTTCTCTCTTTTTGGCTGTCCGTTTCTCTCTCTCTCTCTTTCGGTCTGGCTGCCTCGCTCGTGGGTGTGCTCCCACGGTAGTTGGGTATTTCACTACTTTTGAGACGCAACTCATCCAATAAATCGGCGACGCACAATGAATTAAAATGACGCATTAATTCTTTAGCCGCCTTCTCTCTACTATCTCTGCTATTCTCTCTATTGGTAATCATAGTCACAACCGAACAAAACATTTCGCTTCTCTGACTAGAAAAAGGATGAAACCGAGGACGAGAAACGCTCAAAACCTCAAGATTGAGCATCAACAAGCAGCAGAGACTAGATCTGTGCACTACACATCGCTGCTATCTTGTTTACCAACAAAAATGCCAAAGTAGCTCGGCAAATAGCAGTCGGCAGCCCAATGCCATCTCACTTGCTATTTATGACCTTGAGCTCATAAAAGTCGCCATCGAACGCTGCCAAGAGCAATAAAGAATAAGCTTTAGTTGACAATTGCCAAGCTCGTCAATGCAAGGAGAAGGCCGCTCCAATCAGAGATGGGGAAGCCAAATAGCGGCAATAAAGTTTTGCATTATGAACAAAGCGGACAGAAAACAGATGATAGCATTTGCACGATAAGCAAATCTTAGCAATAGAGTTGACTCAAGAATCGGCAGCATGAGGCTCTCGCGCGTGCTGCTTCGCTTAAGCAAAGGTAAATGCCGCCACTGCTGGTCTCTTTGCGCGCCCGTCTAGGTGTTTATGTTGCCGCTGGTTGAAGGTGGATTGAGAGGCGACGATGTGTTTGATCTGAGCTCGGCATATGCAGATAAATCAAAGAACGCCAACTATTTGCTCTTTCTCTATCAAGATCGCGACTTTTCCTTGGCTGGTCTCCGCAATGCCATCGAACAAAACCGCATGAGTGCAGTGAACGAGATAAACAAGTGAGACGGCGTTGAGTCGAGGCCCGATCGCTAATCGCATCTCTCGAACGCAAGGCTCATTGAGGTCGACTACTACCGGCTGGGCACAGAGCTGCACGCGGCCTCTTATGCACTCAAACTCGGCGGTTGGTCTTATCTTCTTCGCTGCGACTAATCAGGCTCGTTAATCTGTCGTCGACATGTAGGCAAAGCGCTACTGAAGGGTTCGCGAAGCTGGCTCGATCTAGAAGACAAGAAAATCGAGCAAGTTCTACCGCAGACGCCCAGCGACAATCTCAGACTGCACGGCATCGACCTGAGCCGCACTGTGATTAAATACGGCGGATTGGTCAACATCGGTTGCTTCCTCGTTGCGCACTTTCTGTTCTCGGCTTCAATTTGCTCCTATTTGAAGAAGGATGCCGTGAACTTAAAAAGTTCATTGTCAAGCAGGCCGAGTTCTTTGACGACTGGTGCGTTCGACGAGTGGCGCAGAATTTGGGCGAAACGCTCGAGGAGTTCACTTTGGAGGACTGTCCGCTCGTGAGCGAAGAAGGACTCAAACAGCTCGCCTATGTCAAGTAAATATGAACGCTCTCGACTGAATGCCGCGGCGTCTATTCACCAACAGACGGACAGGAATTTGAAGAAAGTTCGAGTCAAACAGATGGAACACGTCAAAGACCTCGAATATCTTCTTCTGCTTTTGGAGGAGAAGTTTCCCAATTTGCAGATTGAGTTTTAAGCCAGTGAGCGCGCCAACTGCTCAATCAACTCGTCGACTCGTCCGCTCGGTGTTTGTTTATTGGTGCAAGTTAACAAATGAATAAATAAAGTGCATGGTGGCCAAGTCCAATGCTCAAACAAGGAAATGAGGAGAATTCGTCTCCTAAGCAATTCGATCAGTCTCGTTTGGTCCAGTCTCGTTTTTGAACTCGTTCGATGTAAAACCCGCCGCCGGCCCAGTGGTGCTTTCCAGAGCGGGCACGCCAGAAAGAGGCGTCCTGGTGCAGTTGGCCACTGAACTGTGCACACAGTCCTGATAAGTGGGCGAGAATTGCGTTTGGTTGTTGCATTTGGCGACGAGCATGTTTCCGTTCGAATCGCATTCAATGAACGAGTCGCATTCATAAGGGTGTGCAAAGTAGATGTTTCGCAGCTCAATCGAATACTGCATCTGTTTGTTGAGACGAGAGGGGCAGGTCATTTGCTTGCCTACAGGCACGAACTTAGATCGCAGTCAAAGCAGAGAGAGAGAGAGAGGAGCCTACTGTTCAGATCGATGGGTATGAGATAGCCTCCGCAGTCGAACGGTGCCTCTTCAACTTGAACGCATTTGTTCACATAGGCGCTGAAGCGCATGTTGATGCCTGTTTTTAGGTCGGTCGGGCAGTTGAGAATTCTGACCGTTCTCTCGCGACGGCACTCGAAAAAGTTGACGCAGTTCTCTGACGGATAGAAGCCGTCGCTCAGGTTCCTGCAGCTCGGATAGAGTGCGCAAGGCATCAGCACCTGACTCATCGACACATTCGACAGCTTGTAGTCGCCTAGAACAATTCAATCAGACCGTGGCGCTGAAAGCACAGCAATGGCGCGTCTCTTACACAAATCTTTGGCCTCTAATCGGCTGCCACAGTTCACTTGCTCGAATGGACGGCATTCGCTGAAGTACTCGTCAAATTGAAGCGGATAGTCGCACGCTTTCTCTACTCGCTGTCCGTTCGGGTTGCACTCAAAAAAGAGGCCGCAATTGTTGCGATGGGCGATGCGATGAGAAAAACCGGCTATGCAGTCAGTAGGAGGAAGCCACCAATCAGAGTTGACTGCCGTCGCCAGCTGATTTGAATCTGGCTGGCTTGCTGAGTCCGACAGACTTGTTGAGTCCGTCTGGCTTGCTGAGTCCGGCTGGCTTGAGGTCGCGCTCGGACCGACATTCAAACTCTCGTATTTGACCGGCGCCGCTACAGTTGGATCCGATTCAGAGCTGTGGCTGTCGTTGATGCTCGAGTAGCTGAACAGCAGATAAGTGAACGGCGAGTAGGGAAGCGGGGTGGGCGAACTTCGCTCTTTGGAGTCAACAAGCTGGTCGAGCTCAGACGCCGATGTCAGCGTCCTCAGCTCTTCGAGCGTTGTCAATTCAAATCTGATAGGCTTGAAATCGGAATTGTTTTGCGCCGGCTCGGTCGGATGGTTGGGAGTGGACGACTGTGTCGCATTTACTTGACTCTCATTAAGATACTTGAGTGTGTCCATTTGGGCAGTGGACGTTGTTTGAATTTGAACCGACGGCAGCGACGGATCGGACACGTAGCACGGAACAAACTGCTGGAAATTGCAGGCGTTGATGGCCTCGTCGAACCAAAGGCCTTGCGGGCACATGAAACTGAATTGGCGCTCGGACACGCACAGAAAGTAAACGCGGCAGTTGAAGTGAGAGCGGTGAAACGAGACCGCATTGGGCGCTTGTCGGACGGCCGTGCACTTGTCGGCGTCATGAACGGACGCGCTGCTCTCCAGCAAATAGGCGCCCACAAGTGAGCCTGAGAAAACGATTAGAACGAACGATTTCAACGTCGACATTGAGTTGAGCATTGTGTGCTGTGTTGGCTGGCTCGCTCTCGTTTGAGTAACTCTTTTATAGACGGCTATCGGAGCTGGCTAATTACACTCTCGCTCGAAGGTTGATGGTGGACAGAGAAGAAGAATGAGAGAAATTCGCCGGATACTATTTGCACTCGGACAAAAATGACAACAAGCGAATGAGAGGGACCGAGTCAAATAGGATGCGGCGAGCAAGAGCTGAAACGATTTCAACCTGGTGGCTTGTTGTTTCACTCGGCAAATGAGGCAACAAACATTCAATCCGCGAGCTTAAACCATAAATCTCGCGCGTCCACCAAATCTCGCCTGAATGTTAATTGATGATAGGCCGGCGAGAAAGCGAAAGTCATCCTAATGACGATGATGATGATGATGATGACATGCGCGCAGCAAATCTCACTCGAGGCTCACTCGCGCGCCGCCCGTTGACGTAGATGAGTGAGGCCCGCTGATGCTAATGAACGCGCAAAACAGATCGAAAATAGCAAGAAAAGAGACGAAGGCGAGAGACAAACAAACGCTGAATGCTCGGCCAGTCGATCGCTAGAGAGTGGAAGGCTGAAGCTGCTCGATTAGCGGACGTTGCTTTTTGATTGCTCGATTGACAAAGGCCACGAGGTCAATGCCTGTCTAATGTTTAGGTTACAGCTCGGCAACTTCTCATAACCTTTCAGTCGATCTACTTAGCTTCTAAATCCACAACTCGCTGACACTGGTCGCCTCTCGTGCTGTAAACAAAACAGCCCGGCCGCTTCGACTTTGGTTTGATGGTTTATTATTCGTTCGCCAATTCAAGATGCGATCAACATCAGAACAAAAGAAGTGAACAAAGAGTGGTCTAAGAGATGACGCAGTTCTTGTGCCGCTTGCTGGCACGTAGAGTGTCCGTTTTCCTTCTGCTGTGCGCTTCGTCCGGCTCGACGGCGGGCTCCGAGTGTCGCCTCACTTTTTCCGAATGCTTGGTCAGGGCGAGGTTGGAGCCGACGCGGAGCACAAACGACAGGCTGCTGTTGCGTCGGCCAAGTCCTTTGCCGCCCTCTTTATCCTCGGCCAGTGCGTCTTGCTCTCTGGCCACACAGTCGATCAGGGTGGTGAACATTTGCGCAACGTTTATGTTCTCTCTGGCGCTCGTCTCCATGTAGACGCATTTGAACTTCTCTTGGGCGCATTGTTTGGCCCGACTGCGCAGCTCGCTGTCCTCTTTGACCATGTCCACTTTGTTGCCGACTAGTAAAAGCGGACAGTCGTTCTCGCCTAATTTTAAGTTGACGTCTGGTTAATGAATGCAAAGCCAACGAGACGAACCTTTGCGCTCGACAATGTGATTGAAAATGCTGGTGAGACGCTCAAACGACTGCTCGTTAGTCAAGTCGAACACCATCAGAAATGCGGTGCCGTCTCGAATGTAAAGGTCTTTCATTGCCGGAAATTCGAACGAGCCAGACGTATCGATTATTTCGATGCACTGACTCGTGCCATCTGAAAGAAAAGATTGATCGAGCAGATGCGACAATCAAAGGCCATGAAAAAAAAAAAACGCGCAAATGTCAGGCGCTCACTTGGAAAGTTGACGTAGTGCATGTAGCTGTCGTCGACCGTCGGCGTGTATGCGTCGCTGAACGAGCCGTCGATGTATTGCTTAACCTTTGATTCGGATTAACGGTCACAATCATGAGCCTGGCGGCTGAAATAATCACCAGTGACGTCTTGCCGACTCCAGCGTTGCCGAATACGACAAATTTCCAAGGCAATCGGAGGCTGCTCACGCTCGCTTTTCGGCTCGAAGTTGCCGGACTGGTCGGGCCGACCAGCGCATTTTGCTGCTGGCTGCTTTCCTCCGGAACTCTTAAATTGGTCAAGTTGAACAATAGACTTGCTCTGACTCGTCCTCTTCTCTTTTTACCTGAGCCATTTCTCAGAGTCGAGTTTGCCCACGCTGCTGCTGCTCTTGTTCTCCTCGTTCAGCTCAAGTTTAAACTCGAATTAAGACTTGAACGTTTTAAGTGCACGATTCTAGAAAACCTACTCGAATGGAGCTTCCAAGGCCATCGTGGTTGTACCAGTGAGAGAGCATTACGATCAATTGCTCTGTTTAGTCAGTTGCATATCGATCTGAGGCCTGTCGACACTCGCCTGCGTTTGGAACAATTTTAATCTAAACGATGACGCTAAATCAGATCTGATGCTTTTTCTGCGCCTGTCTCTGTGGGCCGTTCAGGCGACCTGACACGCGAGCAATAAAACCGTATCAATACTAGAAAACAATCTGCTCGTAAGTAGCTCAAACGCAGTCGTCCGCTCTGTTTTTAATTAATCAAGCGCACGGCTGAGAAGCGAATTCAACCAGTGTGGTCTAACAAGCTGCTGAAAAAGCAGTGTGGTCCTGGTGGCCTGAGTCCCAAATGTGGTCCTGATGAAGCTGGCAGAAAGAATCCGAAGGAGAACAGAACGGGGCGGTAAAGAAAACTGAAAAATTGATGAAGCAGTCAATCCATGATGAGATGGAATTAGAGGCATCAGCAGACATAAAGAATCATCGGTGAGTGTCGTTCGGCCGCAGTAAAGGTCGCATCATGAAAGGCAATCATCAAATTTTCAAGACGATGATGATGATGCTTTCAATGCGCTGAAGCGTTTAATTCCGTCTTGGCAAGAAGGAAGCGGCCGAGAGAGTGTTAAATTGCTCTGGCGAGTAGGTCTTTTGTCAAGACGATGCAATTATTCAAGCAGTGATAATTTCGCAGCGAAATTGAAGTAAAAGAAAATCGATAAGAGAGAAAGAGAGAGAGCGGAAGAAGCGGAGCCAGGAGTGCGGGCGGTTGCTCTCACTCACAAGCTTGGTCGTCGAATGAAAATCAAAAAGCTGATCGCAGCTGCGTCAGACATGTTCGGATCATCACTGATGTGCGCCAGAAGAAATCAAATGAGAAGAAGACGAGGCAGAATATTCAAAGTGGCAAAAGTTATAGAGAATGAGATGAAAGATAAGCAGCAGCGGGGTCGGAAATGAAAAAAGAAACCGACGTTGGCTGAAACTCTTTTCTGGCACGCGCTTCGTCTACGTGCCTTAATTAGATAAGCCGCGGCTGACGCAACTCCTTTCCACTCTACTTGGAATGAGAAAAGAGAAATGAGAAAATTGAGCGAAAATTGAAGAGAAGCCAAATAATCAGCAAAAATAACAGCTGCAGGGGGGACTTGCCTCCTCACAAGTTTTGGTTTCATTCATTATCTAGACAGCATCAGCATGTTTGGTGATGGGAACTGCTCCTCTCGTGCTACTTGCAATTCGACCTCGATGTGTGTGTGTGAGAGAGAAAACAGCGATAAATCATTATTGGCCAACAGGAACTGAGTCGAATGCAGTTTCGCAGCAGACGGCTAATGTTGCATCTGAGACAGGTACTGGCTAAGAGCTGCTCCACAAATGCGCAGTCAAAGTTTGAGAACAAAAAAGCTGGCAAACTTGCGGTCTGATTATCCGACCGAATTGCGTCGCAGACAAAGGCACCAGCGTGAAATAGAATTAGCGGTCGCGAGGGCATGATCACAGATGCCAGAAGAGTTGGAAGGAGGGAAGCAGATGCAACGTGCAGCAGCAGCAAGGTAAGCGAGAAAGGAGCGGAATTGAAGCAAATAAGCGCGAATTGAAAAGAGTAGACGAGGCCTTATCCAATGCAGTTGATTGGAAATAATTAGAGTCTCGGCTTAATTAGTCAAGAAGCGACCAGCGCGTCAGCTCCCACATCTTCATTGCCAAGTCAGTAATCAGCTGCAATAGCTACTGGCAGCTTAATCTGACTTTAATTACTTACATCAACTACATCATCTCCTTTCAGGCAAAATGAAATTAGCTGCGATTTTTCTCTCCCTGCATCCCGCTTCCGCTTTTTGAGTCTCTAATTGGGCGGCGCCTTTCTTTCCATTATGTAGCTTCAACTCGCTGCTTAATTAAAATTCAAAGCTACCTCTTTACTGAAATTCAAAACTTCCGCCCAAGGCTACTCACTTTGATCGGCTCATATCCCTTTGTCGCCAGCTTAAGCTCTTGACTCTCTCTCTCTCTTTTCCTCAAACTCATTCATTCTAAGCCAAGTGCTTTCTTCCTCTGTTCAACAAGTTCCCGAGCCTGTGACTCGTCATTTCGAAGCTTGTTGCTTCACAAGCCTGAGATTAGACCCGGGTCCAGGAGAAGTGAAATGCAAATGCAAAGACCGAATATCTGACTGAATTTGACCGAAATGTGAACGAAAATGGAAAAGAAAGAATTTCCAAAATAAATTTCTGAATCGAACCGATGCGCGCCTGAAAGCAGATAGGAGCCGTCGAGAGTCATATTTCAGCGTGAAGAACTCTGTTCTGACGTCTATTCGGGCAGGCAGCCAGGCTAGACAAGAAAAGCAATGCACTAGAAGCACAGGAAATATAAATGCCTCATGCAGCCGGCTCAAACAGCGCCGCATGCCGAGTGCACGAAATGAGAGAAGCAAAAAAGAGAATTTGGTTTTATGTTGTGCTGCGTGCAGAAGCAGCTCATTCACGTTTAACATTGGTTCACGGGCGATGCATTTGCGTAGAAAGCGAGAATGGGAAGAAGAGAGCGAGCGAACGAGCAATAGATAAATTTAGCGGCGAATTTTGCACCGATGCTGATTATTAAGGTCCTGCTCGTTCGGTTCTGCTAGAAGAGCGGATACGGATCAGGCAAGCAAGACGGCTAATCTTTCGGCTCTAATTAGTGATCTTTGAATTCTTGCACGGACGCGCGCATAGACGACGACCGCGTTGATTTTTAGATAAAGTCAATCAAGCGAGCGAAAAATGGGCAAACGGCGCTCGGAAATGTCGCACAAGATGCGAGCGTTCGGCGACGACGATGTGGATGAAGAGAGCGAAAATGAGGTCGAAGAAATCAGCGAGGTAGGCAAGGCTCAATTAAGCGGCTGGCAACCTTCTCTCTCTTAATGTGAAAATTCCACTTCAAGCAGCCGCTCTCTGCCGAGCAAATGAGCACGATCAGGACGCGCAAGAAGCTTGTTGCACGACGCCGAAAAACAGAATCGACTGTCGGCTCGTCGGCGCCCAATGCCTTCTCGCCATTTCAAAGCTTCTCATTCAAGCCCAATCAGACTAGCGAGTCAACAGCGGCAGCAGCATCGGTTGCGGCCAACTCGAGCAATAGTGCGCCGGCACCGTTCAAAGGTTTCAGTTTTCTGGGAACTAACGGCTCAAACAAGAGCAACCAGGCCGCTTCAGAGCAGTCTGTCGCATCGGCGCCACTCAAAGAGACGAAATTGGTCGACGGCGCGGACAAAAAGCCAGAACAGAACGGCAGCCAGCAGCCGCAGCATTTGGACTCCTCCGAGGTCAAGTTCATCAACGGCTTGAAGAAGCTCTACGAAGAATGCTTCGACAAGCGTCGCAAGGAGCCCAACATGCCGCCTGAGATTCATAGGTTTACCGCCCAAGAGGAGAAGTACGCGTTTTGCCTGGGCGAGTTGAACAAACACTGCGCCAGGTGGATTAGCCAGCACGTGGAGGAGAACTCGCACGTCATCCTCACGCCCATATTCCTCGACTACTTTAATTATTTGATCGCGTTCGAGAAGGCGTTCTTTCCGGCCTCGTTCAAGCCCGAAAAAGAGGAAGACTTGAACGGCAGCAAAGAGAACGCCGAGCCCAAAAAACTCGACTCGAACGGACACTTGCCGACGCCGTTCAACTCGGCACAGATGCCAGAGCTCAAACCGTTCACATTCGGCTCTCTGAGTGATTCGAAGCCACAGGCGATCGCCGCTCTCAGTGATTTGAAGCCACAGCCGACGCCGGTCGTTCATGCAAGCACGTTTCATTCCAAGCATTCCACTCTACCCGATCAAACGCCCATGCTGAACGAAACGCCTGCGCCTCACAATCTATTTGAATTCAAGACAAATGTGCCAAAAGTGGACAAGAACGACAACTCGGCCGAAATAGAAATAGTCGGCTCAAACGAGGCGCCAACCGGTGACGAAGAGAGCAGCGAACAGTCCGAAGACAATGAAGACGAGAGCAACGAAGAAGACGAAGAGGGCAACGATGATGACGACGACGACGACGATGATGATGATGATGGAGGCGATCAAGACAATCAAGGCCAAGAAAACGATGACGACGACGAGCCAGAGATAATCGAAGAGACAAGCGAAGACAAACGAGCCAGCTCTTCATCGATTGAGGTTAAGCTCATCACGGCGCCAGTGAAATTCGACTCGAGCAAGTTCTCTTTCGGTGCTGGTTCAATCCCGGCCAAGCCATTCGAGCCCGCAGCGGAGAAGAAAGAAGAGAGTGGAGAGGCAGCAAAGCCGACACCGTTTCTATTCGGTGCTCGTCCAGAAACAAAAGCTCAAGAAGAGGGAGGCTTTGGCAAATTCTCTAGCTCTAGCTTCAAATTCGGCGCATTTTCTTCGACTTCGCAGGCACCGCCAGTGACGGCGGCGGCGGCGGCGGCTCCGAATTCGGGCGCCGAGGCCAGCAAAGCAGAGCCCGGCGCAGCCAAGACAACTACAACGTTCAGTTTTTTCACAAGTCCGGCAAACGCCGAAAAGTGCCAGACAGAGCAGCCGAGTCCGTTCAGCAAGTTGGTTTCATTCTCTGACAAAAAGGAGACACCGAGCGAGGGATTCAAATTCGGCTCGGGCCTTTTTAACACGAGTTTGCCAAGCAGCACGTCTGCGTCGGGCATATTCGCGAGTTTGACGAAAAGTGCCGAGAACAAGCCGGCGGCCGACGACGGCGCAAATCAAGCGAAATTTAAGTTTGCTGATTTTAGTCAAAAGCCTCTGTTCGGCGCTTCATGGGCCAACTCAGACTCCACTGGCACAAGTTCGGGCCCGTTCGGAAACTTGTCGGCGCCAGTTGCCACATTCGGCGCGGGCCAAGACGAGGAAGAGGAGGCGTATCAGCCGCCGGAGCCGGAGAAAAGCGACGTCAAAGAGGAGGGCGCCCTGTTCGAGAAGCGCATCAAACTCTACTATTTTAACAAAGAAAAAAATGAATTTACTGATCGCGGCATCGGCAATTTGTTCATAAAACCGACGGCGGACGGCGGCAAAACGCAGCTGATCGTCAGAGCTGACACTGCCCTGTCGCAGATATTGCTCAACGTCAAGCTGGACAAATCGCTGCCGGTCGAGAAGCAGGGCGAGAAGAACGTCTCTTACATTTGCGTGCCCAATCCGCCCATTCCCAATGTCGATCAGGCGTGTAAGTTTTTGTTTAAAGTAAAAACGGCCCAAGACGCCGACGAGCTGCTTGCCAAGCTCAAAGAAAATCAAAAGTAAAATTCCATATACTCAATCTGCCTTTGCTTTCCTTCTCATTTCATTCATTCGCTCAAAAAATAATAAATTCGAGCTGCTCACTTGGGCAATTGATTGCTGCTCCTGCTGACGTGGAGCCAAACTCGCTCGCCTGTCACGCGTATTTTAACGCCGGCAGCAACCAGCAGCAGATCGCCAAATAGGCGGCAAACAAGAACTCATTCATGCCGACCAATTCGAAATCTTTGAATCATTGAATGTTTTTACAGAAGCGACCGCCTTCTCACTAAAACGTAACAGCTCAAGTCTGACTGAACATTTTCATTACTGAACACGGTCGATTCGGTAAAAGCTGACCAAACAGAGTGTTGCATTCTCATCATTCTCACCTATTCATTTCTTATTCAAATAAATCGAGAGAAAAGCAAACTAGACTTGTACACTCGCGCTTTGATCGCACGGCTTGAAACCCAGGCATTGAAGGCATCGGTGCCCAGAAGCATTCAAGTTGATTTTCACTTTTTTAAAAGAGACGGAGAAAAGAGATGCCGTTCGTGATGATGTGTGGCTTGCCCTCAAGCGGCAAGTCTCGTCTGGCTCTTCAGCTGGCCAAGCATTTTGAGCAGCTCGGCCGTAAAGTCCACTTGATCACAGACGAGGCCTACATCCAAGACAAGAACCTCACCTATGCCGGTTGAATATTCTCCTCCAATTCTTGTCTGTTTTTTTCTTCTCTAACGACCGCTCGCTCGAATTAAGATCCGGCGATGGAGAAAGAGCTGAGGGCCACACTCAAGTCAGAGGCACAGCGACTCATGTCCAAAGACGATCTGGTCATACTCGACGCTCTCAACTACATCAAAGGATACCGCTACGAGCTGTTTTGTGTTTCGAAGCTATGCAAAACGCCTCAATGCGTGGTAGGCCCGGGCGATCACAAGCCACATCAGAACTGAGACGAGCCGTTTTAGATTTTGGTCGACACTGCGTTGGACGATTGTAAACGATTCAACCAACAGCGAACTGACGCCAAGTACTCCGACCAGACGTAAGTAGGTCTTTTGCTCAGCAGTTGAAGGGCTCATGCTGAATGCTGAATGTAGAATGGACGCGCTCGAGATGCGATTCGAAAGGCCCGAGGCGAAAAATCGCTGGGACTCGACTCTGTTCCAGGTGGCGTCAAACGATGAGTTAGATTTTGAATCGATTGGCGACGCTCTCTTCAAAACTGACGCTCCGCCGCCCAACAAGTCAACATTGAACGCAAGTAATGGGCCACGCCTCTGCGGCCTTGCTCTCAATTTTTTCCTCTTTTAGACTCCAGTCTCAGACCACAGCTTCTTGTACGATGTGGACAAGACCACGCAGGAGATCATAAACGTAAGATGAGCTTAATCTGTCTAAACAAACGCTTCGACTCTCACCGTTCTCTCTTCAGCACATTCTTTCAATGCAGAATGCACAGCTGGCCAGTGCTAGTGTTCAAGTTCCGCGCGCCAGCGAAAGGGTTTGTTTTGACCAGTTCAGAGTACTGAGCATTCAGGCATTGAGAAATTGCTTCTTCTTGTCGCTCAAGGTCAAGTTAACACGGCCAGTGAGTTTGGCAGAGCTGCGCAAATGGAGATCGCAGTTCTTAACCTACATTAAGATGCATCCTCCACACGACGCCAGCAAAGTGCCCAACATGTTCGTCGAGTACATAAACAACCTGCTCGTCTGAGCAAGTTGTAGAATAAATTCGCCGGTCCGGCACCGAAGAGCGCTCGTCGGGCCATTCCTAGTCTCGACCGGATTTCTAAATTTTCCCTCTTTCTGCGGTCATTTTTTGCTCTGGGTCTGAGTCGAGTGAGACAGCGGAGCGAAAGGGCCTATAGCCGAGCAAGTTTGGTTTTAAGGCAAAAATGGCCGAAATGCAAGGGAAATGGCGATTGCGAAGCGCGGAAATTGAAGACAAAAGAGAATGGCAGGGCGAAATGGCCCACTAGCAAATGCATGATTGCTGGTGCCGCTTTTCTGCGCGCTTAGCCGATAAGCAGCCTAAAGAAACGAAAAGAGACAAATTGAGAAGCGGCGCTTGGTCAAGCGGATCGCAACTCCGTCTCCTCAAATGCGGGCTATTCTTTTTCATCGAGCGAGTGAAAATAAATGAACACGAAATTATATGCGGGCGAATAATGCAGTGAGTTGCGGGCACCCTTGAATTCATGTATTTTGCGCGCATAAATATATACAAGTCGGCCTCAAAATCCGTGTGTACTCGAGCTAGAGCAATCTTTTATTTTACATTTCTGATCAAACCATCTGATCGTTCATTTTCAGACGCACACACACATTTTCCAGTACACATATCGGGTAGCATGAGCATAGTGAAGTATTCAATAGAGCAGCAGCTAGGCGCCTGCTCCTCTTCCTCCGCCAACAGGGAGCGTTCGTTCAAATTCAGCAAAGAGGACGAGTTCACACGCCGCATTCCATTTGTGTTGCGCGAGCGCGAGTTCAAGCTGAGCGAAACCAATCTGAACAAGATATTCACCGCCAAATGGCTCGACGACTCCAAGGTGCTCATGGGCACCAAATGCAACAAGCTGCTCTTGCTCGACACAAAAACGGGATCGCACGCAGTCCAGGAGCCTCTAAAAAGCCATCCGAACAGCCGCCAAGTGCCTGACCACTGCGGGATTCACTCAATCTCACTGAACCCGGCCGGCACTCTCGTTGCCACTGGCGCCAGCCACGTGAACGACGTGGCCATCTACAGCCTGCCGACCATGGAGCCGATCGCAGTCGGCTACAATGCTCACGACTACTGGATATTTGACCTTGTCTGGCTGGACAACGAGAACTTGGTGAGCGGTGCTGGCGATAACCGGCTCGCTCTCTGGTCGATCGGCGACAACCAAAAGTGCCGCGCAAGCATCTCGTCGAATGTGAACAAGAAACGAAAGAGTTTGAACACGAGCGACGAGAATGGAAGCGACGAAGACGACCTCTGGTCGCTGGACAAATTCAAGAGTCGACTCAATTCAAGAAACGGCTCCAAGAACAGATCGGACGAGACAGGAAGTGACCTCTTCTCGTTGGGCAGCTCTTTTCCTGTGACGAGCTCGTCAGCTCCAGTCACTGGCTCTCTGCTCTCCTATTTTGCCAACAAACAGCAGTCAATGACAAGCAAACGAGCCGGCGCGGCCGCTCTGAGTCAGCGAACACTAAGCAGCAACCCGGTGCGGATAGCTACGAGCGGCCAGCGTTGGCCTCTGTACGCTGGCTCTCTGTCTCGCGGCGTCCACTCTCAGGGCAGCGCTACTTCACATGCCAGCTCGTTTTTCAGCTCGCAGAACATACTCAGATTCAGGCAGACGTTTAGATACAATTTGACGTTTAATCCGATTAGGCTCATAAATCAGAGTCCGTCGTCGCCGAGCTCGTTGTTCAATCGGTCCAACTTTCTCAGCACGCGACCGACCACGTACAACATGAGCGTGGAGGCCGAAGAGGACGGGGCCGACCTGGCCATGAACTACGACGAGCTGAACAACATTGACGAAGAGCCGTACAGGAACGACGAAGATTTAGAAACGGACATTGTGAGCGAGGACGACGAAGAGATCGGCGAGCACACATCTAGAAGCCAAGAGCAAGTGGGCATGTGCGCTCAGGACGGAATGGACTATGCAAATCGATTAGACGACGATTACTATTTTGAGTACGGCAAACGGCGCCGCATGAACGACCTGGGCTGTTTTGACTACGCCAACGACTATCAGTTCATGAGGCCACGCAAGGTCATAAAATGCAAGCAGAGCAGACGAATCAGGGCTCTGGCGTTCAATCCGAAGCGCAACGAAATCGCCGCCATCTCCATGAACGCTGCGTTTCACTACTTTGATGTCAAGCGCTTCGAGCAAAAGTACACGAAGAAGCTGTCGCCGTTGAAAGAGAACGTTTGCCTCACAATCGATGACGACTGCTCCATGTACGCGATCGGCTCCGCGTCGCACGTGCAGCTACTCGACGCCAACAACGCCCGGCCTGTCGTGCCGCCTGTGTTCATCAAGAAAGACATCGGTATGACATTTGAGCGCCGTCTAGTCTGCGCGAAATCTGCCAACTGACACTCAATTTATCTTTTGAAGGAGTTCGCTCGCTTCACTTTAGAAACAAAGTGTTGTCGATCGGCACCGGCACTGGGACGATTCTGTTCTACGACACCCGGGCGCACAAGTTCCTCACCACTGAGCCTAGAGGAGACACGCTCAAGCTGCAGTCGTCCGGCGGCTGGATCGTAAGTGCTCCCACTTTCTCCTCAATGTTAAAACTCAAACTGACGATGCCGAGAACAGCTTAGAAACGAAATGTACTTTGAGAGCTTTCCGTTCATGCACACGGTGGACAACTCGCACGCCATCTACTCGCACTCGTACGATCCGAGCGGTACCAAGATGATCAGTGCAGGTGGCCCCCTCACTGTGAACCTCTACGGCCACTACGTTGGCCTGTGGAGCTGATCTCAGCCTCGTGTCCATCTCTGCTCCGTCTTGGCCAAACCAAATCGAATGTTTAATGAGCCGGCCGGGCTGTCGGTGCATCCAAAGCCTAAATGCGTCCCAACTGAGTTGAGTTTGTTGAGCGACGTGTCTGTAATTCTCTTTATCTTTCTTTATATCTTTCTTTGTCCGTTACTTCTACGACTATTTTCATTTTGCGATTAAGGCCAATTTTCTTATTTCCTGTCTTTATGTCCTCATCAGCGTTATTTATTTAATCTAATTTCTCTAAATGTATGCCCTTTTGTTGAAATTAATAAAAAACTCAACGCGGCTTTTATTAGAGCCCCACAGGCAGACCCAGACATGCAGAGAGAGAGAGAGAGAGAAAGCTCAGATGCGACCGTCCGAGCAAATTCGCTGAATGCATCTATTGGCCGCCGATTGTGTTAATCTTCTTTGGCGCATTACCATCCTCTTGCTCCTCGATTTTAACTCTCATTTCCATGTATTTTCATGTATCAAATGCAATTTCATTTTCGTTGGTCGCCTTTTTTTGAAAGAGTAAAAATTCTTCGAACAATACGATTCAAACATTGTCTCGTGAGTAGGCAAAGACAATTTTCACCTCAATGTTGGCCAAGCAGCACATTGTTGTTTGAAACGAATGCTAAGCAAACTCAATTGCGTCCAGTCATAATAATTGTGCTCTCGCTTGCTCTCTCTCTCAGTCTGCTTACAGTTTGTTTTGAGACAATGGTTCGCTACGCACAACTGGTTATGGGACCGGCCGGCAGTGGCAAATCGACCTACTGCGATTTCATGTCCAAGCATTGCGAGGTCATAAAGCGTTCGGTGAAACTGGTCAACCTCGACCCGGCCGCCGAGTATTTCAAGTATCCAGTGACGGCCGACATTCGAAATCTGATTCAGCTCGACGACATAATGGGCGACGAGAGCCTTCACTTTGGGCCCAACGGAGGCCTCATATTCTGCATGGAATACTTTGCCAAGAACATGGACTGGCTGATCGAAGAGCTGGGCGAGGACGACGACGACGACTACGTGATCATCGACTGTCCCGGTCAAATCGAGCTCTACACTCATTTGCCGGTGATGCGCGAGCTGGTCGAACAGCTCCACAAATGGGACTTTCGTGTCTGCGGCCTCTTTCTGCTCGACTCGCAGTTCCTGCTCGACACCTCCAAGTTTTTCGCCGGCATCTTGGCCGCGCTCTCGCTGATGGTCTCACTCGAGGTGCCTCACGTCAACATCATGACCAAAGTGGACCTCCTAACGGACGAGCAAAAGGCCGACCTTGAAAAGTAATCAAAACTTGAAGACGAATTCGTTGTGACACGTCATGTTAGATCGCGTCTGCTAGATATCTCGACCCGAACTTGGACTTTTTATGCCAAGAGAGGCAGTCAGGCCGAATGTTCAAGCGGCTGGGCAAATTGAATGCGGCATTAGCAAAAGTGATTGACGACTTTTCTCTGGTTAGATTCCATCCTATAGACATCACCGACGAGGACTCGATCGGAGACACGCTGCTCGTCATTGACAACGTAATTCAATTCGGCGAAGATCAAGAGCCAAAAGAGATTAGAGAACTGGAGGATGGCGATGATGACGGCGACGATCGGTCTAACGAAGCGCAAAATCAATACTAACGCCAAACGAACGTCGAAATAAATCCTTTTCAAGTCAAGTCGGCTGACGCACAGCGATTATGATTTGAGCGTTTGCCGATTAAATTTTCGACGCCATCTCGGGTGTTGCCGTCTCAAGGGAATATTTCGCTTGTTTGCAGTTCTTTTTCTTACTCAGTTGGCCGGTTTAGAAGAATTTCGATTAAAAGTGGAGCAGCAAAGCACGGCTGCATTGAGAGCATTCGGCTAGGATAAGGCAAGAGATACAGATCAAAATTAAAATCACGCCATTGTTGACCCCTGATCATTTCGTGTGCTGTCATGAGCGTCACACAAGTGAATCACACTATTGCTGGATCATGTAAAGCAAACGCAGACGCAAATGCGATCATTCTCGTTTGAGATCAATCGCCTCTTAATAAGCGCCTCTCTCTCTCTCTCTGACATGAGCTTCTGCTGTAGCTGCTATCTGGTGTGTCGAGCGTTTTCTATCCAGCAACGCCCAGTTTTCTTTCCTTTCAGAACACGCTCTCCTGGATGGCTGTTGAACATTTTAATCGCGCCTCTGCTCGATCGGGCAGACAAATGCTCGCTCGTAAATCAAGCAACTTTAAGCAGGCGCGTCGAATATTAATATTCTAGTTTTGATCGCTGCAGAAAATTAAGTTGTTGCTCGACGCGAGAAGCAACTTGGCCGCGAAGAGAGCGAGGCGTTTGGAGAATCTGCGAAAAGCAGGAGCAGCAGTAGTAGGCGAACGCGGAGAGGCGAATGAGATGGCTGCGCTTGGCCACCAGCGCTGTTGTGCACCGCTCGACCTGTTCTTGTTACTTATCAATGTGTTTTGCTTCAATTGGCGCTTGCTCACTAGATTCATCAAGTGCTGCAGCAAATCGTTTTACGCCGAATTCCAACTGCTCCAGTTCAGATAATTCACTCCCTGCTCACTTGCATCTGTTTTTGTTTGGCCTATAATTGCTCGCTGAATCAATTGCTGGTCGGCTGGCAATGCTGGGCGCTTTTTCGACTTTCCATCTGTTCGTGTCTGATTCGGGCGTTTTTTTTTGTCGGCCCAGTTTGGCCTGGAATACTAGCAGCAGACGGTGTGATTAAATGAGCGAGAGTTTAGAATGGAAGCGATGATTAGCTGAAGGCCACCTCAGCCCACTGTCTGTACAAGGCACTCGTGAATAAGTGTCTTCTTTCATCAACAATCAAACCGAGAGGATATTAGAGTCAGACACGATCTACTTGGCCCTATATTATGGCGCCTCCTTTAATTCATCATCTACTCTCATATCCGCACTTTTACTGATTAAAGCGCGCGCAAATTGTGTGCCCGTGTCCCTGAGGGCGCCTTTTTAGAGGTCTTGAGAAAACTTAGCAGCTAATTCTCTCAGCGCTGATGCAGCCGTTTCTTGTTCGCTGTCGTCTAATTAGAAAGTAGACTTTTCTAATCTGTCTGCCACGATTCTTTTAAGAGAGCTGATTTCTGTATGTTGACGCTTCTAATTTCCTTTATCTGCTCTATCATTCGGCTTTTGGCCAAAATGCAGAAAATTATTTATTTTCTTTCCATTTGATCTAGATCTGCTTGCTAAACAAAATCTATTCGACTGATGCCACCAGTGGCTCAATGTTCTTCTAAATATGCCCCCCCCCCCTGGGTTGGCATTCGCATTTTGTCTCCATTTTCTTATTTGCTGTTATCTAACCGGCAGCGAGGAAATTCGACTCTTTCTCAGCCGTTCTCTCTCGACTCCAATTTAATTTTGACAGAGAGCTAAATTCATTCTCGTTGTTCCACCTGAATTACAGGCAGTGTCGTGTTTCAGCAGTCACGAGTTGGTTTCGTTGGCCGACTCGTTTCTCTCGCTGTCTCTCATTCATCAATTCTGGCCTGTGTGCTTCGACAGTTGATGTTTGAATGACGCACCGTTACTGGCAAACGCACAAATTTCTAGTTGCTACCGAATCGAAATTGGTCTCTATCTGATGCAGCAGCAGTCTCATGCATGTGGACAGATCGGGACGGAAACGGGCAGATTCTAATGAACTCAATCGATCGATCAATTAACAACTCAAATCGTCGTCCGTTCTTTCTCACGCGGCTTATCGACTAATGAAGGAAAATTGTCGCCGAATCGGCTTAATTTCCACCGAATGAACTTTAGGCCCGATTTTGCTCATCAAACTTAGAAACACGCGCACGCCAAGCCGCTCGTTTGGGGCCCGCTTGGATTTGGTGGCCTCTGGCTGTCAATCAAATCAAATCTGAATCTTCTTCCTCCAACTCCTTAGACGCTGTTCTTTGCTAATCAAGCGCTGCGATTTATTTAACGAGCCTCTGACGCTGCCGTGCTCACTAAGTGTGTCAGAGTGAGCGCATTTTCGCTTTCAATTTAACTTAAAAGCAGGCCTCGTTCAGTTTGTTTGAGTTGATTAATACCGACAAAGATCAACCAGATCAAAGCAGACGCCTTCTGTTTGAGAGCGTGCCGTTTCCCATGTGGCTGCTGATGCCTCGTCGTTCTGCTCGCTGTTGCCGCTGCTGCTTAATTCATTCAGTCAAATGCTTGTTCTTTCTGCATTATTAGTTGACTTGAGCAACAAAATGCCAACGCTTATTAAGACGTTTAATTGTCTAAGATGTAAAATGAGCACATCGCTGCCTTCAGTGATGATGATGATGATGATGATGATGCGAACAATGTCTGTTTGAATGCGTGCCTGTTTACGTGCGCTTTCCTCATCGCTTTTCGTTTTTTGATTATTTCATTTGATGCCAAATGCTGACAGATATGCCACTCGGGCAGACAGGCAGACAGGCGAGCTTGCAAGCGCGTTGGGGGCCACAATCCGGTAATGTTGAAGCTAAAAATCGGCTAATCAAAATCGGCTGTGAGAGCTCTACCCCATTCGCCGCTTCTCGCGAGCCCGAGTTTGCCCAACGCACTAAAGAGGTAGGGAATTGATGGGGCCGAGAAAAGCACGAAAAGAAGAAGAAAGAAGGAATTAAAAAATGTAAAACGCTTGCTGAGTGAGATCAACAGCCACCAGATTGGCGTTAAATGTTGCCAACAAACACACACACACACAAACACCGAGAGCAGCGGCAAGAGCAAGCCCATGTCAATGCAGCGAATGCAGGACCGCGGGCGCTATTCACAAGATTATTTGCTTCGGGTTAATGAGTTTGCATCATTATTTAGATTGAGGCCTACTGTTGATTTGATCGTTCGCTCGCTTGCTTACTTGCTGGCCGCCGCCAAACAATTCAAGAGAGCCCGACTTGGAGCAGATAGAGAGAGACAATAATGAAATCTATTTGTGTCGGCATCTCTCGCGTTTGAATTGCGTTCAAAGTCATCCACAGAGAGAGAGAGAGAGAGAGTCAAGCCACAGAAAGCTTCCAAGCCTATCAAGCCGTGACAGACAGAGAGAGCTTCAAATGGAGTCGAATGATTCAAATCTGACGTGGAGCGTCGACGAGCTGCAACAGCTCATCGTGCTCAATCAAGTCAACTTTTACGTGAACGACTTGCTCGGCTCGTTCATATTCGTGTTTGGCGTTCTGTTCAACACGCTGTCGTTCATCTACTTCCAGCTGTCCAAGTCGTTCCGGGACACTTCGATGCGGCACTACTTCAGCGTGCTGAGCATCTCAGACACATTGCGCTTGTCCGAGTGGCTGTTCGCGTTGCTGATCGACAAGCAGCTGATCAGCCTCAATCAGACGCTGTGCCGCCTCTTGCTTTTCTTGACCATCACCAGCGGCCACATTAGCGTCTGGCTGCTCGTATTCCTCTCCATCGAGCGCTACGTAATTCTTCAGTTCCCGTTTCGCGGCAAGCAGTTCTACACAGTGAAAAACTCGCTGCGACTTTTGTGCGTGATCATAGTCGCCCTGGTGGTGCTCGACTTGCCCTACCTGTTTCCTGACTTTGTTCAGAGCCAGTTTGTAAACGCCGAGCTTCACCTCTACATGTGCATAACCAACCCGCAGTACCGCAGCTTTATGTTTGTCAACAACGTTCTCTTCTTTTCGATAATTCCCTTCTGCTTGCTGCTCGTGTTCAACTGCTTGCTGATCGGCCTGCTCGCGCGTCAGCACTTAAGCTTTCTCAACATGACGCAGAGCGATGCGCTGGCGACCAGTAACAAGCGCGAGCGCCAGTTCAAAGAGCGCACTGTCCTGCTCATGCTGGTCACCTTTTTCCTTGTGCTCACTGTCTCGCCTCGCTACATCACGCAAATGATTCTGATGCTGATCGGCTACCAGAGCTTGTTCAAGGTCACTCTGGCCAAATGCTTGAACGTGCTCGAAATGCTCAATTTCAGCTTCAACTTTTTGTTCTACATTATCTGCAGCCAGACTAGTCGCACCGAGTTCTATCTCATAATGTACTATTTGTTCTACTGGCGCTGGTCGAAGCAGGCACGAGCAGCAGTAATCTGCAATCATCTCGCTCACAATCCGGTGATGTTGAACGCGGGCCGACTCACGGTGGGCACAAGCGGCAGTGTTCGTCAGAGCACTTCCGCCGCCAACTCATCGCCCCAACTACCAGCCCAAACGGCTCAAATTATATGCGAGCCGGATAGCCACGTTTGCAGCAGCTCGGCTCAAATGTACAGTGTTGACCGTTCCGACTCAAGGCCGCGCATTCATTGCTTCATACAGAACGCGAGACGCACAAGGTCGATGAGGAAGCGCTCTTTCAAGTCAGAGACGGCTGCCAGCGCTAACGGCGATAGACACCGTGCAAGTGAGCCGCTTGTTCAGAGCTGAATCTAAACCCAAGAGAAACAAAATAAAACCTTAAACAGACGACCGACCTCTCTTCTTCTTCTTCTCTTTCTAGGCTCTGCCTTGTTTGCTTTCATTTAACTCGGTCGATGTTTGACTCAACAAGCGAATAGTAAACATTTGATCGAGGAGAAACAGGATCGCGTCGCTCCTCTGTCCATACAAGGCAAAAACGATTAAAATAAAAAAGGGAAAAGAACTGAACAGTGAGCAGCTTTGTGCTGAATTATGAATTTGCTTAATCCAAATTAGGACTAGGCCAAACAAGCAAGTCCCTAGTTGAGACACGTAGACGCATTTGAAAAAAAAAGAAAATTTAGAACATTTGCAACTGAGAGTTTTCGTCGATATTCAAGACGCGGTGGCGATAAGAGGCTCAGCTCAATGCCTCTGGCTGGATTGCACTCAGGCAGCCGTATGTGTTTGCACGTTGCGCGAATGCAGCACTCAAATAAAAATGAAAAAAAAATTATTATTAATTCGGGTTGCGTCAGCATGCGCGCGGCGTTCATAGGCGACGTGTACGTTTCACGACTCGATTTCATCCATTTTAGAGCCCGATGAGAGAAAGAGTCGGCCCGCCCGAGAGACGTGTGTGAAGGGAAACAGTAGAAAACTCATGGCTCTAAAGCCAGTTTGCTCCAGCGGCGCTTGTCGACGTGTGGTGTTCGCTCTTGTTGACATGAGAAGGAATGTCGGTGCATGAGCTTTGCCTCTGAAGCCTTGCCTCTAAAGCTTTGTTGTCAATGTCTTGTAGCCACTTTGACTCCGCTCCTTTTCATTCAAATCTTCTTTTCTTCGTCACTCTTCTCTGTCCGCTCGGCTAAAGGCGTTTCATGCTCGAGTCGAGTCATTTCCGCCATTTTCGCTCCATTCATCCTCGACTCGAACGCGGCCGTGCATTCAAGTTCAAAGTTGCTTCATCCACGCCTGTCAGCGAGAAAGGCGCCTGGTCCAAGCTGGTCATTCAGGTGTGAATTGTCTATTAGAATACCAGAGGCAGAGACAATTTTGAAGAATGAATGCACAAGCGAGCGTGATGAAAAGCCATCAAATATCAACAAAACGAGTTTAAAGTGAAGAGACGGACCAGGATAGAGGCGGCCAGCTGCGATTGAATGCGCACTGCGATCTATTCGTGACAAAGGCCAGTCGATTGAATGTTTTTGCACTCACTCATTGGCCATGCCTCTTTTCTCTCGCACGCTCCTTTTTTGCTATTTGGTGTGTGTGTGTTCGGGTCAGACCGGGTGAAGCTGTGGCCGCTTATTCTTCTCACTCGTTCAGGCTGGTCATTTGCGGGGCGACTTTGTTGGTTCTAAAATTAAAATCTTTTCTCTTTGTCGTAGCAGTTGGGTTTTATGCAAATTTTGTCACCATCCTCATTCAGGCCCTAATCTTAATTAGACAAGTAGATCGCTGAGCTCTTATCTCTATTGAGCCTTATAAAATTGGCGGCTCTATCGCCCGTCCGCCTCATTCGTTTGCTCTCGTTTTAAATTAGATAAAAACAGACGAAGAGTGGCAAAGTGGAGAGAAAATGCACTGCGACCGCATCTCGTGTTCTTTTCATCGGATTGAATGAATCGTAGACTTCTAATGCTGCCCTGGAAATTCGAAGCTACTTTGTCCAATGGTCTTTTTGAAAACAATCACTGCGAACTTAATTGTTTTGTGCTTCTAGATTGGTGGTTGCAAACAGGCCGAACATTGAAGAATAGAAAAGTCTAGAGAGGCCGATGCCGCACTTCTAGTCAACAAGAGCCGGATCGAGACCATGAAAGTCGTGGACGTGGTGCCGATGTCCGACACGTGGACCTCAGACTCGATCGAGGCCGACTATCATCATCAAGCCGAGGACTGGAGTGAAAAGCAGCCCTCTTCGTTCGCGTGTCGAAATCTGTCGCTGAGTTCTGTTGACATCACTGAGCATCGAAATCTTGTCTGCTGGTACGAAATTGTTCGTCAAAACGAACGATGGAGTCAAGTAAAGTATCAATTCGAGCAGCAGCAAGCTGCCCACCTCGCGGCATGGATCAACTCCCAAATCGACCGGTTCATAAATGAGCAAGCGGGCGACAAGAAGTCGGCAGAATTCTATGCCACACTGCGCGTGCAAGATTTCTTTCAGGATCTAAACGACGGCCTGCGTGTTCTTTTCCTTCTTGAGATTCTGCATCGAGTGCCAGTGGGCAAAGAATGGGGCACACGGACAATTCATCGAGTCAAGAACTTTGAGATTTGCCTCGATTTCCTGCAGCGAAAGCGCGGCGTCGACTGCGTGAACATAAACGCATCCGACCTTGTGAACGGCAATCGCAAGCTGCTCTTGGCCTTGATATTTGTGATCAAACACGATTTCGAGTCACCACCAACACTCCGCGGTCGTTTGGTTGCCTCCAGTCCGAGTATCGCAAACAAATCGCGACAAACGCAGCTCAGTAAGCTGCCCGACTCGTACGCCACTTTGAAGCGATCGCGACAATCGATTGACAAACTGGACGCCCAGTCTCGAATGCGAAAGACTCTCTCCTGTTCGAGTAGAGATTTCCTCACGTTCGACCACTCGCACGGCTACGAGTTGGCGCGCAATCTGTCCTACAATCCTTTTGAGCCGAGCCTGTTCGAGAAGAGGTCCATTTTGAAGGAGAAGAATCGTCCAGAGTACGAGTTTGTCAATCGGGCCGTTCACTCGATGGCAAAATTCAACGAGGACTACACACGCTATCTGAAAAAGAGCCAATCGGCCGAGCATGTTGTTGAAAAGGTCACAATGCCGTCATCAACAGAGCAGCAACACGAACCGAACATTGCCGTTCTTTCCTACTCAACTCATTCGAGTCACGAAGACACCAGAGCTGCTGAATGGGAGCAGTCTGAATTGCTTGATTCGGAGCCGGTCGAGTTCATCATCGTCGACAAGAAGAATTACCATGCAAATGCTGGGGTCGCTGCCGACTCCACTGCGCCAGAGCACCGGTCGCAAGAGAATGTGAATGAGTTCAGGCAGCCGATCGTAGCCCAGAACCAAGTCGATCCGTTCATAGTCGACTTGGATCTAGATGCCTACGAGCGAGCCAATGCGCAAGAGCAATCTGAAAGCAAGCCGGTCGAGTTCATCATCGTCGACAAGAAGAAATTAGGACGCGATAGTGAGAACGAAGAAAGTGCCAACAAAACTGATCGAGTCATCGAATCGACTGTTCAACCGTTCATCTTGGACAATTCGTCGAATCGAATAAGTTTGTCGTTCGACCAGTATGAGCCTGTAGAAGTCAGCACCAGCCAGCCGTTCGAGTTGGACGATGACGAATCAAGCGAGTCATCGTTCGAGGAAGACGTTCAATTTGAAATTATCGATAAACCCAAACGCATCCAACATGACCCAGCCGCTGACCATGCGCATGACCTCAGCCTGACTCTTGAAGTTGAAGGCAGGCGACTGCCGACCAGAGCCGATTCGCTTGTGCAAGTCGTGGAAAGGCCAAGAATAGCTTCTACGACTGGGGGCCGACAAGAGCCTATTGAACTTGAAATTCAAGTCAGCGACTCTTTGGCCCAAGCGAACCCGTTCGACATCGACGGTCTCAAGTACATCGACGAAAGTCAAACCAACTCGAGCATTCTCGATTCAGAGCGCACGCCGACCATCAGCCTGAGCGAGACCAACTCCTCTTTTAATGAGAGCAAGATATCGGACGCGTCTTTATCGGCCATCGACGAGATGGACCAGTTCGACACTGAACCAATTCAAACGATCAATATTAGAGTCGAGTCGCTTGGGGAATTGAAAGAGACAGAGCCTACAAAACTTGTTCAAGTAGACATTGAACAAGGCGGAATAATTGACCTCGATTTTGATCAATATGAACAAATCGATCAAGTTGAATTTGTCACTTCAGTAGAGACCAAGCTCCCGACTGTGACGGCGAGCACTCAAGAAGAGATCAACTATGCTGAAGTTCCGGCTAGCTCTTCTCAGCTCGCAATTGCTACGAGTTCATCTGGGCCTGAGTTGAATTCGAGCCAGCCGCCTCATGAAGATAAACGATTTGAACCAATAATCGAGACGGCGCAATTTAAAAGGCTCGAATCCGATCGTAATGAAGAGACGTTCATTCGACGGTCCACTCAGCCCGTTAAGGTGTTCACTTCTCCTGATCAAAGTCGAGTTGAAAAAGCAACAGATCGAGAGAAGGCAAGGAAAGAGAGTGTGGCTGGACGAAACTCGAGGCATTCAGACTCGCCTCATAGGACACCTCGAGCTGCGCGTTCTTTGGCTGCGGCTGATAGAGATACAAGTGCCAGCACGCCGGACGTGGCACCCGGGCGTCGAAAGAACACAGGAGAAGTGGAGACCAGGGAACAGCCGAGTGCTAAAGTTGCGAAGGAAAATCGCAGAAAGAAGGTGCACGCTCTTCCGGAAGCCATTCAGGTCGAGCGCAAAAAGAGTGAACAGAGCTCTCAGACTCGGCCGAATGAGACGAGCCAGACCGTGCGCGTCGAACCCGTCAAGCAAGCCAATAAGAGTAGGAGGAACGAACCGGCGCAGAGAGAAGCACGAAAACCAACTCGAAAAGACGTAAACAAGGGCAACGAGAGTGACTTGCAAAATGTCAGCAAACGATTAAATAGAGCGCAGCAACACCAGCCGCAGCAGCAGCAGGAAGAGCAGTTTCAACAAGCAGGACCAAAAAAGGAGAAAAGACGCTCCACGGAGCGAATTGACTCGAACGAGGCCGGCAAACGAGAGAGGGAACATCAAGACAAGTCGAGTAGCCAAGAGAACATGAGGAAAAAGCTGGACCAACTGGCCAGGAGCAAATACACCAAACTGGTCGGCTGTTGGCTTTTGTTCTTGACTGTCACTCTGATGGTGCTTAGCTGGTCGCTGGACGAAGGCCGACCCGAGCCTTTGATCAGAATTGTGCGAAACTACTTTAAAGCTGCCAAACACTAGAATGATTGTGCACAACTTGTTTTTATTGATTCCATAATCAAATTAAAATGTTTACAATAAACGCTGCAGCTGATTTGATTTGAACAGGCGCTAAGTTTCGCTCGCTGTTTGTTTCCAGTAACCAAAACAGAAACTGCAGTTTGCACTGTCCGCGTTTGTATTTGAACGGATTAAATGATTTAGTGGCCGCTCGCTAAAGCCTCATCGCCTGCCCCCTATTCCTCATTCTCGTGACTATGTACAAATGAGGAGGCGGCAAGTAATTGGATCTCTAGGCCATTTGTTGCTTGTGCGATCCAAGCGCTTAAAGCCGCGCGCTTTTGCTTGGAATGTTCTTGACTGCTTCTAAATTGGGCTGCTCATTCTCCCAGACATTTTCGTACGAGTAGTCGTTGTGCGGCTTCTCGCTTTCGACCAACTGAAACTGAACGCGCTCAGCATTCGGATTGTTGGCGCGACCACCGCTAACCACTGGCGCTGGTTCGTTCGGTCTCAATAGGCTGCTCTCTTCTTTGGGCATCGTTTTGTTGTTGTTCATTCGAGTCAAATGGGCGATTTGTGCGCGATTGTCGCGATTTTTGCCGTAGCCAAAGTAGTTGAACGTCAACTTGCTCTTGAGCACCTGTCGAAAGTTTTTCCTTGTCAGCACGTACAAGAAAAAGTTGATCGAGTGATTGAGCGTGAACAAGAGCTCGGTGCCTATGAGCACTATGCTCACAATTATCTTGTCGGTGCCGGACAATATGTGCAACAAAAAGTACAATATCATGTGAGGAAGGGTGAGAAGGATAAAAGTGACCGAGATGATAACCAGAGTCCAAGTTATTTTTAGACTCTCGATTTGAATTTTCTTGTCGCGCAGCTCTTTGTACGAGAGTGTCTGCTCGTGCAGCTCGAGCTTGGCCGTAGTCCAGTGGTCGGCCGAGCGGCACAGGCGAAATATGAGAAGAGCGTTGAATATGCTCACGATGAGAAGGGGCAGGATGATAATTAAAATGGTGTAGATCAGCGTCAGTATTAGGTAGATTGTGTGCATGTTTGGATGAATGTCGCACGTCTTGCGCAGATAGTTCTGCTGGTAGAACGTCTCAATCACGCTTCTCGCCTTGGGTATTTCGGCCTTGACGCTCATGTTCATGTAAGTTGTGTAGTTCTGGTGGAGCGCCTTCAGCGCCGGCACTTTTTGATGGCTCGCGCTCAGAGTGGGCACCTGCATGTAATAGATTGAGGTGAGAATGGGCGCGTAGGCCGATATCACAGTTGAAAAGAGCAAAATGAATAGGACGAGCCGCTTGGCCAGACGCGGCTTTGATATTATGCTCGTCTTGTTCGGGTAGTGAACGACCAGGAATCGTTCGAGAGTGAACGCCACGATTATCCAGGGCGATGCGCTGCGAAACGTCGACCGGATCAGGGCGAACGTTCGGCACATGCTCATCTTCTGGTCGGTGATGTTCAACGGAAAGCTGAGATTGTAATAATAGACCATTTGCTTGCTTGTGTCGTCGAAGAAATGCGCAATGAGAAAGAGAGAGTCGCTGAGCGTCAGCGCGATCAGGTAAATTCGCGACGAAGTTTTAGGAATTTTTGTGCTGGAGAACACCTTGAGCGAGAGGAAATTGCCCACAAGGCCGATAAGGATGAAAACGCATGTGGGTATGACGCTAAGCTTCTTGAGCGTTTGCTGCAGTTGCATGAGCCGCATCATTTTGCTTTTGACCATTTTCTCCTGCCTGATTCTCTCCTGGATGATACTGATACTGAGCTGATCGTCAGATATGCCGCCCACGCTCGGGTAATCCTGCGCCGATAGGTCTCTGATTTCGATCAATTGAGCTCTCGTCAGCTTCGTCGATGTAGTCGACAAATTGCTCAGATTGAGTCTGTCAAGGGGATCTAGCTTTTGTTTCTCAGACGACCAATAGTCGGCTACGTGTCGATCGCTCAGCAGGGAGTTGTCGCCGAAGAAATCAAATTTACTTTTGTAGCCAAGAAAAGAATTTATATCAATCGGATGATCGACGGCCTCAATCGGAAGCTCTGCTCCAAAAATGCTAATTTGACTGCTAATGGTCTCGATTTGTGACGGTGTCAAGCCTCTGCTGCTGCTGTTGCTGACGCTGATGCTATTTCCAACGAGACTGATGGAATGAAAACGATTGGCTTGAACAGATTTGATTAAGAGTGATTGCGCGAGCATTAGGCTGAGAAAGGCAGGCAGTCGCGATAAGAAAATCGACGCTCGGGAATTAAGCATTGAGCGCTTTTCAGGCGATTCGAGCGCTTGGCATCGACGACTTGAGCTGCTTCTCTGGAAGAAATTGCCACCATTAAACAAACCGGGCATCTAGAACGCCGATAAAATATGCGATTAGTCAGTTAATTGAATTGCAGCAAATTGACTCTGCTTTGTCGCTTGTGCTAGCAGGAGATTAAGCTCAATGGCAGCTTTCAATATTCGCCATTCACATGTTTCTGCCTCTTGGTCTTTTCTTTGGCATGAAAATTGCGCGTTTGCAGAGTTTGTTGCTACGCTTCTAATTAACTTGCTAAATGCTACATTTAATCAAGCTGCCTTTCCAAAATCACTGAGCGAAAATTATTCGCTTAAGCAGGCAATTGGCTCATTTGGACACGCAAGCATTCATTACCAAAATACCTTTTGGTCGTTGGCTTTTCTTTCTGGCTGCCAACGGATTTGCAGCCGAGCAGAGCGCAGGAAACGTGTTATATGACATAAAGTATTTTTGTCATGCCACCAGTTTGAGATCTCTCTCACACACACACACATTCATAGTGACCTAATCAGGGAAAATTACTAATTTTAAGGATGCCACAAATAAAGGCAATAGCAATCAAATGGGGCCAAGACTTTGCGATTAGTCTGCTTCAGGCCGAGTCTGATGCTTCATAACCCGGTGTTCCTGGGCGTCATCTTCAATCCATCTCCCTCTCAATCTCCCTGTCTGTGTCTCATTTTGTGCTTTTTATTCAAGATTCAAATGCCGCCACCGAAGCTAAAAAGGGGTGACGCAGACGAAGATCAAACCAATGATGTCTGAATTGAGCCGTTGAGGCAGTAAAATACATCTGAGAATTGAAGCATAGACGGGCAATCAATAATACCAGGCCTTGATTCGTTAGCATGACCAGCTATTTAATGAACCTTAATCCTCATCTTGATTCTCAGACCTTGCTTCTCACTCCTCTGCTTGCACGACAATAAAACTGAAAACCTGGCTGCCAAAAACAATAGACTCTGTCTGTTGATAATAGTGTTCGCATCGTTGAAAAAAAAATCTCAATGAACGAGCAATCGAGTCAGCGAACAATAAATAATCGAGTTTTTCTCTATAGCAGTTGAGAGCTGAGCGCAAGAGGAGAACAAGTCTTGGGCGGCGCTCGGCAGCGACAGTATCAGCAGGCGGGACGCACAAATGGAAGAAGCCGGAAAGAGAAAATTTGTTCGCGATTGAGTTCGCAATTAACAATGCTGAACTTGGTCGGTCTGCAATTCAACAATGAATGAATGAGAATTGAGCGCGAGCGAGTGAGTATGGAAGGCTTTATCGAAACTGCTCACGCGCGCTGATGAGTTCAACGCTTGCTAATTTTTCTAATCATGGCTCTGATTACGAAATAAAATAGAAATGAAAAATACATATGATCGATTTTCTCCCACCAAATCAGCGAGCGACGCTAATCTGATTCAGTATTGTGTCACTCGAGTTAGATTAGAAGCCAGGCGCAATGATTTGAATCTGCTGGCCCGCTCCTCTTGGCCAACTCTGTAGTCGTCAGTACTGATAATCACCAGCGACAGAAGCCTGTCAATCATTCGATTTGATTCTGTAACGATCACCAACAAAAGAGTGCGTTGCGTAGGAAAACAACCCTAAATTAATTGTGAATAGCTCATCCGAGAACGAAATTTTCCCTCTTTTGTTACTTAACGCCAAATTGACTAGTCAAGTCCGTGCAAGAGCGGCTCTCGTTGCCCATGCTGGGCCAATTCAATATCTAGCTGGACTAAAGTAATCAAACGCAGCGTCATATCAAAAGCAGAGTAGCATACAGTTTCTTGTCTGCGTTTATATCGCCTGTCAAAATCAGTATGCGAACAGTTGAGACAGTTTTAAACAGGCGCATGCATCATCAAATGCATCATCATCTGAATCATCATGTTGAATAAAATAATCGATCGACCATGGGCCAGAAGCGAAATTACTGAAATGAAAAGAGAAACGGAAAGTGAGACAAGTTTTGGTTGAATTGAAAAGAGGGTTTGAATGAACCACCGGTCTCAGTGCGCGTTGGATGGAGGCTGTCCTCGTTCGCCGTCATAAAGATGCAATGACGATCGTCATTGAAAAGTGTCACATGTCGCGGCTCTAAACGAGAAATAATTAGAAATCTCTGATTTGGCTTATTACTGACAGCCATGATCAAAGAGGCGCGAACAAAGAAGACATTTGAGAATTTGAATGCGCTCCCAAATGAAGAGGGGCCTAATCTGCGATTTGCTCCCCAAGACGTTTATGTAAGGCAACATAGTCATGTAGGCAGAAGAGAAAAAGACGGCATTGGCAACCATTATCTGGTCTCTTGCGCGTCTTTATTAAAGCGTCGATAGACAGCTCTAACGTTGATTTCTTCTCAATGCAATCCTGATCAAAAGCATCTGTAGAGCGGAATCAGGTTTGATTCGCTTGTCGGGCATTATTTGGCTTCGATCTCGAAGGCTTCAATATTCTGCTAGGATTAAGAAACCGGCTTCAGAGGTGCTATTATCGATGTGTGCTGACGGGCAAGCACGTTCTATTTCCACGCACGTTTCTTCAACTCTCTGACACAACAGGCCGGCATTAACGGCATGATCCCCGCAGCAATTTAAACAAATCAGCCGTTCATTTCGAGGCTAATCAAAATCTCTTTTGATGCAGGTTATCAGGCTTGTTAACGAGTAAGCGGGTTGGGGTCTAAGGAATGCAGATACGGCGCTTATTGGTCCAGAGATTGCAAGTGCTTTGCTTTTGTATGAATCTCTCTTTCTCGCCCGCAATAATCTCAAAATACAAAGAGATTATGTGAATCAAACAGAAAAGCAGCGATCAGACATAGAGAGAGAGAGAGAGAGACAGGGCCACTTGCTCGTGGATAACGATAATTTAGGGCCGAGTCGGTTGGAGTTGAAAAACACTTGAAAGGAAGGAAGTTTGAAGAGTAAGAACCAAGATCAACTTTGTTATTGAGGAAGACGAAAACTGCTTGAGAGGCAGAATCAAGGCGTTATGTACACAAAGTACAGACAAAAAGCGGATTGTTGAACGTTAAGATTGAAAATTGCGCAATAACTCATGCAACGACTGGGGCGCCTGTAAATTCAATGAATACGAAGGCAGAGAAGGCAGAGCGCGTGAAGGAGCAGAGCTCTCTTCAGCCTTCTTCTCTCCGAACGCTTCCAACTGGTCTTTGCCGCTCGGCTCGCCCGGCATGCCCTTGTTCAGCTTACGTTTGTAGTCTTCTATGCTGAGTTTGACTGTTCCGGTCTCGGCCGGCGACAAATGCTGGCCGTTTCTGCCTTTAATGCTTGATGCCGCCGATGGCTGAGACACGCTCGTGGTCTGCCTGCCGAATTGAGACTCTGACGTCGAAGACGGTGAATAAGCGTTTTCAATTTCGTTCGAATGATTGCTGGCTCGAGCAAGGCGGGGATCAGCCACCCGGGCCTTAGAGGCCGCCTTGTTGCGTGCGCCGAAATCGTGATCACCGTTCGTGCTCAACTGCTCCCTGCTGGACGGCGAGGTCGGCGTGGTGCTCAGCAGACTTTTTGCTTGATTCTGATCTGAGTGACGTTGCTTCTGAAGCTCCAAGTGAAAGTTGGTCACATTCAGGCAGTTTGATTTGTTCAAGTAGTAGGCGAGGCGAGGGTCCGACTCGGAGTCATAATAGTCGCCGCTTACCGAGTCAATTGGCGGGTTCAACCACAACGGCGACGGCTCCACGTCAATCTTGATCAGCCGGTAGGGTATTTCGTGATCCGCGAAGCCTTCGATCACCAGGTTCGACTCATTTTCATAGTCGTCTACGTCTGTATGATACGAGTCATAGAAGCGATCATCGTGTCCGTTGGTCTCGTAATTGTGCGAATGAGCGAGCGCAGGCGGCGGCGGCTGAGAATCGATCTGACTTGTAGATGCGGTCGACAGAGTTGAAAGGATGGCGACTAGGGCGTCCGTGCCTAGGGCACTGCCCGATTGGTCGTTGTTGAGCAGTTTGACGAGCACTTCGGTTAGCGTGTGTTTGGGAATCTGCGAAAAGATGCCGCCGTCGTCGTCTGCTACAGCTTTCATGATTTTTATGACAAGCTCCTTTTTGAGCGCCTCGTACGCGTGATCGATTTCAACTGGCTTGATTGCCGGTGGCAATTGACGCTCGTCAACGTCACCTGCACCGATCAGGCGTTCGTCGACGTCTTTGAATTGAGCTGGCGGCTTGGAAAACAGCGGCGGCGGTGGATTGCTCGTCTCCATCAGGGGCTGCGGCTGCGCAGTTCCAACTGCGGCTGTTGACGGGCTAGGCAAACGCCTTGGCTGATCTTGTTGACCTTGGACGGGCTTGACGCTGATGTTCATCAGCGACGGAATTATGTCGCCGCCACTGGCACCAGCTGCCTGCTGAGCGGCTGCAGCTGGCACTGCCTTCTCCACTAAATTCACTTCGTTCGCAGACGTGTCTCGCACGTATTTCTCGAACGCCTCGCGTAGTTGCGGGTTCGTGATCGGCTGGTGAGAGAAGCGGCAATTGTCTCCGTGGGTGCACTGGTTCATGCGCTGGCCAGTTTGATAATTGACTCGGTGGAAGAACTTGCAGGGGAATTCTGAATGCATGAACAGGCACTTGTCGTTTTTGACACAGTAGCCGTTCGAATAGAATTTGCAGACCTCCAACTTCTTGTTTATGGGCGCGTTGTGGCTGAATTGACATGCGGCGCCTTTGGAACAGCGGCCTTCCATGAAGAAATGGCACAGCGTCTGCTCTCGTTTCTCTTGCATCCTCTGCTGCTTTTCTTGCTCTCGCTTCTGGCGCTCTTTGCTTATCTCGATGTACTTGCGCTTTTTCTCCAGCTTCTTTTCTATGGACGCCACCGAGACAGTGGCCGCCTGTTGAGTGGTAGACGGGCCGCCCGACGCTGACGGGCCAGCCTCAAATGCGCGCTGTCCTGGCTTGTTGTTCTCCTTCTCTGTGATCACCGGGTCCATGAATATGGCGCCTGTACCTGATGCCATCGTGCCAGGAGCATTCACTCCATCGAATAGATCCAACAACGAGGGCGGCTTGGCAGCCGGCACGGGCTCGCCAGCAGAGCGGCCCATGAACCGCGTCTCGTCACCGCTCAACTTGCGTCGTTTGCCTGACTTTGATTCTTTTTGCTTGCGCCTGTTAGCTTCTGTTTCACCTTTATGCGAACATATTGAAGACGACGGTGGTGGCGGCGGCGGCAGCAGCGAGCCGACTGATGGCACTTGAACGTCGGCCGACCCGCTCGGTGGCCACAGCTCGTCTTCACCATCTTCTATTTCGCCTTCTTCGAGCATTGACCTCGACTGCTTGGCAGTGGTCAATTTAGAGAGAGATATTCAACTGTTTATGTGTGGACACTGATGTGCTTAAAAGCACTTGGAAATATCTGAAATTGAACGCAACTAAGAGTCAAAAGGGCTAAGCCAGAGCGGACGGAGTGAATGCGTGGTGGTGGCGGTGGTCGATGGACTGGGGAGTTTGTTTCACACAGAGCACACGAGATTGGCTCGAAACGGGCACCAGATTAAGCGCGATTGAGGCGCACTGAGGAGTTGGGACCAGGAGCCAGAAACTTACTTGCGGGAACAGTTAAAGGCCCACTCGCTAGACCAAAGTGACTTGTTGGGGGAAAATTCAGAGGGAGTGGCGCCCGCTTCGCTCGATTGTGGTCAAAACTCGTTTGAAGATGGATATTCAGATTTTGTTTTGTTTTATAATGAAATAGAATGCTGCAGTGTTCTTTCACGACGAAAGGAGAAATGAAAAGTGAGCGTAGTTCATTGAGAGAGAGATAGATTGGCGTAGTCGGTTCTCAAGAGTCAAGAGACGGAAGACTGCCGCTCTTGGTTTCATACTAAAAATGGCGGAGGCAAGTGCATCGCAGTGAGCTTTGCTTCCAAAATTTTTCGCCTTAATTTCGCTTCGTTTGCTCGCTCGTCGTCATTCTCGTCTGGACTAGAACAAATGCTAAACAAGCATCATCCACATTTAATCGCGGACTGCCATTCTGTGCAAGTAGTCGGAATCATGCGCGATGAGGCTTTCGACGGCCCCTCCCACTCTCGCATAATCGCTTTGCAGCGTTCCCTCACCTTTGTCTTTGCAACGCGAGCGCCTTCTGCCGAACGTCTCTCGCTCATTTGACTCAAGTTGAGCAATAATTATCAGTTCATTCATTGACCAGAGCTCATTGATTGTTTCTTTTCTAGACAACGAGAGACACGAGATGAGCAGACTAACGAACGGACGAACATGAACGAACCAAACTGAAGAGAACAGGAACGCGGGCGGAAATACAAGCCGTCAAAGATAGGAAAGTATTGGACCGAAATTGTCGATTGAAGGATGTTCTAGCTAGCATCTGTTCCAGCCCTAGAAAGATCCGCTCGGTTAGTTGACGAGCTCAATTTGAACAATTGAATGAGTTCAAATGAGAAGGGCAGAGAGAGTCAACGAACGTGGCCCAATCTCGTGGCTGGCGACCACCGCCTGACAGGATAGACTCAGACAAGCATGAGAATTCTCTTCGTGGCTGACTGACGCGCTCGCGGCAATAAATCAATCCAACAAATCCGACCGTTCTCGCTCATTTAATTCAAACAGACAGACAGACTGAGGCAGAAAGGCGAAAAGGGGTTGTGAACGTCGATAGCTCAATTCTTCCACCAGTCTATGTCGCATCCAGTCGCTTTTGATGATTCCGGTGTTGGCAGGTATTGAATTATTTTGTTTTTTTTTTCAATTTCATTTTGAAAGCTTCGAGCATCGAACATGGAGAGACAGAGAGAGAGACAGAGAGAGAGGAGGAAGAGAAAAAGAGTAAAAATAGCGCGCAACCAGCTGCTGTTGATACCATGATGCTTATGAGCCGTTTGTAATTAACTAACAGGCGCGGATCGCCTCCATTTGTCAGTTGGTTTTTTTCATTTCGGATCCGGTCGCTTGAATTAATCAAAGCAAGAGCCAGTGACACACACACACACAAAAGAGGGAAACAAACGGACGGAGGGAAAGAGAGAATGGATGATTGTGTCAGATCAGGACCGATCTGGCCCGGCGAGCGAACGACAGACCTTACGACACCAGTGTCGTGATTCTGAATTTCGCTTTTCTCTTTCTCTTCGTCTATCACGGTCCAAACAGCTCGACTTGTGACTCGTCTGCTCGCATTGATTAGGCTCATCTGTATTCATCGGTTCGCTCTGATTTCTCACTAATTAATTTGGCACCCGAAACCAATGTTTCTGTCCTCAGATCCACATCGAGCGAGTAAGCGGGTGCGAGAGGCAGAAACGAAAGAGCGATTGATCAGAGAGCGAGATAGGGATAGCAGCGACGAATTGCGGCAGATAAGGCCAGATCAGCTTTCTTGCCGGCAACGTCTCCGCTTCATTAGTCATTATTTGCTCAATGCAAACTCATTGTTTGGGTTTCGTATTGACACTTGAAACTTTGATTCGTTGCCTTGTTTGTCTCGAGTGGCTGACAACGATTCGCAAATGTGTGTGGGCCGATAGTCAGAGTCAGAGAGAGTCAAAGTGGGCTTGGGCTCGGGTGTGTGCGTGCGTGCGTTAACGGGAGCGTTTGATTGAGAACTAGAAGCAGAAAGGAGAATGATGAGGAGGAGGAGGAGGAGCAGCAGCAGCAGCAGGATGACGAAGATGACGAGAAGAAGGAGAAGGAGATCGAGGGAAAGGCCGAGTCTTGCTATTTGAAATGCAAACTATAATAGCAAGTTGTCATGTGACTCGAGTAAATCGAGATTGCTCTAATGGTAAATAAATTGCACTCGCGGGGGCCCACTCCTTATTCGACAAGCAAGTGAGAAAGAGCATGCGCGCAAGTCAATGTGCCACGCACTTGTGAACGCGTTTTTTGAAATTCATTCATTCGATAAAAATCACGGCTATGATTACTACCCTCTACTATTACTAGAACGACAACTAGAGAACGAGCCATGGCTAGAATTTGCTGCCTTGCATCTTGTGCGCCATCCATGCTGCGTTGCATAACCATTATTGGCGAGAAAAGAACGAACTTACGAGTGAAGCAGAGTGAAAGTAACGACAGGCAATGAATGCGAGACAAGAATAGATTTAGAGTAAACTTAATAAAAGAAAGAGGGAGAAAAAATAGAATCAGAACGAGGAGCAGAGTAAGCGAGCTGCCAAGCTGGAGACCCATCCAAATGGAAAGAGACAGAAAGAGAAGGGGAGAGAGCGAGAGAAGGGGAGTGAGAGTGGCAAGTATCCTGAGACGCAATTAAGCGTCATTAAGTTTTCCAGTCAAACTCGAGGTTCGATCGAGTCGTGTCAAACTGTGAGCAATTTCATCGTCACGCTCTTGCACAAGTGATTTTTGCGTCTGATTGCCGTATTCGATATTTCACGTAGAAGCGGAAATTTGTAAAAAAAAAAGAATAAACAAAAAGGAAGAAGGGCGAACCATTAATCAGCGCCACAGTCAGACAAACAGTCAAAACTTGAACTCACCAAGCCATTCTTGATTAAGTTTTGTTTAAAGCTTCAGGCTAGATGTTCATTCTGAATGTCATTTTATTGGTGCTCGTTCTTCAACTTCAGGTGAGTTTGATCTCATCAATCGATCAAAATCGCTTGCTCAAAGGCCAACTCTAGGCGAGCACTCTGGAGCCGGTCAGGGCCGAGTCTGTAAAATGCGTGTCCCGTGGCGACGTGAGCAAAGTGAGCGAGCGCGAGCAAGAGAACTCGCTCAAACGAGAGATGCTCTTGTGCCAGCAGAAATCTCATCTCTTCTCCAACAACAGCAATCAAAGTAACGACCCCATAGTCACTTATTCGGTTTTCGCCTCTTCACCGACTCCCCTTGTCCGTGACAAGGCTTGAGCAGCGGAAATCTCTGTGCAGTCGTCTGGGACACAGTGATGTGCTGGAACGAGGCGTCAGTAAACACAACCTTGTACGCCGCTTGTCCTTCCTACGTCAACAATCTCGTGTTCAGAAGTGAGCTCCTTCTGCTTTCCTTCTCTTCTTTACTTTAATTGCCCACGTGACTGAAAAGACCAAGCGAGCAAGACGTGCTACTTTGAGCCGGCCCTCGGTCATGCGATCTGGTCCAAGACCGACTTTTCTCAATGTCTTCCGTCTTTGTGCTCGCCAAACTGCAGGCTTGAGGTGAACATCATCGAATTTTAAACCCTCTGTGCAGCATTCTCAACATCGATTTCACCCAAATCAAGGACCACATTCGATACGTGATCATTCTAAGAATCATCGGCTACTCGGCTTCGTTCACCACCTTGGCCATATCGATCGCAGCTTTTCTCACCAGAAGGTGCTCGCCAGGTTCATCTCATCTTCTCCTATCTTAGACAGCTAACGCTTGTGAACTGTTCAGAAAACTGAGGTGTCCTCGCAATCTGGTCCACATCAATCTATTCGTGGCATTCAAAGTTCACATGCTCTCGGTGATTGCGTTCAATCACATAATCGAGATGAAGATCGAGGAGAGCGATCCGTCGGCGCTTCTCAACACAGTCGACGACCGGGTGAGTGATTCAGCTCGACTATTTGCCGTTAACGAGCGAGCTCAAACAAACGCCATCAGTTCTTGCTGTGCAAATTCATGGCTTCCATATTCCGCTACACCGGCTCTGTCTACCACGCGGCCATCTTTTCCGAAGCGTTCTACATGGTCCTGCTTCTTCGCTATCCATTCTACGACGAGATGAAAGGCTGGAAGTTTTGCATCGGTCTCACATGGCGTAAGTTTAAGCCATCTTGCCTCTCGCTCCCCACTGCCTCTTATCCGCCAAAGTTCTTCCGCTCGCCTGGGTCCTGCCGTGGATCGTCAGCCGGGCCTATTTGGACAATTATTGGTAAATTTCACCGAGTCTGGTTGGCCTTCTAATGCGTTTACCAGTTGACTGTCAGGTGCTGGCAAACCGAATCGATCTACAATCTCATAATTAAAATCCCGCACACGTTTCTGCTCTGCTTCAACATAATCGGATCAGTGATGATGCTGCGAATTCTCTACTCCAAAATGGACAATCGAAACGTCAACCCGGTGAAGCTGATCAAATACCGGTAAGATGAGTTGCACCGCGAACGCTTCAGCTCTTGGATGCAACTCGCCGCTTTCGCTTAGGCGCATCGCCAAATCCACTTTAATCATCATTCCGATATTTGGCCTGCACTTCATCATATTCGACTGGCTCTCCTACATCAATCTGATGGAGCAGGGCATAAGCGACTGCGTGCAAATCATGTTCGCCTATTTCGAAACCTTTTGCAACGCATTTCAGGTTCGTCTCTGTCTGGCGCTCCATTTGCCAGCCATTTCAGCCCGCCCGCCCGATTCTTCCTCAAATTTCTTCTCCTTTCTTCTCCTTCTTCTTCTTCTACATTTTCAATTCATTTGAAGGGCGTGTTTGTTTCGTTCGCCTGCTGCTTCATCCATCAAGAGGCGCGTAACGAGCTCGTCTGCATTCTAGACGACTTGTTCAACAAGGTGGTCTGTTGTCGTTCGCTTAGAGAGAGATTGGCGTCAAGAAAGCAAGCAGAGAGTCGACAATCGATAAAATCAAACAGAGCCTCGAGCGCTTTTGCCAATCTTACACAGAGACCTGCGGCCGACATCATCGACTCTGAAGGCGACGACTTGTCCACTCGGTATCGAGCAAGCCGCTTCAAAAACTCAATTTGGTCGAAAAAGTCCATCTACGAAGTGTCGGATCGTCTCTTCATTTGCGCATGCCTGTTCGGAGAGAAGAAGAACGATTTTTTTACCGACTCACGCCAGGACAGAGCCCGAGATAGGAAACGGCTGGTCAGCCGCGTGGACATGAACGAGTCGAACCCACTGAACGAGGACGAGCAGAACGACGATGGACAAGTGCCGCTCGACAGCAATGCTAATCAAAGCGTCTAAATGCCTCTCTCCTCCCTATCGTCCCTATTCGTCCCTATTCTCGTCTGCTTGGCCTGAGCAATTCAGAAATGCCGGCTTTTATTCGTTTCACTTGTTTACCTCCCTCCCTTGAGATCTTGTTTTCTTTTCTACCATTTGCCTGTTTTGAGTGTTGAATAAACTTTGTAATCAAAAGCCGGTTTTTTTTCGACAAACTCCATCAGCCGGTTGAATAAAAGTGACCGGGCCAGGCCGGTGAGAGAGGATCTGCTTGTAAGTGATGACGGCACCCGATTGAACTCGAACAGCGATTGACCCGACCTGGAGAACGTGGCCGAACATGAGTTTGACTAGATGACGATTATGCAAAGTGTATGCCTGCAGAAATGAATCCCATAATAATTCGACCGGCTCGATTTCCAGTTGAACGATTTTCTAATTTGTTTGCCGCCTATTAGACTTTGTGAAGAGCGACTCAGAGAGCAGGTACATTCGTTGCCACGCCAGGTAGACGCTAGTTGCCTCTAAATGACGCCGGACTCGTCCTTTTCAGCTTGACTTGAACGCTTCTCTCGCGCCTCTTCACATTTTCGCTTTTCTTTTCTCTTGTGCTCTCTGTCTCCTTTTCATCGGCCAAACCGATTATTCTTTACAGCTCGGAGTGAACCCATGCTTTAGCGCCTCTCTCTTGACACACGCAATAAAGCAACGTTTCGTCTCTTTTTTTTTTTCTTCTTTTTTTTTGAATTCTTATTTCGCTCTTGTCACTGCTTTCTCTTATTTCAATTTAAAACTGTGCCTTGTGGTTGTCAGTGATCGTAATTTAGGCACTAGATCAAACCGAAACCAACGGCGGTAACGGCGTAGCATGCTTTTGCTCACGAGCCAAATCCAATAAGCACATTAGCTAACTATTTGCCACCGCCCTCTCCCTCTCGCCAAACACGCCGCTGCTCTCTCTCTCCCTCTTTATCCTGAAGCTGCACAAGCGCCTAATCATGCTGTACCGAGCGATCCAAAACAACAATCTTCAGGTTGGTGCTGCATTTCTCTTTAATTACTCGTTTCTCTCTTTTCTACTTCTCTCTACTTCGTCTCTCTCTTTTTCTCTTTCTTCTCTTTCTTTCTCCTCGGCGCCCAAACTCTCTTGGAGAGTAATCTCTCAGAATTTCAATTCAAAACTCATCCTAGCAATATAAATACTCAACTTGAGATCTAATTTGAATTCTTTTCAACAGGCCCTTTTCTGCCTGCTTGCTTTCCTAGTGCCGAGCGCATCATCCTCGCCCCAAATTGGCTATGAGAGAAACACGATGAAAATTCTACACCCATCTGAAGCTGACGATGGCCTAAATCGCATCAGCCAACAAGAGCAAGAGAGACGCGTCAATGAGGAGGAGACCAAGTGTTTTGACCAGCTGCGAGCATATGTACCAAGTAAGGGCGAGTTACTCGCCTTGCTCTATTCTCTTCGATTTACTCGTTCTGCAAGAGCCGAACGAATGTCCGATGACATGGGACACAGTGATTTGTTGGCCGCCGACTCATGCTGGAAAGGTTGTTAAGCTGCCATGTCCGGATTACATTGATTTATTCAATTTGAAAAGTTGGTCACCTCGTTTTGTGATTGAGCGCGCCCTTTGTCTAAACTGCTACGACCTTCGCAGGCTATGCATACAAAAAATGCATTGGCAACGGTAGTACCGAGTCGAACTGGTCAAGGACATATTATGAAGATTGCCAGGCAAGCAATCAGAAGGATCCTTCGCTACAGGTTTGTTCTCATGCGACCAGCATCGATCGATCCGACTCAATCCTACTTGAGCCATGAATGTGAAACAATCAAGTGGCATGTCCAGACGCTGATGAAAATTGAAATTTTCGGTTACGTTATTTCGCTCTTTTTCCTCTCTTCGGCCATTCTGGTCTTTAGAAGAAGGTTCGTCGACTTGTTTTCATTCTCTTCATCCATTCATTCTGGACTTGGGCGGTCGATCAGATTCGTTCTAAAATTGTAAAATTAAAAGAAAATTCCGATGTCCGCGAAACGATGTTCACGTCAATCTATTCACCGCGTTCATCATCCGGACTCTGACAGTCTTGCTGGTCGCCATTCTCAGAAGCCAGTCGCATCTGTTCGGGCTGAATAATATGTCTCAGAAGGACGAGGATGCAGCTAAGGGTGCACAAACTGTAAATTGCAATTCTTGTTTTTATTCTGTCTCTTTGAAAAGTATAATGTCAAGCATCCATAGATCTACTATCCTTGCAGACTCATAATTGTCATCTTTCGTTACTTTCTTACCGTCTACCATGTGGCCATATTTTCCGAGGCTCTCTACTTGACCCTTTTGCTTGTATTTCCCTACTACAGTGAACGCAAGGGATCCAAGTTCTGCATCATGCTCGCCTGGCGTATGTTCTGACTCTGACCACTCAGCATTGTGTGGGCCGAAATTAATCGCCATTCAACTCAAAGTGCTGCCGTTCGTCTGGATGATACCTTGGATTGTGAGTCGATTCTTTTTCGCCAACAAATGGTAAGTGCGGCATGCAGACGGTCCGGCAAATCTTGACTTGACCCCAAATCCCACTGAATCGTACAGGTGTTGGCATGAAAAGAGCCTGGTCAACCTGATCATCGACATACCGCACACGCTGCTGTTGATAATGAACGCCTTTTTCGCCATCGTCATCTTCCGCGTTCTATTCTCCAAGATGACCGCCAAAGGCATCAGCATGGAAAAAGTGAAAAAATATCGGTGAGTAGTTGAGCATGCTCTGAGCATAAACATTGACCCGCTTGGATGTGATCAGTTCGCTCTGGTTGTATTTAGACGCTTGGCCAAATCGATTCTTATCATCATTCCCATTCTGGGCTTGCATTTCATACTTTTCGAATGGCTCTCCTACTTAAGGCTGTTTGCGGGCGACGAGTGGGTCAGCGTCGAGATCACGTTCAATTATTTCGAGGCGTTTTGCAACTCACTCCAGGTAGCGTCCTATTCCCGCTATTTCCCTTCTTTATCTCTCTCTCGACTGTTCGATTGAGCTCCGACTAAACCGATTCGACGATTCAAAGGGCCCGATTGTGTCATTTTTCTGCTGCTTCATTCAAAAGGAGGCTCGTGTGGAGCTCTGCGTCATAATTGTAAAGTTCTTTGAGAAGCTAGGCTGCTCGTTTAGATGCTTGCCGTGCGCAAATGCCGAGCAAGAACTCATCTACGGCGCTCGCGAGGAGCGCTCTCGCAGCCAATTTTCGTCCATCTATTCGCGCAAAGAAAGCAGCATATCCAAGTTCAATTTTCAAAGACGGCGACGCACTTCAATGGCTCAAGAGTCGCGCAGCTTCTTCCATCGCCTCTGCTCTTGCATATCATCCACACACAAAAACGATTTCTACCAGACGAGCAGTTCGCGCCGATCGAATGCCTCCGCCCACGACCTTAGGTCGAGAAGAAGTCGCACGAGCTTTTTCTCGCGCGCCTCCATTCTCGAACGTTTGTTTCCGAGCCCAAAGGAAACCGGGCCTTTGACCAGTGCGATCGAGTCCAATATTGACTCGGGCGAAACGCAGCCAATCAGCTCGACGATCACTGCAGACGAGAGTCGGGTGATTGAAGTAAGCGAGTCTGAAGAGTCGCTCTACCCGAATAGAGACCCTTACGCACTCGTGGGACAAGACCAGACTGTCAGCAGCAACGTCTGATCCTCTGTTGTGTTGAATGTTTCGAGTTTTTCTGTTCAATTTCTGTTTTCTCCCTTTATCGCCTTGTTAACAAGATGCTCGTCAAAATCGCCTACTTGGGCCCAGTGTTATCAGCGAAGCATACTTGATCAAACGAATAAAACCATTAGCGCCGGTGTAATCAAGCAACGATCGCTTTAAATTGAAAAAGACATTCGAGCACGTGAGCTGAGCGGCTGTTTTATTGTGAAAAGAGGCAGGAGGAGAAAAGCATTCACAAGAAAAACAAGCAAACGACCTTGTTGAGACAATCAATCATGTCGAGATAGGAAAGCGGGCTAATTAGGCGCCCACTCTCTCTTGAGAGGTGATTAATATCGCGCAGCGATCCTATCGACTGCTGCTCAAAGTCCAATCTCCTCATACCTCGAGTCCGGTGACACGTTTGCTCCTGAGCGGCGCGATCTCGTCGAGAGCTGTTGGGTAAGAATGAGGGGGACTGATTGGAGTCGAGCGCGAGGAGAAGAATGTGCTAAATGGGCGAGAATTAATGCTGCGCGATAAGAAGGCCAGCCAACTGCTACTGCCACTGGACAGGCAAAGGTGTAGATGAACACCGTCTGGCTTTTGTTCATGTCAGTGCTCAATTTAATTGCAAAAGACGATAAAACTCTCCACCTTCTGGCAGTGGTAGAGATGAATTCATTCCTATTCAAAAACTAATTTGAGCACCTGATAGGCCAGTCGAGGAGAGATCTGTGTTGATCGATCGATAAATTCCAGATTTAATGAGCAGCTTCTTCTCCTTCTTCTTACGAGGTCTAAGAACCACGCCCCGCTCAAATGAGCACTCTCGCATCGCGACGCGAGATTAGCCTAATCGAAAAAAGAAGAGGAGCGAAACGAAAAACTTTCGCCTCATTTAACCACTCCAAAGCGTTTTGTTCATTTTAATTGATACGTGCACCGTCAAGCCAGCACACGCTCTCTTGACACAACCAGCAGCAGCCATCCGCCTCTTCATCCCACTGTCCCCACACACACTTTGATGAGGTCATTAATTTCGAATCAATCGAACGAATATTGTCTTTTTGAAAAACGCTGCACCGTCCGCGCTCTCTCTCTCTCTCTCTTTACCTTTTTAGTTTCGGTTGAAGAAACCGCGCTTGGTTGTTTGTACGCACAGACACGGCGACATCGGCGACTGAGACGTGAGAGGCGGCCGAATAAAGCGTCATCGGTCATGATTTATAATTATTTAATTTGATTGTGCGTCCATGTCTAAGCGGATTAGAGAAAGAGCTCGCGCAGCATAGAGAAAGCCAATTCGGCCTGGCTGTTTTGATTTATGCGTTATCGAAATGAAACATCACGAATGCAACACGGCTATTTCTCTTTTCTATTTCGCCGCCGCTCTTTCTCTCTCGGCCGCTTGGACATGCGCTCACGCACACACACACACACAACACACAAATATCCAGTTTAGCCTTGTCAATTAAAGACGCCGGTCGCCGCTCTCGCTTAAAGAATATTAATGGAACATGTCAAAATCACCAATTTGACTGTTGCATCTGCCGTTTTTAGTATTTAATCTGCATTAGCGCGCCGAGATTTAATCAAACCCTACTCTTGTGATTGTGTCTAGTCAACATCATTTATTTAGACGGACGCAAAGACCATGCTTGTCTACCTCTGCTTGTTGTCATCATTGCTCTTGTCTGCTGTCCGTTCACAGTCAATCGAGCTTGCCCAGAAACAGTCCGGTCTCCTCTACAGCTTTAATCGGTCGTGGGCCAACAATGCTTTCGTTAGCTCATCTAAACTCTATTCCAAGCAACTCAGTGAATCGCAACTTGACGCAATGTTCGTCTTGAACAACAACACTCAGCTGTGGCTGGCACAAGGAGTAGATCGGACACAGATCTGCTCGTCGCTTCGTTTTTGCCAGGTCGGGCCCAACCCGGCTGTGTGTCTGCTGCGTCTCAATCTCATTCTCTATCTGAGTGACCAGAGCAGAAGCAGCCTTCTCACTCGGGCATTTCCGTATAGCAGCGTGCAAACCGTCTCTCTGAATCTGACTGTTTGCGATCTGAGCGACGAGACATTGCAATTCGACCGATTTTACTACGAGTTCGACATTGACGCCAACCAACGCAATTTCAATCAACAAGCCCTCGCTCAACTCGGCCGAGTCAGCGCTCAAAGCACTCAAGACGACTTGAACTCGATGGTTCGCTACTTTATTGACTTCAAAGACTCGGAGCGTCGTCTTTATGAGAACGTGTTTTCAATCGACTCTCAAAACGGAACAATCTATTTCAATCAGAGCGCCGCTGGCCTTCGTCGCAGTCAGGTCGAGTTTTACGTCGAAGCGTGGCTAAGATGCTCATCGGACGCCTTCGCATTGTCCAACCGCACTCTGGTCAGGGTCAATTTCAAAGCGAGCTCACAGTCGCCAATTGAAATGAAAATTAACAACCTGACGTCAATGGTTGAGAAAGGCCCAGACTTGACCTGTCACCTGTTGACTACGGCCGATCTCCGATTCAGTCAGTCAATCGCCATTTCACAATTCTCACTCCGACCAGATCGGCCTCCGCAGCAAATACTGGCCAGCTCGGAGCCTGGGTCGAGTCGATTCAAGTTTACTGTTCGCCACTTGGTCGACTCGATTTATGTTGTGTTCATTCACACGAACGAGGAGTCGCCCAACGAGATTCTCTTTCTGGACGAGTTCTACCGAATTCGACTAAGCCTGGTCTACGCGAGCGACGCCGTGCACAGCTTCTTCTTCAATCTTTGCATTTCTCATGCGCCCGAGTCCAAGTCTCAAGATCTGGCGGAGCTTCAGTTCAAGCAGCCACTCGAACAGCTCGAGATGAACGATAAAGTAAAAATGGACATTCTCAATCTGATGCCGAGTAGCTCTTCCTTCCGAGCCATCTTGATCGGAGACCACAGCCAGAACAGCTCAATCTTGTCCCGAGTAAAACTGACAAAGAGAGAAAACAGCATTGAGATCGAAACACCCGACACAGACGTGCAGCTCGCGTCCGAGCGACTTCAGCATGAGCTAATTGCGTTCCTGTTCAACACCAATAGCCAATTGGACGAGCTAGGTCGGGCGCGAAAATTAGCACTTGAGCATCGCGTGTTCCTCAAGAACGCAGCCAAGATTCTTATCAACACGGACCGTGAAATCAGCGTGAACGACTCTAGCTCACGCATCGATCTCGCCTCGGGCTCAAAAATATGTCGCGTCGAAGCCAGCTCGCTGTCTAATGGATCGGCCATTTGCTACTTTCCGAGTATACATCGCTTACGGCTTCCACAGCTGTTTGTTCTCAACAAGCATGTGGTCAAATCGCTCGAGTATCGCATTCAGGACCCATTCGGATGCTTTCGAATATCGCCCTACTCTGGTATCGTCACTTACGCCGGCTCGAGTAAACTATCTTGCTTCGGTCCGTTGTCTCGCTCTTTGAACGTGTCCGTCGACATCTGGAACTCGACCAGCAACGTTAAAATAGCGCGCCACAGTTGGCTCCAGATCGCCACCATTGATCAGCCCCGATTGCTGGACCAGAGCAAACGAACGCCAGTCAAACTGTTCTACAATGCAACCGGCAGGCTAAATCTTCCAGCCAAAAACCTTTTCCGGCTCAACTTCAAAGTGAACGCAGCCAATCAAAGACACGTCAACACCAATGGTTTTGAGCCAATTGTTGAATTTCTATCAAATTTCAATTATTCGCCAGATGCTTTGATCGCCCATGAAAGGCGAACTCTATTCAACATCCAGACCGGTGGCAGCGAACACTTTGAATTTGATTCTAAACGAAGCTCGTTGTTCATAAACGTGAACAAGTTCCTGAACTTGGACCAGAGCAACAAATGCAGCCAGTTGGACGTTACGGCCCACAACTTGGCTTATACGAGTCCGATCGAGCGAAAACAAGTGCTCAAGGACCAATTTTCTCTTCTCGTTTGCTTCGTATTTGAGCAAGCCATGTCGAGTGAAGCTGCTCTGTTCGAGCCCATTCACGATGACATGGCCTACGAACAGATGCTGCTCTCGGCGCGCCGTTTCGAAATGCCACTGCTGATGACCACGGTCACTTTGTCCGCTGTGATTTCTCTTCTTCTCATTCTCACGCTAATCCTGACCTGCAGCAAAGGCAGAAAGAGCGAGCTGCCCAATGGTGACGACAATCAGTCTGTGAGGAGCTCTGAATTGAAGAGCAGCCTCGGCCTCATGTTTGAGAGCAATTCATCAGAAATAAGCTCGAGCAGCTCCACTCTGACTTGCTCCTCGTCGTCGTCGTCCAACTCGAGCTCCGGCACTTGCACTCAGTTGATCATCCGAAACGCAAATTCCACAAATTCGCTCATCAGCCCAGTCGAGATGCACTTTGGCCGAGAGGCTAGAGGCAGTGTGAACCAGCCGGAGCTGTCCTCAATAGGCAACTGCAATTTGGACGAACTTGGCGTCTACTGCGTGGCCACTGGAATGTCTATAACATCGAACTTGTCATCCGTCTCCAACAGCCGATTCAACGAGCTCGACAACCACTTTGACGCGTACATGTCTCCGATCGAGAGCCAAACTCGTCTCAGTTTACTCGAGTTCACCCCGGCGTCTCATTTGCATCCGAGTTCGGCCTTTTCAAGCCTCTACTCAAAGCCAAAGCAAAATGCATTGAACAAATGGCTCGTATCCAATTACGCCATAAACTGTGGCCCGACGTCGCGAACAGTCCCAAACTTTGGTTCTAAAGCGCCCGACTGTCGCCTTGAATGCGTCAATCAGACACGCGTCGAATGCATCATTTAGTGAAATCGATTTCTCTCGGCTCTGTAAATCTTCAAATCGATGTTCGTTTAGTCTTTATTTGTGCTCTCTTCTAATTCTCTCAACCCTCTTGAGTTCTTTTTTTCCCTCTTTTACGCCTCTATTTCCTTGCCAACGTTTTCGACACTTCCTAATAAATTATTTTCTCTGCATCTCTGAATGCCCTTTATCATAACAAAACATAAATAAATTCAATCATGATAAATCAACTCGCTTATAACAGGCGGAAACATTGGCCAACGGAAGCAATCGGGGACAATAAACCGCCGCAGATCTGCTTATTTGAAACTGAAAATTAATTGCTGTTGGCTTAATTTCAAAATGTCGACTGGGGCCTAGAGCCTTGACAGTCTTTGATGAAATTCGTTCGATCGGAAAATGTCTAGTCGATAAAAAGGCTCGCTTAATTCCGCACTCTGCCAAATTCTTTCCATGCCTCAATCACATTAATCATGCGAACATCAATTTCATTGATTCTGACGATGCAAACAGAAATTATTTTTTCACTCTTGCTTCTCAATTCTGCTATTTGACGATCACCTCGGGGTACCATCGGAGATTGCATGAATGCATGTCTGTCTGTCTGTCTGTCTGTCTGACTGCTTGCTGGGCGAATTTCTTAAATACGGAGCCCTTTATGGCCTTGAATGTTCACTGCAAAATTGAACAGTAGCTCTATAAGCTCTCGGCTGCTGCGGCTCTTTGACAATGAATAAATTATGAGAAGCGGGATATTAATTGAAGGCTGATTATGTAACACAGGCCCAGTGCGTGAGAGTCAGACTGAAAGAGAGAGAGAGAGAGGAACAGAGCGCATGACGGTCCTGGAGTGAGTGTGTTGACTCACTTGCATTGGGCAATCGTGTGTCACGAATAATTATGACGCGTTTGTCCGATCGATATGCTGGCATTTAATGAGCCTTGCGAGATGAAGCAATCTAGACTGGCGTGGACTGTTGAGGCCGTTGACTCAACACACTGACTTAAGGCGCCGCTACTAGTCGAGTCATCTAAGGCCACGTCAGATTCAGTTGAACACGTCAGACCTCGATCATGTCATCGCTCTCTCTCTCTCGTTAAGACACTTTGCTTCGTTCATTGCCTATGCTTCTTGCGGCCGGCAATCGCGCATTGAATGCGTTCACATGATCACTGCAGTACATGTGTGTACGAGTGGAGCGGTGACGATGCGGCCTTTTAAATAAATTTGACATTTATTGTCTAGACTTCAACTGGTTCATTCCAGCAGCCGATCAGATTGCGAACTAAAGAAATGACAAAACAACTCAAGTCTGTCAAGTGTCCATCGGAGCAGCTTTCGCTCACCAACTGCGCCATTGTTCATCCGAGCGAGTTCGAGCAGACCATCAGGTAGACCATTTCTTCGCCTCGTTCAGACCCGGTCAATCTGTTTCCTCACGCTTCTCTCGCCAATTCAGGCACGTCGAGGTCTATGGCGAGAGCCGCAACTACATATTCTCGATTAGACGCGATCAATCGGTCTCCCCGGGCGAGATTGGCTTCGGTGCTGTTCAGGTTTGTCCATAATCTCAATCTGTCCTTCTCTGTCTTGATCCAAGTCAATAATCGCAGAGAAAATGGGCGATGCTACCGATCGAGTACAAGTTGACTGTTGCGCCGTACAACTTCGATCTTCGCACTCACTCAATCAGTCTGCTGACGGTCGAAGTGGACTTTATATCAAAGAAGAGCACTACCTTGGATCCGTATGACACCGACCGACTATCCACCGATTTTACTCAGCAGTTTGCAAATCAAGCATTCTCTATCGGACAGCAAGTGAGCAAAATGTGCGCCTTTGCTTTAAACAGTTCGACTCTTCATATGGCCTGTTTAAGCTCGCGTTTCAACCAGCGGACAAGAGCAAGAAGCTGCTCATGGTCACGATTAAATCAATCGAAGGTGATTTGATCTTAAATTGCAGATCAGCGCCGACTCGATGTCTAACTTGAATCTGAATAGGAATTGATTTGAAAGCGCCACTGGAGGGCAAGAAACCAAAGCCGTTTAAACTCGACCGTGGACAGCTTTTGCCAAATTCTTCGCTAATCTTTGAAAAGGCTGAAGCCTCGTCAATCAATTTGACTGGAAAGGCAAAAGGGTTTGTTCATGATTGCTTGCCCAAGCAGACACAAGTTCTAATATGTGTGTCAGAAAAATGACCTTTCAGCCGGTGATTAATCCCGACTGGGATTTTACCCAAATGGGCATCGGCGGTCTGGACAAGGAGTTTAACATCATTTTTCGACGAGCGTTCGCATCCAGAGTCTATCCGCCCGAGATAATCCAGCAGCTGGGCATCAAGCACGTGAGAGGCTTACTCTTGTTCGGTCCACCGGGTACAGGAAAAACTCTGATGGCACGGTAACTCAAGCAAGCGCGCTTTTCTCACAGTTCTCTTTGTTTATGCTGATTTTCTCAAGTCAAATCGGAAAAATGCTGAACGCTCGTGAGCCAAAGATCGTGAACGGGCCGCAGATTCTGGACAAATACGTCGGCGAGTCAGAGGCAAACATTCGCAAGCTGTTTGCCGAGGCCGAAGAAGAAGAGAAGCGGGTAAGTGGTCGGGTTCGAGCTATTTCTCAATTTGGTCCTTAAATCTGACCGATTTTGAAGCTCGGCCCTAACAGTGGCTTGCACATCATCATTTTTGACGAGATAGACGCCATCTGCAAACAACGAGGCTCCCAAGTAAGTCGAGCCATTCTCGCATTTTCACCCTCCATAATCGTTTCATTCAAAGGCGAGCGGAAGCGGCGTCCATGACACGGTTGTCAATCAGCTGCTGTCCAAAATCGACGGTGTTGAACAACTCAACAACATTTTGGTCATCGGTATGACCAACCGACGCGACATGATTGACGAAGCGCTTCTGCGACCCGGTCGTCTCGAAGTGCAGCTGGAAATAAGTAAAGCCAATTTGGGCCTTATGAGAACACTCAAAGCCGAAAGACAATCTAACCGATGAAAACTTGAAAAAAAGGTCTGCCGGACGAAGAGGGTCGATTGAACATATTGCAAATCCATACGACCAAAATGCGTCAATATGATAAGATGTCACCCGATGTCGACCTTAAGGAGCTGGCCGCATTGACAAAGAACTTTAGCGGTGCTGAGATCGAAGGTCTTGTTCGAGCAGCGCAGTCGAGTGCCATGAATCGCCCGATCAAGGCCTCGTCCAAAGTCGAGCTGGACCCAGACGCTCTGGACAAGTTCAAAGTCACTCGAGCTGATTTCATGCACGCGCTGGAAAACGACTTGAAGCCAGCGTTTGGTGTGAGCGCCGAAGACTTTGAGCTATTCATCAGAAATGGAGTTCTTCTGTGGGGCCAGCAGATCAAAGAGGTTCTGGAGGAGGCGCAACTTCGTATCAATCAGACTCTAAACAGCGAAATGACTCCACTGGTCACCATTCTGCTGGAGGGCAAGCCCAATTCGGGCAAGACCGCACTGGCCGCCAAGATAGCAATGAACAGCGGCTTTCCGTTCCTCAAAATCTGTTCGCCACAGAACATGATCGGCTATTCAGAGCTGGCCAAGGCCGAGGCGGTGAAGAAAGTGTTCACCGACGCCTACAAGTCAGAGCTGAGCTGCGTAGTGGTCGACGATATTGAGTCGCTTCTTGACTACGCTCCGATCGGACCGCGCTTCTCTAATTTTGTTCTACAAGCGCTCAAGCTATTGTTCAAGAATCTACCTCCACGTGGCCGCAAGCTGCTGCTGATCGCAACCACTAGCGAGCAAGAACTGCTTAAAGAACTCGGTCTCTATCATTCTTTCAGCAAAGTTATTCACGTGCCCAATTTGTCCCGCGGCAACGAGATCGTCAACGTGCTCGAACAGCTCGACTGCTTCACTCAATCAGACATGGATTTCCTGCGACGCGAGCTGAGTGGCAAGATGCTTAGCATTGGTGTCAAGAGTCTTCTTGACGTGATTGAGTTCGCCAAGCAGGCAACCGACGCCTATCGGGTGGCCAAGTTCATAAGCGCTCTGGAAGAAATGGGCGGAATGAATTAGAAGCGTTAGCAAAGGCTCGATTTCCTTCGTCGACTTTGCACCAATTCTCTCCAAATCCCAGTCGAATCCTAACTCTCTTTGTCGTTCGTTTTCTTTTTCCTTCATATTTCATTTCCTCTTTATTCCTTCATTTTCTGGCACTTGCTGGCCTCTTTGATGCGTTCTCTTTCTTACTCTCACGACGTTCTAATCATTACACTGCGCAATTGGTCTGTTCTACTGCTGAATGCCACTTTGCTCTTTCACGTTCCAGACTCCCTTAATCCACTTTTCTTTTATGCTTTTTACACTTCCTATAAAATCAAACGCACTTTTGACGAGACAAGTAGAAAATTGGAGTGAGCAGTTGGTCTCGCTCTTGTTTCTCCTCTTCTTTTATTCTGTTCCCTCTCATCGTCGACCAACCAATTCAGACAAATAAAATTATTAAACAAACCATGAGAAAAAAAAGAGGAAACAACTGACTATAATTCACTCTGGGCGATAGCAATCAGTCTAAATAGCAGCCAGCCAGCTAGCGAGCGAGGGAGAGAGAGAGAGGAAGAGAGAGACGACACAGTCATTGTGGCAAACTGGAAGCCGAGAGAACGGAAACAATATAAGTTTTGTTGTTGGCTCGATCGCTATCAGCAGAATGGCTGCATCTGATGCGTGCCGAGACAGCGCGCATAATTGCCGCCTTTTCGACCGACTCGCGCCTAATTCGCTGCTGCCTCGCAGTCTATCTGGCGGTGGCCAGTGCGCTCTTTTATTCATTCTTGTCTGGGCCTCCTTTCTTTGCCTTTCTTCTCCAATGACTGCTCGACCTGCCACAGTCAATCAGCCCAAAGCCTTTTCACTGGCAACCTTTTTCTTTCTGTTGAACTTTTATTATGGCGGCATACTTTTAATCTGGCGAGATTGAACTAGGATCGAGCCAATGTGTCAGTCAAACGAGCTGAGGCGCAAAACTGGACGGCCAATGGAGCACTGATAGGCCGACTAGGTAGCCAACCGACATCGAACGCCGCTGACCCATTGAGCGTAGAAGCCTGCTCGTGTTGATTGGAGAATTAGAGCTAATTCAAACAGCTCACGAGCCTTGAACTCGCGCCAACCTTTTTGGCTTGCATGTACGCATCGTGTCTATGTCTATGTGTGTGTTTGAGATAGAGAGTGCGCACAGGGCAAACAAACGAAGCAAAAAGCCAACGAGCGAGCTTGTCATTCGGCCTTGGCCAAAGCGCACTGAATCACATTCATATCTTTGCCGAGCGTCATAAAGTTTCAAAAGCATTTACGAGTCATGAGACGCACACATACGCGGCTATAATGAAGATCTAGTGTGTGCGCATTAAAAAAGACAAGAAGACTGTGATGAGGGTCCGAGTTGCCGCTATCGGCAGTAAACTCATTAAGGCGCATTTGCATTTGAGCGCGTGTTTCATATTAATTCGCTCTTGCTCATAATGCTCGCGTGCGCCATGTTCAGTCGGCAGCTCGATTCATGCATGCAAAAAGGTCAGAGGACGTAAACAAAGCCGCGGTGGCTGTGTGGCGAGCGCTCATAATGGCTTGGCGGCCAGCCTACTGCCCGGATGGATTATAAATAAGACCATTTATTATGGTGGCCTACCCGTCCAGCCTCGTGTGCGTGTGTGCGGCTTGAGATGTTTGTTTCAGTTGAGCGCGATCGATCGATATTATCGGACATAGACTGTGTCTGTGCATTTGCCGTTCACTCATTGAGTGACGCTGGCACCGCGGTCCGCTGCCTCGCCCACTCCTCCTCTTTTTCTCTCTCTCTCTTTACTTCATCAACTTGCCCGGACCCGCCGCGATCATAATGCATAAGCCCAGCTCGTTCTTAAGCGGCTCATTATTAATGTAGCGCAATGGCGATCGGCCGCCCGCTCGCTTCAGCGTCGATATCATCATCGCACGCTCGCGTTAACGCTTATCTATTAGCTGCCCGCTTTTGTGTTAGTAATAATTCGCGCAGAGTTCACTCTTCAGTTCACTTTCACAAACTCAACTAGCCGAGCGCATTCGTACCCGAGCGCGAACATTACTTTGATGCGATACTTTGCGGCGCCGCTCCGACACATTCTCGATTTCCTCAAGCCTGTCCTCCTAGTCCTCCTAATCAGCTAATTGGCCGCTTTGATTCTAGATAACGACCACGACGACGTTTGAGAGGATAAGATGGCCGACGTACAGGTGCCACTATCTCCGCACAAAGCAAAAGGCAACGGCGAAGTGCATCTGGTAGACGAGGTCGAGCTCACCGACGACGGTGGACAGAGCACTGCTCGTTTATTCGAACGCACCCGCATTCAAGTATTGGCCGACGAGCGCGAGCTCGTGCAGAAAAAGACCTTCACCAAATGGATAAACTCGCACCTTGTCGGCGTGCCAGGACAGCAGAGCCGCGTGGGCGATCTCTATATTGACTTGCGCGATGGCCGCCTTCTCATTCGGCTGCTTGAGGTGTTGTCCGGCGAGCGATTGCCGCGGCCCACCCGAGGCAAGATGAGAATCCACTGCCTGGAGAACGTGGACAAGGCGCTGCAGTTCTTGCAGGAGCAGTATGTTCACTTGGAGAATATTGGCGCGCACGACATCGTTGACGGCAACCCGTCGCTGACTCTGGGCCTCATCTGGACCATTATCCTGCGCTTCCAGATTCAGAATGTCATCTACGACGACTATGACATGATGCGAGTGTACAGCGAGAGGCCGCGCGCAGTCGACGGCACCGACTCGCGACCTTCGTTCACTGCCGAGAGCCGCGAGACCCGATCGGCCAAGGACGCTCTTCTCCTCTGGTGTCAGATAAAGACCGCCGATTACTCGAACGTCAATGTTCGCAATTTCACCACATCGTGGAGGGACGGCCTCGCGCTCAACGCCCTCATTCACAAGCACCGACCCGATCTGGTCAACTACTCGCAGCTGAGCAAGTCAACGCCAGAGCAGAACCTGAACAACGCTTTCACGGTCGCCGAACGCAAGCTCGGCATTGCTCGCCTCCTCGAGCCCGAGGATGTCAACGTTGACATTCCGGACGAGAAGATCATCATGACCTATGTGGTCACGCTCTACCACTACTTTTCCAAAATGAAAGACGACCAGGTACAAGGCAAGCGTATCCAGAAGGTGCTGGCCAGCTCGATGGGCATCGACGCTGACATCCAGACCTACGAGACTCTCACCTCTGATCTGCTCGAGTGGATAAGGAACAAATGCGAGCAGCTGGCCGAGCGCAACTTTGCCAATTCACTCAACGGCGTCAAGCAGCAGCTTGTCGAATTCAACGAGTACAGGAAAAACGAGAAGGCGAGCAAGTTCAATGAGAAGGGCAACCTCGAAGTGCTCTTGTTTGCCATTCAGTCCAAAATCCGCGCGCAGAATCAAAGACCTTATTTGCCCCGCGAGGGTCGGCTCATCTCTGACATCAATCGTGCATGGACCGAGCTGGAGCGGGCCGAGCACGAGCGAGAGCTGGCGCTCAGAGAGGAGCTTGTCAGACAAGAGAACCTCGAGCAGTTGGCCGAAAAGTTCCGCAAGAAGGCGACCATGCGCGAGAAGTGGCTCAACGACTCGCAGAAACTAGTCATCAGCGACCAGTTCGGCGTTGATATTCAATCGGTCGAGGCTGCTTTCAAAAAGCAGGAGGCCATTCAAACTGATATTGGCGCGTTCGAGGAGCGCGTTCGAAACGTGATCGACATCGCCAAAGTGCTCGAGAAAGAGAACTACCACGGCATCGAGGACATAAACTCGCGCAAGCGAAACGTCTTCATGCTCTGGAACTACTTGCTCGACTTGGTCAAGACCCGACGCGCACGCCTTGAGACCTGCTACTCCCAGCAGCGTCTATTCCAAGAGGCGCAGCAGACCCACGACTATCTGGTGGACTTGGCGCGCACGCTCGCCGTCGACAACTATGGCAAGCACTTGCTCGGAGTGCAAGATCTTGTGCAAAGACAGCGCCTCGTCGACGCCGATCTTCAACTCATGAAGGACAAAGTAGAACGGCTCGTCAAAGAGCTTGGCGACGCTGGCCAGCAGAGCGAGCAAGCTGCTGACCCGGAAATGCGCGAGATGATCGACAAAAAGGCGCAAGAGCTCAGCAACGCATACAGCCGCGCGGTTGACCTGAGCGCCGAGCGTCAGGCGCGCCTCGAGCAAGCGCTTCGATTCTGGCAGCTGATGGCAGATTTGGACGAAGAGCAGCTCTGGCTCAATGAAAAGACTCAGCAGCTGTCGTTGCCAGACGAGCAGTCGCGGCTTAAGCCCAACACTGTGCTCGAGGAGATGAACGCCCATCGATCGCAGCAGTACGAGAACGTGCTCGACCAAGCCAGAAAGTACACGGAAACGAACGAGTTGGGCCGCGAGGAGATCGAACAACGCCTCTCGGACCTGAACGCCAAATGGGATCTGCTCGGTGAACTAGTACGAGACAGTGAACGACGCAAGGCCGACTACGAACAGCTGAAAGCCTTTTTGGTCGACGCAGAGGACACCGACTCCTATTTGATTGAGCTCGGCCGAATGCTGACCCAATCTGCGGCCAGCGAGGTCGGCAAGGACGAGGCCACTGTTCAGAACCTGCTGCGCAAGCACGACGAGCTCGAGCAAGATTTCAAGCGCTACGGCCCAATTATCGCCGGCCTGAAGGAGCAGGCGAGCGGTCTGCCCTATGTTCAGCGTCTGGCTTCTGACGAGCCGATTGAGAACCGCGACAAGATCTCGGAGCATGTGGATCAAGTGCAGCAGCGAACCCAGGCACTGGATCGTCGCTACGCCGAGCTAAACGAAATGTTCAATGCGCGACGCGCCCGACTCAACGAGAAGCTGAACCTCATCAGACTGGAGAACATGGTCGACAACGAGCAGGAATGGATCGACGAGAAGGAGCGCTTCTTGGCCACATTGGACCCGACCACTGTTCGCGATGTGGAGGCGCTCGAAGTGATCAAGCACCGCTTTGACGGATTCGAGCGCGAAATGAACTCCAAGGCGCCCAGTGTCGCTGTGGTCAACCAGCAGGCTCGTCAAATATTTCAGGCGGGCGACGAAGGCGTGCAGCAAATCGACGAAGAGGACTCGGATAGCACGATCGCTGCGCTCAAAGATCGCCTCAATCAACTCAACGGCAAATGGTCTAATCTTCGCCGCTTGGTCGACAAGCGCCGAGAGGAGCTCAACTCCACATTCGTTGTTCAAACGTTTCACATCGAAGTGCAAGAGACGATCAGATGGATTCAGGAGAAAGTCAAAGTGGTCGAGTCGACCGAAGAGATCGACAACAAGGAGCTGAGCGACATTATTCGCCTGGAACGTACTCTGAGTCGCCTGGAAAACGACCTGAACGCAATTCAGTCGAAAAAGGAGCAGCTGGAAGAGCAGGCCAGAGCACTCGAGCAGACCAGTCCTCAGGAGGCTGCACTCATCCGAGCTCAGCTAAACGAGATCGAAAAGGTCTGGCTCGAGCTGAAGGGTCTTCTCGCCAAACGAGAGGAGTCGATGGGCGAAGCGGCCGACTTGCAAAAGTTCCTGCGCGATTTGGACTTTTTCTCCGCCTGGCTCCGGCAAACGCAGACCACGGTGGCCAGCAGCGACTCGCCTCAGTCGTTGGCCGACGCCGAGCAGATGCTCAACAACCACGCGTCGATTCGAGAAGAGATCGAGCGCTATGCGCCCGACTATGCTCGAATGAAGGAGTACGGCAGCAGAGTATGCGAGAACGCCGACTCCTCTGATCCGCAGTACATGTTCCTGCGCGAGAGACTGAACGCTCTGGACCAGGGCTGGAACAGTCTAGACCAGGAGTGGCGTCATAGACAGCTGATGCTCACCGAGGACTTGGGCTCGGAGATATTCAAACGCGACGCCAAGCAGTGCGAGCAGCTACTCACCAACCAGGACTATTACCTGAAGCAGCCGTTCGAGCCCAAGTCGCTGGAGGAGGCCGAGCAGACCATGCGCAAGCATCAGGACTTTGCCACTTCGTTCAGAGCCAACCGAGACAAGATCGAAGGCATCGAGCAGTCGGCCAAATCGCTCTGCGAGGACTCGCATCGCGACAGCGCGTCCATCAGAGCCAAGGCGAACGACATTCGCGAACGATTCGAGCAGAACGAGAGAGCAAGCGCTCGTCTGTTTATTCGATTGAAAGACACTGTTCGTTACTATCAGTTCCTTCAGCTGGTCGACGATCTCAAAGAGTGGCTCGAGCTGCGTCAGATTCAAGTGCAAGACGAGTCCTATCGCGATGCCAAGGACATTCACATGAAATACCTGAGACACAAGACCTTTGAGTCGGAGGTGATTTCCAACCGAAATCGTCTGAACCAGCTGTCCGGCAAGGACGTGTTCGAGGAGCAGAACGAACACGGCGAGCCTGAGCCGGTCGACGAAGAGAACGCCGCCAGACGAGAGGCGATGCGCGCCGACATTCAGAACAAAATCAACGACCTGAACAATCAATGGGACAGTCTGCAGGACATGACCAAGGCCAAGGGCGAGAAGCTGTTCGACGCCAATCGTGGAACTCTGGTCGTGGACACAATCGACTCGATCGATATCTGGCTGCGAGAAATGGAGAAGCATTTGCGCTACACGACCAACAAAATGCAAGACCCGAACAACGAGAGCGTCTTGACCACGACCAACTTGTTGATGGACCGTCAGCGCGAGATCGAGAACCAGATCAGACTGCGTCAGTCGCAGATAGACGAGCTAAAGAAGCAGGCCGAGATCCTCAAGGAGACCGAGCCGGAGAAGGTGGCCGACGTGGACACCAAATGCGAAGAGATCGAACAACGCTTCGCCTACTTCCTCGAGCAGAACAAACTCAAGAACGAGGAGCTGCAGCGTCAGAAGCGAGTGTTCCAGTTCTTGCGCGACTGCGATGACGAGCAGCTGTGGACCGAGGAGAAGCTTCGCCAGGCCAACTCAGACGACGTGGGCAACTCGCTTGTGCAAGTGAACATGCTGCAGCGAAAGAACGAGACCCAGTCTCGAGAGGTGGAAAACCACGAGCAACGCATCCAGCAAGTTTGCGCCGAGGGACAGGCCATGATCGACGAAGGCCATCCGCGGGCTCAAGAGTTCCAGGATGCAATCGGCGCACTGCTTAGTCGCTGGGAGCAGCTGAAAAAGGCAATTGCCGAGCGACGCGCTCGACTTGACTACTCGCAGCGTGTGCAGCAGTTTTTGTTTGACTGTGCCGAGGCTGAGGCGTGGATGGGCGAGCAGGAGCTTTACATGATGAGCGACACTGCCTCGCTCGTTCCGCCCAACCAGCAAGGAGGCCACGGTGGCTCGTCGGCCCTCACAGACAAGAAATACAAAGACGAGCAGAACGCCCAAAACCAGCTGAAGAAGCACTTGCAGCTCGAGACCGAAGTCGAGGACAGAGCAGCTCTGATTCGTGAGCTTGGCGACGTGAGTCGACAGCTCACCGCCGACGCGACCACCATTATCAACGAGGATGGAACTGAGAGCCAACGGCTGCCGTCCGGCCACAACGCCGACATAATCCACAAGCGGCAAATGCAGATCGACAAGCTTTATGTGAGCCTGAAGGATCTCGCACTGGAAAGACGGGCCCGACTGGAGGAGACATTGAAGCTGTTTGTGTTGCATCGCGACATCGACGATCTTGAGCAATGGATCGCCGACAAAGTAATAGTGGCTGATTCGAACGACTATGGCCAGGACTTGGAGAACGTGAACGTCAAAATCGAGCGCTTCGGCCGCTTCGTCGAAGAAACGAAACAGATTGGCTACGATCGAATCGGTCGCGTCACACAGATGGCAAATGCGCTGATCGACGCCGGTCATGCCGACGCAGCCATCATCGCCCAATGGAGTGAACAGTTGAACTCGGCCTGGGAAGACCTGCTCGAGCTGATGCGCACTCGAGAGCAGCTACTGCAGGCCTCGTGGCGACTTCACAAGTTCTATGACGATTGCAAGGAGGTTCTCGGACTTATCGAAGAGAAGCGCAACTGCATTCCGGACGACGCTGGCCGTGATGCGCGCAGCGTTGCACAGCTCCAAAGACGACATCAGACTTTTGAGGAGAACGAGCTGATCGCGCTCGGCACCAAGGTCGAGCAGATCAAGCAGGAAGCCGAACAGATCAAGCACCATTACGCAGGCCACCAGGCGGACGAGATCGAAGACCGAAAGAACACGGTCCTGCGTAAATGGCAAGAGCTTCAGTCTAATGTGTCGGAGCGCACAAGACACCTGGGCGACATGAACGACTTTTACAAGTTTATGAACTTGTCACGAGACCTGATAATGTGGATGGAGAGTCAAATGCGTCAGATGCGTAATGACGACAAGCCTCGCGACGTGAGCGGAGTAGAGCTGCTGTTGAACAACCACCAGTCGGTGAAGGCCGAGATCGACGCGCGGGCCGAAAACTTTACCATTTGCCTGAACTTGGGCAAAGACTTGATCGGGCGCCGTCTGAGCCGAGCCAAAGAAGTCAAGGATCGATGTGTTCAGATTTGCATGCAGCGTGATCAGATAAGCGACCAATGGCAAGAGAGGTGGGATCTGTTGCAGTCAATGCTCGAGGTCTACCAGTTCGCGCGAGACGCGGCCGTCGCCGAGCAGTGGCTCATTGCCCAAGAGCCCTATCTGCTCAACGAAGACCTTGGCGAGACTCTTGATCAAGTCGAGCAGCTGATTAAGAAGCACGAAACATTCGAAAAGTCAATATACGCCCAAGAGGAGCGCTTCAATGCGCTCAAGAAGTTGACCACTCTTGAGCTCAAGCAGCAAGGAGAGCAGACGCACCAAGACAAACAGGCGATCAACGATCAACGTCTGGCTCAGTATTCAGAGGAGTACAAGACTCTTGACGAGCGTGCCGCAGAGGAGGCTGCCCGATCGTCGGCATCCGACACCCTCAGCGCTCAAGATTTGCTTAAGCAGCGCACTTCGGACGTGATAAACGTCACAATGGCGATGGCATCTGCTGGAGCGAGCGCTTCAGGAAGCACCTCCAAGCTGAACACTGCGCGTACGAGCGGCGAGAACAAGATTCAAGGAGCCCTGAAGCGCAAGCACGAATGGGAGTCGGCCACAAAGAAGGCAGGCACTCGCTCGTGGTCAGAGATCTACTGTGTCATCAATTCCGTCAACCGACTCGCCATGTACAAAGACTTGAAGCACTTTAACAGCAAAAAAGCGCTCGAATCGCTCAGCTTAGTGGGCGCCACGGTCGAGGTGGCCAGCGACTACAAGAAGAGAAGCCATGTGCTCCGGCTTCGTCTGGGCAACGGCGGCCAGTATTTGTTCCAGGCCAACAGCGAGAGAGAGATGACCAAGTGGATTGAGGCGGTCACGCAAGCGATCGAAGAGGCGAACAAAGGGGAGACGCCCGTCGAGCTGGCCAAGACCAAGTCGCTGCCGCCTCAAGGTCGTGGAAGTGGAGCCGACTCTGCATCGGGCCCTGGCGGAGTGAGTGCCTCCTTGCGAAGAAACTAATTCAGCTGCTCAATCAGCCATATTCAATTCAACACTTCTATATGTCACTTGCTTTTCTCAATTCAGTTTTCTTTTTTTTCCTTTTCTCTTCGTTTGACACACCTGAGTATGTGATGTTGCACGACGACGACGCCGCTCTGACATCACCAAGTAGTTTAGCCAAGTCCTTAATCATCAAATTTGTTCGTCGGGCCGTGCTCGATCAACTGCAGATAATGGGCCCCCCAGTCTTCTTCATTTACGCTTCTAGTTCATCTAATCAAAATTAGTTTGATTCGAATTATTCGCCCAAATCTACTTTACCAATGTCGATTGAACCAGTTTCATCATCAAGCTTTATCACCATTCTTAACCCAACATCGTCAAATAAATCCTACAACAAAACAAACCCAAAGACGAGAGGCAAATATTCTCGACGGCCGTTTAGTGCTTGCACTCGTATTTTATTGGACTCGGTACTTGAAATTAGCCCTGACTAGACCAGCGTGGACTACAACACACCAAAGTAAACGTGTTCGCCTGTCAAGAATCGAAAGGAGAAGCTTCACCTTGTTGATTATTTAAACTGATGCGGCGGCTGCTAATTTATTTTGATAATACACTTGGCGCCAGTTCGACGGATCATGTGATTTATTTTGAGAACGCAACATGGGCCATTTGATTGCCAGTCGCTCTTCTTATCTTCTCCTTTCTTCTCGTCTCTTATTCTGCTTCATTTATTCTCCTTTTTTTCTCTTAGTTTGCTTTACCTTCAACAACAACAGCTTCCTTTTACGCACACTCACACACGTCAGCTCTGCAGCTTACAAATTGATAATTCACACGGTCTATTTCTTGGTCTCTCCACTCAATTTATCATTTGTTTTCGAGTTTTGCTCCTTTGTCTTCATAAATCAAATAAAATCTATTTAAAACACTCGTCCTCTTTGAGCGCTCTTTAATCCTCACGCAGACCAAGACTATTGACCATTAGGCAGGTTTGAATCAAATCCAAAGCAAGCAAGAAAGCATTTATTTATGACTAAAGCGATGGCTTAGGGCCGCAGTTGCGTAACGTCCCAAGCTCGCACGTACTTTTCATCCGCACCGCTCATGAGCCAGCCGTTAGTCAACACCGAAAGAGACACAACTACATTTGTGTGTCCGTTAAGATTAGCGACCAATCTGCCGGTAGGAAAATGCCAGATCTTGATCGTGTTTTCTGCCGCAGCACTTGCAACCATCTGTCTGGGAAGGATTTGCAGGTCGTTAATTCGACCATCGTGGGCCTTGAAACTGTGCGTTTCCCTGCGCTGCTCAACATCCCAGACTCGAATGACTCCGTCTATTCCGCCACTGATCAATGTGGAGTCAGAGTAGACCTCAAGAGCAGTCAGACGAGTGTTGCCTGGCAGAGATGCAACTCTTTCGCTGCTAGTAATATTCCAGACTTCAATCGAACCGAAGGAAGTGGATCCGGCCACAAGGTAGTTCGGAAGTGCCACAAGGACCAGAGTCGATGTGCTGTTGGTCAAAGTGGACAACTGCCGCCCTGACTTGGAATCCCAGACTCTGACGGTGAAGTCATCTGCCGCACTGACAATGTATCCGTTGGGGAAAATAACCAAAGAGGTGATGGTTCTTTCGTGGCCTTTCATCGCTGGACCATATGTTCCCGAAATCCACGATAGTTGTTTGATTTCCTTGTAACTGCTATCAACGTAGACAATATCTCCGTTTGGAAGCTCTTTCACAAAATCGGCTCTCGCGGAAATTGATGCGATCTGCCGGTTATCGATCGCATCGTAGATGTAGATAAAATCGTATCTAACATTGCCATAGAATCTATTGTAAGCGGCAATGGCGGCGTATCCGTTCGACTTTCCAATCAACGAATAAGTTCTCAAACCGACATCGAAGCTTCTCACAGAAGTAAGTTGAACCGGCGGTTTTGTCACAGGCGACACCGTTGTGGTGATGGGCTGCGGGTCATCTCCTCCGCAGTGACAGATTGCTCCTGCGTCTCCATAGCCACATTCCCATTGCTTGTGGCCTTTGGTCAAACAGAAGAATCGGCACATTGACACGTCCAAGTGGTCGTCCTTGTTGCAGAGGATGTTCTCGTGTCCGTCATCGTTCAGGTCCGCTGCTTCAGACACAATCTCCTGAGCGCATAGACCACACACAGGGAAAAAGTTATTAATGCATATTCTGCAATTATCCCAGCCAAAGCATTGATAGTTGGAGCAAGTGACGAGCGCTCTCTCACAGTTCGAGAGCTGGCAAGTGGTATGCGCCAGTTTCGAGCCGATTTCCGCACCCAAGCAGAGCTGGAGCATTGAAGCTATTATCGCTACGGACAAGATCATTTTTCTCTTCTGAAGGAGGCTTTTTCGTTAAAAGCGAATTTGCTCCCCTTTAAAGTCTTTGCAGCCAACAGGTTGGCTAATTCCCATGTAGGTTGAATAATATTATAGAAAGTTTGGGATCAGCTTGATAAATATAAAGCCAACTCATCAATATTAAGACGCTGATAACGGTTACATAAGTTTGAAAAACGACTTTAAGAGGCCAAAGAAAAGCAAGGACAAAACCGTAGATTAAGCCATCTCCTACAGCACCAATAACATTTCGACTGATATCAGGTTGGTTTTATTTATTTATGATTTAAATGAGCAAAGTTTTCACATTAAAAGCTAGAGTTCGCTTATGTCCCAAGATCTTACGTAGTTATCATAGCCACCGCTGACGAGCCAGCCGTTCGTCACAACAGACAGTGTATAGACAGAACTTGTGTGTCCATCCAATGTAGCGACTAACCGCTTAGTAGGAATGTGCCAAATCTTGATGGTACTTTCCCTAGCAGCACTGGCTATCATTTGCCTTGGAAGAATTTGAAGAGCGTAAATAGGTGCATTGTGAGCCTTAAAATTGTCGATTTCTTTGCGCTGCTCAATGTCCCAGATTCGAATGATTCCGTCCGCACCACCGCTTATTAACAATTTATCGGAGTATCCCAAAAGAACTGTTGAGCGGATGCTGCCCGGCAGAGAAGCGATTCTTTGGTTTGTTTCCACATTCCAAACTTCAATCGATCCATAGGAGGTCGATCCAGCGACCAAATTGTTCGGAAGTGTAGCTAGGGTTATAACTGACGTGTCACTCGTGAGCGTGGATAGTTGACGCCCTGTCGTCGAGTTCCAGACTCTAACCGTAAAGTCCTCTGCAGAGCTCACGATTATACCGTTCGGAAAAAAACCAAACGAAGTGATGGTCTTCGTGTGACCTCTTAAATACAAGTCATATTGAAATCCTGTTATCCATGAGAATTGTTTTATCACTTGGATAGAGTCGTCAACGTATGCGATGTTTCCATTCGGAAGTTGTCGGAGTGTGTTAGCCTTCTCATACTTCTGGTCCATAACCCGGCTATCAATCAGATCATACAAGTAAACGCGATACGATGTACTGACTGAAGCATATCCGTTTGATTGACCGACAATTGAACTGATAGAACGACCATCGATATAACTGGTTCTTACAGGTGTCAGTTTAACAGGCGGTTTTGTTACTGACGACACTGTTGTGGTAATGGGCTGCGGGTCATCTCCTCCGCAGTGACAGATCGGTCCGGCATCTCCATAGCCACATTCCCACTCCTTGTGGCCTTTGGTCAAACAGAAGAATCTGCACATGGACACGTGCAACTGGTCGTTCTTGTTGCAGAGAATGTTCTCGTGTCCGTCATCGTTCAAGTCTGCTGCTTCAGACACAATTTCCTGAGCACATAGACCACACACTGGGAAAAAGTTATTAATGCAGAGTTTGCAGCTGTCCCAATCAAGGCATTGAAAGTTCGAGCAAGTGACGAGCGCTCTCTCACAATTAGAGAGCTGGCAAGTAGTATGCGCCAGTTTCGAGCCGATTTCTGCACCCCAGCAGAGCTGGAGTATTGAAGCTATTATCGCTATCGATAGGATCATTTTCTCTTTGCCTTTTTGTTGAATAAGCAAAATTTTGGATCAGCATATATTTAAGGACCAGCGGCGAACAGGATGACAGATTCCCATGTAAGTTTAATTATGCTATCGAAAATTGGGGCTTTGGACATGAGCCTATAAAGTGACGTTTCATCAAGTAGCCAAGAACAAGGAAAAGATAAGAGATAGAAAGATTTTTATTTCAATAAGGGTGAACCAGCTTAGATTTTATCTGTTTTACTTATGACCATATTTTATCGAATAAACATGAATAAACTAGAGTCCGCTTATGTCCCAAGATCTTACGTAATTATCATAGCTTCCGCTTATAAGCCAGCCGTTCGTCACAACAGACAGTGAACTGACAGAATCTGTGTGTCCATCCAATGTAGCGACTAACCGCTTAGTAGGAATGTGCCAAATCTTGATGGTACTTTCCCAAGCAGCACTGGCTATCATTTGCTTTGGTAGAATTTGAAAGGCCACAATACGTGCATTGTGAGCCTTAAAATTGTCGATTTCTTTGCGCTGCTCAATGTCCCAGATTCGAATGACTCCGTCTATTCCGCCGCTTATCAACAATTTATCAGAGTATCCCAACAGAGCAGTTGAGCGGATGCTGCCCGGCAGAGAAGCGATTCTTTGGTTTGTTTCCACATTCCAAACTTCAATCGATCCATAGGAGGTCGATCCAGCGACCAAATTATTCGGAAGGGTAGCTAGGGTAATAACTGACGTGTCACTCGTGAGCGTGGATAGTTGACGCCCTGTCGTCGAGTTCCAGACTCTAACTGTTAAATCTTCTGCAGAGCTCACTATTTTACCGGTCGGAAAGACCACATAAGAGGTGATGGTTCTCGTGTGACCTTGTAAGGCTGGCCCGTTATTTCCTGTTGTCCATGAAAACTGTCTGATTTCTCTGTACGAGCTATCAATGTATGCGATGTTTCCATTCGGAAGTTCACTCAGACGATCTCCTTGAATATTGAAATAGACCATATATCGGTTATCTATCGGATCATAAATGTAAATGTAAGCGTAAGAAGAGCTCCAAACTGAAACTGCTGCATATCCATTCGATTTTCCAACAACAGAATATACTACACGATTATAATTAAAAGTTCTTACAGCTGTCAGTTTAACAGTCGGTTTTGTTACTGACGACACTGTTGTGGTGATGGGTTGCGGGTCATCTCCTCCGCAGTGACAGATCGGTCCGGCGTCTCCATAGCCACATTCCCACTCCTTGTGGCCTTTGGTCAAACAGAAGAATCGGCACATTGATACATGCAAGTGGTCGTCCTTGTTGCAGAGGATGTTCTCGTGTCCGTCATCGTTCAGGTCCGCTGCTTCAGACACAATCTCCTGAGCGCATAGACCACATACAGGGAAAAAGTTATTGATGCATATTCTGCAATTATCCCAGCCAAAGCATTGAAAGTTCGAGCAAGTGACGAGCGCTCTCTCACAATTAGAGAGCTGGCAAGTGGTATGCGCCAGTTTCGAGGCGATTTCTGCACCCCAGCAGAGCTGAAGTATGGATGCTATTATTACTGCTGGCAAAATCATTTTTTTCTTCTGGTGGATGCTTTTTTGTTAAAGACCGGTTCTCTAGTTCCTATTTATAGCCCTTTACAACCAATATGTCAAATTCCCGCAAGGTTTGAGCTGAATTCCGTTTTTAAAAATGTTCACTTCGCCCAGCGTCTGTCAAAAGTTAATTTTTCACAATGATCGAGTCATCTTGAAGTATTGATTCTGTTTATCGATTTTATTGAGAAGAAAACATGTGTTTAGCCTGAAAGAAATCACAAACATTTTGCAAAAATCAAATAGGAAAATGAGTTTGATTAAAAGATTGGAATTAAGGGAAACTCAGCTCCTGACGGATGCAGTAGATCCACCAAAAAACAAGTGGTGCCAGCCAGACCCTCGAAGAGGCTGTAGGGCGAGTCGGGAGTATTGGCTTCGTTCTTGAAACGATCTGACTGAAGAAATTCGGCGAACCTGTACGCTCTGTAAAGATATTTATCATCTCTGGTCAAACGGTACATCAGGAGATGAGCATAGCCGTGTCCGGCCACACCGTGGCATATACCCGGTCCCTTTTTCAACAGTCCTCGTTCCCAAATGACATCGGCGCACTCTATGCACGCTTTCAAGTACTTTTCGTCGCCCCAGTACAAATAAGCTTTGGCCAGCATGAAGATTACGCCTTGAATCAAACGCATCATACTTAGGCCTTGTGGCTGCGATTTGGCTATAACGAGAGCTAACCTCCTGCGCCGTGACACCAATGAACCAAATCCTTGTGCTCATTTCTGGGCTTTTGAGGCGAGTCTCTGTCCACCGAAACTGGAAAGTTTCCGTTCAGCTTTTTCAATTTTAGAATGAAATCGACCGTCTGCTTGACCAAACGCTCTGCCTGGTGATTTTGTTTGAGGAATTCGGGGAAGCTGAGCAAAATTTGAATTATGCCCGACAGACCATGAGCAGCTCCTTGAATGAGACAACAAGTCAATTCAGTTCACCGCCTCAAGGTCACTTCGCTTGGTCTGAAATTACCCAGATACTCTGATCCGTGATAGGCAAACATCATCGGACACGGAAGATTGTATTTAGACGCATACTGCACTCCTGACTGAACAATACGATCCAGCAAGCGGTTGCACTGCTCTTGTGACACCGGCTTTTCATATTTCAATCAGACTTTAGTCATTTGATTGGGCTCAAATGGAAAATTACCTCGATGCCCAAATAGCGCTTGAGAAACAAGATGCCACTTAAATAAGAGAATGGCTAATCACACAAGACAAAGGCTGCTTTAATGGGTTGGTTCAAACCATAGATAGCCAGCCCGACCGACAAACAGCTCGTCCGAACCGGCTGGAAGGAACTCGAGCGGCTCACAATATTGAGCGAGGTTGGCATACTGCAGCGAATATTTGCGCACCTGGTCCTCCCGGTTGAGGATGCGATTTGCTAAGCAGGCCAGAACAAACACGCCTCCCCTGCCCACAAGATAGGCGACCTCGCGACTCGCTTTGAGATGCACAGACTGGTAGTAATGCTCATTGGCGGCCAAACAGTCGGTGACGTAATCTTTCAGTTGGCGCTCGTATTCACGGAACTGGCCATAACTGAGAACCTTGTAGGCCATGTAGATGAGGCCAACGTTGCCAGTGTAGGCGCCGCCAGAGCAATGGCTCTCGGTCGGCTTTGCTTTCAGGTGATGAATGCAAACATAGGAAAGCTCTTTGATCTGCTCTTCAAACTCCTTGCGTCTGTCTCTGAAATGCTTGAGCTGCTGCTCGCCCTGAACTGGCGAGTATTCAGGAAATGGGTTGTTGAAGTATCGATCTGAGCTTATGCTCATCTTGCCTCTAGTTTTATTTCAATCGCTCGCTCTATTCAACTGTCAGCAAGACGATGCTCGCAAGTGAAAATATTTAAAATAGCTACACTGCGGCGATCACTTGCTCTCTTCTATCCAATAAAGATGCGGCAGAGCAGGCAAGAATACGAGAGAGAGAGAGAGAGAGAGCTTAATTCGATCATAATTCATGATCTTGGCGGCCATGTTTAGAAAGCAACTATTTTTAAAAAATTATTGAACAATCCCCGCAGCTCTGTTTGCAGCTTTCAGTGCTCGTGTCTAGCTGGAAGAGTCTTGCACGTCGACTAGATAGCAAATCGAACGCAACCACCACCACGTCTAAATAAGCTAGTGCAATCGAAGCGTTAATGCGCATTCAACGCTGATGATTTGAATGACGGCCTTGCTTTGGCTTCGTCAATAACAAATGGGCAACAATGAGCGACTCGTTTACTCTTTGTTGTGGCAAGATTTTAATCAAAATTTCAAGTCAAATATTTTCATCGCGCTCCCTCAAGTCACTGTTCCTTTTGCTCGTTCTCTTGCTCGCTTGACGATTACGTTTAGCCATTTTTTCGAAGCACTTGAAAGTGACTCCTCTGCTCATATAAGCCGCAACACAAGCTGTGCGGCTTTAAAGGTGCGCTCAAGTCAAGTGGCGGCTAGTCTACCAGGATCGCAGCTAGAACAAACCGCATGAATGCCTTTCAAAAATAAAAGTTTCAAAACCAAATTAAACGAGCTCTAAGTTCTAATATCAGATTTCTCTCAATATTTTCTGGCTCTGTTTTTACACTTTTCCGTTCGAGCGAACACACGTCGAGTGGCTCTCTTCTCCGACTCTCGAAGCCTACCTTAAGCGCTGCTTTGATTCTTTCTCTCATTTTCTACTCTGCTTCAGCCTCTCTCTCTCTCTCTCTTTCTTTCTTTGGCTTTCATGTTGAACGAAATGAAATGCGCGAGCTGAATTCGGTCGACGACTATTCGAATTAGAGAAGGGCACTGCTTGGCTACTGAATCACAGCTCCACATTTAAAAATGGAATTTTCTTACATTCGACAGCTCACCTGTCCGTCTGCGGTCAAGAGCAGCAGATCGAATGCGACCAACTCGTCGACTAGGTTCATCAACGGGCTCGAGTATCGATCGTTTGTAAACATTCACTCGCCATGGGCAAAAGACTCGACTGGCAAGCAAGAAACAAGCTCAAAGCGATCGACGGCATCTGCCAACGTTTCCACTCGACTGTCGCCTGATCTGGCGGCAATGAGCGATAACGCACAACAAGTCAGAAGCTACAACATAATCAACAATGATCTTGTTTCGAGTTCGGCGCAACTGATAAAAAATAGCAAGCGCTCGTCGAATATGCTAGACGCCCTGAGGGCACAGCAAAGCAAATTGACAAAGTCGAGCAGCCAGCTGACAGGCTCAGAGACTCTAAGCGAAACAAGCCGAGTCGACTTGTCGACATCGGGCTCGACTCACTTCACACCCAGCAAAAAGTCTATTTCGCACTTCGGCTCAAAGCAAAAGACCAGCAGCTCTCTGTGGAGCTCAAGCGAGAGCAGGCTCTTGCCGCGTAGGTCAAATCAGCAAGAAACAAAGACAAACGAGCCGTTCGAGGTGAATAGAATTCAACTGATAAAAAGAAACGACCAAAAGCCGAGCAGCGCCAATCTCAAAGTTTTACGCAAAATCCACGAAACGTACGGAAAAAAGCAGAGAGGCAAGAATGTCCAAAGCGAAGGCAAGCTGTCTATCGTTCGAGTCGAGTCCGTCCTTCTCTCCAGCGAGTCCAAATTGGGCCAAATGAGCAACAGCAAAAGTTCTTGTGAATTCTTTATTCTCGGCCGAACGCCTCCCACCAACCAAGGCCACCAACGAATGGAAAGAGAGTCCAGCAGATTGTCAATGAACTTGGAATCCTCGAATCGAAGCTTCAACTATCGACTAGAAGCGCCCAAATTCAAAGACACTTCTTCGATGAACGTGCTTCAGTCCAGCACCCACCTTCTGACAGCAACCGAAGCCAAAGACTGCGACGAGAAACTGAACCAGCAAGATGCAACATTTGAAGGAGAAGAACAGTTTTTCTGTGCCAGCGAGAGTCTCGGCGATCGCAATGAGTTCACTGACGACGACGATTCGGGACAGAATCAAGCGAACAGCCAGAAGAAACGAGTCTCATTCAACAACAACGTGGTTGAAACAGACGTTCTCAGCGGCAACAGTGTCCTTAAGCCAATGTGCGACCAAGACTGGTTTAGCTAGAAATCAATCAGTTCCGTACGTTTGTTGGTTTGTCTGCTTCTATCCAAGGATTCATAAGCATGAACCGATTTATTTGCCCATAAGTCTGCGAACCATGTAAAAAGATTCTCGGCCTTTTGGTTGGATGGCGTCACCTTGACGCTACTACATCGATCTAATTCGACAGTTTAGAATAAAATTGAACAAAATGGCGAATTCCGCCATCTGATCGTTTAAATTTGATAATTGCACTCTGCGCCCGTGTCTCGGAAGTAATCACTACAAGTGGCTGGCAAATATATCCAGTTTAAACGCAATCAGCGGTGCTCTGACTCAGAGCGAGACGAGCGCTCGCTTGACTCGGCGCTTATTCACGTAGGTACGTAAGCACGATTAGGGCCAATGTGTCGAAATTAGGTTCACGCATCAGGTTTTTCGTATAGGCTGCAGGTATCAGTAGAAAATTTACAGAAATAAGCGAACAGACGAGAAATGAAAGAGAATCGAGGCAGGCAAATCGGGACTGGCGGGCGGGGCATAATGCGGAGCGAAACACGCGTCTTTTCGTTCTGGTTCGAATTAAAGTCCATTCGTTTATTTTTTGATTGCCGTTCACACCACAGTTGAGCGAAATGGGACGGACACGCCTTGAATACAAAAGTGATAAATATTCGTCGGCGGAGCGTTGATCATTCGAGATGGAGCAATACAAAGTTTTGCTTGCACGTTCTGTCTGCCTCGATTTCGGATTCTTTAATTGAAGTCAGTAAAGCCGCGTAGGGAAATTATGCTAATCGAAATGGAAAGAAATAGCGGCGCCAGTAGCTTAAGCCCGGTAGGAGCTGCCGCCTCGGTAACATGATGCAAAGCATTTAGGCCAGACGCTACGAGTTTCTTTCAGATTTTGTTCAGTCTTTAGCTGCTTTTGAAAGTTCAAATGAGAATCTCAATTCAAAGAGATCCTTCGACCCGCTGTGTAAGCAAGTTCGTTTTTTCGTTTGTTTAGAGTGAAGCAGTCTCGCTTCGGACAGCAAAACTCGAGCAAAGTAAACATCCAGTTTCAGAAGGCGAGGAGATGGGCGAAAAGGCCGAGACAAAAGAGTCTACTAAACTAAACCTGTCCGAATTGGTGCCCAAGAACGAGGATTTATTGCAAAGAAATTTAAAGTGCTCACATCTGAACGTGCAGAACGGTAGCACGCTCAAGTACGACTCTTACCAAACAGACGAGAGACAACGCAATGGCGATCGCTCTGTTTCGCCGGCCGGTTCGTTGATTCGTTCCGATTTTCGTCCTAAAGTATAAATCAAGCAAAACAATATTTAGATATAAAACGAATTCATCGTGTGGTCTTCACTGGCGGGCCATGCGCCGGAAAGACAACCACCATCAATCGGCTGCGCAGTTTCTTTCAAAACATTGGATGGAAGGCAAGCGATCCAGTTTTGGAGCTGATCTCGCGTCGACCATTCACCGCTGACTGTCATCTACCTAGGTCTTTTGCGTACCAGAGACGTCGACCATTCTGCTCGGATCAGGGATCAGATTCTACGAGCTCAATGATGAAAGTAAACCAATTCAGCCTCTTAGGCCGTTATCAAGAGCTGTGGACTTAAACGAAATTCGATCAGCGCGCATCAACTTCCAGGAGAACCTGCTAAAGACTCTGCTGCAAATCGAAAAGTCTGTGAACGATGTGGCCGTCTACCACAAGAGCGAGAAAAACTGCAATTGCCTGATAATTTACGATCGAGGAGCTATGGACCCAGTCGCGTGTAACTATTCAAACTAAATTGCTGTTCAGCAGGCGTTTTTTCTCTTCAACGAGCTTGTCTCAGTCCTCAGCGCCAGCGAGTGGGAAATGCTTAAACTGAGAAATCCCGAATGGAACGAAGTAAGTTGCTGCATCGTTATGCTGTTTTTCTCTCTGTCTCTCCTTCAAATTGTTTCCAACTCATCTCTACTTGGGCTACTGGCTAGGTTGACCTGCGTGATAACCGTTACGATCAAATCATACACTTGGTGAGGCATTCATCCCAGTCGTTGCTTCTTTGAATTAGTTCCGACTGGGTCGAAGGTGACGGCTGCCAACGGAGCTGAGCAATTTTACACTTTGGAAAACAACGCAACGCGCACAGAAACAATCGAGCTGGCGCGTGAGATTGACGAACGATGCTCAAAGGCTTGGGTGGGCCATCCCTGCATGGATGTGATCGACAACTTTTCAATATTCGAGGACAAAGTTACTCGAGCTCTTCAAGCAAGTTCACTCCTTCAGCCGAGTCTTGGTCCGAATCCAATTCAGTCTACTTGTCTGCAGGTCGTTTCTGAACGCATTGGCTTGCACCTCAAAGGCTTGGACAAGGGCAATAAGAGACGCAAGTTCTTGGTGCGGACACTTCCAGACGAATCGGTGCGCTCCTCGGCTCCTTGGTTGTCTTTGATCGCATTGCCTAGATCTCCATCAAGGTGTTTCCCAATCACCAGGAACTGGACGTCGTTCACAACTACTTGGTCTCAAGCAACAATAGCCAGGCCAGAATAAGAAAATCCGGCCAGAACGGTACCCAACCGCCATTTCTTTTTTTCGATGATTTTTCCAAATTTGAAAAGGCTACTGGTCGTATTCATACGCGATCAGAACAACCGAAGACGGGCAAATTGTGGAGACCAGGACCCGAATCGACCGTAGGGAATATGCAGTAAGAAACAAACATTCTAGTTCTAGTTTAAAAAGCCGCTCTACGACAACACTATTCGACTGTGAAGATGCTGCTCAAAACTGTGGACAGCAGCCACTGGACAGTTTTTCAGAAGCGGCGCTGCTTCATTTGGAAGCACCGTTACTTTAGGCTGGAGATTTACCAAGAGCCGTGCGAGCCAAAGTGCCGCGGCCTCATTTTACTTTCGACTCGCTCGATGGAGGGAGAAGAGCTTGTCCTGCCACCATTTATCCAAATCGAACGAGAGGTCACTGACAACCCAGAATTCTCAATGTTCAACATATCCCTCAAGCAGGACTTTGCCAGAAAGTCCATTTGAACAAACGGCAATCGCCAAGAGTTTGAATAAAATTTCAAAATCACGTCCAAGGCTCTTTTCATTTGTTTTTTCTTCCCATTTTGGACGACCTGGACGCTAAAACTGGCACGTTTGAATGTAAAGAAAGATCAGCGCATGAATCTGCTTCTGCGAGTATGTAGACTGCAATGTTGCGGTCGTGTTTTGCAACTTGCGTAAAAAAGCTCATTCAGCCTCCAGAGTAGAATTAAATGGCGACAATTACAGGCGATCTGTTGACTTGTATAACCTGCAGCGTTGCGTTCAACGATGCCGAGGTGCAACGCGAGCACTATCACACCGATTTTCACCGCTACAACCTGAAGAGGAAAATAGCCGAGTTGCCGGCAGTCACCGTTCAGGACTTTAATGAGCGCGTTCGTCAGCAAAAGATTCAAGTAAACTTTTCATGATCCTGCAGCCGAGTTAGTATTGTTCATTGAGATTCTCTAAATTCAAGATCGAAAACGAAGAGAATCAGCCTAGCGAAGAGACCTATTGCCGCTTGTGTCGCAAGCATTTCACAACTCAAAACGCCTTTCTCAATCACCAGCAGTCAAAGAAGCACAAAGAAATCGAGCAGCGGCTCAAAGATGTCGCAGATGCCAAAGGCTTTGACAGCAGCCTGATCGATTTCACTGCCAAGAGTGATCGAAGCGAGAAAAAAGCTCAGCAGCAGCAGCAGGAGCAAGAGCAACTGCTCCACGTCGAACAAAGTATCGCCGAAGAGGCCGAAGAGGATGGCGAGGAAAAGGAATGGGAAGATGTCGACGAGCTAGACGAGTCCGGATTCGGTAGGTTTCGGATCTATTGCCACTTGTCGCCTCTTTATTGAGAGTCTTTTCCAAGACGAAAGCAACGCCATCGACCTGAATACGTGTCTGTTTTGCGATCACCAGAGCGAGTCGTTGCAGGCCAAGATCGAGCACATGGCCAGTGTGCACAGCTTTTTCATTCCGAACGTAGAGAGCGTGTCCGATCTCGAAGGACTGATCAAATTTCTGGGCGTTAAAGTGGGCGCCTATCACGTTTGTCTGTGGTGTTCGACGAAATGCTATCGAAACTTGGAGGCCGTTCAAAAGCACATGCACGACAAGGGCCATCAGAAGATGCGCTTCGAAGGCGAGACACTGATCGAATACGCCGACTTTTACTCGTTTGAGGACGAAGAAGGCGACCAAGACGAAGATTACGACATGTTGAACGAGAGTGAACTGAACGACCTGTCAATCATCACAATGACCTCAAGTGCAATGAGCGCCATCCCTGCGGATAACAGCTTCGAGCTGACGCTGCCCTCAGGAGCAACGATCGGGCATCGATCGCTTGTGCGCTATTATCGTCAGAGCTTCGGCCATCGAAATCTCGCCGCCAAACAGCAGAACAACATCACCATAAAAGACAAGTATCGAGCGATTGCCAACGGAACCGCTTTCAATCGTAAGTCATTGCGCTCTGCCTTTGTGCTCTTCTCCGCTTCAGATCATAATGCGCGTTGTTTCAGAAGTGGAAATGAAAAAGATAAAAAAAGACATTGCCTATTTCCAGCGATGGAGCACAGCAATGAGAACTAAAATGGGCCTCAACAACAACCGTTTGCAAGAGCACTTTAGACGACAATACTAATCTCTTTCTGAATCGCTGTTGATTTTTGCCATTTTTTGGGTTAAATTCTATGAAATCTGACCGTTCTTTTCATAAAAATGAATAAAAAAATGTCGAAGAACAGGTCCAGCTTAATGACAAAACCGGTGCCGTCAAACTGAGCGTTAATTAGCGGTTCATTTCTGAACAAGCTAATTGGCTCGTGCGGCGTTTTACAACCGAGAGCCAGCTTCCTGCTTGTTTGAATCAGTTAGAAACGAAAAGGATCTGATTAGATCTAGGCACGTTAATCAGGCTGCACGCTCGTTTGCAGGCAAGTTGATAAGACAAGGCAAATAATGGCAACATCATGCTGCGAAAGTGCGCAATAGACCGAGCCGCGTTAATCAACTCGCGTGGCTCCTTCCGCCCAGAGACACTGGAAAAATAGAGAATACCGAGCTATCGAATGCTTTCTCTTCTAATAACGCTGTCCGTGTTCGCTCTCATCATAATCTTGTTTGTTTTGTACCAAACGTTTTTCAAATGGCTTCTCACTCGATCGAACAAGAACAGTGGCGTAAGCAGTCTTATCTCAGGCCTTGGGCTATATTTTCTTAAACAAAAGCGTTTTCGAATTTCCTCAAGCTCAATAAAACAGGCCCAACAGCTGCGGAGCAAAACGAAAGCACCATGACCACGCAAGTTTCTTCCGAAGGCGAGTTTCTTCGTCCTCCAGCTCATATCCGATTGAAATCGATTGACTCCAACTCGAAATGTTTAGTTTTCAGCATAGAGCAATTCAACGAGCCTTTCAATGAGCCTTTCATCAACCATTCAAAGCCTTTCGGACGAAGAATGAGATTCTGCCATGTGCAGGACATCGTGAAAGCGGACGTGTGCCGCACTGATGATCCCAATTGTGCCGGTTCGATGAACTACGCAATCCACTTGAACTCGTGAGTACTAACCCTGTTCTGTCCTCATCCGAATCAATCGATTGGTTATCACATGCAACAAGGCTAGATCGGGTGTTGACTCTTGATATCTCGGCACTCAAGTTTCACCACGAGCATAGAATTTTCATACCGGTTGAGATTTTGGCCTCGTTAGAAGACCAGACTGGCTGCTACGTTAGGCGACTTGTAACTCAAAAATTTTTTATTGCGCAAAAATCTGCCTCGTTTTCTTAATTCCGTTCACTAAGCGCCTGAATCGTCGGAGTAAAGAGCCGGCAACTGACAACTGCGTATCATGGCAGCTAGACGATTTGGACACTTTGCTAAGTGCCAGGCTCAGAATTATGCTGTATCAGGAAAATGCGCCGCGACACCTTGGATCGTCAGTTCTGAATGCAGCTCGGTTTTGGTTTAGTCGACACTTGACAGGCCAGATTTTCATCAAAACAGACTTGAAGGTTAAAGCTTGAAAATCTTATTTAGTTGAGCGGTGTGCTAACGGGCTTGGCTCCAGGGAATTTATCAATCGGGCCGTGTTTTGGCCTCGTTGGCCTTCAAGCCAACGTCAGGCCGACTTTTATTAAACATCATCGAAGCTGAATATTCGGCCACGCCCAGCAACACTTGCGTTCTCAGTAAGCGCTGCTTATCCGATTCTGGCTTGCAGTCTAATTGATGCTCGCCTCAGGTTCGTTTGTTGTCGCTACCCTTTACCGGAACGAGCCATGTTTACCGATGAGTTTCTGCACAAGCGCACGAGAGCAAACAAGCAATCCGCAGTTTAACGAGACTGCCGTATTTTCTCTCCAAAGTCACGAGCTGGCTAGATGCCTGCTAGAGTTGAGCGTGTACGGAAACACAGCGGATGGCAGCTTTGAAATCGGCTCCATCCAAATCGGCCCTCTTTGCTCTGGTCGTAAAGACTGCATTGATGAAGGCGATGATGATAAGCATCAGCAGCATTTGGATAAAATGCTCATGAGGGTTTGCAGTCAAGTAAGGCTTGAATTTCACACCTGCATCTAGATTTCGGTGAATAATCTGCGCTTATAATTGGGTTGTGAAATCTAGACCGCCCAATGGCATCCTATACACATTTGACGTCAACGTTTCACGCGCGTTTGCTTCTAAAGAGCCGCCCGAACTGGAATAAATTTTCAATTTCAATTTATTTTACTCCGCCTTTTTCACTTGAGATTCGTTTTCCCAAAGAGTTGAAGAAATCTTTGAAAATTCAGGCCTTGTTTTCTCAGCTCTTGCCAATTTATTTATTTCGCCCTTGGGCTGATAATCTAACCGGAAGCCTGAGTCGAATTCCCTTTCGATATAACGCCTTCATTGCCTGGCTGCTGGCAATAAGAGTTTTAGCCACTATCGACTGACAGATTGCAAACTCGCACCCGTCACCTCTGCTAGCAAATGCTCAGGCCAGACTTGACTTTTAAATCTTAGATAGTGGCCGTTGATTGTGCCAATGTCATGTTTGCCGTCTTCCCGCTACGATTGCGCCGCGCATAATTTCTCAGCGCCGGAAAAGAACAAGAACTGCTCGAAGAGGAGAAACCTCAAATCTGATTACAACTCGGCTGTTATTAAATAATTATTATTCCTGTCGCTATTATGAGGAAGTGCTGAATGTGGCGAACGCGACGCTTATCAGCGGTCGAACCTTATTTCGAATGTGTCAATTTCTCGATTTTTTGTTTTTCGATTCTGACTCTAAAAGTCTCTTGGTTCTCTCTCGATTCGTGCATGCAGGCAATTTTAAGGAAGTGAAGCCAATTTTTTTGTGATTACTGCTATTCAGCTGAATCGAATCTGGCTTGAAAGATAGTCACGAGAGGGCCTAATTTCGTTGTCATTCAGCCTTCAGACAGATTATGGGGTTGGCATTTTTAGTTAAATGTCACAGTTCCCTTAAACGACGTTTCTCTAAAGCGCCTAAATTGCTCATATGAGCATCATTAAGATGCGCAGAGTGAACCGTTGAGACCAAAGGAGAGAGAGAGGAGTAAAGAGACGAGGACGAGACAGAGCCTCAAATGCAAGTTCCAAGCAGTCGACTCAAACTTGCGCATAACTGAGTTGCGTCACGCTTTTCCAAACCGAATATCGATCGGCTTAATTTATGTTTGTCCAATAAATGGTAGCTTGCCATCTCGCGTCCTATTTATTTTTCTCATTTCACAACCACTTCCTTAAGTTGTCGACGGGCCGCCGATGCACCGCATACACTTAGTACAGTTGGCTCCATAACAACCAATCGCAAGGCAGGCCGGTCTTGAGCGAGACATTTCAAAATACTCACTCGGCGCGAGAGAGAGAGAGAGAAGGGGCAAAACAACGGTATTGGTTGCATGGCGCCAAGAGCGCGCGCATGTCATAACGGCGTCGTCAGTGGCATAATAAGCTCTAATTGATCGGGGCCTTGCTGCCTGCTTCCAAATTGATTCATTATTAGCCGAGCTGGCAGAAATCATGCAACCAACTGCTGCAAGCAAATATGCAAGCTTCGCCATGTAGTTGACTGAGCTCAATATCGATTTTTTATCATAACCGCGCCAACTCCTCACAATCGATTGGCTTGGCCGCAAAACTCATTCAGAATGAAGTGAATTTCCAAATCGCATGCAAGCAGTGTGATGCAGACGGTACGGCCCGACGGCGACTTACGGCGTGTGAACAACCCGGTTCGAGAACTTCCTCTCGTTCGGTTTCATTTCGTTTTTCAGTGGGCCGCCTCGGGACGGGCGACATTTACTGCGGCCACATTTGATCACCTTCGTTTGACCGACGTTTGGCCCACACACTCGCTCGCACACTCATAATTGCAGTATTTTTCTCTCGCTTTCTTTCTAATTTGAAATTTGCATGTTCTAGATATGTGACCTGGCCGCGTTGTGCTCTTATCGACCGCCATCTACTTGTGCTTGCTCTCAATGCCACCCCGACCACACTCGCTCATCCCATTGAGCAGCAGCACTATTGATTATTATCAAATAAAGTGCCGTCTATTGTCATAATAGATGTAAGCTGCCACAGTAAACTGAGTCTGATCAATTCGCTCTTGCTCTGTGCCTTCTTCTGTCTTTTTGACGATCTTTCTCTTCCCTTCTCCCTGCCTTGCTCTTCAACTCTCTGCTCTTTCTCTCAACATCAAGTGGACTATTTTCGACTCAATTAGTTCGCTCGGCGAAGCGCGCCTTTGCAATTTTTTTGCCTTTCGGCTTCATCTAGAGCTTCACATATTAATCAGTCGTGTTCCCATCCCGCTTCAAAGCTCCTCAAAAATAGCGACATCGTCTTGTTCGCCGTGTTTTTTTTTTCGCTTTTCGTGTCTTTTGGTTGTCTTTCTAGACCGTCTAGCCCACTGGCGCAGATACTAACGTTCGCCTGTTGCCTTTAGATAAAGCTACATACTATTGCCTCGGGCAAACTTGAAATGCGATTGCGCGAATCGAGAATAGAACAGTGAGCTACCCAACACAAGTGAATTCATCAAACAGCGGATATACATTTTAAAACACGATTTACAATGGCGTCGAGCTTAATACTTCGCAAGTTGATGCAAGTCGACGCAGAGGAAGAAGAAGCCCAGTATGTAACGAAGGCGGTTCTTGTGGGCACTTCGACCGTGTTAGTGCAGCCAGCTCATCAAGCTGCCCAAGCGGCAGAGGAGGAAGAAGAGAGCGCCGCCCCAGGTGGCCACAAAGAGACTGTGGTCCAAGGCGCAATGGCAATGATCGAAAAGGGCAAAGAGCATTTCGAGCAGGCACAAAATGTGATCAACAAGGCTTCGGACACTTTGAAAGGTGAAAACTGTGCCCTAGCTGACACGAGCACAAAGCGAGACGAATGTCATTCTAATTCACGCTCTCTCTCTCTCTTCTCTTTCTCTCTCTCTGCTTCTTAATGAGGTTCGCTATCGCTTGATCAAGCGGCTTAATCATGCCAAGTGACACGAGCGATTAAAATCACCCCCCCAACCTCGCTCTCATTGCCCACTTTGGTTTATTGTCTGCTCTAGAATGCCAAATTTAAAATTCATTCGTTTATGCGACAAGCTTGGCGTTTGTCCGTACTGAGTCGATCGCTCGTTTCATTCGTGCCCACACAACTGCAGTCAAGCTTAGAAGCAATCCGATATCGGGCGTCGAGTGCTCCAATTCCACACGACCAGAATGAGTTCGTCAGGTGCTACAGAAGAGACTCTGCTCTATTCTAACTCGCTTTGTGCTCACAACCAATTTGATTTCAATTTTGAATTTTAATTCTAAAACTCAATTTTCGTTTCAGTTCCGGCATGGGCGATTGTGCTCGTCATCTTTATGGTGTTTGTCGTGATCGTCTGCATCATATATTTGTTCTTTCGCAAGATGCTCCGCAAGCTCTTCAAAAAGGGCGACAAGGGCTTTGGAGGCGCGGTCGACCTCAGATCGATGCCTCTACTCGGCAACTCGTTCAAAGACAAAGTGAGTGCCCGACTGAAAGCCGCTTGCAAAACCGAGGTTTACTAGAACTCAATTTCAAGGTTCAGCCCGATGTAGAAGAATTGACTGCCAACATGGAGCAAGATAACGAAGACGCCGAGTCGAAGAAATCAGAGCCAGCCAATATGGGAAAGCTGGAATTTTCGCTCGACTACGACTTCCAGAAGCAAGAGCTTACTGTTGGCGTTCTTCAAGCGTCCGAGCTGCCTGCCATGGACATGGGCGGCACTTCAGACCCATACGTCAAGGTCTACATAATGCCAGACAAGAAGAAGAAATTTGAGACCAAAGTTCACCGCAAGACTCTTAATCCTGTCTTCAACGAGACGTTCGTATTCAAGGTGAGTCGCATCGACTATCGGCCTTGTTTCGTCCAATTTTGAATTTTTGTCGCCAATCCTGCTATTGAAGAACCTTGCTTATGGCGACATCAGTGGAAAAACATTGACCTTTGCGATCTACGATTTTGATCGATTTTCTCGACACGACCAAATTGGAGAGGTGGCCGTTCCTTTAGGACAAGTCGACTTGGGAAAAGTAATTCAGGAATGGCGCGACATTTCCCCTCCTGCGGGAGATAAAGAGAGTGTAAGAAACTGTTCGGCCCACTCGGCTTATAATAGGCAAATTAAAATGTGGGCACTTTGCAGGAGAATAGACTCGGAGACATTTGCTTCTCGCTTCGTTACGTTCCAACTGCTGGCAAATTGACTGTTGTGATTCTGGAGGCGAAGAATCTCAAAAAGATGGACGTCGGCGGTCTTTCAGGTGAGCGTCTGAATAGAGTTTTTATTTCATCTCTTCACCCGTCAGTCACGAGCTTGATAAAATTGACCTCCGAGCGCTTTCCAAACTGGCCGTCTGTATGCGCAAATTAAACCCCTCTATTGCAGATCCCTACGTTAAGATAAGTCTCTACAAAAACGGAAAGAGAAAGGCGAAGAAAAAGACCTCGATCAAATACAGGGTGCTTCACGCCTACTACAACGAGTCGTTCACATTTGAACGAGTAAAAGAGGAAGACATTCGCCTTGGGGTAACTTAGTAGACACAGAGGCTGGAGTTGTGGTTTTGCTTTCCGAAATAATCGGCCAAAATTATCCTTAAATGAACGCTTGTAACTAATGCGCTCGGTGCGGCGCTTTAACAATCTGTCACAACTCATGTTCTTTACGCCCTTGACGAGCCGGCTAAACGCTTTGACTAATCTATTTTGCTTCTTAACCCGCAGATCCTTACGTCAAATTGGCACTTTTCATGGGCGGCAAGCGCATAAAGAAAAAGAAGACCTCAATCAAAAAGTGCACCCTCAATCCATACTTCAATGAATCCTTCACTTTCGAGGTTCCATACGAACAGATTCAGGTAAACTGATCGGCTATTGACGTTCACCTCCTTCAATTGTGTCTGTTTGCCTTGTCGGGCAGTTCGTGAGTTGCTTGTTATTTGCTTTCGCGCTGTTGGCGTTATTATCCATGATTGAAGAGTTCACTTGTTCACAATTTTTTCTTTTGTAGAAAGTAACTCTGGTAGTCACTGTGGTCGACTACGATCGAATTGGCACGTCAGATCCGATCGGCAAGGTAGTGCTCGGTTGCAGCGCCAACGGATCTGAGCTTCGACACTGGAGCGACATGCTCGCTAGTCCTCGTCGTCCAATCGCCCAGTGGCACACGCTTAAGGATCCGGAAGAAGGAAAGGCCACATGAGCCGATTGATCTATCCTTCTCTCAGTCAACTTTTCTGTTTCTGAATTATTTTCTCTTTCAAACCTCTGTCTCTTTCTCCTCCTTCTTCTTGGTCACATTTGAATGTAAATTCCAGCTTTGGCCGTGTTTCCAGCTTCGACTAATCATTCTACTGAGATCAGTTCGCGCACGAGCCACACGATCTCTTAGTGTTCGTTGGATGCCCTCTTTGTCCCTTCGCTTTGTCTAGCAGCAGTCTACCCACACAAAGAACTGTCATTTGTTTGAGCGCCAATCAAATATCTGATCATTCAAGTCGTACCTTCTGCTGATCATTACCAGTAGAGCTCGCTTGGCTTCAACTCAATGAGACCCAGCAAATGCCAACAATGAGCCGAGTAATTTATGCGTAAAATCAAAAGCCAAACTAAAACATCACCAACATTCAGCAACATCAGCAGGCCACCAGCGAGCCCTTCGAGTCTAGCCGCGACTGGTCAATTTGAATGAATTCAGTCATTTCTGTTCATCTTGGCACAATCAGCTCTGCTCTCACGTTCACGACTCTTCTCCTGGTCATCTCGGTCTATTGTTCGCACAGAGTTAATCTTCTCTAGAATGAATTCTAACTTAAGACAGTTAATCGCTTATCGCGCAAACGCATAGACGTTTTCATAATCGTTCGTTCGTTAATTCACATGATTCGTTCAGATTTGTCTATAATACAAAAAAAGGCCGATTGCAAGAGACCAGCTTCATCGTAATCCTAGTTCTACTCCTCTATTTTGTTTTCTAACCTCAGTCGATCGTTCATTTCTATTTATTCGCTCCCAAGTTTATATATCAATAAATTTAACCTTAAAAGCCTGCGCTCGTTGTTGTTCTATATTTGGCAACAATTCCAATCTTCACGCCGAACGGTCATTGGGTCAAACAGGCCAAGTTGAATGGAAGATAAATTTCTAAATAACGCCTGGTCCACGATGCCATGTTCTGCTCGAGACGAATAAACTCAATCTGGGCCAAAATACTGGGAATTCTAGCATTACCTGGTAGCCGATTGTAAACAGCAGCTTGTTGATGATCATTCTCTGATGCTTGATAATTAGGTGCGCGTCGTCTGGTTGCCGTCTCGTGTCAAAGAAATGACAAGTTTCGCTTGAGTTGGGCATTGTTGACACGAGCAGGTTAGACTGTAGGAAACCTTCAAATCGGCCTGTCTCTATTGTGTAGAAGAGCTTGTTGAGAAAGTCTGAGGAGAACGCAATTATGAGGCCCTAATCAAAATCAAAATTAGAGATTTCGTTCACCATCCGACTTGTGTTCATTAATTGCTCACGCTGGTTAATATCGACAGACTGGACAGACTCTCAAACACCTGAAGCCAAACGCCAATGCCATTTACTCGACGAGCAACCGATCGCCTAAAATATTGAAATCGGTGATGATTTGCCCAAGTGCCCGATGCTCTCAGTGATCCGAACCTGGACTCGAACAACACTCGACGAGCATTTATGCGAATGGACAGAAGATTAAACAAAAAGGCGAATAGAGGCCCGAGGGGAAACGCAGCCACGAAGAGGGTTATGAAGCCGAACTGAAGCGCTTTAGAAAGCCAAGTCGATTACAAAAAGCCAGAATCGCCTTTGAATAGTGAGAGACCAAGACGGGTACTCACCCAAGTACAAGTAGCTGTCCATGAAGCCGCTGTTTTCCTGAAGCTGGAAATCATTCTCCCATTGACTTTGAGCTTGTGCCAAGCCGCTTCTGATTATATTCCTCAGGTTTTTCAGCTTGCTGGTTTACGTTTGCTAGTCTCGTTCATTTGTTCTCGTTTGGAGGGCTATTGGGATCTGCTTACGGGAAGAATATGTTCAGAATGCATTTGAGCGTTTCTTTTCCCACGAATGCCACCAGCAGGTAGAAGGCCACTTCGATGTGGCATCCGGTATGTGAACACTTGAGAGCCGTCAAAGTTGATAACCAAAATATGCAACTGAAAAGAGCAATTACAGTTTCGGAAAAGTTCATTTCTCCTATTTTTAGTTGAATCCTTAAATTCGGGTTGGATGGAGACTGCGGAGCAAGAGTTTGGATTGACGACCTACTTGTCCTTGAGGAAAGCGATGTAAATGGCGTGCGCGTAGTAGTTGGTGGCGAACATGAGAATCAGTTTGACAATTAAGCTCTTTTCGAACTCGCTCTCGGTCCGAAACATCTCTGGTCCACATTAGAGTTATATTGAGCCTTTTGAAGGTTCAAAATTGAATTGAAATTGTGCGTACCCCATAGTGCGAGCTTACGAGCCGTTTTTGCATAGATTTTGTCAATCAGAATTATCATGCTCAAGTTTAGAATGCCGCAGGTCACATTCGAGACCAGAGACGCGAACGGTCTTTGTTGTTCGATCGGATTAGTTTGAGCACATCAGGCCGATTGTCTGACCAAGAGCAATTACCTGAGACCTTCGGTTAAGAATAGTAAATGATGTAGAGCGATGCGGAGACACGTGATCGCCAACTGGGAGCCAATCGAAATGCCAATGAATACCAGCAGGGCGAGACTTGAGACTAGATGTCTCATACTGGATTTGTATGCAGGAAAATAGGGCTCAAGCTGTCCAGTTTGTCTGTTCCGGCGCTCTCCAGTCGCGTGCAAACAATAGTGGGGCCATGGCTTCTACATGCGCCAACACAGATTAAAACGATTCGCTGAGATTTTGTTTATTGAGAACAACCGAAATGAGCTCTTTGGGATGAATGTTCCAGGTCAGATTTAGTTGTCTTGACTTTCGCTTCCAATAGCTGATGAGCAAAATGCCTTCAATTGGTCGAGTTGAGCGTGTCTATTGCTCAGTCCGAAGCGAAGGTTAGATCCAACTTACTCCACAGGTTGACGATGAACGTGAAGCAGATTGTGAACACATTGTCAAACATTCGATTTACTTTGCTCGGAATGCATATATCGGCCAGATGCCATTCAGAACATTCAACGCAAATTGGACACATTAGAACCTGTTCGGCTCGTTCGCTGCAGATCAAATCCCTTTTTTAAATAACCACTTAATGCTTCTGCCGTGTCTAACTCAATTAGACGGCTGAGAACCTCTGAGTCCGATGCCACGGATCCAAGTGGCCCGCAAAGAAGAATAATGTGCCCAAAATAGCCACTGGAAACAGCCAAGTAGTATAGAAACCTTTGAAAGACAAACAAGCAGTGACGATGAGCCAACGCTGCTCTAGCCAAGCGTCAAAGCGTCAGGACTTTACCAAGCCAGGAGAAGAAGAACGCCGTGTCTGAGCCAAAGTACTGCTCGATGGCTTCAATCGGTTGAAATCGCCATATACACTTCCAGGAAGCCCAGTTTTCGTACAAATATTGCCGATCGACCACGCCCGACACCGATCTTGTTGAATGGCGATGCCCGAGTTTGATTGTGCCCTTTTTCAATTCAAACTGCGTGTGAAGGAATGGCAAGACGAGAGGTGATGCACAAACTTGGTGAAGAGGAAATGCGTCGGTGAATACGCCGTTGTTCAGCAAATTGACCAAACGGTATTTTTTCACTCGACTCTGTGCTCCCATTTTGGTCATGAGTCGGCGCAATGGTCCCTCTTTCTCGAGCTCAAACACAACCGAATTGAGCAGATCGCTTATACAAGCGATTCTCTGGGCAGAACTGAGCTGAATGCGATCCGAATCCTGTTCACTTGTCTTTTGATGACGCAGAATTGACCAAGCGGCTTTGCTACTCGTCTGAACCGAATAAAAGAGCTTTGTCTCAATCTCAGGCCAAATTGATTGCCTCTTGTTCTTACGTTTATTCCTTCTTGTTGCCGCTTTTCTGCTAGTTTAAGGGCGCCGTCAGACAAATGCAGAAGGAAGAATAAAATCTCCATCTCCTTGGTGGCCACCACTTGCTTGTAAAATTGAGAAGGTCTTGAACTCGGTACCGACTGTCATTGCCAGTTCTCGCATCGTCTCTCACCTGTTTGATCTGAATTTTGTGCTCGTCAACCAAAATCTTCAAGAATTTCTCGCGAAGCTTTCGCCTCTCGCTGCTGACCGCCTCCGTCTTTTTGGCCGCGTGAGCGTAAACTAAAACAAAGTCTTGGCAAGCTGCAGTGTCTTTATTCGCAATTATGCCATTCAATTTTCATTTAATACCGATCTGGGTGCTGCCTCCGTCGAAAAGAAACTCAACCTCTTCATCGATCGACCCTTCATTCATTTCGTTCTCTATTCCGCTCTCTGTCTTCTCTGCGCTCTTTTCGGTCCAAATTCGATTTAATGTTTTGGTTTCTAATTTAATTTTGAAAATTCACACCCATTTATATCCAGACCAGCTTTTCAGCCCATTCGACCGCTATTCAAGCGAGGATAGACATGATTTCGATTGTCTGTTCTTAGAATCTCCATCTAATTACAGCTTCTGTTGTTATCCCACTATTCGAACTGTTTTTGGTACTTTTTGACCATTTTTTCCGTTCACTAACCTGAACACTAAAGTATAAGCTACCGGAAAAATTTTTGATTAATTTTGACTCCTTTTTGTAGAGTCGGGCTTGAAGCACAGATGGGCGCAGACTGAAAAGAACACCTCGTCACTGAGACAAATGTGCTGCGCCATGCACTTATGCGAATGGAAATTATGTGAACGATGGCCAAGACGGGTTGATGGCAATCTGAGACCTGCTCAACAGAGAGATGGATTCGGGAGAGGAGAAGAAAGCTGCCTCGGGTCCGGTCTACATCAATCCGAACAAAAGGTTGCCTTTTACTCTTTACACAGCAATTTTCGCCTCTTGGGCTAAAACGTTTTCATTCAACAGATACGGTCTAATTCTGCAGACGAACAAAAGTGCGAGCGGCGCTGCTAATTCAATAAAGAAAGCATTACCAAAGAAGCCGGTGGCCAAACCGTGCATATTCGACGACGAAGACGATGACGACGACGATGATGCTAACGGCGCAGATTCAAAAGCGGCAGCCGCGCAAAGACGACCTCCGGTCAATACGAGCTCAAGTCACATGATGAAGAAAACTCAAATCGAAATCGAGAAGGCAATCAGCGAGGACCCAAATGTTTTCGAGTACGACTCAATCTACGATAACGTCGAGGCCGAGAAGGCCAAGAAAGACCCCAAGCTGAAAAGCCAAAACGAGTCAAAAGAGCCCAAATACATTGCGGGCCTGATGAAGGCTGCGGCAAGACGCAAGCTCGACCTTGAGAAATGGCAGGACAGGAAAATCCAGAAAGAACGAGAAACAGAAGGAGAACTGTGGGGCGACAAAGAAGCGTTCGTGACCAGCGCCTATCGCAAGCGAATGGAAGAGCGCGAGAAGATCGAGGAAGAGGAGCGAAAGCAGGAAGAGTACGAAAAGCTGCTCGACGTGAGGAAGCAACACGACCTCAGCGGGTTTTACACTTCACTGCTCAAATTGAAAACCGGCGAGATGGTCATCGAAGAGGAGAGCGAGAAAGAGAAGCGTCTAATGGCCGAAGCGGAAGCCAAGTTCAAAAGCTCCCAGTCTGCGCAGCAAAAGAAATTCCGCACCAAAACCGACGACCAAGGAGACGAAGATGAAGACGACCAAGAACAGCAAGGAGACAACGAGCCTGAACAAGCAGAAACAAATGAATGCGATCAGAATCAGGAAGAAGAGACCAAAGCGCACCCGAACGATTCGACCGAACCAGAAAGCAAAAAACCCAAACTGGAAAGCGCGGCGGACGAGACCGAAGACAAAGAAAACGTGCCGGAGCTGAGCAAAGAAGAAAAGAAACGCCTGTGGCTGGAGAATCTGTTCAAGAAGCGAACAGTCGGTGAGAAATTCAACCAAGAACTGGGCGAGTATCTGAAGAGAAGAAACGAAACGCTCTCGTTCAAGTCCTATATCGAGCGAGAGTGAACGAGCTCACATCTGAATGAAATGAAGAATCTTTGTGAATAAACAACCTTTGAGCAGCTCAACACAGTCAGAGATCAGCTGTCAGAGTCGAGCACGTGAAAATGCTCACTTGGCTCTTGAATTTGTTAGTTTTGGTGTTTGAAACAATTTTTGCATTTCAAATTTAGAATGGGCGACACAGAGGCCAAGACGAGTAGAAATGCGGATGTCGACGCAAAGAAACAAGAACGCTTGAAGAAGCTTCAACAACTGCGACTCAGACAAGTAAGCGTCCGAGCCTGGAAGCTGATTGGCTTCAATTTACTTTACGTTGTAATAGAACGAGGCTCGAAAACTCAACCATCGCGAGGTGGTCGAAGAAGACAGAAGGAAAAAGCTGCCGGCCAACTGGGAAAAGCAAAAAGAGAGACTTGCGCTCGAAGAGGAGAAGGAGCAAAAGCGAAAAGAGATCGAGGAGAGTGGCGAGTCTTACGAGCGCGTCCAGGCGCTCGATTGGACCGCCGAGGATTGCGAGCAGTGGGAGAGAAAGCGATTGAAGAAACACAATCCAGATCCTGGCTTCGCCGACTTCGAACAGGCAACCCACCGACAATACGAACGGCTCACTCGACAAATTCAGCCCGACATGGAGAACTATGAAAAAGAGCGTCAAATGCTTGGCGATGAAGAGTTCTACGCCACCACCAAAACTCTAAACTATGGCAGCCACAAACCGTCAAGAGCTGCGATTGATCGCATGACCAACGATTTGGAAAAGCAGTAAGCACAACTTTATGTCCAAATGTCGATTCAGACAAAGCACTCTAACCTAACCTTTTGACCGTTGCAGAATCGAGAAGAGAAAGGGATACAGCCGTGCTCGTTCAGAAAAGAATGTGGACATCGATTTCATCAACGACAAGAACATGAGGTTCAATCGCAAAATCGAGCGCTTCTTCGGCAAATACACCACCGAGATCAAGCAGAATCTTGAAAGAGGCACTGCCGTCTAATTATGCTTGTTGTAAATCAATCGTTTTTCTGTTCAATAAACTAGAGCTTCAACTGCCTCTTGTCGAGTCTTTTTGCTTTTTTTGGCGACCCAACCGCTCTTGTGACTAAAACCCAAAGTGTTTCCCCAATCACGTTCAGCTTAAGGTAAAGTTTGGCAATTTATTTCGACTCAAATTGCGTCTGAACAACAGGACAACTTGATGGAGCTTAGTCGGATTTGATGTCTCCGGGGAAGTCGAGTTGGTCTTCGCTCAAAGTGTATTTGTGCGTCTCAATGACTCCACTGTCGAGAACCTCGACCAGTTTCTTGGGCACGGACGATCCCTTGAAGGTCTCGAGCTCGCCAATTTCACGCACCAAGTCCATGCCGGAAATGACGCGGCCGAATACCACGTGATGGCCATCCAGCCATCGAGCCGGAACCAAGGTGATGAAGAACTGGGAGCCGTTGGTGTCCTTGCCGTAGTTGGCCATTGACACCCAGCCGGCCGATCGATGGCTCAGTTTGAAGTTCTCATCAATGAATCGGTCGCCGTAGATGCTCTTGCTGCCAGTTCCGTCTCCGTTCAAAAAGTCGCCTCCCTGAATGACGAAATCGCGAACGATACGGTGAATAGGCGAGCCTCGGTAGCTCATCTTTTTCTAAAATTCATCCAAACATGTGAACGGCGAGGGTAGAGAGGCCGAGCGTTGATCTAAACTTACGTTGTCTCTCTTGAAGCCCTTGGCCAACTGGGCAAAGTTGGTGGCGGTCATTGGGCAAATGTCGCCGAACAAACCGATCACAATTCGGCCAGTTCGATACGGGGCGGCATCCTTGTTGTCCTTGATACCAACATCCAAGAACACTTCTTGAGTGATCGTATATCTGATCGGCTCCTCTTCTTCGGACTCGAATTCTTGTGCTCGAACGTGAGCGATGCCCAGGGCGATCACAAACAATGAGATAAAGAAAAAGTTCATTTTTTAAGTTTACTCTAGAGTTGATAATTCGGTTTTAATAATCGAATGAGAACTTGCGAGTAGAAGCGCGTCTTTAAATAGGCAATTCGATGCCGAAATGTTTACGTGTACTTTGTTAAAATTCATTTTCTTTCAAATTCAAAAGGCGACACATGAAACGAGCCATTTAGAGCTCGGACAGCATCTGGCAGCTCGAGTGCCTACTCAAACTAGCTGATCTCGATCATCGAGCTCTACGTGTTCGATTTTCATTCGCTTCAAGAGAGCATCAATTCGAAAAATATGACGCATCCGATCTCTTTTCTTCATTCATTCCGGCCTTCTTTATTCTTTTGCTTTTTATTCTTCCAGCAGAGAGATCTCGACACAGAAAATTAGTTTACAGAGCATTGACGAGAAAGCGTTAGAAATACATAACTGACGCAGGCTGTCGCCTTCTTCGAATAACTTCGTAGTTGGTTTCAACTACCCGGGGACGGGGCGACTCATAGACCACATTGTAAATGGCAGGTGCAGGCTGCGGCTTGGCGTAGACTACTGTCGGTTGGACGTGTTGCGGATGCTGAATATAGTGCGTCACTTGATGGGGATGAGAAGCATGATGAGCATAGTCCATTACTGGAACGTACTCAATTTCAGGGGATTGTCTTTCGATCGGCTCAGTCAAAAAATATTGCTGCCCTTCAAGCCGAACAGGCTTGCGCAAGCCCACCAAGTTGGAGTGAGTTGGTTTCCGAGCTTGAGATTGAACAACACCCAGAGGCCGGACGGTGCTCACATTTTGCGACGTATACAAGCGTTCTTCTGACTTGAATCTGTCGTCGTGATCGAATCGAACAGGCGGACGAAAACGCAAAGGAAAACTCTCATCGTCGTTCTCTAAGTCAATGCTTTGAACCGAAGGTGATTGGTCTAATTGCGTGCGGTTGTCTGTAAAGAATCGTTGAATAGCAGTTGGCAAACTAGCTTTGGGTGGTGAGGGCTGTGAGGCGTACTGGCCATAATCCTGATTATAGCGACTTGGCGGGCTTTCTCGTTTCTTTTTTGTCATTCGATTTAAAACGGCGGGTACAGGAGGACTGGCCTCCGCCGTCGGCGATCGGGAATAGTAAGTGTCATTAAGCTGAGGTGAACTTTCAGAATCTCGATCCAATCCAGGCAGCTGAAATTGAACATTTCGACTCTGTGCTCTGGGATTGGTCTCTTTTCGGAACGCTGAAGTGTGCGGTGTAGACTGGCGCCTGTGGAGTAATTGTGGTGATCGAATTACCTGCACGCGATCATTTACGCCGTAACGCCGGGCATACATGATTTGACTTTCTAAAATTCCATTTCCGATATTTTCTTCTCTTCTCTCGGTTTAAGCGGGGGATCGGGTTGAGCTCGCATGTTAAACCGTTAAAATTCAGAAAAGTAGACCAGAGAAATCACCTCCGGCCATGAACGGTCTCGATCTAAAAAGCTGCAAAGTGCTCAATGCTTCTTTATTCAACCGGATTAAATAGCTGGTTTTTAATAAACGATTATTGGTTGAGGTCCATTAGCAGGTACAGCAGCCCTGACAACTGCAGTTCGCGGTGCCGCAGTCTGAGTGACTACAACCGGTGCCATAGGTGGTGTTGCTTGTTGCTGGCCTGAGTCAATTGAGTAGAGGCCGGTGATCTTGGCGCTTTGACTGGATGGCTCGCTTCTGTCTTCCGGATTGTCTGGAGTCGGCAGCCAGCCCACTTCACGCGCATGCTGCACCCAAAAGCAAAGAAGCAAGATACAGGCCGAAGTGAGCACTGTGCTGCTTAGAACAACCCCAAAGAACTTGAGGGCCTCGTAATCGCTACCTGTTGACAAAGAGTAAATCTCAAATTGAAATCAAGACCAAGAACCAGGCGGGATTACTTTGCCTTCCGAATACTGTGGTGGAGAGGGAGACGCTGAATATAATCAGCGCAGCAATCGAGAGTGCGATCAGCAGAATGAAAATGATGTAAATTATCCAGGATGCCAAGAGGCCCATGTCGAACGGCCCGCGCCTGTCTATGGGCGAGTCAAACTGGGGCTAAACAGTCAGAATAGTCACAATTTGATAAAAATAGCCTTGAATTATTTCAAAAGAAGATCACTGACCAGAGTGGCCCAGGCGCCCGAGTCAAGCGCTACACTTGTCGTGTTGGGCATTTTAGCTGATCTCTTGGGCTGGCTACCACCCGGACTTTCAGGAATGGTTCGGTAATTGCTCGCCATGTTTTTTTTCTTCGTTTCTATGCCTTTCTTTTTCTCAGTCCACAGTCTTATGAGCGATATGCGCACATTCTTGTCGCATTTTTATTTAACTTGGCTGGTCTTAGTTTACGGCAACCGGCTTCAGGTTAATCAAATTGAATTTTTCGGGAGAAAAGTGTAAACATTGCGGCGTAGAGGCTTCATGTTTACTGTTTAAAAAGTCTGTCAGTACTTGAGAAAATAGCTCCGGCACGAATTCAAGAGCTTCAATGCCAAATTCGTTTACGAATTAAAAGCACCTAAACTCTTTAGCTCTTGAGTTTGTTCTTGTTCTCCGACCCACAGAGCGGACTCGTTCACGATAGAGCTGATCTGAACGCGCTGCTTGGTTCGCATTGAAACTCTGCTGCAAAGAATCCTCTAGTAGCTTATCTAGCCTGAACCTCCCACATCCTTCAAAGTTCTCTCACGATCGTAATCGTAAAGGCCAAAGTTCATTTAGAGCCGAACTCTGATAAGCAACAAGAAATAAGTCGATTTGCCTGCTTGCGCGTGAGCACCAATGATTTCAAAGGGCATTTGAGTGCCATGAACGGGTTTTTTAGAAAGTTCGAGCGAGGACAAAAGTGTCAACTGCGTTTATTCTCGAATCGCTCGCCTCTGATTAGTGGTCAGGACGTCTCTTCAAAAGCAGAGAAACGGACCAAAATAGAAGGAGGGAAGACAGGCAGAGAGAAGTGTTTTCACGTGAACTATAAACTGTGAGCAAACCTATAGGCTGCTTAATGCAGAAATAAATGAGCCTGAACGATTATGAATTCTTTGTAGAGGCGAGCGCGAGGTCTTTCTCTCTCTCTCTCTCTTTTGCTCTCATTCTTGGTTGCTGACTAGCTACTGACTTACTAGTAAGCTAGTTTAAAACAAGTCAAACCTACGCATTGGCCAGACTTTATTTATAGTAAAACCGAGGTTTGAGTACACGGCGAGTTTCATGCTTGATTTGTTCTCAACTCAACCTACATTCTGTTTTTGTTTGGCCACCATGATCGCTCTATTCGGTGAAAGCTGGCACAATCAGCTGATTGAGCTGCTCATTCTCATGCCGATCGAGTGATGAATAAAGCTCTGCAGCTCGTCGGTCTATTAGCTGCCGTGTTCATCTGAATGCCTTCCTTCGAAAGCTTAAATTTAATTTGCTACAGATGAAAACTGATGCCTTTGAACTTTCGGAGCTCTTGAAAAACAACCAAACTCCTTTTTACGCGCGCGTAAACTCAGCAGGCAAAGCTCGAGGTCGAGGCCAGCTGATATACATCTACAAGACGTTCAAAGTTGACTGTTTGATAGCCAAGTGCTACAGCAGTTGCTTTGAGAACTATCTTCTTCACCACAGGCCGAGCTACTGTCCATCAGAGGCCGCCAATACAATAACTGTGCCCGCCAGCCAGAGCGATGTTGGCAAATATCTGTTCAGCAACATTGTGGCCATGCCCACTCACTACCGAGGTAACAAGAGTTGGGAATTTGGTCCAAAATATTCACTCAACGCTCCTGCTTTATTAAGGGCTATTTGAGTTCTTCTCGTCGACGAGCAGGAAGATGGGCGGAATTCTTGATCACGAGAGAGACCTTGTTTCGTTCGCGGCTCGTCTCAGCCGGCCAAAGTACTACTACGTGGCCAAATCGATGAACGTCTACGAGTTGGTGGAGCGCAAGCGAATGAGATTCTTCAGCAAAAAGTGCAAGATGCGCAACTATCGCAAATGGACCGAACTGAAGGCGGGAACAATCTGCAAAGCTGTGAGGGTCGAGTCAGTCGACCATGTTCAATTGAATTATAGTGGCAAGAACTATTTGGGCAAGCTGAATTCTCTATTCGTCTGCAACAACCGCAGCGATCAAGAGACTTGTGACTACGCAATTCAATTTGAGATTGTCGACCGCTTTGAAGCGTTCTTTCGCAAACCGAACGCCCGCGGCGAGGAGAGCGACGAGGGTTGCAAGTCGAAAAAGTTCTATCTACCAATCTACGATCAGAGCCACAACCCAGACATCGATTTGATTCCGATTTCGGTCGGCAACCGAGTCAAACTTGAAACCAACAGCCTGCAAGTGCTTCCCAACCTGGACGTGTCACACGACCTGCTTGATCGCTGTCTGGAACTAAGACTGTTTGCAGACAAAACGGCCGAGAGCGGCCCAAGCGACACAGAAGCAAATCAAGACGCCAGTGCTCAGGTGGATAATGGCCTCCTTGCACCCGACCAGCATCTCGATCTGGACAAATACGTTTCTATATTTGAAATAATCGAATCAAAACACAAGCTGCCTCTCATAATTGGTTACGAACTCAGCTCAGGTCAATTGTTTATGAGCAGCGTGGATGAGATTGGCCTACAAACCAGCGTGCCTGTGTTGTTCACTCCGCTGGACGTCAAAGATAAAGAGGCTCAACGACGAATAAGCGAGTTCGAGTCCGGCTTGGACAAGTTCCGTGCACTGGCCAAATACGAAATGGACAACTTCAACTCGAACATAAACAAGCTAGAGGTGTTCGGGATGAAAATGAGAGACAGAAAGAAGGAAGCGTTCAAGCCGAAGTTAGATCAGGTGCTGTCGATATCACACTTTGCCGATCTGATCAACTTCGAGGCAGCGGGAACAGCGTCGGTGGCCATAAAGCGCAACTCGAGCTTGAATTCATTACCTTCGACCGACGAGGAGTGTGATATCGACTCGACGAGAACTGATTCAACCCGATCAAAGAGAATGAGGAACAAGCGAGCGCCGGAGGATGATTTAAATAGAACAAGCGAAGTAACCAGCTTCTAGACTATAATAAAGCGGCGTAATTAAAAAGGAAGTAAAGGGAGGAATTGAGTGGCTTTAATGCGTTGGAATGGGTAATGGCAAGCGTCTAATGGATTGTCCTAATGGAAGCAAATGGGCTGAATGTTTTAAAGCGTGGCAAAAGAACGCATGCAACAATAATAACAAGAGAAAAACATGAAAGAGGGTAGAGAGCAGAAATTGAGAGGTTTTTAGCCATTAGGCAGCGCCAGTGCCGAATGCTTATGATTGAGGGTCTAAGCTAATTACTTTCGATCGCAACATTGATTTATCCGACGATAAGGGCTCGTTCAATCAAATCAAGCAATTATATATATTTCTTTATTAATATGATGAATAAACAAACTCGACTTAATTTGACTTTAATTGAATTGCTTTTCTTCCATTTATTCATCCGTTCACCCCTCTCTCTCTCTCTCTTTCTCGTTCTCTCTCTCTCTCTCGTTCTCCATACTCTTTCGCTCATTCTATGTATTTCTGTTTGGCTCGTTCGTTCGCTTGCTCGCTATTTCGTTGATTCGTTCTTCATCTTTCTCCTATCGCTTGTTGCCTCACCCGCTTTCCATTCGTTTTTTACACTCGCTTTTAGGCTATAACTAATTTACTTTGGCGAGCATAATTGCGTCCAAGCCAACGCTCGCGCTTCGGGTTCTATTTGAGTTGTCGCTGCCTAACTTTTTCGCTTCCTTGGCGGTCCGAGCGAACGGCGCGAAATAGGAGACGTTAAGTTTAAACATCAATTGTGAATGATTGCACACAGAGAACGCTTGTCAACATAAAACGTTCGCCCGCTTGTCCACATTAATCTTAAACAAGACACCAATTTTAGACGCATCGCTGGCAGAGCGTATGCGCAATCAAACGATCATCAAATAATTTAAGTTGCAAATCATTACAATCAGTTTTGATCGAGCGATCGCAAAGAGGCGAATATTAAATTTCCTGTCGGACATGCATTATTGAGCCAAATAAACCGAATTTGATTGCTTTTGCGCGCTAGGCCGGCTAGATTTAAGCGTCAACAGCTTCGACGCAGTTCGGATTTGCCTGTCTTCTATATGAGGCGAACGGGCAACTAGCCGACTAAATTGGGGCCGGATAATTAGCGCCTTGAATGCGCCAGCTAATGAGAAGAGCTTTAAAGTTCAAACGCGCCATTTGTTGTGAACTAATACTTTGGCGTTTAGTTTTGCGTCTAATTTAGACATGTAGAAGCAGGGCGAGCGGCCACCGCAGCGATATTGACGGTCGTTGAGACAGAGGTGGCAGTGACGCGAGCCCATTTGCCTACTAATGCTCAGCAAACTGGCATGGCAACCGGGCAGTGGCACCAGGCCGTCTTAATTAAATTTATGTGATTGAATAGATTAAGTTTTGTCGTTGAAGGCAAATATCGGCCGCCAACTTATTTAATAAAAAAAAAAATGAGCAAGCAAGCGAGCTAGTGAAAGAATGAAAATGCGCCGAACAAAATTCACTCGCGTATATTGCTGCCTCGCTGACAGGCCGCCACAGCATAGGCGACTCCAATAACAGTGGCAATAAACGAATGGAATTAATTAATTTAATTTATATATATATATATTTATATATTTATTCAATAATAGAATGCGAATAATTGTCAGCAGTAGTGAGCGATCAGTGCGGAGAGCAATCGTCGTTCTTATTAAATTGGATTTTGCAGCCGCTGATAAATGTCGCAGATGGCCGTTTAGACGAGCACTTAGTTAGATTGGGACTCGATTATGCAAACCATATTGTGTGCGCGTATGTGCCTGTCTAATGGCGGCTCCACAGGCCTGTATCGTACTCGTACTGGCCAAGAGAAGTAAACAGGCAGGTGCATTACCGAATGGAAGGTCACGCGAGAACGATGAGCGGACGCCTGTCTCCACCCTCCGCCACGCAATTATGATAAAATGGCTAAGTTATTAAGTTCGTTCATTTATTCGCATATCTCATTAGCCGCCGCCGCCGAACACACACGCACTCACACACTGACTAATAACCAACCATCGTCGTCGCCCCTTGCCCTCTTTCACCAAACCACTCACTCAACCGTCAGTGCTTGGGTCCAGCCGAGCTTATATTCATTATTCATCAATTTGTAGTCAAATTTAAATTGAATCCGTTCACTTATCAGTGCAGCGTGTAGCTACCTCTTGCTAGATCGAATCATGCGCACCAACGATGAATGAAGTGACTGGATGCAGCAGAGATTGATGCAGAATTGAACAAGGATCAAGCGCGTCGTCTGCCAATATTTAAATGACACTTCAAACCTGTACAATGAGTTCGAGTCTGAACGCACCAAGCTCGCCTTTTCCCGCTCCCAACATGCTGCCGCCACCGCCGCCGCCCTCTTCGCAAGTTCACTCGGTCCAGCAGAGCAACGGTGGCTCCATCAGCCCCAACCTAAACAACAGTGGGATTCACGAGCAGCAATTCGCAAATGCAGCAGCGAACATGAGCATGAATCAGCAAATCTTTCATCAACCGATGTTAGCGAATCAGTCAGTAGCCGCGATGACAAACTACGGTCAATCGAACGGAATGATGGTGGGCGCCAAAGCGATGGCTCATTCACCTTTTAATCAGGCACCCGGCTCAGTGCCATCAAGAATTTGCGCTTCTTGTAACAATCCGATTCGCGACCGCTATCTACTGCAATGTCTCGATCGATTCTGGCATGTGCACTGCCTCAAGTGCCAAGTGTGCCAAGTAACGCTGTCCGAATTGGGTGAAAAGTGCTTTACACGTGACCAAATGCTGCTGTGCCGAGACGACTACTTTAAGCTCTATGGCGGCAACAGCGTCGGAGGACGGTGTGAGAACTGCGCCAAATCGATTCTTAGCAATGAGCAGGTGATGCGCGCCTCCAACAGCGTCTATCACGTGGAGTGTTTCCAGTGCCACGAGTGCCGCGTGCGTCTCAAGACAGGAGACAAGTTTTGTTATGTGAACGGTCGAATATTTTGCGAAAAAGACAATCCGGCACTGAGCTTAAACAACCACCTGTTGAACCAGTCGCCGTCAGGTATGCCTATCAACGGAATGATGGGCAGTTTCCATCCAACGAACGGACCTGTTCCAACAAACGGCAACCCCAAACGGCCAAGCAACTCGAAACGTAGTAAATCATCCTCGAACAAATCGAACGCAAACTCCGGCCAGTTCAACCAAGCGCTCCAACACCAGGCACCGCAGCAGTCATTACAGCACCATCCGCAAGCTCACATGATGGCACAGCAGCATCAGACGCCGCATTTTGCTCATCCTCAGCAGCAAATTCAACATCCCAATCAAATGCCTGTTCCGCCGCAGCAACAATCTCATCCGCCCACGATCACGCCCGGCTTCTACAATGATTCGAATGAGTCCATGTCCCAAATACTTCAAGGGCCTAACCACGTTCAGCAGATGTCTCATCAAGTAATTAACTGATTTAGAAATGATAAATTTCAAGCAGATTCGATTCGTACCGACGTTTTATTTAAACGAGATTTTTTATCGCACACTAAGATCACCCATTTCGTTCGTATGTTGTTTTCGCTTTCTAAAGCATTCGCATTAGATTTCCTAATTCTTGTTTACTCTGTGTTTTTCCTATTTTTTCTATGGCTTTTCTCTTCATTTTTCTAATTATTGGAAAACAAAGCGCAGAAAGCATCAACTAAAAAATGTAAATTTTCATAGGAGAAAGAAGAAATAAACAAAAAATTGAAAGCAAATCACACCGCTTTTAATTGTACCGTTTTAGTTCTCGATTGAAAGTAATTTAGTTGCGGTCCATTGAGATGATCGCGAGCCAGCGGTAGATGAACTCTTATTTAGTAGGACCAGACGGAGTCCAAAGACCAAATCACTGCGACAGCCAGTGTCTTGCGTAAGCAGACCGAGCCGAGATTATACCTGTGTTTCGAGCGTTTCTTGGCTCAAGTGAATTGTTTATTGCCAAACAAACATTGTCATAGCAGACTCATTGGCGTGTTTCTTTCCCAAATCATTGACGTGAAGTATGCGTTCATGTGTGTGTGTGTGTGTTTGCTTTGACATCAAGTTTTTTTCTTCTTAGCTTCCAACACACACTCACTTGATGGCCGAGATTATAAACAGGCAGAAAGGTTTCCCCGAACCTAATGGAATTAGTGAAAGAAAATTTGGCATTGCTCAGAATAATCAGCTCTTGAGCAGAAACAGAGCAACCGGTTGCCGTGTTAATTTTACAAAGAGGCAATCGTTAAGCGGAGAGAGAAAGGAGAGCAGAAAATTGAAAATTGTTTGCGTAGGTCTAGGGCTTGGTCTTTTTCAACGGCTGCATTCAATTTGAAGCGAATTTTGAAACTAGTCCAAAACCGATTCGAACATGAATCCCCAGTTGTTCGAACAATTCGAGCGTTACTTGAACACTCAGCAGCAGTCAAGAAACAACACCTATCCGACTGCACCGATTTATTCTGATCCAAGGAGCACAGTGGTCACATCCCATCAGCTAATGAGAATGAACCCGAATCAGACTTCAGCGGCCCCTTATTATCAGCAATCACAACTGAGTGCATACTGGCCAGGGCAAGCAGTAAATCCATCTACATCTAATAACTTGATGTGGCAGATGCAGACACAACCACAGTTGGCGTTTGCTGCACCAAATCAACAAGCGGCAATTTATAGGCCGTCCAATACACTTGCCCAGCCCCAATACGTGTTCTCCAACTCGCAGCCGAACCTTAATGCTGGCGCTCTAAGATTTCAGCCACAGCAAGCTGCCATTCCTAATACTCACTACCAGATGATCAATCGAATGCCAAACTCATACCCGGTTGCGCCAGTCAATACCTCATATCAACAGCTGCGCCCGATTCAAATTCAGCCTATGGCTGGTCGGCCCTTGCTTACCCAGAGCACCCATCGTCTGATCGAACAAAACGTGGCTTATTCACCGGTTAACTCTCGATACCAATCGCAAGCTGCCTATGTTCGCCTGCCTGCAATAAACCCGTCGCCACGACTCGGCCGCGGCAACGACTATCCTGCCAATCGAGTATACGCCCTATCGCCCCAGATGATGAGTCCTTCTGGCACTTATGCACCGGCGCGCTTCTACTGATTCTAGAGACTGAAATCTCTTCCTAAGTCTTTTCACTCTCTCTCTATTTATTCGTGTCTTGACTTGTTTGTTTTTCTGCTGAATAAAATGTTGGAGGCTCGGCTGTGACGCATTTAAAAGTGAACAACCAAAATAATCGTACTGGGAAGAGAAAAATGCTGGAGCTATTTGAAGTTGAAAATGGGGCCGATGTTTGTTCTAAATTTGTTCTCATCGTTGTCTTGGCGTTTATCTGTCGGATGAAAATGGTGCTCACAAATCAAAATTGGTAAAGTAGGGCTCGATGCAAGCTTTTGGATTTAACCGATAAAATTGATAACAATCAAGTGAAGAATCACGTGGGCGAAAATGAAATCGGCAAATGCTCGCTCAGAGCTGACGTTGTTGAACGCGTCCTTGTTCTCTTTGTTTATCTGGATGCGGTAGGAAGCTGGAAAAGCGAGCGATCATTCAGTCAAGAAATGTCACTTTTGTGTGATTAATACTAACCGGCGAGAACAAAACTGGCCACAGTTGAAATGAAACCGGCCAGAAAGGCGTTGAATGGGAATGTGCCGACCATGCAGCAGTAGACGAACTGAAGAATGCCGGTCATCATGATGCAGACCAAATAGGCGTCGACCAGTTTAAGCTTTTTGGGCGTAGTCTTTGAATAGTCGTCGTAGAGTTTGCCGACTATTGCAGGCAGGCTGGTGCTTGGCTGGCTGGACATTTTCTGGCAACTCTGAAGTAAGCAGTTCTCAAATCGGTTATTTAGATCGAATACGAAGAAAGCACTGACGGCTGCTCTACACACACGTCACACAATGTGCCGAATCGAGCTGAGCAGGTTTGTTTTGCCGCTTTTCGCTCGCGCATATTTTCGTCGCGCCGCATTCAATTTGGTCTTATTGCTAGATTGACCGTTCATAACACAGTTGACTGTTAGTTCTCAAGATGATGCTTCAAAGCCATCTGAAATCTAAACGCAATAACCACACGGCTGAGACTCGAGCTTGGAGATCGAGATCCAATTGATCGCCCGATCGATATTGAAATTTAAAAGCGAGCCGAAATTAAACGTCATTAAGATATCTTGACTCTGAGTCCACTATTCATTCAGCAGCTAAAACTGATTGCTGTAGATTTTTTTCGATCAAAGCGGCGATTCACGGCCAAAAGGTGGTTCACTGTGAGTATCGGCGAAACTTGAGTTCGACTGGGTTCGGCTATGGAGAGCTTGGTTGATAGCTTGATGATACATGGTGATGACGAGTGAGTTGAGCCAGCAGTCGATTTTATTTCCGATCGCTCTCATCGGTTGAATCATAAAGGGACGAGAAGAGCTCAGTGATTGAAATAGACAGTGAAGACGAGCACATAGAGCAACGCAACGAGTCAGAAGTAGGCTGTCCGAATTCGCCTGATTTTGAAATTCAATAGCGTGCTGAGTTGGCCCTCCCTCTTCGCTCCTATCACTCTAGGTCATATTCATCGAAGAGAGTGGTCACTCGTCGGATAACAACGAGCAGGATTCAATCAGAGATGAGCTTGACCTTGCGTTCACCAATGAGAATGACGAGCTTTTAGTCGACAGTGATCTCGATCAGGCACTTTCGGGCGACGAAGTCGACGAATCGCTTTTTGAGAGGTGTGTGCTCGCACGCGCTAATCGCTCGTTAATAATACAACTCGCATTGTTCCAAAGAATAAATAGATTTGAGCAAGACGAAATATTCGCTCGCGAGCTCCAACAGCAGCTTGATATGGAGTATCTTGAAATTACTAGACAAAACGACGACAACAGCAGCCTGGTCCTGAACCGGTCGACTCGCTCTTCTTCTCGACCTTTAACGAGAGATTCAAGCATTCCGCAGAGCATTCAAACCGAAATGATGTATTCGGTTGCTCGATTTCCTTCGATGTCCTCTGACCGTCACAATCGACAGATGAACATATCTCCGATCGAACCTGCAGGTCGACTCGCAGCCGCGTTTCAAGTTCTTGAAAGGCCCCAGGTAAAGGAAACTGTGAGCGTCTAGCTCTCTTGCACGTAGGCAGACGATTTATCTCGCATTCAAGACGAGACCTTCGATCAGACATTTGCGTGAGCAGCACTCAATTCGTATGTACCCAGTTCTAGCCGACGAAGGGCAAATCGTCTTTGATACAAGCGATTATGAGGTACTTGAGTAATGAGCATTTTATTGCGTATCAATTAAATCAAATCCCATGAATAGACACTTTTGCGGCTGGATGAGACAAACAAAGTCACCAGTTGTCTCAGTCAACGTGAATTCGACTCTTTGCCTTCGTTTGCTTATAAACAGCCCATAGGCGTTCTCAACGAGGAAAAGATCTGTTCCATTTGCTACGAAGAATACGAACAAAATGCAACATTAACTGCTTTAAGCTGTTTCCATAAATTTCACAAACAATGCATCGCTGAGTGGCTCAAGGTAAACCAAGCGATTTTCAGTCCTGTGATTTGCAGACACAATAAATTTTCACTTGAAGCAAAGCCGCAAATGCCCCCTCTGCCAACTGGACGCCATCAAAGGAACTTGAGTTTCCTCTCGTCTGATTAAAATTTTTCGCCTTAAAATTTTCCTAACAGAGTTATTTTCTCTTCATTTATTTGACTAACCGTTGCTTCACTAAGCTGAATCCACAATGCGTCGAGCTCTCGCACAATACTCGATCCGGCTCCCGATCAATCTGGCTCTCAATGTGGCCGTTGATCTTTGAGTCTCTAAAACACTTCTGTTCTCTAATCCAAAACAACGAATAATGTTGACATAGAAAAACAGTAAAATCTCAATCAATGAACTAAAATGAGAGATGATTCTCTTGTTCAGCTGCCGCTTTCGCTTGTTCCTCTTTAATTTGATTGAAGGGACGCTCGGAAAAGTAGATCATACAGAATTCTGAAATCATTGGTGGCATAAGATGGCAGCTAAAATTGGCAGGATAAATCCGAAAAGAGCCGTTTTTCTTTTCTGTGATTTGCAAGAGAAATTCGCTTCCACAATCACCTATTTCAACGAAATAGTTAACAACAGCTCTCGGCTGGTCGAATTTGCCAAGTTGATAAATGCAAAATCAATAGCCACCGAACACTACCCTTCAGGTCGTCTATCAACGATATAAACTCGTTCGCCCAGGTTATGTTTGTGCATTTAGGAGCTAATCTAGGCCTGGGAGCGACCGTCAAAGAACTTCGAGAAAAGTACGGCAACATGGAAATATTCGAAAAGCGAACGTTTACCATGTGCACTCCCGAACTAATGAGCCACATTAAATCGTCGGTACCAGGCAAGGCACCAGTTTCCCATCATCAACTTGCCATAATCTAATTTAAGTTGATCTTGAAGACTACGAGTCCGTAATATTGTGCGGCATCGAAGCGCATGCGTGTGTTCTGGCCACCGCTCTGGACTTTCGCGCCGAGGACAAAGATGTTCATGTTGTGGTTGATGCCGTCTCATCGAGAAATCTAGCCGACCGGTAATTTTTGATCTCATCACGAATCAAGCCGCTAATATAATCAAAACTGATGCTAAAAGAAAATTTGCTTTCACTCGAATGACGCAGTCTGGCGTCTACTTGACCACAACTGAATCGCTCATTTTTCAGATGCTAAAAACATCGCAGCATCCTCAATTCAATCTGGCCCGCAAGCTCATCACACATCCCTCCCCAGACAGCAGCCTTTTGGACATGTGAACTTGTCCGTCCGGAATACTTCATTTAAATGACTCTAAAATTGACGCTTCTTTAATTTGTTTATTTAAATCAGACTTTTTAATCGTAATGAGGCGCCATAAAAGCCAGCAGCATTTCATGCCGCCTAAGACGAGCAACTAATCGGGCAATAAATCGGCAGCATCGTCATCAAACTGTGGACCTGAGTTCACCGTCCTCTTGAAAGCGGTTTTGGGCCGGTCAACCTCGCCCAGATAGTCTTGATGGTCCACATGCTCTGTGCCGCTCTCTAAAAGTAATGAAACATTCAAGCAGAACAAAGGGATTCGGCCGCACTCGGCAGCTTACGTTTCTTTTCCAATATCTGCATGTCGTCAGTATTGGACAAGTCAACTTTGCGAGCGCTTGATTCGCGGCTGTTTATGGCGCGTCCGCTGCTCTCTCGGCTTTCTTGTCTTTGTATTGTGGCCGGGTCGGACTCTTTTCACAACCCACGTGAGCGCACGACTTCCGGATCACGCCAAACCGAATCGGACAAACTTACCATCTATTGTATTCTTTCGACCTTTTAGCATTGACTTTCGCCTATCGCTGCTTGAGATTCTCTGAAATCGTTTCTTGCTTGTATTCATCAATTCATCTGTTGGATCTTGTACTCAGCTCTTACCGCCTGTTGAACTTCTTTCATCTTTTCGGCCTTTTTCAACTTGTTTGCATACTCCTGCGCATCTGGGATTCCCAAATCGGTGCAGAGGCGAAGCAGGAACTTGAGACCTGAGCGGAATTCAAATCAAATTCAAGTCACTAGCTAAGCTAGCTAACCAGACTCTTACATTCAATGTTTTCTGGGAAACGCAAATGTATTGACTTGTACTTCTCGAGCGCTACCGCATAGTTTCCGCTTCGTCTGTAGCAGCTCGCCACCATCAATTCCCATTTGACTTCATTCGGTCTTTTAAAATGCTTTAGTGGTAGGCGCATGGCTGATGTACAAAATTCCTCAAATTTTACCGAGCAAGAGCTGCTTTTTCGAAAAACTCGACCGCTTTTTCTGGGTACTGAGAGTCTATGTAATAAGAGCCCAGCCATTCGATAGTCTGCAAGTTGGCCGGGTCATATCTGTAAGCCTTATGATTGTGTAGAATTAGATAAACGTAAAAGTGATTGTGTCCATCGATTATAAGAAGCTTACGTCGTGGTAGTATTGAAATGCCTGCGAGCGGTCGCCCATTTCCTCGTACAAGCCGGCAATATTCCTAAGAAGCTCACTGTCCTTGGGATGAGCTCGCAGTGCCTGCAAGTACCAGTTTTCTGCCTGGTCCAAGTCGTTTTTGCGATGGTTTATCTCCGCAATCTTGCAGAACACTTGAGTATTATTGCGCTGCATTGCATGAAGCTTGAAGAACTGGTCAAGCGCCTCTTCGTACAGTCCAAGTTTATCGTATGTGAGGCCAAGGTTGTAGAGCGCCTCCACGCAAGATGCGTCTATTCGAAGAGCGTCTTCGTAATACTGCTTGGCTCGCTCATAGTCACGATCCGCATAGAAACAGTTTCCCTTGTTTGTGATGGCTTTTCGCCCACAATTGCATACAAAGCAGTCCAACCTCATTTTCAATCAGAATGTGCCTTACCTGCTGGGTTGTACTTGTCGGCTTTCAAGGACAGGTCGGCATATTTGTGCGCGTTCTCAAGATCATTTTCCTTCGCATTCGAATGAGCTCAATTATTCAAGGAGGTTTCAATCTTCTGCTTAGGTTCTTACCAAAATGTAAAGAAATGAGAGATTGGTAGCAGCTGAGCTTGCCACCCGAATATCGCGCTTCTCAAACTCTTTGAGAGCGTCTATGGCCATGTTGAAGTCCTTCTGTTTTAGATAGACAATCGCCTTTTGGATCTCGAGGTCATGTGCAAGATTGGCATAAGTCGACATCTTGACTTGGTCAATGCACCTAATTGCATGAAAAGGCTCAGCACTGAGCTACAAACAAGATGCAAACTTTGAGCTACATTTCGTATCCCGTGGAGAATTCTCCCTCAATCGCCGGCGCGATTAGCTTGACCGCAGTTACGATGTAATGTTCAGTCTGTCGCTTCCTATTTAGAATTTCGTAATAAATTGTGTGAAACTGTGCTTCAAAAATAATGACGAGAAGAAATGTTACTTTTTGCGTTCATAACGGCGTAGATTGTCATCACGAATTATTTCAAGCACCAGGTTGGCCTGCTTGTCAGTTGGATGCGCTTGGTAGTCGTCGTCGTCCGGAACCATCAACGGAATTTTAAGCAAGTCGATGAAACACTGCTTCATTTTCACTCTGTCGCCAAGGGCGTAATAACAAAGCAAAAGGTTGAAGCCGATCCTCAGGTCGGCTCTTTCCCTGAAGATCATTTCATAGTTCACCGCCGCGTCAGCATATTGGCCTATCTTGATGAAACTGAGCGCAATGTTATTGTGAACGTGCAGCCTTTAAAGAGCAGAATCTTAGAGTTAGCGCGCAACCGACACAGTTGGTCATTTGCTCACTTCAATTGTTGGTTCGAGGCCGGTATCTGATCGAGCGCCATTCGATACATTTTGATTGCCTTCAGGTACTGCTTCTGCTTGTAAAATATGTTTCCGATGTTGATTCGAAAACGCCCAGGCAGTTGAAACGTTTTTGCCTTCATTAGGTCATTGTAAATCTTGAGCGCCTCAGAGTAGTTTCCCATCTTGGTGTATTGACACGCCAAATTCAAAAGCACCTGAGAAAGAGCCGGGTTAAATTGGTCAGCAGTTGACAGGGTGTGAGCTTTTGCTCGATTCGCTTACAAATCCTTCGAGCTCTGGATTATGATCGACCATCTTCTTTTCAAGGCGTTGTTTGGATAAAAGTCTCTCTTTCCTCACTGCTTCTTTGGCTTTTTCCATTGCCTTTGTTTTTTAAAAAATCTTTTTTTTTCAGATCGGTTGAGTTTTAAAGATTTTCACTCTTCTTACCGCTTCTTTGTCGCCCTCCTCGATGGCTACACAGCTTTCTTCGGCCAGTTTAAACACATTCCTTTCCAAGCTCTTGAGCTTTTCTTCCTCACTGGGCCAGAGTTACGCATCGTTTAGGGTTCAATCCAAAATCAGTGGTTTACCTTTCAACTTTGGCCTCGAGAGTTACTTGGACAGAAACACCATCAGAGCCGCTGGACAGCTGTCTTGAATTGAATCCGGCTCCGCTGACCGCGGTCATCGGACGTGCACCACTTGACGAGCCAATATTGCGTCTCATGGCTGTTGGAGGTGCTTGAGGCATCGTTCGTCCAAAGGAAGTGGGCTGCCTCGCGTTGCCTCCTGCTGGCATTGTCCGATTCATGCCCGTCTTAGCAAGCGTAAATTTTAAAATTTAATTCAACAAAGGCAAGAGTCTCAAGTCACTCACCGGCGGAGGTCTTCTACCGTGGCTGGTTTTTGCTGCAGCTTGAATAAATTCCTGATCATAGCCAAGTGCCTAAAATAGGTTTGCTTTAAAAAAAAGGCCAATGATGTTGGATGCTACGTAGCTCCTGCTTCTTACGTCCGTGTTGTAAGTGTTATCAAAGTCATTGTATCCTTCGTAAATGTCGCTCATTGTGTCAACTGATTGCGATCAGAGATCTTCTTTTTATTTGTCAGGTTCTGTCTGATTTGAGTCGATAAAGAATTGAAGGCTGCGAAAGAAAGGCATGCAGATTCGGTTGCCATGGATACCGTGGACTGAGTCATGTTGGCTTAAGTAAAACAAACTGGACCTATTCTTTACTTGGTCCACCTCTTTCTTCCCCAATCAGTTCACCTGACCGCAGTACGTATTAACTCAAGGAGACAAACAACCTTGCATTCTTTTATTCATAAATCCTAAACTAAATCCAAGAACTAAGAGAAGCGAATTTCAATGTTTTGATCATTTTGAAAACGTCTCAAAACGATTTGAGCAAGATTCCGGGCCAATAACTTGAAAGACAACATTGAAAGAGCGGAAAAAAGGAAGAGAAATAGGAAGAGGAGGAGCAGCAGCAGTATCGAATCCAAATATATTGTATTGGGCGACTAGAAAACGAGAACGTCGTTCTTTTCGATTTTTTTTTAATAAATACGCGAAGTGTGAAGATTTCGACCCAGTACAGATCTGACGTCCGAGCAGAAGCGTAGAGCGTCTAGAAACGGCAAAAGGTTCAGTAGGGCAGTATCAGTTGGGTCGGAAAACCAAGACTTGATGGGAATTGCGTTGTCTAGACAAATCAAAGTAGAGCACAGCTAATTTAAAAAAGATAATTTCGCTTTGCTTACCAGGAAAGCCGCGATAGGCAGCCGGAGAATTGTCAAGAATAAATACTTTAGATAGGTCACCGCAAATTGCAGCCAAATCCTTAGTGTAGCTTCCGATTTCCAGAGTGCAGTGCTTTAATCGGTCGTTTTTTAAATGTGTGACACAAACCGAAGCACGCGGCTTACTTGGCGATATAATCGACGTCTCAGGATATTTCTGTTGTTGTCAAGCTTGTCTGCCACTGCAGCGCCATATATTTCCATGCTGGCGGTGTACACCACGAGCTCATACCATTGACTAACCTTCGAATAGAGAAAATTGAGCTGAATCGGTTTAGAATCAATTGGAGCGAGAAATTACCACGCTGAGAAAATAGTCCACGTGAGGACGTTTATATACAAAGAACTTAACCGGATGGCGATCGATTTCAACCTGAGCAGCGTTTAGCGTCGGAATTCTGTTTAACTTTCGCTCGTTCTTACTCGCAAGATAAAATCAGGAGAGGTGTCGGGCTTGACATTGGGCCTCGCCAGACCGTCATGATGAGAGTGAATCAGCGTCTCGTCTAAATCTAACACGAGTATCTTTTTTGGAACAATGCCTATCACATACGACCCGATTTAATCAGAAAGTTTTAGATCTACAACTCGGCAGTGAACTTACTCAGTCGATATTGAAGGGCTGGCGAAGGTGTAAAATCGTTATAAGTTATTGCCTGGTATTGGCGGGCCTGGAAGAAAATGATAATGGTGAGGAGTACAAAGAGCTAGAAGGGTCAAAAATCGGCGCTTACACTTCTAAACTTCTTTTTAGAGATAGAAGCCAGGTAGAGCCAAAATTTGATCATAAAAAGAACCAAATGACGGAAGCTGATGCTCAGTATTTTAAGAACAGTCATATTGAATGTCTCTTAAAGCTAAAAGCGGTGCGAACTGGAGAACGTCTCGTTACGAACTGGTCACTAGCTGCCTATTAGATTTCCACGAGCATGTCTTCTCTGCTGAGAGAGGCTTGGTGAAAGTCGAATTTTATGCACAGCTTGGCGATTAATATCCGGCTCTTGAATCTGTTGGCAAATTGCCTAACGTCGAATTAGAAATTATATTCGCAAGGGGACACACACTCGTATGTATGTAAATGAACACGATGCGCGACCACGATAATGAATAGCAGTCTAAAAGCGACTTTTGCCCAATTCTTGTCTGCTAAGTATTTCTGCGCCCAATTCCTGTTCTATTCTAAATTCTTCAGCTTAAAGTTTCTAAATATCTAAATTGCCATTTCGACTGATTCCGAGCATTCGTATTCTATGTGAATTCCGTTTGGAATTAACATGAGCCGATTGCAACGCTCAATGCTTTCTCAATTAGTCCTAAAACATCACCTAACCCTCAGGTCTAAGGGGGTAGCTTTGAACGAAAGATCTAATTTTATGTTCAAATCATGGAACTAGGGATCGGAGAAAGTTTAATCAATTTTAGAAAAAGACAAAATCCGAAGCTCCTTTGAACATATTAATCGACACACACAATTAATGCGTTTTACCAGCTCGATCCCAGTCGTAGGCATCTTATTTTAAAAAGCTTCGAAACATCTGCGGAAGGCATGGAATTCGTGAAAGAGGGCAAAGCTGAAGCAGAAAGAAAGAGAAGACAAGCCGAATGGGACCGTGTGCGCAAGAAAGATGACCCAGTAGGCAAGTCCTCCTTTTTAGCGAAGCAACGCTTTTTTTTAACTGACATCTGACTGAATTTGACTCTAGAACCGCCTGCAGAGTATTTTGATAACCGAAGCTTGTACGAACGCTTAAAAGAACAGGACGAGCTAAAGAGAAAAGAGCACGAGGAAACATATGCACTGAGTAAGTTTGGTCACATCAGGGTCTTTGCTTGACACCTGACACGCGCACAATCTGAAGAAAATCAAATAAAGCTGGTCGATCCAGACGAGGCCGATTATTTGAACGAACTGGACGAGCTCAAACTCAAACGTGAACGCGAAATTCGTCTCGAAGAAAAGAGAGAGATCGAAGAAATTAGAATATCCTTTTGCTGTCGAATTGAATCATTCGGTTATCAAACGTTTTTCCCTTAACTTAAATTCAAGCACAATGTGTCTAGCACCACCATCGCTTCATCCGTACCCAAAATAAACATGAGCGTGCCAAAAAATAAAAAGGAGAAAAAGCAGTCTGAACTGCTTGCCAGCGTGGTAGTTAATAAGCGAAAATCGTAAGCTAGACGACCTCAAGCACGCTCTCTTCGAGTCTTAATTTTAACTCAAGTGCCTCCTCCGATCAAACCAACACAATAAATGCTTCTACTAGCCACGCAGCTCTCTCAGATCAAAATGAGACCGAGCAGGCCGCCAAACGACTAAAGGAAACTGATGTTGATGGAGAGGGGCATAAGTCCTTGCCCGGTCTGGCAGATTATGCATCTGATTCTTCCGACTCGGAGAACAGCAGCGATGATTCCGAACCCGAGTCGGACCGAGTTCTCACATTCAAGAAACAAGCTCCGAGCTCAGCTGCTGCCGCTCTGGCCAGCTCGTTTCGGCGAGTCTAACCGGCGAGTCTAATAAAAGCTCTTTCATGAATAAAAAGTGTTGACAAATTTTTCTCGACGAATAAATCTATCGAATCGAATTTCCAACAAAATTAAATTGTTGTTCACGTCACGAGCATCGATCAATTTAGCATGAGGTGAGTCGTGCGTTGGGTCTAGGCACGCGCATAAGAAGAGACGCCACAAGCTTGGCTTAAACTTCTCGTAGGCAGCTGGGTGGTAACCAAAGCTCTGTTTGCCTTTTCAAATGACGCAAGCAGAGCCAAAGTGTAATGTTTATAATGAGTTGAGTTTCCATCATTTTATGAATTGGGAGTGCACACTCGCGAGAAATCGACGACGTTGCCAAATCAAATAGCCTAGAAAAGTTGGAGGCCCGATGCAGGCATCATGAGCGCAACTAGGCTGATAAACGAGAACGGCAATGAGTATTATTCGCTCAATCTGGGCTCCATCGAAATCAAACCAAGCGCACGCCAATCTATCTATCGGGTATGAGCACTCTTCTCTAGCTGAGCCATCTGCGTTCTCTGATTTGTTTCTTCGCTTGTTTAGAGTTGGAATCGATTGCACAGATTTCAAAAGACTCTGATTTTCATTCTGACGTTTGCAATTATACTTTACATTCTGAGCCATCTTGAATTCCATCGAACCAAGCACTTGGTGCCAACTGAACATATTCATGAGACTCCGCGCAAGTCAAATGTTGACCGGGATCAAGGGAAGGGGCAAGTGACTGAGAAGCCGAAAAATGTTCCCAAGCGAAAGGAACCGATCAAATTTAACGGTAACACCAAAGCAACAATTTAGAAATACGCTCAGGAATTGAAGTTAGAAAATCAGGGCCTGAAAATGAACGCCAACGTAGAGTAGTCGATGCATTCGTCCACGCGTGGAAGAGCTACAGAAACTACGCCTGGGGCCAAGATGAGCTCAAGCCGATTTCACAAAAGTCAAGCACCTGGTTCAATCTCGGTCTGACGATTATCGACTCGCTTGACACCATGTACATCATGAATTTGCAAGAGGAGTTCGCCCAAGCTCAGCAGTGGGTGGCCAAGGAGCTCAATCTTAGCTCCAATCGCTTTAATAACCTATTTGAAATAACCATACGCATACTGGCCGGGCTTTTGAGTGCTTTTCATCTTTCCGGCGAGCCGGTATTTTTGGAAAAGGCGTACGAGCTCGGCAACCGCTCGATGAGCGCATTCAACACGCGATCATCGATACCCTTCTCCGACATAAATTTGGCTCAGCGATCGGCTCGAGCGCCTTCCTGGACCGGAGACAGCAGCATATCAGAGGCAACAACTTTGCAAATTGAATATTTTGATTTGTCCAAATGCACCGGTGACATACGCTTTGTTCAGGCAGCCTCCAAAGTGAGCCAAGTTGTACACTCGTTGGAAAAGAAAGACGGCTTGGTTCCGATTTATATAAATCCCAACTCAGGCCGATTCGTCGGGTCTACAATAACCGTTGGTGCTCGTGGCGATAGCTACTATGAATACCTTCTCAAACAATGGATTCAGGCGGGCGCAGTTTACGACGAGAGCGATGAAAATTATTATTTGATTGAAGACTGGCTTGAGGCTGTTAATGGAATGCGAACCCACCTACTGGGTGTTTCAAAGCCAAACAATCTCACATTCATTGGCGAGCTGCTGTCAAACTCGTTCAGTCCCAAGATGGACCATTTGGTTTGCTTTTTGCCTGGAAACCTTGCGCTCGGGGCTGCTTTCCTTCAGACCAAGCCGACTTTTCCGAGAGAGGAAACCGCCAAGCTGATGTCTCTTGCCGTACAGCTCACTGAGACATGCAATCAAATGTATGTGCAGATGAAAACAGGCCTGAGTCCTGAAATAGTCCATTTTAACACGCATGAAGGATCTAGCCAAGACATTTACGTCAAACCTGCGGACCGTCACAACCTTCTGCGCCCAGAAACAGTTGAGTCGCTCTATTACATGTACGCGATTACCAAAGACAAAAAGTACCAACAGTACGGCTGGAAAATGTTCGAGTCGTTCGAAAAATACACGAAAATCGAAGGCGGCGGCTACAGTTCAATAGACGACGTCACTAATCCGTCCAACGTGCGTTTTAGAGACAAAATGGAAAGTTTCTATTTGGCCGAGACCTTGAAGTATTTCTACTTGCTATTCGCCGAGGATCCCAACGAACTTGTCGACCTAACCAAATGGGTGATAAACACCGAGGCTCATCCATTGCCAATCTATCAGCGTGAGAGCGATTAGCAACTTGGCTTGAAACCAACCAGTTTAGATCAGCCCGTCTAGAGGTCTCTAGATCTCGCAGTTTTTGTTCACATACGGTTGATTCATTTTCGACGTTGTCTAACACTAATTTTTTGTTTTGATTATTCAAATTCTGGTCGCTTATTTTTGTCTTGGCCCTTTTTAACAGTTCAATTTGAATCGAATTTTGAAGAATTAAAACAATTTAATGAGTCAGAGTCCGTTCACTTAAATAATTTATTCGTTTGAATGAGCAGAGTAAAAGCAAAAGAAATTAAGCACGCGGCAATCAACATGGCCATGAACAAGGGCCTTCAAAATGGCTGAAATTGTAAACCTTCAGAAGGCGCAAGCGGTTATATTAAATCAGACTTAAAACTTTCATTCAAATGTCGCTTGTCAAACACTGTTTTCACGTCTAATAATTCCAGCCTCGTGCTAGATCACCACGAGGACGTGTACAGGTGCAAGGCTGTTAACAGGACAAGCAGGATAATCGAAATCGATGAGCTATCGGCGCTTGAGAATGAATCGCTCGGGTTCGATTCTTCAAATCGTGGCTGACTCTCTTCTCGCGGCTTCTCCTTTTCTTTGTCCGATCCCGCCAGCAGAACATACGGGTCTTTGCTTTTTGTACGCCACATGTTGGAGCGTGGCGTAAAACTGGGCGGCTTGAATACGTTCGAATCGCTTCGATAGTTCGTCTCAATGTTTTCTGTTTCAAACGCGAAAATTTTAGTTTCAAGTTTCAAGTTTGGGATTGTGTTGTGCTTACTTATAGAAGCTGAGTCTAGCGCTCGTAGGGCCGAGTCGGCTCGATTCTGGTAGTATTCGAATTTACGCTCAGGAACGCTGTATATGCGATTGTGATGCGCCCACGGCCCCTTTTCGATTTCGTTGCTGCTGGCATCTGGTGACTTGAGCGATGAACCGATCGGAATGAGATCTGGCCGTGCTGGTTGCACTCGTTCGAGATTGTAAATCACTTTGGAAATGCGTAGTTCGTTCTCTGCCGTGCATTCGTAGAGACCCGCGTCAAAGCTGTTAAAGTAGTTGATTTTGAGCTGAGACCGAATCGAGTGTACTCCAATTCGAGCATTTTCGATTGAGTATTTTGCATCTCCTTTGAGAAAGTTGCCGTTCTTGCGCCAAAAGTCCTGATTGGTGAGAGGATTGGCGCTTATTGTACAATTGAGGACCATCTGCTGTGTCGCCGATTCGTATTTCGAATGAATTTCAATTTGAGGCGCGACTTGAAGAAGAAATGAAAGGTAAGCTTAATCAACTCGTTCTCAACAGCTTTCAGTGAACACTTACAATGGACGGATAAGCTCAAGTTTTTGGTGTCGCTCGGAGGTATGTTATTGGATGCTTTGCATTGGTAATTCATTGGTGTCCATCTGGTCACGTTGGACAGGGTGAGAACACTGCCCGAATGGCTGAGCTGGCGAAAGGTGCCTCGCTGGTCGTCCATGACGTACCAAGTGATGTTAGCGGCTGGAGTGCCGAAAGCTTCGCATCTGAAGGCCACTGTGCTCCCTTCGTTTACGCTGATCTGACCGTGAGACGGATGCTCTTTGATGCGAGGCGGCACTTGAATAAACAATGGCGTGTTATTGCGCTTAATCAGCTCGCTTATCTTCAGTTGTTATTACCTCGCACAATCAGCTCGAATTTTTTAATAACCGAGTCGGCAACTTTGCACAGATAGACGCCGGCGTCTTCCTCGCTTATCGAATGGATCGTCAGCGACCACTCCCAGGCGTATTGCTGTCTGATCTCGAAGCGATCATCGCCCGAATGACTGCGCATATTGAATATGGTGCCACCGTACAGTTTATCGTCATGTTTCACAAAGTAGACCTGCGTTTAATTAGTTTAGATAAGCGCATTGTTTTCATCTGAGCGTTGGGATGGGGAGCTGAGGGGCGAAATTCTCGCATGCTTCCAATTAAAGCCTAAAACGAGGCGTGAAATCAAAGCCGGACAAAGCGAATTCTCGCGCTCTGCATCACTGCCTACAAGGTTCTAGTGTCTGTCCGCTAGTCTGTTCAGTCGGTCGCGATTGCGCCAGAGTAGCGGAATCGAGATCACTTTGAGAGCACAGTGTGCGGATAAGGAGGATTAATTAAGCCAATCTTAATGTTATTAATTATCTGCCTGATCGAATGCCAACAAGGACGCCGCTCAAAATCTAATTAGGCAAATTTACCTAAAGCTTATGGAACTGCAACGGCTTCTGTTGAACACATACATCAAACTGAACCGAGCGGCCGACCAGTCGGACATAAGAAGAGCGAAAGTGTGAGTAGATCAACAGACATTGACCCGCTACTCAAACACTACTCAAATCCGAGCCGCCGATGTGAATCTTTCACGCTTTCCGATTAGGGTAAATATTTTACTAGGGCAAATCAAACGCCGACAAAGCGAGAGCTGGTGAATGGTAACGACCATGAAGGGCAACACACGATTGATGCCCAGTCCAGGGAACGCACGCGGCTCTCTGATATGTGTGAACATAAAATGTGAAATGAGGGGAAAAGGAATTAATGCGAAAATTAAATGTTTAAGACGGACCATTCGAGAAGGTAATTATACGCTTCTAATTGCTTTTGGGAAAAAAGAAAACTGCGCAAGGCAAACAGTGGCCAAATATAATCAAGGTCAGAGGCGATTAGACAGCGTGATTTTGATTTTTGACTTTTATGAGCCCCTGGCGACACTGGCGATTTACTGCTGCATGAGATTAGGCGCCGGATCTAGTTTTGTTTCTGTTGCTAGTTTAAAAACAGTCCGAATGCGCCATGTGGGAACAATGCGAAACTCAAATATTTAATTAGTATTAATTTAATTTTACACCCTATGAACTGTTGCTGGACCACCGGTCATAAACAGTCTGTCACGAAACAAAGTAGCAAATCCTCCTATTTCAATTCTATGCCCGATTAGCACGAATCTAATCTCAATTAGGCTCCATACAACTAATTCCATGTCGTGCACATCCGATCCAGAGCCGGGTGTACGATTTCAGCGCCTATTTACACGCGGATTAAACTGTAAAGCGTGAATGGGAGCACAAGGCCGAGTTTAAACGGATTAGTCAAGGTGGATAAAACACGAGGCGCTTTACATAATAATCAACAGGCGGTGGGAGGGTCCAACCTTAGCGCATTGACCGATCGTCCGTCTAGCAAACCGGCCGGAATCCTAATTAACTTTCATGTTTGTTTGGCCACTTGAAAGGACTCGATGCTGACCGAGTAAACAAGAGCGGTGCCCGACCGATGCGGAGAGTGAAATAAGAGAAAAGAATGAGCAAAGTAGGCGAGGAAAGCTCAAGAAGCCTCGTAAATGTTGAATGTTTAATTAGACTTATAAAGTTGCACTGATCTGGCCACTAGGGCCCACGGCTAATTAGAAGCGAATTCTAAAACGAAGGTATTTGGCTAAGAGGCAATAGAAGCAAGAACAACAGTCCGCTATTTCCTGCGCCTCTTTGATATTTGCCTTTGATGTTCATTAAAGACGAGTCAGAGTAAATGCGATCTGACAACATCGCTTCTTCTGCACATAAGGCGATTTGGGCGCGCATATGATTGTTGTTTGCGTTTCACCAACTGCCACTAATGGAGTTGGCGGTAAATCGCCAAAAGTAAAGTGGCTCATAAAAATCGGCTTCCAACTCGCAAGGAGCGCAAGAATTCGAGCACTTCTCGGATGAATGATTGATTGGGGATAAACACCAACGTTGAAATAAAACAGAGCAGAATGATATGCGCTCAAGGCCGGACATGTCGTCTGGCACATCACATGAATTTCGATAAGAAAAAAGTGGACAATTGAATGACCAGGAACGAGTCCAGCTCTACGAGACAACAAAATCTTTTAAATCAAATCACTTACTCGGCTGTCTGGCATGGTAGTCGGCAGGTCACAGATGAGCTCGATTGATTGGCCGCTGTTGACCAGTTTGGTTTCGGTTTCGAATGGCTGCTCGCGCAAGAAGCGAGCGTCAGATTCTGCGAAGGTGAGCAGAACCACTTGCAAAAGAAGAAACATTTTTGCTTTTGATTGAACGGCGATTGTCATATTGGCGTTGGCTAGATTGTGCTCGTGTGATCAATATCTTTGCTTGTTGTCTCTTTCCATCACAATTCGTCGTCACCAGTTGGTTCGGGCCGATTGATTCTATCTATGGCTCTTATCTCTTCTCGGCCACTTCGCTCTCTTTCGTGTTTAGGTTCTAAGGCGAAACGGCGGAGTGCTTAAGATTGACACATTCGATTTTGATTAAATGAAGATTAAGGAAGCGATGGGTAGATTGACGTGCGCAGCCATCTACTATGCATGGGCCAGACTGATAGAAGCCACCACTCGAAATTCAGCTTGTCGCATGAATTGAGTACCAAGAGGCCTACTTGTGTCCATCTCGCTCATTTCAGCTGAGAGGCTACAAGAAAACAAAATAGATGCCGAAATTTAATACGAGTAGGCCAAGGGGCGAACGAGAAGGAGAAGAAAAGAGAAGCTTAAGTGCGAATGAATGCCAATGCTTCGATCGATTCAAAATCGCCAACTTGGCGGGCCAATCAGAATGCGCGCAGCAAACTAAGCTCAATATCCCCGCCCATGCGGCCGCTGGAGTGGGCCAGCCCTGCTAGCGGCTATGAAATTTGAAATCAGGTAGCACACGCCCACTCAATTGAAAGAATATTAGCTAAGCATCAGTCAACGCGCGATCTCTTTCTGTCTTAAATTCTCGATCTGCTTCCGGTCGCTTTGTAAACCGCTTATGATTCTGAATAATAGGCAAACGAAGCAAGCGACAGAGAGGTTCATCTCGGCTCAAGCATGGCTGCACAATATGATGATGGTGCGATCACTCGGAAATTAATGAGATGGAAGCGATCAAGTCCGGATCGGTTACGAATGGCTTGTTGCTTGAATTGTGAATGGAGAGCGCAAATTAGCCTCAAACTCGCGCGGCCTGATCTCTTGCTTGTTTGAAATGACGAAGGTGCCGCGGCCAATTTAAATGCTTCTGGTGTAAAGAGGTTTGAAAAGCGAAGCGAATTAAATTTAATAAGACGGATGCAGGACGAGCGCCCCTTTGCTCACTCGGTCCAAATCAATGAATGAGTCAAAATTGGACGCGAAATTAAAGGCAAATAACGAGTTCGAGTTTGTATCGAATACGAATTGACTTATTGCCTCGACTGGCCTCGTACGCTTTTGGTGCGTCAAATAAACGTACAATCCAATTACACGCTTTGTTTGCTCACAGCAAGCATCCGCTTATTTGCATGATCGCACCTAGGCTAATGTTCTGTCCAGCATATCGAGAGTAGATCGAGCGAAAAAGAAATACCAAGGCACTTGATAAGAACAAAGATTGACTGATTGACCGACCGAGTGGCGCGTGTAGTGAGAATAGAAACCACCAAGTGGCTTTGTATCAAATGTTGCCGTCTTTTGGCTAATCTACGCTCGTCTGAAATATATTGCTAGAAATAGTCGCCCGAACAGCGCCTGAATGTTTGGGTTTGGGAAAGTCACGAAAAGAAAACAATCGAATCCATTAGAATAATAAAGTCATATTCCGCTAGGTGGACAACCGGTCGGTCTGACACACTCCGTTTGCTGGCTTCTGGCTTCAGTTTTAACTCATCAATATTCAGCGGTGCAAACAAAGCTGTGAGCCGCATTCACTCGCTAGCCAAAGCGAACGAACGTGATGCCCTGTCTTAGAATAAGGCGAGCAGCAATGCTTATCAAAAACTCGTAGACGAGCCGACATGGCTTTGAGCAAAACTGGTGAAAGTAAGATGAAAAGAAAATAAGGGTGCAAAAAGTAGCCCGATTGTCCATGTCTCTGAATGGGCCGCACACGCACACACCCGACACAAACGCGATTGTCGACACTGGCGAGCTGAACGGCGGCGGTGGCGGCAATTTTATTGAAAATCTCATGCGCGAACACGATTCGCGTGATTATATGGGCACAATGTGTGCGCTCGGCCAACTAAACTCCGACCTGTAGGGTGAAATTGTGCATTAAAATGAAATTGTTCATTTATGGCCAGATCGCGCGCGAGTCAAATACGTTGATAAATATACTTCTGGCCGTGTGAAGAACCAGTGGCTACAGCGGTCAGAACTAAATCGCGTGGCGAGCGTCGTTATAAAGGCCCCCTTAGATTGTTGAGTAAGTGGTGGACTGACTCGGCTGGTCGACGGCTCCGGCTGGGCCGCTTATCAGCGTCATCTCTACTCTGCATTCGGGACGAAAATAAACTCATCGTAGAAGGAATAAACATGTTGGCGCGCAAACAAACGAGTTTAGCGTGAGCGTCAACACTCCTCATCGATCAGGATAGTCTGACAGACAACGGCTATCTGGTTCGCGATCGGACCACTGCTGTTTGCCATTCAGACTCCTCCACACGAGTAAACAATCCGCTTCGTTCTATATTCATGTCCATCAAAAAAACAAAAGAGAATAAAAAATCGATTCTGAAAATTAGGCGTCCGCTCGTCTTCTTTATCAAGTGCTCGCTCGATTTCATGGGGCCAAGCTCGCCAATAGCTTATTGACTTCCGTTTGACAGTCGGTCAATGCTCGTGCATACAGCACTCAGCGGCTGTCTCAGCACACAAACACGCTTCGCTTCTCTTCGACGATGATGGTCAAGCCTGACCAACGTTTCCGTCAGCTTCAAATGCTCGCCCCTCCTTTTCACACTCGCGCGCTACATACGCACACATTAAACACCGGTCCATGCTCGGGGCAGCGTTATCTTAGCCAATTAATATTAATTCGAGTCAGAGCATGAAATAAAATTGATCGTCGGGATGATAAATGTTCATTGGGGTCCTTATTTATCGATCTGTGCGCTGCTGCACGCCTGTTTATGGCCGAATAGAGCAGCTTGACGATCATCGGCCAACAAGTGCCTATCGCTCATATGGCGTGAGATTATCTCCCTGTGCCATCTATTTCTATCCTACTGCCATTAATCCTAATTTACCTTGCATCATTTGGATAGAAGGTGCCTCATGCTGCTTTAATCGCTCTCGATTTGCTTACTTTCGCCAGCAATTTGTTTTCGTTTCCACTAGAATAACAAACACTTGTTCGAACGAGCAGAAATTCGTCTATCACACGATCACAACTAGAGCAGAAAGTAAAGCGAGTCAATTTTTACTCGGAGCGATCGACCTAAAGACTTGGCGAGCAGTCGTTCCTTAATTCGCTCAATCTCATGGAACATTAGCAGTGCTAATTCAAATGCTTTCACTCCCAAAAACTAAATGCTCTTACTCACGTCCAGTCATCTCAAAATGGTCAAGTGCACTCTTCTCTTTAACTTGCATTTCAGGCTATGCGCTTGAGCATGTGCGGATGAGAACACAGACTGCTGCCCATTTAGACGATATTACCCAGAATTCAACTCGAGAATGGACGATTTTATCGTTCAAATTGAAACATAAAATTCTGAATGAGCCGAACTGAGCGACAAGAAATGAAGAATAATAAACACCAAACAAAAGTGCCTACTTCAGATGTCTCAGTACAAATTTAACCTAAATGTAAGGCAGCATTCCTCGACGACGAGTAATTTGACTCGGCGCAGTTTGCTCACTGTGCACCAAACCAAGTGCACTCTCGTATCGGTTTTCGACCGACTTGACTAAAAATTCAAATCAACTGTCTCGCTGTCTTCTTGGTCGCACAAGTGGCAGTTTCGTACAAATAGCTCTTTGTTTGGAAAACGCCACAGGATACATTCATCACCATGCCTATTCAATTACAATATAAATGCAGCAAGCCCAATATTTGAACGGATGTTTGTCCGAGTCAAGTGCTTGTGTGTGTGTATATGCGTTTGTGTGTGTGTGTGTGTGAGGAGAATATAAATGGCGGGATGGAGTTAATGGCCAGTGGCATAGAAGGCCACACGCACGTCGGCATTCGAGCTAATAAATTGGCAGCTGCAGCTCGTTTCGACCTATTGCTCGCCATTAGGAATAACAATGCGTGTCAGACGGTGCGAAAGTTATTCGCGATCTCTATTCGATAAGCGTGAATACACGCTGTCTGCGTAAACCGAGCAAGAAAGCAGGCCTGCCTACTTGTGTGGTTTAATCGACCCGCATTCCAATACTTTCTCTCGCCAAACGAATGCAAATTACCACCAGATTTATCATCAAATTTTTTGATTTATTCTCAATTCATTAATCTAGATTAGTTCATCCAGCAAATTTAACTCCTATTTAATAGATATGATAATTTGAGAGATAATGATGGAGAAAGGGTTTCAGGCCAGAGAGAATTGGAGGACTCTTTAAGCGAGTCAATGAGCCTAATTGGATGAGCAACGATACAAGTAATTAGCTCATATGAAAGCGATCAAATTTGCAATGTCTCTATTAAAAAAGCCATCCGGCGGCGTCTTGGTATTCCTTCAAAATTCAATAATAACAAACTATTGATAATCAGGTAAAGGCCTCGAATCGGAACTAAAGCAAGCCAGTGAATTTTTGAATAAGCAAACCTCAGCTGTTCTATTTAAAGATGATGCAGACTGGTTAGGAAAATTAATTTCAAAAATAGGAAAAATCAATTATAGTAAAGAAACCCAAGGACATGGCTGTAGAAAGGGATATAAATGAAAGGGAGAAAGCTGAGAGAAAGCAAAGCGAGCTAGAAACGAAAAGACAAGACTCAAGTGTAAAATGAAGGCCTGTTTAGCTGTTCTTTCCCTATTGGTGGTGAGCGCTTATGGCGCAAGCATGATGCACCGCATGGGACGTATGAGTAGGATGAGCAGAGTCGGCGGTAGTGGATATGGAGCGGCACCAGCCTACGAGGCCAAACAGGAGTATGAGGCTCCAGCACCAGCCTACGAGGCCAAACAGGAGTATGAAGCTCCGGCACCAGCCTATGAGGCCAAGCAGGAGTATGAAGCTCCAGCACCAGCCTACGAGGCCAAACAGGAGTATGAGGCTCCAGCACCAGCCTATGAGGCCAAACAGGAGTATGAGGCTCCGGCACCAGCCTACGAGGCCAAGCAGGAGTATGAGGCTCCGGCACCAGCCTACGAGGCCAAGCAGGAGTATGAGGCTCCAGCACCAGCCTACGAGGCCAAGCAGGAGTATGAGGCTCCGGCACCAGCCTATGAGGCCAAGCAAGAATACGAGGCTCCGGCACCAGCCTATGAGGCCAAGCAAGAATACGAGGCTCCGGCACCAGCCTATGAGGCCAAGCAAGAATACGAGGCTCCAGCACCAGCCTATGAGGCCAAACAGGAGTATGAAGCTCCGGCACCAGCCTACGAGGCCAAGCAAGAATACGAGGCTCCGGCACCGGCTTATGAGGCCAAAAGATATTAGTTTTTTAAGCGTAGCACCTTTCATTTAAAGGATCTCCTAGTTTTTAATAAAATATGATTTTTACCCCCATAGTCGATGAAATTTTTTTTACTTAGTTATATTTTGACTCGGTTTTCATTCCCAATGCATTTAATTATTTCTTTTTTTTTCAGTGTTTGTTGATTCATTGATCTCTGATGATTCTTGGTTGCAAATAGAACGCATTTAATATTAACAACCGCCATTTACCCTCTTTTAAGCGCTAATTCGGATCTAAACAACTCTCTAAAGGTGACAGCCGAGAGTTGGCTTCTTTATATTTTTGGGATCGAGGTCAGACTGATGAGCATGATCGGTCACGGAAAGTGCCTCAAATGCAGCTCTTTAAGTCGCATCTTTTATATGGAAGGTTTTTCGAACATAAACGCATCATCATATCACTATTTTTAGGGACGAAGAAAATACCCTAATGCTTATTGAAACCTTTTGCAAAATGGAATTTCGAATTTTCTCCAAACTGATAAAGGAATTCTAAAATTTCGAAAACAATATCAGATATCCTTGAGTCTTAGATATTCACGTTATGATTACTAAGCTGAAGTCAAATTTGGGAAACCCTGTGGTACTATCCTAAAATAGAAAAGACTCGCATTTTGATCCTTTCCTTATTGGATTTTCAATAAACTTCAAGTAAAATTAAGAGTGATTATAATCAAGGCAGTTTTTCTAAAAATAGCGATTCGAAAGAAATGGTAGAAAATATCTACAAGAACAAAAATAAAATTCTATATTGATTGAGACCTTAAAATTGCTTACTAAAGCCTTGTAGAAATCGTAATCATTATTAGCTGTGATCAAAAATAAGCTTTTGCTAAGTGAGAATGGTATAAATGAAAGGGAGAAAGCTGAGAGAAAGCAAAGCGAGCTAGAAACGAAAAGACAAGACTCAAGTGTAAAATGAAGGCCTGTTTAGCTGTTCTTTCCCTGTTGGTGGTGAGCGCTTATGGCGCAAGCATGATGCACCGCATGGGACGTATGAGTAGGATGAGCAGAGTCGGCGGTAGTGGATATGGAGCGGCACCAGCCTACGAGGCCAAACAGGAGTATGAAGCTCCGGCACCAGCCTATGAGGCCAAGCAGGAGTATGAAGCTCCAGCACCAGCCTACGAGGCCAAACAGGAGTATGAGGCTCCGGCACCAGCCTATGAGGCCAAGCAAGAATACGAGGCTCCAGCACCAGCCTATGAGGCCAAACAGGAGTATGAGGCTCCGGCACCAGCCTATGAGGCCAAACAGGAGTATGAGGCTCCAGCACCAGCCTACGAGGCCAAACAGGAGTATGAGGCTCCAGCACCAGCCTACGAGGCCAAACAGGAGTATGAGGCTCCAGCACCAGCCTATGAGGCCAAGCAGGAGTATGAAGCTCCAGCACCAGCCTATGAGGCCAAACAGGAGTATGAGGCTCCAGCACCAGCCTATGAGGCAAAAAACGCGTATTAAAATGTCTCATTATTGAGTTTTAACCATTATAGTTTCTCCAAATTGTCGATATAGAATTAAATAAATTATTAATCTGAATGTTGTAGGTCAGTTTTTTGAATCTAGGTCATTCCAGTTTGCCGTCTTCGTGTTTTATCGGTAGCAATGAAGAATTATCTTCAAGTCATTGACTATGCCATTTTCGCTTCTGTTCTTATTATCTCTTCATGTATTGGAATATTCTTCGGCTTTTTCTCTAAAAAGCCGCACACAACCAAAGAATTGTTTACTGCTAGTAAATCGATGGGGGTGAGTAGTTTTGCGTTTAAAAATCTTATTTTCATTTGACTTGGTTTGAAAAGGTATTCCCAACCGCCATGAGTTTGCTTGCCAGCTTTATGTCCGGCATTACAGTATTGGGCAACCCTGCCGAGGCATATAACTATGGAACAATGTTTTTGTGGACAGGTTTTGCTTTTTTGTGTATTGTTGAGTACTTCCTATTTTTAGACCTCAATTTATTCCAAGGAGTAGCTCACATTATTGTTGCGATTGTCACATCCCTTCTATTCATTCCGTTATTTTACAATCTTGGATTTACTTCGGCTTACCAGGTTCACTTTAGACTTAAAAAAACTAACAACTTCTATTTCAAAAAAATTCAATTTAAGTACCTTGAGATTCGTTTTAACAAATTTGTCAAGCTTTTCGCCAGCCTAACATTTTTGTTTCAGACGGTAAAATGATTTACGGCCCAAACAATTAGTTAATAACCGTTCCTTGGCCTAGGCTATTTATATGGCTTTGGGTGAGTTTAAGGTTATCATTAGGCTTATGAATGTATTTCAAGTCCTGATTAGTTTTATATGCTCCGGCACTTGCGCTCAACCAGGGTGAGTGTGCTGCAATAAACATCGCATAATCAAATATTGAATTTGCTTTAGTCGTTGGATTGAACCGTTGGATTTCTGTAACTCTTATTTGCGCGGTTTGCACGTTCTATACATCAGTTGGCGGAATGAAAGCAGTAATGTGGTAGGAAAAATTCTCTCATTCCCTTTAAATCGACTTAAACCATTTTTTTATTAAAGGACCGATACATTCCAAATTCTGATTATGTTGATAGGGCTATTATCACCGATGATCAAAGGAATTATTGATCAAGGGGGCATAGAGAGGATTTGGAATGTTAACTTAAACCGTGATAGAATCGAGTTTTTTAAGTATTTTATTCTCAGATACCAATTAAACTTCCTCTTAAATTTGAAATTATCCAGCTTCGACCCGGACCCGAGAGCTCGACATACAGTGTGGGGCCTGAGTGTCGGGACTTGCTTCCAGTGGCTGGCAGTTTACGGCGTGAGTCAAGCCCAAGTTCAGCGTTACTTGAGCGTGCCTTCAGTACGAATAGCCCAAAAGTAAAGCAAAGAAACACATGTATTGAGATATTTTGAGATTAATTAACAAACTCTTCCTAAGGGCGCTTATAATCAACGCTGTTGGTCTTTTGGCCATTTTAAGCTTAACAGTTTTCATGGGCTTGGTGATATTCGCCAAGTATGAAGGCTGCGACCCCATATTGAGTGGTAATATAGCCACCAGTGAACAGGTTCTATAGCATGCAAGGACTTTCCGAGCTTTTTCATTGTATCCCTTGTACACTTGAAGCTCTTTCCCTATTATGTCATGGACACATTGACAGGCATCCCAGGCCTGCCAGGACTCTTCCTTTCATGTCTATTTAGTGCAGCTCTGAGGTAAGACTGTTATAGCGACGAAATAATCGCTATTTCATGTTCGCTTACCAGCACGGTTTCCACTGGACTCAACAGCTTGGCCACGGTCTTCTACGAGGACATAATCAAGGAACATTTTCCAATTGATGGGATAATCAAAAATGAGCGATTCAGCTCCATAACTATTTGTAGAAGCCTTTTTGCCTTATGAAAACATTCCACTTAATCTTAATTTAAGGTATAATCTTTGGAATTTTATGCCTTGTTCTCACATTTATGGTTTCTTTGTTGGGAGCACTTCTTCAGGTAATATTTGCCAATCTATCTGTATTGATGATTCTTCAATTTAAATCATTTCCTCTTCTCGAATAGGCTGCACTGTCTCTATTTGGGTAAGATATCGACCAAAGTCAATTTTGCACTCTGCTATTCAGTTCAAAATCTAAAAAATCTCCTCTATAGAATTATCGGCGGCCCTGTCTTGGGTCTTTTCGTCCTCGGTTAGTTTAAATCCAAGAAATTCTAGAATGGCCCAAAAGACAACGACTTTTAAATATCGATATTTCAGGGCTTTTCTTCCCTTTTGCCAATTCAACTGGAGCTCTGATAGGCGCCTTTAGTGGATTAGCATTCAATTTGTGGATTTTTGTTGGGTTTCAGCAAATGAACATCTCTTATCCCAAGAAAGATAGATTCACATTCGGGTGCACATCTGAAAGGAACCAGATGAATTACCGTTTTTTAAACAACTATAATCTGAAACTGCTGCTTAATGAAACCGTGACATTCCCAACCACTCAATCCACCACACCAATTCATGAATTTCAGACTGCACCAAAGTAAACAAAACCATTTCGCTTGCTTAAACTTTTGAATACAATTTCTCGCAAAATCCAGTTACACGGGAATCGAGAACCTTTATGCACTCAGCTATACATGGTATGGTTTCGTTGCTGTACTCATTGTTTGCACGGTTGGCTGCCTGGTCAGTCTGATAACAGGTAAAATATACGGCTTTTTTCACCTGAAAGACGAAAGTATGACGATTCGTTTACGAAGGGCCAACTAAAGCAGACTCAATTGACCCCCGCTACATAATTCAAGTGCCTTTTTTTCGATTGATAAAGAGGGCAATCGCCAAGAGAAAGACTCACTCGAAAGAAGAGAGAAAGCAAGCGGGCGAATGCTAAATCTGATGAGCAATAGAATACGCAGTACAATTAGCCTTTTAATAAACATGAAAAAATTAAGTCTTAAAAGAAGTTAAAAGTGCCTCTAACGAGTGCGTTTCTTGTTTTTGGGAGGCGCACCACGCCTTCCAGTTTCCTTCGGGGCTTTCTCAGGCTTAATCTCAGGCTTTGAAGATGACTCCGAGTCGTCTGATATGTTCAAACTAGAGTTCTCATAACCCGGGAGTGAAAACTCAACCTCATTGTTCGGAAACGGCGCAATGTCGTTTTCGTCCTAAATTAAATCGACTTAAATGCCGAGTGTGGATTTCTAGGTGGTAAGTATGGAATACCAGAGCTTTCATGTCATAAATCGCATTCAGGTGGTCCCAAATTTGCTGCATGGTCAGTTTCGTTTCGCTTATGTCATTGAACTTTTCATAAATGAATATCATTTGGAAGCTTCGATTCTCTCCCACAGGCTTGTGATCGATCATCGAGTAGAAAAGATTAACTTCCATTTCGGGCGTCCATATTACTTCGGCCATCTCTTTGACCCTCTATTTTTCATATGAGATCGAACCCGCTTGAAATTTTAATTTGTTCTTTGATCGCTAAAATTATGTCGCGTTGGCTGTTTCAAAATTTGTCCTCAAAAATTCCGAAAATTCTTCTCTCAATTTTACTTCAACTTGGTTAGATCACTGAATATTTTCCCCTGAACTAATTTAATAATTACGACCATCGGGCCAGATGCTTAGTCGAGTCATAAAGCATTGCACCATGCTGAAGCCGGTTGCTAGGTTTCATAATTGACGGCAGTGAACATCACAGACTAAAATCTGTGCATTAATTTTCGTTCTTTTCAAACAGGAATCCAAATGAATCAAACATCGAGGAAGAATAAAAATTCGACAATCGATTTCGAACTGAAAGATGAAACCGGCGATTTCGGCGATGATCGTCTTGATTTCCTTCACCAAGATGAAGACCTAGATCTAGCTACATCGTCAAGGGTATCAGAATTAACGGGTTTAATCAATTCCTAGTCTTAAATGTTGCTGCATTTCAGAACTCTCACGTTGAAGAGCTACCCTCCGAGCTTGGTAGTATCAATAAATCGCTCTCATTTGCCGACAAAATACGCGTGAGTTCTTGAATTAGTTTGGATCAATCGAATATTTTGAATTTGAAAATTTATTTCAGGAGCTTTCGGACGAAAACGGTCGTTTGAGGAAAGCACTATCTGAAAGAGACTACGAAATAGGTTATTTGAAGAAGAAAATGAAAGAAGAGCAAGAGGCATTGGGTAAGTTTAACAATTGATCCTATTTTTTGAATTAAATATTCAATCGTTTCAATTTAACTATGATTTTTTCGTTGCTTTAGGCTTGCTGGAAAACAGTGTGGAAAGCGCAGCTGCGACGAAAATTGTTGAATTGTCCAAACGCAATCGAGATTTGACCGCGCAAATTGAGACAGAAAAGACCAAGAACAAGAAACTTACACATAGTTTGCAAGAAAAAGAGAAGCAGATTGAACGAATGAACAAGACACCAAATGAGAACCCAGTTGGCGTTGAAATTGAACATGAAATTCAATCTGGTCCGACCGAGCGAGAGATCAGAGAGCTGAAAGAGAAATTGAGCCAAACCAGCCACAAAATGATGGAATTCAAGAGCCAGTGTGAAATTCTTAAACAAGAGCTAAAAAAAACCCAAAAAGCACTAGAAAAAGAGGTCGGCGAAAACTTTGATATTCGCGCGATTCTATCTGGAACTAGCAACTGGAAAGGCAGAAACCAGCAGATTCGAGGTCTTCAGTCGAAAGTAACTAATTCAGTCAAACTGCGAATGGTCTTTTTAAAAACTACCCTAAAACAGGTTAATGAATTAAAACAACAGCTTGGAGCCATAGACGAGCGTATGACAGTTATTGACGACGAGTTTCCTGATGATTTTGCCAGCGCTGATTTAAGAACAAGGCAGCTGTCGTCTACAATCGATCATGCGCCAAGCAGCAGCTACTTGTCAGCTAACAGTGTTAGATCGAGAAATGACATTCGAAAGATTGAAAGAGAGAAAAAGCAAAGCTTCGAGGTAGCCCAAATTAACAAGTTTTCAGTAGAAGTATTTGATAACTGGTGTGTATTTTAGAAACTTCGCCAAGATTATGACAAGCTTGATGAGGAATCCAAGTCAATGAAAGAAAAGATGGACGCCCTTAAAGCCCGAAATCAAGTGCTTGGAAATGAAAACAAAGTTCTCAAAGAGCAGACTCGCACTCTGCTTGAAAAAGGAAAGCACGATGATGAATTGATTGATGTGCTTATGGTACCGCGATATTTTCATGGAAAATGCAAAATTCTTTAACCTAACCTAAACCTTCAAATCTTTTCTACTGAAAATTTAGAAAAAGCAAAGTCAGCTGAGCGAAATTGTTGAAAACTTAAATCGACAGAGTGAGAATCAAGACAAAGAGCTCGAGCAAAAGTATAATCAGGTAAACAAATCGTTAACCGGCCACCAAAATTCTTAATACTGATTTTAATGCCAAAAGCTCAAAAAGCAAAATATGATTGACAAAAATGAAATAGTTCAGTTGAAAAATGTGCTCGCACAAAAGGAGAAAAAGCTCAAGAAACTTCAAGACAACTCTACCGTGTCTAGAACACCCTCTCCAGATGCTTCGCCTCAGGAGGTACCAACTCATTTGAACGGCGACAATTCGCACTCATCAAGCACGGATTTAAAAGCAAAGCTTGCTTCAATTTCCAGGTATTCGATTCTCTCAAATATTCTTGCTAGACTGGGCTCAGGAAATTAAAATAGACAAAGCTCGGCACGTTCAAGCTCTCATCCGGGCCTTAACGCGAAGCTTATCGAAAAAGCCAGCGAGCAGAAGCGCGACTGGAAAGTTGAGCTAAGTGAGCTAAAGGCCCTCAACAAGGCAAACGAAATTGAGAGGATTCGTCTGTTGGAGCTTGTTAAAAACCTTCAGCATCGCCTGGATGCTGCCAACGAAAAGGCGCTAGAGGCTGAGAATAAGCTCAGCGAAATGAGAAGAAATTCTGTTTCAATGGAGAAACAAATTGAGCGCTTTAAACTGTCCGATAGCAAAAGTAATCAATCGCATAAATTTAAATTAGACGCGACTTTCACATTCTGTGCAGAAACAAAAGATTCGTCTTCTAAATCAAAACTCGCGACCTTGAGCGACATTCAAAAGCTGGAAGAACTAGAGACTAGTCTGATGGTGCAAAAGGACGAGAACTGCGCCCTGAAAACGGCACTCAAGTCAACTTTGGAGGCAAAAGAGGAAGATTTGCGAATTTATGTGGAAATGATCGAGTCAACCAAACAAGTCTTTCTTGAAGGCCTGAAACAAGTGAAGCAAAGCACCAAAAGCTAATTGTTTATTCATTATCGCTCTAAATCGCAAATTTTAACCTCTGCTATTCGCCGAGAGGTGAAAAACTTAATATTGACGTTGACTATTCTCAACTATTGATTTCCTTTCACAATATCACGTTTATCAATGTTAATTGTTTTTCTGGCTGACGCTCAGCAATAATAAATAGAAGACAGAGCGCTCGATTTGTTTAGTGACTCAGACAGTTCAGGTTCGATGATAAAGTCTGATACGTTGGCGCGTGTTTTCGGCGAATTGGGGTATGCTATGATGGGCAATCTTCCACATCCTTTGGGCTCATACCTCTGCTCAGGCTGAACGTCTCCAATCAGACACTGGCCCACCTCTTGGTCATATTCTGCAGGCACCTCTTGTGAGCTTTTTTGTTTGAGTTTTGCTTCTTGATCACGAAATAGTCGACAAAATACAAGCGTAAACGCGGCTGAAACGGCTAATGCGATCAATAATAGAATTATAACAATGACCATAGTTCGTGGATTGATCACTAAAACAGAACCGAATGGTGAAATGAATCGGGATCATGGGAACTCGACTGTGTTTCTTTACTTACAATCTTTCATCTTTGCTATACACACCGGACAGCATTGGCCTTTCCTAAGCAAAAGAACGCCATCGCATGTTTCATTTGCACACAATTTGCTTAAATCCGAGCATTGGCTTTCACCGTTTTCACACCTGCATTTTTTACACTCGCCTTCGCTCCAGATGCTGCCGTGCGCGTGCAGTCTTTTGTTCAAGTCCACACAGCTCCATAAGGGTTTGGTATTATTGAAAAAGTCAAGTTGACTTATTGAATTCGTCATCAAAGTTTGACTGCACTTGGCTCCTTCGCACTGTTTAACGGGGCAATAAGCTGAGTTGTTCAAGCAAACGCAATCAACCAGATGGTCGATTTGAACATTCCGGTCCGATTTGTCGCACAAATATTGGTTCAAAAATGACAATTTGCCAGAAGTCGGGCAAGTCTGGCTAACCAGCAAACAGCTCGGCATTTCACATGGGATGAGTGTACAATGAACTGTATTGTTCAAGCAGACGCACTCATGGCAGCCATCACGCCAAGAACTGGCAAAGCCGCATGATACTGCATCTCTAGGCTCTAAATTTACATGATCAAATCTAGCGCAACTTGGAGCTATTGACACTCATTTAATTTTTACCTTCGCATTTGCACAGCTGACATCCGTCCGAGCGAGTCTTAAAACCGTGTGGACAATTCAAGCTGCAATTAGAAGAGCAATTTGAATGCTTGGTGCATCTGCAGAATTGGTCTTGCAGAGGAACCAATATTTGTTCGGCGGGGCAAGAAAACGGACAGGATGGAATAAAATCAGTAGAGCAACTACAAGTGAGACATCTAGCCTTGAGCTCGAACCCCTTCGAAACCGAACATTTAATATCGCAGTCTGGCGGCTTTTCCATCACTTCACAGTAGGGAGGGAAAGCATTGGCCAATGCTAAGTCGTAGACTTTTAAGAGTTAGAATTAGGTTTGAATGGAGATTTCAAATGTAACAAAATGTTCTTACCACTCATCTCACAAATTGGACAGCAGGCACCAGGCTTTTTGATTGGTTGCGCGCACGAAATGGGGGGACAGGATTCAGTGAGACAGGTTTGCTCACCGTTTTCACATTTGCATTCGATGCAGCCTGTCTTTTCGCGCCAACTTGAGTTGTAGCCAACGCCAGAAGGGCTTATGCATTGACCCGAACATTCAGGACAGCACTTGCCGGGCATTGTGACTTGATCTCTACATTTAAGAGATGGACACTTGACTCTTTGGCAAGTCACAATTCCTGATTGGCACTGACACCTTGTGCATGTGTTGATATACCATTCTTCTTCGTGACTAAACTCTTTTCCATCGAAATGGCAAACCACTCGCTGGGGACTGGCTTCTTAAAACACAAGTTTCGCCATTTTGTATGCACTGAGGCTAATATTTGTAGAATTACCACAACCGTAGATGTTGCAGCAGTCACCAGGCCGGTGGGACCCTCGATGGATGAGCTGTGGTTTTTGATTGTGCATCAAACACTCTTGTTCAATAAGTGAGTACGGGCTGCACTCATCGCAACCGCAAACATATTCGCAGCCGCAACAAGCTTTTGTCAAGTTGTCGGCTTTTATTAAAATGCTATCAGACGGGCATTGTGTACATTGACCAATCTTAGAGCAGTCGATCATCTGACAGCCATTTACCGGCGCTTTTTTGAAGTTATAAAAGCGATTCCTGTTAAAATAGTGACCAAGACTATCAAATAACTTACTTGGCGGTTTACTCGAGCTCGGCAGATAGCTTTCAAGCTCATAATTGGCAGGTATGAAACCATTTAATGTTGAATTGGTTTGGTTTGTACTTAGCGTATTGGGAAGCTCATACTCGAGTGGATTAAGGTAGTGGTCACTGTAATAGTCAACATCAAAGAGTGAGTTGGCATCGAAGGCAAGTTCAAATTCGCTAGTCTCATTGGAAAGACAAGCAATTTTTTCGCAGCATTCGTGCGCGCTTTTGGCCAATTTGACAGCTACAAACCCTTTTCCACATTCGACCTCTTCTAGATGCGGGCAAGGCTTACAGACGCACCGAGGACAACAAGCGTCGGCTGAATGGACCAGATATGAGTCAGGCGAGCAGTTGAGATTTGGCTCACAGACGACTGCTAAGCAATCGGGCGATCCGACTGCAGATTGAGCCAAGACTCCTTCAGAGTATTTTCGATCTTAACTTAGACTTGGGCTTAGGCTTGAAGAGTGGTTACCTTGAACGAGGACGAAGGAAGTGATGGTCTGTGCAATAATCCTTTTATATTTCACAGCGTGCATGATTAGAATGGCGGTATTGGAAGCATGGTGGAAGAAATTTAGGAGACCAACACTTTGAGTTATTCTAGAAGATAAGCAGGCACGCAACCTAATTGAATGATTGACTGAAACAATTTGCGTTTGGTCAGAAGTATTGGCGAGTTGAGTTGTTATTTGTTGTTCGAGAGAAGAGGCTGACTAATGATGGAAATAAGATAAGAGCGCAGATAAGTCATTAGAGAACGGCAAGTCGTTTTGCTTATATCCTCAATTTTAGCTAATATTAGGTTCGATAAGATAATGCAGCTATATTGAGCGCGGCACGGATAGCATTTTCTAATAGAAGCCAAACCAAGTCTGCCTAGCTCTGGCACTCAAGTCGGAGGAAATTTTCGCTAGTCTATGCAAAAGCCGCTAAATCACGAAATCGTTCGCTTGCCTTTTTGTATCTTGATGATGATTGAGGCAATCGGCTAGCAAGTGGGCTCAAACCCAAATCGATTGTAACTTAATAAGCTACAAAAAAGCACACGATGAACAGATGAGAAGGCCACGAGCAAGCTGAAGGCAGTGTAGAGCTAAGGAAACTCGTTGTCTGACTAATTTCGCTTCGTCGCTCTGCTCGTGCGGCTAGAAACGAAAGCTGCATATGACGTCTGGTCCTATTTTTAATTGCACGCTCTTAAAATTCAACCGCTCATCTCTACTGGGCTGAAACAATAAACAAAACGATGAAAATTGAGAGGAGTAGGCGACCACTGTTTAGATGACGATGAATTTGCGCACTTTGCCTTAAATGAACTCGCTCACTGGCACACTCGCTCGCTCTCTCTCTTGTTCTCTTTTCTATTCTCGATAAATTGATTATTTTCGGTTGTCGCTGGCGGTGAGAAGACCCAGGGCCCTGTAGGCCAATTTAATTAAAAACTTGCGAAAAGGCCATTTAAATTCATTTAGAGGCTTCGCACGGCTTCGCTTAGATCAACATGAAACTAAGCGCCGACTAATGAAGCATTTTGGACACTCTGCTCGTCTAGCTTGATTGCCTATTGCCAGCGTCATCAGATCATTCATACCGGAATCGAGAACGCAATTTGAAGGGACGAACGTGCGCCTTATTATTCACTTCACTCCTCAACTAGGCAATCAATCGTTTGTCGTTGTTATGTATGAGCTCAACCAGTATAAATGCTAATCGAGTAGTGAAAATGCTTCGGATCACGCGTATTATTTAGAAAGGTGTGTAGAGGATTTAGAGGAGAAAAGCGAAACTGAGCTCCATTGCCAACGGGAGTGTTTCGACGCCCTTTAAGCCTTGGCCTTAAATTCGGCGTCTTTAAAAAGCTCCAATTTATCATATTAGATCAGATCTGATTGCCGCCCACCTCTGGGCTAGGGGCCCTAGACATTATCCTATTTGCTCTGATTTCTTCATACATAAATAATATAAACGAGCGTGAGAAACAAGTTTCTCGATATCCAGCAATTTGCTCATCGTTTATTCAGATGTATATTTATTTGGGATAATATTGACGTAAGATGGAAGAAAATTCAACTCAGTTGACGATGAGAAGAGCAAGCTGTTGAGCAACCGCAAGCTAGATGGCCTCACCGATCGAATATTCTATTGATCTGGATGGTGCACATGTTGCTGCTGGGTCGTTTGCGTCTTGGTCGGCATCTGTTTGCTCGTAGCTTGCCCGCAGGGTTTCACGGTTAAGCTTTTTCAGCACTTGACTGCTTTGGTAGAAAAACTGAAAATGTGATACAATAATAGGCACCGGCAAAGCAATTGTGAGAACACCCGCAATTGCACAAAAGCAGCCCACAAATCTTCCGACAGGTGTCTAGAACAGACAGGAAAGAGTTTAATAATTGGCTTTTTGATACTGAGCTTGCAGAGCGTAGTTACCTTGGGAACCATTTCGCCATAACCGACCGTAGTCATTGTGATTATGGCATACCAGAAGCCGTCCGGTATTGAATTGAAGTGCGAATCAGGATGATCGAGTTCAAGGAAGTATACTGTCGAGGAGAAAAGGATGACACCGATGACTAGAAAAAAAACGAGCAAAAGCAGCTCATTGGCGGACGCTCTTAGTGTGTGAGCAAGTATTTGCAGGCCTTTGAAGTGCCTGGCTAGTTTGAATATACGAAACACTCTAACCAAGCGGATGATGCGGAGAAATGAGAGCTGAGAACTCGCTTCGGTGATTTGCAGAAAATAAGGCAGGATTGAGAAAAAGTCGATTAGATTTCCCGAGTCGCGTGCAAAGCTCAGCTTGTTGGGGGCGGCAAAAAATCGTAGAGTGAGTTCAAGGGTGAACCAAACTATACAAATGGTCTCTAAGATAAAATAGTTATCGAATTGAATGCCCGTTGCTGTGGGCGCCTCCTTTAAGGTACTGGCGCCAACAGAATCGTCGTCCGTGTTGTCTAGCTCATATTCGATTCCGCGCGTATTCTTTACTTGAGGCAGGGTCTCAATACAGAACAAAGCAATTGAAACAACCACAAGCACAACAGACACGATCGCCACTAAACGGGCCAATATTGACGACTCGGGATATTCGAACAAGAGCCAGATCGAGCGCTTGAGCCGATTGCTCGGCAGCTTGCTTAGACAGGCCTCGCGATCTATTAAATATCCTTCGTCTTTTTTATACTTGTTTACTACCTCGGAGCCTAAAAAACGAACCAATTAGAAACAATGAGTTGATTTTGAAGAGCGCTTGCAGTTACCGAGCTCAAAGAAGACTATTTCGTCGAAAAACACCTCTGAGGAGACATTCATGGGCCGATTCAAGAACTTGCCATTCGATTGATAATAGTAGAGAATTGCTTCAAAAGACTGTCGATGTCGTTCGAAATAGTACTCGTTATGAATGTAGTCGAAATACTTCTGACGTTTGACCGGATTTCCTAGTAAAGTGGAGGGAAACCGATTGAGAGTGGATAGCCACGTTTCATAGTACATGCCCGAAACGTTTATAACCACTTTCTCATTCGGCTGGCCCCGCGCGTCCGGTCGGCGCGGTTCGTTTACCGGCACTCTGTGTGGATAGTTGGTCGCGCTAATTGCCATAGATGCGGACTAATTTAACTCTTTCTCTACTCAGACCGCGAAAGATACTTTTCTCATAGGCATGGCACAACTGAAATTCAACTCGCATATTATTTTCTCGCTGGGCGCTGATATCTGAACGCCGCAATATACAAGACTGGTTTCAAATCGAAAGTTGATTGCACTCGCTGCTCGATTGACATTTAAGCGATGACATTTGAGCGTTTGGCGCGAAATTGGGGCCTGGCAGTCAATCAGTTGATAGAGAAGTTGCAGGCTGAGTGGCAGGCGTTGCTCTAAAGCGTCTAAAATGCATCAAATTAAAAAGGCGAAGAATGCTCGAGGTAATGGAAAGCAGGCGCACTGATCCCCACCGAATCATCGAACGAGCCTCGCATCTTCATCTCCCTCGCCATCACCGATCTTTCTCATCATTCAAATGTAAATAAAGAACGTGCGTACGTGCCTAAACGGTGTTTGATAGGCCCACATAAACTAGATGCCGCTTTCCTTCATACATGCCGATTTTCTGCGCCAACTTTGGCGCCGCTCAGTAAATAAATTAGCGCCAAAATTGCCAACGATATATACAATAATGGTATGGCAGGCAGTTGTATTGTTTTCACAGTGAATTGATGGAAAAGCAATGCTCGTCTGTTTTACTAGTAGCGGTTAGATAAGTAGAAGCAATCAAGTGCGATAGTAATTGCCCGCAAACGCAACATGAACAAGAGCGATAACAGAAAGGCACCCGATTCACCCACATACACGCACACAAGCAGCTCACACGCATAAACTTGTGGGAGGTTGGCGCTCGTGTTTATCCATTTTTATGTGCCCGCGCTACTTATTGAGTTAGAGCGCCTTTATAGCCGTAGCCAAAATTGGTTGGCGTTGAGAACGGTTTTGAGTTGGCTGATTATGATAAATGGCCGATAATGGTGGTGGAGAGAGCTTGTAAACTTTGAGCAAATAATCGCTGCCTTCCTGATGGTTTTCAAGTTGCCAATCGAGATTCATTTCTGAGAAACGAAGAGCATTAAATCCCCATTTAGCTCACAAGTGAGCTCACAATAATCCCAAAGATTGAGTGCCAAACCCGATGCTGGCAAATTCTCTCCTTTATTCTAAGATCATGATTTGTCTTGCAATTATCACCGCTATTAGCTCATTGCTGCTTGGCCCGTTACACGCACACTCAAATACCATTCTACACAAAATGCTCGGCTCTTGATTATTTGCTCTTCGCAACTATGATTGCAACCGAAGCTTCACTGATAGGAACAGCTCGAAAACGAGCGGAGAAGACGATCGATACTTGGCACTATTAATGAAATTCGTGTAGCCATCATATGCGACACCAAGCCGCATTGCGAGCTTGAGTCACTAATGCAATCTAAGATTATGATGGCTCGGATGCCAGATCGCATGAGCCTTCATGGGAGAAATTATTCTCTTATGTCATTCGTGTCATCTCTAATTATTCATTGCAAGAACGGGTATGTGTGCAGCTTACGCTCTAAGTGGTATGATATGTCCGTCCATTCATTAATCAAACCGGCTCATACAATCATTGGCTCTTTCATTCCCTTTCAAATGTCAACCTTTAACGAGTCGTTTGAAAGCGCCGACACAATCAGGACAATTAGATACAGGAAGAGAGTGGTAAGTAAGAACCCGACTTGGGGATGCAATGCTCAGCCCCGTTTTTCTTTCCAAACCAACGCATGCAATCAGCGGGTTCGTATAGCCTCCTACGCCAATCGATATGACGAATGACGCGTACCAAGAGAATCGACTCATTTCCGCGTCGCATTCGGGCCAAAACGCCTCGCTCGAAACGTTTTTTTCTTCATATTGTTTGATTGCGGTAGGAATCAAGCAAAAGCAAGCTTAAGCTAACACAAGAACTGCTGGTGAATGAATCTTGTACGAGAGAAATAGAGTAACAGAAAGTAGAAAAATAGAAATTTGAATAGTACTGCTTATGACGTTGGTGGTTCTTGTCTAAGAGCGTCTTGTTTACTTAGCATAAAAGTTGTATGCAGGAAAACAAGCGATTGCGAAAGAAAATCATGAGCTGAGGGTGTCAGCGAACAAGAATCTGCCAATTCAATTTAGAAACTCAAGCGCCGACAAGCGTCCACTTCCCTGAGGATGCCTAAAGCCATTAGGTAATGCCGGGCTGAGAGTGAGCTGGGTCTACGGTGAGAGAGAAAAAAGCCAAAAAGAGTGAGCAGGTTGCATGAGACCGAGCGTAATAAATTTAATTCGAGAAAGCAAAATATCCCACGATCAGAAGTTAAGAATTATTCTAATCGAGCTGAGATTGTAGGGCGCAGTTAAATCAAACATGAATGAATTGCTGCTTGATTGAATAATCACTTCTGCTTTGATGGCGGAATTTTATATTAGCCTTTTTTTGAACAAGGAAGAAAAGAGCGATGATAATCTTGATTGGTGGATGAGGTTTCTACTTATTCTATTGTTTACTTATGAGGCCTTTGTGAGCTTCTTCTGCATAGAGCGGAAGTAAACTGTTTCGCCAGAACTCTTTCAATTCCATTCGGTTTTGTTTCTTTCAAAACCTCTATTTGTTGGCAGGTTGCTTCATTCAGGCTTTCTTCAACGCCTGTTTTTCTTCATATAAGCTTTTTGTCTTTTTTTCTTTGTCAGCCTTTTCTTTTTTTTCATCTATACTTTATTTCTATCGCACCTTCGTGCGAGAATATTGGAAAACTGAATAAAACAGGACTTGAAGAACTTCCTGCTTTTAACCAAGCGCATAATAAATATAAGCTCGATTGAAACTTTCTTACATTGGCGATGAATATGCGAGATCTGTTTTCTCATTTGATCGATTGAAAAGGAACTTATTGAAGAATTGAAAGGGCTCGAAATAATGAAAATTGTAAAAATAGTCAGAATGACAGAACTCAAACATTGAACAGGGTAAAAAACGTGAGCTCAAAGCCTAAATTTGTAACTGCAAATTTCTACCAACTGAAACGAACGCACATTCCTCAAACAAATCGCTCCGGCCTGATGAACAAAAGCAAACTAGGAGATTTAGGCTAGGGCAGTAAAACGAGCAAGCGACGTGTTAAATTTCTATTTGCCCGACAATGTTTGGCTATGAAAGCGAAACTTAATTGCTGGCAGCTCGCCATTCGTCTGTCCCTTGCATGCATACACAATCTAGTCTCGAGCATAAATTGACGTTAAATCTGCCGCTGCTGCTGAGCATTTAGGTCAATAATCCAGATGGCGCTTGTAAAATTTGGCCTTTTTATTTCGTTTATTCTGGTTCTTGCTGCTGCAGACGACCCAGATCGACTACCGACAAGATGTGAAAGTAAGTAGACAAGCCCGCAAAAAGAAATAGCATTTCACCACTTCCCTTTCTTTGCTCCCTAGTCTGCAAGTATCTAACTACCGAGATGGCTGAAAACTTGGAAAAATTCAACAGCCATGATTACATTGAAACAGGATACAGCCTTGACGAACGCCTTGACAGAAAAAAGGCCAAAAAGTACCGAGACTCGTAAGCTTTCAAAGAATTGTGTCGACTAACCATTCCCTTATTATTGACCGGCAAAAGGGAGCTGCGATTAATCGAATCTATTGAGAATGTCTGTGAAAATATTCTTAGTTACAACGTACATGCTGAAAGGTCTGGAAGTCTGCGCTACGGCAAGGGCGAGTCTCAAACCATGAGCACACTTAAGAGCTTAAGGTTAAAGCAGAAATGAAGCCTTTTCGCTGCCAAGACTTTGAATTGAATTCGTTTAGAGACCGAGGTGTGAAGGTTGAACTTGGGATTCCGTATGATCTCTGGGATGTTCCGTCTGCAGAAATCACACAGCTTAAAAAATATGTAAGAGCCTCCCCGATCAGTTTATCCAGAACTTTTTTGATTTTATTCTAAATTTTAAGTGCGATAGCTATGTTGAGTTGTATGAAGAAGAAATTGAGAACTGGTTTACGACTAAAAGAGACCAAATGACCCTCACCGAATATCTATGTAAGGGTGTAGTTCTGCGAGATGATGAAAAATGTAGGTTTTGACAAGCATTAAAAAAAACATAAAGAAACAATGACTAATGAACAATTCATTGATAGCTTGCCTTGATGAAAAATTTGTAGAAGAAAAGAAAGAGAAGGAGCCCGAAAAGACTGAGAAGCTTGCAGATTCTAAGCGACCCGAAGCCAGTGAGGAGAGCAAAGATGAGCTTTAAATCGATGCTGTAAGGCATCGCATGCGTATTTGTGTAATTAGAATTAGTTGAGAAATACAGAAATTGATTAAATAAATAAAATTGCGGAATAATTGTGAATAAAAAATCTGAAACCTGATCTCCCTGAAGACATTTTAAAAACCATCAGATGCAGTGTTAAGAAATTTCGATGGAAACGGGCCAATCGAAACGAGGCACGTTTTACCCCTATTCCGGGTCTAATTGTGAATTGGACTGATCATTGTAGAAAATCTTTTAAATTTTCATCGTGATATATCACCAAAACACCATGAATCGTCTTATGAGCGCATTTTTACTTATTTTTATTCTTCTTGCTGACCATATTCAAGCTTTCGAAGACGACCCGAACAGAATACCAACAAAATGTGAAAGTATGAACTTGACGTAGAATGAAAATGTGCGGGTTTCTAAAAGCTTAATTTAAGCTTGTAAGCTGCTGGCTATCGAACTTACAGCAGCCTTGAAAAAACTTGATAGCCATGAAGAATTTACTGGCTACACATTTGACGAAGACAAAGTGAAGAGAAGTTCGCGAAACTTCCAAGATTCGTATGAGCAATTTTTCTGAAGATCAGACGTTCAAATGCTTGTTTATTCTTTTGGGCCAATTCCAAGGGAACTAAGGCTGATTGAGGCCATGCACAGCGGATGTCGGAACATTTTGGAATATCATATTCACCCAAAGAGAAAAGGAAGTCTTCGTTTTTCGCGTGAGGAACACCCTACAATGCATGCACTCAAGAAGATGAGGTGGGTTCGACTGTAATCTGAAAAACTGCTCAATCTAATTTACCGATCCGTTTGTACAGAGCCCAAGGAGCTAAAGTTGACATTGGAGTTCCGGAGGATGCATGGGACGTTCCGTCGATTGAACTCATGCGAATTAAAAAATCGGTATTGTTCGATTTTGTTGAGGGCGTCTAGTTTATTCAGATTAATCGAGACTCGGCTAAATCAAGTGCGATCAAATGGTAGAGCTCTATGAAGAGGATATCGAAGATTGGTACTATCACCACAGATCAGAGCTATCGCTTCGAAAATACTTGTGCGAAAGAATAGTGCTCAAAAACGAGGACAAGTGTAAGTTCAAGAGCCTTTCTCTTTTTTAATCAATACTAATTACAAGTAAAAATGGTTTGAAAAGCCTGCCTATGGGAAAAAGAAGAGAAGAAAAGCAAGGCTAAAACCGAACTCTAACAACAAACAAACTCGGATCACATCAAAGAGGCTGAGCCTTTGAACAAGCACTTTCTTTCTGTTTTTCTTTATTTGTGTCAAGATTTCAGCTTTCGTTACCAGAGTAGTTTACAAAATCAGCTTGGGAAAATACATTAGCTTATCATAGGCAACTATCAATTGAGTGTTTGATGTGCAGGTGTTGGGGAAGAAAATCAGAAGACGATTATCGATTGGTACGTGTTTATTTCAATAATATTCTATATAATTAAATAGAAGGAGGAAAGAAAAAGCGAATAAAGAAAGGAGGAAGAAAAACAGTGCAAAACGAAAAACTTGTTTGATTAGTCGTGGCGAATCACGAATCAAATTGGATGAGATAGAACAAAAGTGAATTTTAATTGATTATTAAGGGAATCAAAGTGAAACTAGAGCGAGAGCAGCTTAAGAAAAAAGGAACAGCTGTTTAGAGCCAGAAATAAAGAGAACTCAATTGTTCTTCAAATTGATCGAGACTGCTGGTCCATGTCATTTAAATTGTCTGTGTCTTACGCTGGTTGGTGTATTTGAAAATATATTGAATAAATTACTCGTTTGTTAATACTTGTGAATTAATAAAATGGTGAACCATTCGTTAGCCAGCGGTACTTGCTACCATTAATTTTAAAGGCTAGCAGAAATGTTTGAAGAAACTTATGGTACAGACGGCTGCTGGACTCAAATATTTGCCGGTTTTCTAATTGCTGAATGGTTCGCTCGATCTTGAGAATATTTTGAGCAAATTTTCGAAGACAGCCAACTTGCTTACTCATCGGTATGATTTGATTGTAGAGATACATTGTTTATCCAATACCGAACCATCGTTTCTAATTTGTCGAAGATGGGCTCAGCTGGACAGTCGATTTGAAGATGGCGCAATCTGAAGACAAGAGCTGGTAGTTGAACGAGGAAAGAAAGGCAAAAGGAATCCGATTGCTAGGAGATAAACGCGGATTCATGATTCCGGGCCGAGAAGGGACTGATTACAGCGTTCAGGGTGAAATGGGAAGGTAGACAGTGAAGACTTTAAATAATTATGGCAATCAAAGAAGGGTACAGGCATCTTAGAAGAGAATTGCTTATTTGTAAAAATATTCTACGAAGAAGGTTGGTGAGATAGGTTTCAATCAATCGAGGTCACAAAAGATTAAGTAGACAATCATAAGTAAGTTTTGAGCTCATCTGTTTGGTACGCCGAGCAATCGTTCAACGCCAGCATTAAGATCGAATAGATCGAGTTCAGCTCAGCGAGGTGAAGTTATTCTTCCTTTCTGAGTGATTATTTTTTCTTTGCCTGGTTCTGTGCGTGGATGTGTGGGTATACGTGAGCTGATCTGAATTTCACTTCTAAAAATGAAAACTGCTTTATTTCGCTTGAAATGAATGCATACTTTAAAAAAAATATTACCTCGACGACGAGCGAACCCTTTAAAGCAGCTCGTATTGCATCAAATGCATTCGTTGAATAATGTCCCGGCAGTCGTTGAAAACGCGTCGAATGTTCTCGGTGTCTACTGCGGTTGTAAAATGTGGATAGCAAAAGTGCTTGTTGATCGTTTGTCGGTCGTTGGGGGAAGGAGCGCTTATTTTGAGAAATTCATCGCGAATAAAATATTTTGCTTTTGTAACCTCTTGCGGCTCATTTGCTGTCTTCTGCACATTGCTCACGCGTTTCTCTGAATTACCATGTCCAATCAGCGAAGAGAAGCAACCAGATTTTTTAACAACACGCATACCATTCACTTCGGCCGGTATTTGATAGTGAGCAAACTCGGGGAAAAATTCTTCGAGCTTTGAGCGACCTGCGATTATCTTCTCTTGCAGTATATCCAGTTTGTTTAGAAATAGGATGATCGATATATTTTTTAACCACCTGCAAACGGTGAACGGTTAAAAGGAAACTCAGCCTAGAAAATAATCTTGCTGCCTACCGATTAGTCCATATGTCTCTGAATAGGTCGAGCGATTCCCGAAGTCGATTCTGGGTTGCGTCTTCTCGAAGTGTCAAGTTGTAGCCGCTCATGGCTGCTACGAATATGATGGCTGTAACGTCGTTGAAGCATTGAATCCATTTACGACGCTCGTCTCGTTGTCCTCCCACATCGAACATACTAAAATTTTGTTTGATTTTAGTTGCGGCATTTTGTAATTAATCGCCGCTATTAATCGTAGCTTACTGGAAGTTGACTTTGTCAATCGTAAATGTTGTTTCGAAAATGCCTGAAGTGAGCACACGACAACGAAGAATATCCTGAAATGCGGAGGATAATATCAAATGCTGGTTCAGAAATGAAAACTAAAAATGCCGCGCAAAGCTTACTTGCTCATTCGGAATATAGCCAGGTGAGTTAATATTAGCCACTTTGTCTAAAAAACTGGACGCGCAAAGTGTTACATTCATTTGCCGAGTAAGCGATATCCGAGAAAATAACTCACTATTTTGCACAGTCTATAAGCTGATACTCGTTTGACCTTTCATAGCATTGTTGAATGCCTTTGTCTTTCCACAGCTCTTCTGTGTAGCGCCAGAACTCCTGAAATGCATAACGCATAAGAACTGATTCAAAGTATAGCTCGATCGAGTGTATATTTTACCGGCGGGTAGTTAAAGTTGGTCGTGCTTGCATTGTCTATAATCCAGTCTAACTTGCTGCGTAGGGCTTCGTTTTCAAGCTTGATGTGCAGCTTTTCCATCGCGTCGCAAATGGTCTATGAATTTCTTTGTTAATTACAAAATATTCTACTAAATGGCAAGTTGAACCAACCAGTATTGCATCTCTTATGTTTCGTTTGATATCATCTAGTTTCTGGAGCTTTTCCCTGGTCATTGCATGTCAAGTTAAGATATCTACCAGTCGAACGCAGCAAGAGGTGTAGAGCTTACTCTTTGTTGAAACCATTGACATGCAGAATGCGCATTTGTTTTACTATTGTAGATTTTCCTGATTCACCAGCACCTGCAGAAGTTGAATTAGAATTTATTGAATAGTAAGAAATAGTTGAGGGAAAACTCCTCAACTGACCGAGAAGTAGGAGACGCTGAGTAGATTTGAATTTGCGTCTGTCTTTGTTTAGATCTTCTTCTATCTTCCTGTTGCGTTTCTTTTGTTTGCGCTCCTCCTCGCTTAGTTTGCCGCGTCCGAAGCAGCCTAGCGACGGCATTTGGACGTCGGTAACCTACTGATATGGACGCTGGTCTGACTTGTGTTGTTTGTTTTTTGTTCAAGCGATTGGATTATTTTTGCAATTCGAAATGTTCGAAACGGCGCCGATCTCTGAATTGGGCGCGGCCAGCTCGTCCGTGAATGCCAAAATACAGATGCCGAACGAACCTGACGCGGCCGTTGCTACACACAAGCGCTTTTGTCTAAATTGCGAAATAAGACGTTTGAAAACTGAAAGAGCCTGGACGAGTTGAAATTGCTCTCAACAAAAATAATTTAGAGCCTTCTCACGGTCTTTGCTTCAGTAAAGAGGAAATGTGCAGAAAGCCGGGAAGGATGTGAGAAAACTACAATCACGAATAAGAGTTGTGTCGAGGAACATGATATGCCAAAAGTCAAGCAAACAAAATTCATTCCAACCTAAGGCAACTTGATTCGTTTGCAATAATAGAAAAACGAACAAACAAGCGAATGAATGAGAGAGCGAAAGTGGTGCCTCCACCATCACTGCTTTCGTTTCAAAAGTGGCATTATCACCAAAAGTCGAAATAGAAGCATTTGCATACACTTCAAGAATGACAGCCTTCGCGGCAGCAACACCGCACAATTGCTTCGTCGTTGTTTAGCTTGCAAGCTCACTCGCTCCTTTACTTATGTGGTTGTTATATGCTCTTATTTTGGTTCAGATCATTGAAATGAATATGAGAAATTCAAAATTAATAATAATAATGTAAGTAATAATCACAGTGATGGCAAAAATAATTTATTATAATGGAAGCAGCGAATTTCGACCCAATCCATAACGGTGCGGATGCTGGTGCAGACGAATGCGCCCTCTAATTATTATGCAAGATAGTAATTATGATCTGCGCGTAAGATTACTGAAATTAGATTAAAAGAAAGACAGAGACGAATGAAAGGGAGCGTAGAGAGGAGGGCAGCGCGCGCGTCGAGGCGCAGAGGGTGCACGGCGAAAAGAGAAGGAGAGAGAGAGAGAGCGCGAGGAGAGTGCGAGAGGAAAAAAAGAAAGCAGCAAACGAACGAGCCAAGCATTGCAAGATGGGGGAATGAAAAGAGAGTGGAGCAGAATTCAAGAGCGAATAATTTGAGGCAAATAATTAGCTGCAGTATTCGTGCGCTTGTTTGCATGCTGAACGCCTGACTGATTGACTAAGCGGCCGTCTATGCGGCAAGTCTCCATGTTTATCTCGCAACTTATGTATTTTAATTCTCATTCTTTTTTTTTACTTGCTCAAAACGCGCTGTTTTATGGTTGTTAGTGACAATGCTTTAAATGCAAACCATGTCCTTTCTCTAGTCATATAGTTCTATGCTATTGCGAGCTGCCTTTCGTCAGTAAAACTCGTGCTCTACGCCTGTTTGGCAGACGTCAAGCGCGCCTCCTTTATTATGATTGAATTTGTCGCCCTCTATTAGTTGTCTAAGTAAATTATCAACTAGATCGGTTGTTCGATTTGACGCCACCAAAACCGACACCCACGTTGTTTTTCCCTTAGTCGCGTAACTTAGACATATGATCTACACATCCTTGCATTCACTCTATTGGCTACAATTGAATTTTTCATATCCAACTCCATTCAAAGTTGCCTTTTGATTTCTTGGAATATTGTCTTTTGATATAGGACTCATTTATATTGGTTGTTCTTGAGCTAAATTACATAATATGCAAGCCCCCTCAATGATGCCTATCTCTTCGCTTTCCAATATTAGGATCTTCAACCAAGCGAAATCGAACCTTTTGAACAACTGGCTCATATTTCACGATTCAGCTGCGATCCCTTAAAAATCACATCCGATAGTGAACCCCACTAATTAGAATAAAACTGAAAATGGCCGATGTCCCCCATCAATCTGAATTATATTTTAATTATTTTAAACAATTGGTTTAAAAACGGCCGTTTCAGGACAATCCAAATTCCTAAAACAATCAGGTTAAAGTTAGTCCCAGGTTTTCTCGATCGACAAAGAGCATTATTTTGTGATCTCTGATTTTGTAATAATAACTTAATAAATGATTGTCCTTGAACGTGAGTGAAATACCTTTCCTAGCAAAAATGGAGCCTAAAATGCACTTTCGAATTGAGACGAATCAAAGTCTCGCCGACCATTTTGAGTTTCAAGTCTTAGAGATCTAAGTCTCTTTTGGAGCCGATAACTTTCATCAGCACCGTAGTTTTTCTTGTAAAGCAAGTCGTCTTGTACACACGCACTGGAATACGGAGGGATGAAATGCAAAGAAGAATTCGAGTACCTGGTCATTGTTTTCTCCTCTTCTACGTCTTCAAATTGATCACAAGCCAGATAGAGTGAAGTTGGTTTCAGGCTGATTTCATTATCCCAGCTCTCCTCTTCAAATTGAGCCACCATATGAGAACTGTTGGGCTCCTCGGATTCGTTCGTAGAGAATTCGTTCTCGTACATTTGATCAGCTTTTGCGGTCGCGAAAACCCAAGCATGTTCTTTACTAAGGCTAAGGTTTACACAAGAGATGACGTTGACAAGCTCATCGGACTCGACTTGAAGCTTCCTCATCACTTCCATATTGAGCAAGTCACGAAAGCGGAACACGCGGATTTGATCTTGAGACATATCATCGATAATTGGCTGCAGATCTTCAGAATACTGCAACTCATCGAATGCACTACGAGACATGAAGTCGAAAATGCGACAAACTTCTTTTTTTAGCACATTCCAGCGAACCGCTTCGTTTCTTATCTCAAAACATTCAAACGGATAGGCTTGCGAGTAAATCACTCTGGCTTGAAATTCATTATCATTTAGCTCTCCATAGTCAATAAAGGCTCTCATCTTTTTATCTGGTAGATATTCCTCTTTGAGGAATCGATTATAAATAAACGTATTCTTTCTCTCCTCAACATATTGATCAAATTCAGTTTGATCTAGGACCCCGGTTGGATCTCTTTCGAATAGGGCTATTTGAGTGCAGGGTCCGATGTTGCCAAGAGATTCAATTGCAAAACCCAATCCGCTCAACGACTTTTTGCTATATGCCGGAAAACGACGCTGAACATTGTTGCACCAGTTGTTGAATTCTTGGCGCGTCCATTCGAATTTGTGGTCCCAGTGACGAAGTTTATGCGGCTGAGTAGGATCAAATGCAATATTGAATTCTATATTTGGGGTGGTGATTATTATACGATTCGGTTTTAGCTTTCCGAACACCGTTTGCACACAAAGTTCTAGATCATCTGGATGAAGGTGCTCAATTAGCTCGACCATGCTGACAAAGTCAAGCTGGCAACTGGGAGGCGAGAGTTTGGTTAGTAGATTCTCAGGAAGTGATCGGATATCGGCTTTTATAATGTTGAGATCGAGAGGCTCTTTTCGAGCAATGACCATGTCGAAAACATTATCTTGGAATTTTCCTTTTCCTTGGTTAAGAACTTCCTCGTCAATGTCGAGGCCAATCGCCAAGTTAAGAGAGTGGTTGTTATTTTTGACGAAATTGAGAAGCTTGCATTCGGCACATCCAACATCTAGAAAAGTGCGACTATTGAATCTAATCAGTAGCTCGGACACTAGCTCGTACCGCTGAATATACAAAGGTGGTATAAATTTAAAGGATGTTTCCACTTTAGCTTCAATCTCTTCCTCGTTCATTTCGGCGCTGTAATCTATTCTCAATTGGGCTAGTTGCTGATCTGAAATTTTTCTTAACCACTCTACTAGTAAGCTCTCTATTTGTCTGATGCTTGTTTGCGTTTCTATCTCAACTTATCAACTATTCAATAAGACTGGCTGACAACTATCGACAAAACTGATCAAAAAGCACAGAATGAAATTTCGTGCTTAAAAACAGATAATTTTTATTATCTGGCGCGATTTTTGAGGCCGAATTTGGCGCGAAAATCAAACAAGGTTTGAGAATATACAAAAAATAAAGCGCTTGAGTTGAGCGCTAAATATTTTTAACAACTCGAACAGAGATAATAGAAAAAACGCGTGATGTTCAGAAAAGCCGCGCAAAGATAATTCAGTTGCTAGTCGCTTTAAATAATGTGAGCGAAGCAATATGACCATTATTCATCACTTCGATGATCATGTCCTCGTGGTTGTAGAAGAAAGTTGGTCCAAATGGATTAATCGAGTTTGTTGATGACGTTCGATGAAAAATCGCAGGCTGGGACTTAAACTCAATCATTTCTTGAAGCTGTTGCAACTTTTCCGAATTTAAATTATTTTGGATTTAGGTTTGGTTTTGGTAAATTACCTTCGTGGAGGGCCTAACTATTGAATCGGAATTGTCTCTCAAGCTTAGTTCAAATTGGCACAAATGATAGCTAATTAAGTCGATTAAAACTGGTTTCTCATTTAGAGAGATAAATTAACTTCGGTCTCTCACCTATTGAAGATATAGTGGCATGGGAAATTTGTGTGAAGGATGAACTTGGTAACTCTGTTAGTGTCAGCGTTGAACAGTATGTCCTTGTGTTGAAATTTGTTTTCGATTTAACGGTTGCATGCTGGCTAAGTGGTAACTTACGATTCCCAATGTGAAGTAGTTAAAGAAATAATCATTCATCGGGCTGAGGCTTCCGGTCAGGACAGGATTGTCATTATTTATACCGAGTTTGCTCAGCTCTTCAGATTTATAATAAGTGCTATTTGGAGCTCCGAGAGTACATAGTACGTCTTGAACGGAATGATCGAACATCACAATCGCTTCCCTTTGGCCAGCTTCACTTTCAAGTGGATTCGGGATAAGTAACGAGACGGCGATTCCTTTTGTGCCATTAGGTCCTCTGATAATACGAACACTGTTGGCGTAAAGATCCCGATCCAGACACGTTAAAGGAATCGGAGGTGCCCTGCACGTTCAAAAGGTTAGCTAGCTACTTGAGTATTTGGCAAAAATGAGTTACTCTGCAGTGCTGGGTGCAGATCCTCGGTAAATTGATATTTTTTTTATAAGAGGTGCCTGTCCTCGAGGAAATTGAAGCGACTGTATTCCATGCATCATTCTTGCCTGTGAATACGTAAATGAATAAATATTCAAATAAAAATTAAGATCAATTCAATTCAAGAGTGAATTACCTCCACTTGCTGCTGAATGTCGAATGTGAATAGAAGACCGGGAAAATTGAGCAAGAATTGGCTCGTATCATTATCGAAATCTTAAGACTCATTTGAAAAAAAAGACGGAATTCTGTTGTTTTTAAACAACTCACAGCCAGGAGAAGTGATGCCAAATATCTCAACTATCTGATTGAACGTGGGCTGAACACTGGGCATGTTGTTGAAATAGTTGCCACTAGAATGAAGATTTAAGTGTTGCTTTGGTCTGAGGAAAATAGTATCGAGCAACGACTTACTAGTATCGAAGTTTCAATTTACTGAGATCGTTTATTTCAATCAGCTTCGTTGGTTTTAGATTATTGAGTTTGAACACGCCGGAGGCTTAGTCTTTACCTTTAGCCTTTGGTTAGACGAGCTGAAATAAAGACGAATTCCATCATTGCTTAGGTCGAGCATGTAGTCATAGCGTAGAGGTTCCTGTCAATGTCAGATGGCGATGTGATTTTGGGAGCTTAGATTAACACTTGGCCTACTTGATCGTTGTAAATCATTTCAACCGTTTTGATATTTTCACAGTCTGCCTTGAGTAGGCCAATCACCTGGTTGATTGGCATCCCCAGAACAATCTGCCAGCATTGGCTCGATATTGAATTCTCAGGGGTTATGTCCACATCGAGCATGTTTCCTAGAAGCCGATCGGATCTTTAACCGAGATACGGATAAAAAAGGACTCTAAAATAAGAAACGTAAATGCGACTGATGTGCACGTTAAGAGCTAGCTGTAGAAATAATTTAAAGGCGTAAAACCATAATTACGTCACATCCATTCATATCTTGACTGTCATTCGCATAATTAAAGTTAAAGCGAGCTCTCGTTAGGCAATCGCACAGGCCTTCACATTTTGTCCGAGCCACATTTCCTAGCCACAATTTAAGGATTTTGTAATCGCTCTTAAATATGGATTTTTAAAACCTTGAATTAACGGATCCTTAATAGGGAACTTTTCTATCTTCAATTTCTTAGTTTTCTATTAAACCAGATATGTGTTTCGACGTCAAGATCATCATTGACTAGAATTTTATCCTGTATAGAAGTGTAAGCAAATTTTTTTCAGATTTTCAGAAAATTTTTCAGATTTTTTCAAAGGAGCCAATTTAACTATTAAGAATTGCTTTCCGCAACAACCAGTCGTTTAAGATCTCTTATTACATGAGAACGAAACCCCATGATGGCAAAATATACGCCATGAATGTTGTTTTTAAAAACATTCACAGCAGCGAAGCGGTTGCTCGCAACAGGCTTAGGAGAACAACAATTATACCAAGGTTTGTACTTCGAATCATAATTCTTCAGGCAGCCTAAGTCTCGACGCAATAAGTCGACAGTAGGTTGGTGCAGACAACTATGAACCCGAATAGGATAATATGCAACTTAAGCATCGAGCAAGTTTTCGCTTGAGCGTTTGGGAAATAATGATTGGTTGTTACGAGATTGTCATGGAGATAAACAAGCCAGAAGGCCATCATGGTACGTTGCCACGCATTCTTATGACGTGCGCCGCGCCAGTTTATTATGAAAGTGCGCCATTTGCAGGCTGCGGCTTGCGTGGCCTAAATGACTGGCGATTACGTAAGAGAGCGGCGCGCTCGCGAACACATAATGCAAGTAGAATATTCGACTTTTTCATCATTTGTTCTTGAGCTATTTGGTAGTCGCTTTGAACTATATGGAAAATTGGGTAAGAGAGAAACGTGCTCGGACGTGTGAGCTCATGCACCAGGCCGAGCGAGGCCATATCAGATGGTCAGCTTGGGCGGAGCGAGTTCTGCCCTCCATTTGCATGAAGAGCTGTGCACGGGTGGAGCCAAGTGTGCCATATTTAATAGTCAGGCGTGCGTGATGCTGCGTCGTATTCCATTTAAACCAGTGTAAAAACAGGCGGGGAGGAAATAAATATGTGAGGCAGGCGCAATATGAGCCTGGCCTAAAACAGACTTTGCCTTAGCATCGATTCTGTGACCCGATAATTGTCGATGACCGCAACACGCAATTAAATGCGGTCACATATATTTGAGCTCTATTATTAAAATTTATTCATGGCGCCGTATGATTCACGTGCTTATAAACGCATAATTTTTGCATAAATGTGAATTAATTCAGTTGCTTTATAATACCGCGCAGCTGCCGCAGAGGTTTCTCCCTCGGAAAAACATATTTGCCAAGCCATTCTAATCTTCAGACATAATTTATGCTAATAACATAATACCAAATATATAACCCAGGCGTTGCGCGCCTCAAGCAGCGAGCTTCTATCGTAAATTTTTGCTCTCGCTCTTTCGTGCGTTTTTCACTCGTTTGCTCTCTCTCACCATTTTTAGTTTGTTGGATCGTTGTACTTGTTTTAGTGAGCCTGCTTGCTTTTAAAATTTGTGCAACAACTCTCTTTCTCCGCAGTTTCTTTTTCACTAACAATATTTCAATGCTCCAGGCATGGCGGTACTCGGGCCTGTGTTCAGCACGGCAACTCACTAGTGCCGGGACACAGGGTCCCGACCCAGTGAGTTTTGTGGTAGCACTTCCGAGTCAGAAGCTCGCCCTTGCTCCAATGTCACCTTCATGGCTGGATCTAGATTTCAGACCGTTCGATTCGTTCCAGACGTTCTAAGAAGTAGAATAGGCGCGGCATAATTTAGAGAGCCATTTTGCAACCCGGTTACATAATTAGAAACAACGATGATGAAGCAAAGTTGAGGCTTCATGTTCAATGCATTCACTCGATCTACAAACACTCCCTAACTTGCCTTGGCTGTTGTATTTAGATTGTCGACAAACAAAAAGCGTTTTCCTCATTCATCCGCCTCTCATAAGCAAGAACAGCCCAGTAACCCAGGCAGAGACTGAGCGCGATCGAAGAGAAACGAAAAAGAGGGAACAATTACTCTGAATTCATCAGCTAGTTATCAAAACCGATTGAAATCAAGTGCAAGTTCAAGAGCAAGCAAAACGGCGCCGAGTAAAGACAAAGAGATGGAGAATAACACCAACCAGATCAACCCGATGTTGTGCAAGAAGAACTGCGGGTTCTTTGGCAATCCTTCCTGTGACGGATATTGCTCAAAGTGTTATAAAGATCATGTCAAACGGCAGAACAGTGGTTCAGCTGCAGGTCGCGTCACACCAACAAGCGCATCGTCCGCCTCGACCAGCAACCAGGCCTCATCCAACGAACTTCCAGTGAACATTGTTGGCGCCACTAGCAGCGCCCCAATCGCCATCCCTTGCAACGATGCGCAAACAGTATCAGAGGACATTTCGAGCGAAGCCAGCTCTTTATCAAACAGCGTTGGCGGTGAAAAGAAAAAGCGCAATCGCTGTTCATATGAATCATGCAAGAGAAAGGTGGGCCTCACTGGCTTCGACTGTCGATGCGGTGGCCTGTACTGTTGGGAGCATCGGTATTCGGATAAGCATGATTGTAAATTCGACTATAAAGAACTAGGACAAGATCAAATCCGAAAAAACAATCCGCTCGTTGTGGGCGAAAAAATTCAGAAGATTTGAAGGCAGGAGTTGAAGAAGGCACTCAAAGAGCGGATGGTGACCAAATTAAGATCGAGCAGCAGAGCCAGTCTGTATCCTTGTCGCCGATCGGCTCCATTTTCTTTTTCAGTTTATTTTTTATTGTCTAACTTAATCTTAATTTAATGGCTTTTTGTTCATACATTGCACGATTGAAGCATACAGCTAGTGTTCTACGCTTACCTATGCCTGTCCGCCCGCCGTCTTTACTAAAGAACACAAGCCCGCCTGCCTGCCTTTCTGTCCGCCAACAAACAACACTAAATCTGCTTCTCTTGTTTATATACTTATTTAAAAATCGGCTCCTTGTATCATTCATGTCACAGTTCAACCACCCAAGCTCCAACAACATCAACAAAGCTATCATTAACAACATCATTATCTTATTTTCGTTCGTTTGTTCATTATTTTCATTTATTTTTTGAATTATAAAAACTCAAAATCACAAAAAAACGACGAAATAAACCAAATAATTAGCAAGAACTCGAGTGTTTTTCGATGACGGTCGACTGTTAATCAACTCTAGTACTCTGCGAGTTAGTACTTATTGATTGGAGAGGGGAAGAAAGGGATAGGACTGAAACCAAACTTAGACAATTCATTCCTTGGTGTTGGTAGGCAACTCTTGGCCTCCCAATAGAGCCATTGTTAAACCTCTCAAACTTGAGTCCCATTGCATAAGGAGAGTAGGTCATTCGCTCTAGGCCACATAAGTAAAACCGGTCATTTGCTTACTCAATCCGATTTATGCCACTTCGAACGGCTGGACAGTGTTCTAATGGGCTTTTATAAACGCGCAATTAATTGAGCATGGAAATCAATAAAGCTCGGGCCATTCAAAGACCACCCGCAAATGCAGAGGATTCAATTCGCAATCTCAGGTGTTCATTGTTATTTATTCGGCTATTTGATTGGGCTCCATTTAATGGAGATGCTTATTTTCATTCAGGCTTTTCTTGAAAGCTGCCATCCAATTATGTCTTTGTTTGCCAGTGGTCGATAAACAATTCGTGCTAGAATCGCTTCACGCATAAAAAGAGCTCGATTGCCTGCCGAGAATTTAAGAAACGTGCAACAAACCGAATGGAAGCGCCTATCCGCTCAGCTCAAGCAAACCCACATCAACGGGTCTGAAAGATCATTACGCAACAGCTAGGCGCCCTTTGCAGCGCATTTTTGCCACCACGATCATCTCAAATCTTATGAATGAAAGGACGATACAACGAGCGACTCAACATTATTCGTAAAGATTACGAGGTGTACTTAGTAAACACGAAAGTCTATTGTTGAACTGGCTTGCTTACGATGAGAACATACAGATTTACTAAGGCGCACACAAACCTTCTTTGCAAGCAACGTGTTGTTGTCGCCTAATCTTGGGCCTTGGTTGATGTAATGAGCATATTTGACCGACGATTATTTTTTATCCCTCTTTGTTTGACGACCACTCTAACCTTCAGCACTGCTCAAACAATATCGTGTTAAATGATGATCCTCGATCACTTTGACCCTTTCGAATTGCTGTTTGGCAGTTCGAGGTTTTTTAACGTTCTATTCGCGTCCGTTTGCTTCGCCTTTTAGAGCCCCTCAGTCGCCAATAAGAAAACATTTGATTCTTATTTATGTTCAGTTTAGCGTTGGTCTAAAGCAAACGCCCACGTCCGCGTCTTTCTTAAAGAAACCAGTTTGTGGTCAATTTATACCGAGCCCCTCAAAGGTATTTTTGGCGGCCTGTGAAATCAACTAGAGCATTCGATAACTAAACGAACTATAGTCTTGAGGGAGTAACGCATGGATGCAAGTCATTTTGCAGCTGCAGTTCGCTTATCTATGCGCTGCTTCTAAGAGCGCATAGCGAGCAAATCAATCGCATCGGGTGCATCTTTGCTCCATAGCTTCTGGTTTCTGCTCTCTTATCAAGTATTGAATCGATTCTGAATTATTACTGAGTTATTTGCGGTTAGCGCTTAATTGCAAGTTTGATCAGCTCCATAGCTTCGAATATCTGGCATATCGCAGGTCCAGAGATTGCCTTGCTCTCGTTAGTTTTTGCTTATTTATGGATATTCTCATGGATTTAGCCGTTTTGAATTTAGCATGACAACTAATTAAGGATCAGCCTAATCGGGGGAAATGCATTTTGGCCTTTTTTCTGCACTCTTCATTTACTTATTATCTCAAAACGTCGTCTGAAACCAGTTGTCTTGGCTCTTTGCCTCGAGCACTCGCTACTTGAAAGCTTTTGAGCTTATTGGTGCAGTATTTCGACATAAAAGCGATATTGTCAACTTATTAGAATTTCATTAGACTGTCGATTGATTTCCAGTCTGCTTCTTGTTCGTGGACCAGTTCTTTTTAATTTTTCTTTCCACTCACAAACTACTCAATAGGTCTAGTATTTTTCAATAGATCAAGCAATTATCTTTTGAATATAAATGTACAGCTAACCTGTTGCCAATTTCATTTTACATGTCATTATAGCTCATTCGTTTTCTCACTTCAACACTTCTATATATTTTCAATCAGCTTGACAGACGCGTCTTGAGAAAAAGACGTTTGCCAATGGAAAAAATTAACCGAAAAAGCTAGGAAACGCTGCCTGTTTTCTGCATTGGAGCGGAAATTTCCACAGAAATGATTTGTACGTAAATGACACGGAAATCACGAAAACAAGCAAAGAAACAAATGGTACGAAAGTGGTACGAATAAAAGTAGTGGTCTTACAATCGCTCAGCTGTAGAGTGATTGCAGCGTTACGATTCGGACTGAAAAGACCGATTACATGTTAAAACTCATCGCGTCTATCAAGCATGTGAACAATCTTGTGTGTACACACGAGATTTGATGTTGCATTCTCAAGCTAGTTAAAACCAGAGTGAATCGGCGACTGCCGCTTCTGACGCGGAGGCACACATAAATTATGGTGACAATGGCAACCACATCGTGGCGAATATTATCCCCAAGTAAAATATAAGCTGATTGAGAAAATAATTATTATAATTTCTGAGTCGACTTGGAAGTGTCTACACTGGCGCTTGCAATCAGATGAGGCAATGGAGCGCTTTAAGTGCCATTCTACGGCATCGCATTCCGTCGCTATTTATTTGCCGTTCGGAGCTCCTTTCTATGCGAACCCAGTTACGTCAATTCTGTTTGATGCCCGATCAGGTACAGCAGTGCCTTCTTATGCCATGATGCTTATTCCACTTTGATGAATGACAAAAAAAGTGAAAAATATGCAAGCGACCGAACGTAAAAGCTAGCATGCTAGTGGATGCTACCCTGGGTATTGGAATTGTTCATTGTCAATCTAGTACCTTCATACCATTCGTCATCTCTCTCTCTGTCTTTCCCTTTGTTCGGGACGGACCAATCATACCGATCTAGTTTCATAAGTTTTAAACGAGGCCACCTCTCTCTACCTTGCGAGCTCATTCAAACCTTTGCAATTGGGACTTCAATTGTTTTCTCGACTAGATAGAAAGAAATGAAATTGTATGTTTGTGTAGAGGTGGCCAATTTGGCAGAGTCAAATTTGGTATTACTTCACACGCATGCGTGCGCCCTTTAGACCGATCGGCTTGCTCTTTGTGCTCGACCAAATTCATTATATGATTTATTTGCTAGGCGCTGCGCTCAGAACGGGTAACACACAACACACACACATGTTTGTTTACACCCCTTGTATAAATAATTCGAGCGGTTTGTAGAAGGAAAACCAAGGGAAGGCAAGAATTAAACCATACTGAAAGAAAGGTAAAGAACATTTGTGAGAGAAAGTTGCAACCCAGTATTTAGGCTGAGAGTGACTGTGACTGATTTTGATGTGCGATTAAGAACGCAAGTGGCGTCTTAAATTGGTTGTAAAAGAGCTTTGCAATGCGTCGATAAGGCGTCTTAAATAACAACACTCGCTGCTCATTTACTCATTCAATTAGGCCTTTTACGCCACTGCTTTTTAATTCACGAGTGGCCACGATTGCATAACAGCGCTCAAATTTGCCCACTAAAACAAACCCTTTTGCCTTCATCTGGATTTGGAGCGATAATCAAGAGAGAGAGAGAGAGGCCGAGATTATGCAACACCATTTCTAGCTACCAACTGAACCGAGGCCGGGAGCAGTCCAACTCACTAGTCATCGACTCGAGCCTTAGCTCCAAACGGCCTCCTGAATGAACCTTTACGCCGACATGAGCTCTATATCAGCTTAACCATTTGAACGATTAGCTTGAAATCATCAATTTGCATTGAAAGGGCATCTTGGTTTCTTTATGGCGGCCCATCGGCTCTAGATAAAGTCGGTCGTCAAAGTCGCGTCCGCTCGATGGTTTGACCTCTTGGCCGAGCGATCGGACGCTACAAGACACAGCTATGTCTGACTGGCACACTTTTGTCATTCTATCCTTTTTGAAAAAAAACTTATTTATATGTATATACAAGATCTGCTGGTCATTTTTGCGTCTAAACCTCCTGTCATTTGGACTAGTCAGTTGTCGAGTCAACCAACTTATCCTTTTAACTGAATGTGGCGTGTTTGTGTCTAGTATCCTTTTCAATTTGATTTGAGTCATAATTTTTCACATTATCTACCTATTCAAATGCGCGTGCAACTCAACTAGGTCAAATTAGTTCTAAGCAAAATGCCGAACCCATATGGCCCATATATTTCATATTACGGCTCTAATCAGTTCAATAATTGAGAGAGTTGGATGCGCGCCGCTCGTTTGTCTAACTTGAGAGAAAGAGCGAGCTTCTGGGCACGTAAAGAAACCACCATGTCATAAGCGGCGTCGTCTGCGGTGTCACGATCAATGTTTTTGTTCTCGTGGTCGGTTAATGTCGCCACTCACACGTTTGTTCAATAATCTCTATGGCTGGTCGGCGCTTGCCTTCTTCATGCTCTCTTTATTGCTCGCATTCATCATTAACCAGGTCATCCATCGACCAAATGCAATGTGAACAAATCCATTCATTTACCTATAAACTTGCCCTTCTACGCACTTAAGCCGAATTTTGCATCGTATTAGACTTAAATAAGCGTCTATTTGGTGAGATGGATAGCTGCGTGAGTGCCTAATATACCTATGGTCGTTTGCTCGTTCTTTCAGCCGCCTCCCGCCGTCCGCTCTTTAGACCAGTCTTTCATATTAGACCGCAATTAATTCATAATGACGACGCCGATTCAATTAGCTGGCGTCTAAAACATTTCTCTCCCTCTTCTTCTCTGATCTTCTCGTAAAATGGCCTCATATTAGATGGACAGATTGATTGTTCTTTGAATCTGCTTATCCAGTGCGATATCATCGGCATGCTAAAGGTCTGCCAGCACAGGGCATTTCTTGCACATATGTCCTAAACACCTGGCCACGAGTTTTTTAATTATGTACGTCTTGGCTCTATTGTCAAGCTGCCGCCCTAAATTTATTTTTCTTCGCTTGATCGCCTATTTAGATCGTATTTTAATTGCAATTTGATGCGCTATACGCTGAGCCGACCCGTACATACGTCTGAATGATCGACGGGAACGGCTGATGAGCGTTGAGATCAGCTTTGCTGCGTAGAGACTATTTTATCATATTAAGCCATCATGTCCGAAGCCGATTTACTGCTACCGGAGCAGATGGTCAAGGACCGTTGGAAAGTGATAAGCAAAATTGGCGGCGGCGGATTCGGCCAAATCTACGAAGCTCACGATTTGGTCACCAAAGAAAGTGTAGCTATAAAGCTCGAATCCGTTAAGCAGGCCAAGCAAGTGCTCAAAATGGAAGTGACTGTTCTTCGTCGACTTCAGGGCAAACCAAATGTCTGCAAGTTTCTCGGAGGCGGAACCACTGAGCACTACAACTATGTTGTTATGACCCTTCAAGGAAAGAACTTGGCTGAACTGCGAAGAGCTCAAAGCAAACAAGCATATTCATTAAGCACTGCTCTTCGCTTGGGCTCACAGATACTGAATTCAATAGAGAGCATCCATTCAATTGGCTTTCTGCATCGTGATATCAAACCGTCCAACTTTTCGATGGGACGCACACCATCCACGGCTCGTCGTGTGTACATGCTTGACTTCGGATTAGCCCGTAAATATACCAATGCTCAGGGAGACGTCCGCCCTGCTCGTCCGCAAGCCGGTTTCAGAGGTACAGTGAGATATGCATCAGTTAACGCCCATAAAAATCGTGAGATGGGTCGTCACGATGACTTGTGGAGTCTGTTTTACATGATGGTTGAATTTGTCAGTGGGCAATTGCCCTGGCGCAAAATCAAAGACAAGGAGCAAGTTGGCATCATGAAAGAAAAATATGATCATACACAGTTCCTCAAGTACCTTCCTAGCGAGTTCAGAATCTTTTTGGAGCATATTCAGTCCCTCAAATACGAAGATAAGCCCGATTACTCAATGCTTGCTGGTGTATTCAGCGCTTCTATGAGTCGGAAAGGCATTAAAGAAACCGATCCTTACGATTGGGAATCCGAGATAATTACAGAGCCGGTGAGCGCACTTCAAAATACTTGGCTCCCTACTACTCATTTGAATCGAAATGAAACCAAAAAAGAGCCTTCTCAAGTGGCTCCTCATCTACCTTCTGGCAATCATTTGGTGCTTGATAACATTGTTCCAAATGCAACTCAAAATGGGCGAAAGACAGACCTTTCCAATGAAGTTGAGCGAATTAGTACCAACAGTAATGAGAACAATCAGCGAATTGCAAAGAGCTCAGACCGTAGTCAACCTATGCTCGATGGGTATGTTCCAAAAAGAGGCGTCACCAGCATCGTCAACCATTCACAAAGGCAAGATGAAAACGATACTAATAAACGGGACGATCTAGTCAAGCCGGTGCCAGGCTTAAAACGAGTCTCATCTGAGCAATCTATGTACACATATGACCAACAAAATGGACGGGGAATGCAAGTAACTACGGCAAATAGCACAACACAATCTGCAATAGCTGCTGCAGCTGCTGCAATCGCGGCTAATGCCGCCTCCCTTACAGCAGCAGCTACAACTCTTCCTGAAATGTTGATGGCAGACAACATGACGAATAATTCCCACTACATCCCTCTTGGATCTAAGCAGAATGTAAGAACGTCTGACCTAAGTCGTCGCAGCGTCAGACAAAAGGACGATTCGCAGACTAGCCTCTCTGTTAAATCTGATTATCAAAGACAAAAGAGTCTACCAAACGGTACTTCTCATCAACCGATTATAATGAAAAAAGAGTCTCCATCAATCACAACAACAGGCGGCAATCATGGCTATAACACTCCTCAAATGAACTCGTCGAATGGAACAAATGCGCGAGCTTCGGCAAACCAGGAAAAAGGAAGCTTCAATACTAATAGTTTTGATTACACAACACCTATTGGGGTTGCTTCTTCCTCGATTTATCAATCACCTCAAGTAGATCTAGAACTTTGCCAACACAACGATTCTGGAGTGAATGTTGGTGTTACTCCCCAGCTTAACTATTCATCATTCAATACTTCCGGAACTAACCCAAGTGGCTCGAGCCAAGGTGGAAGTTATATGAAACCCCCCAAAACACCCACTCGAATGTATTCGAGTCGTGATCGAAGTCAACACTCTCTTAGTGTAAGCCAGAAGCCCACAAACGGCGAACCGAGTTTTGGTACTAGCTTTCATGTGTCACGCAAAAACGCCTCGTCGACCAACAATAATATGAGCAATCTTTCGATTGTGGACAGCGATGCACCATCGCTTCCACAAGGCACTTTTGCCATTAAAGCTGGTCCACAGACTGTTATGAGCCAATGGGTAGTTACACTTGACGAAGGTGATGACGATGATGAAGAAGAGGGTGAGGACGGATTCAATCCTGAAGAGGTGGACCGCAATGAAAGTTTCAAGAACTATTCTTCAGAAAATGTTGCTGAGCAGAAGCTTTCTTTCGCAAACCAATCTTCCACTCCATACAAGGAAACAAATGAAAGAGCCGACGTTCATTTGTCTCCAATTCGAGACTATCCGTTGTGGCAGCAGCAAAAATCTAAAGATTCAATCAAAGACGAAGGCCTAGATAATGAGCTAAGACACATACATTCGGTTTCTACTCTCCCGCTGCTAGGCTCTGGAAAAATACGCGACGATCGAGCCAGGTCGGGCAATGTTGACAGCTTCCAGAGCCTGTTGAATCAGATATTGAATCAAAGTGAAAATGTTAATCAACCCGTTGAATCGAAAAGCGACCGAACCGACATTAACGATCTGGCAAAAATCAAATATGTCAAAAACAATTATAACATCGCCTACTACCCTTCTGATTTTGTGAACTATGAATCAGGCGAGGCGGATAAACTCACTGGTGGTGCCGTTCAAGTGGCCACTGGATATGCTTCACAAGCAGAAACTGGTGGGTCAGATGAGGCCAAGAAAGGAGTAGTTAAAAAATCATCCGCCTCCTCAACGTCTTCAAACTCATCTGCCTCCTCCTCAGCATCACCGCATTCCATGCTGGCCACTAATCAAGCAGGAAAAGGTTCAAATCAAGAAGCAGATAAACCGATCGACCACGAAGAAATTGTCCCCTCAACTATGAAGAGCGTTAAATCGTTGACTAGTTTATACGAATCTAAGTTAGCGACCAACTTAAATCGGCAAGAAATGAATCCAATCGATTTCAGCAGTATATTTTGGAGCAAAATGGGAAACAATATTTCTAATGGGCAGTTTGAGTTAAATGCCACTAATTTGCCTCAAGTTTTGGCGAATTTATCCACTTCCAGCTCGTCGACCTCTTCAGCGCATCAGCAGGGAACAGACCAAAATAATAACCAAAATAGTACTCGAAAGAAAAACAGTCAATTCAATTCACATTCGCTTGGGGCATTCAATTCAAACGCCAGTTCGAATGAACCTGAGATGAATGTAAACGTTAAGAAGGTTGTTAAGCTATTAGAAACACAACGAGCTCCGGGTAATAATCGAACAAACGGAGCAATGAAATCAAAGCGCAGCACAAGCATTGACAATATGATTTCCTCCAGTCAAAATGAAGCTAGTCCTGAAAAAGAAGTCCTAAGCACTTGTTCAAGCCGAGCCGATAAAAGTAAGGATGTCTTTTCGGCCGAAGGATTTCTCAGAAATTTGAGTCTCATCGACAAAAAAAACGAGAGTTCATCCAGAGACTGGAAAATGAACAGTTCAAGCTCGAGGTCGAGATCTCTCCAAAGGGATCAAAACGCAGGCTATTTCGACTCTGGAAATATGAGCCGTAAAAGGCTCAACATTGAATCACGTCAGAGAAACAATTATTCATCGGGTTACAACAATGCTGATACAGAAGCGAAACTCAAGCTTGAACAAAGCCTTTGGAATTTAGGAACCAATGTTGTACCAAAGCCTCCGCCTGGCAATCCGCAGCGAACAGTGAATCCCAATCAGACAAGGTAAGATATGGTTTACAACAGGAAAAAGTATTTAAGATTATAAGCTTCCTCAAGGATTCGTCGATATCGTCTTAATCCGTCGACGAGCTTTTTGGACAAAGTCGAATAATTCTCGTTTGGTCGGCATAACAATATTTGTTCGTGTCTCTTGAACGTGTAAATAATACCGAAACCAAAACATCGAAACTCATCGCAAACAATCAGAAGGATAGGCCTTGATAAACAATAAATTCAAAACAAGAAACACAATAAGTGCCCATCGAGTGACCATAAAACTTTCGAACTCCGAAACTGGACCGAAGAACTAGATATGTTGAACGGACCGAGCGCTATTCCGTCAAAGAATATGCCGGCTTTTTTAGCTCACATGTTTAGTTCAAATTATTTATAATTTGCTTTAGACCTGTCACTTTGAAAGGCGTCTACGAATCGTTAGACGATTGATATTATCTTAACCTTTTTCATTTTCCTCTTCATCCTTTTTATTCTGTTTAGTTTTATTTAAACGGATTAGGTGAGGGTCCATTCGATATAAATCACGAGCATCTACGAAGAAAGAGTACAAATTCTTTTTAGGTTTTAAAAAGCAAAGCTAATTAAGAAAGCTGAAATTTCTTTAGGGCAACCGGATATGCTGTAAAAAGAGAGAAACAGACTTATTTGGTTTGTTCGATTCTCCTCTGAAGCAGTTCTTTTTATTCATATGAAAAATTTATTTCTCCTTCCAGTTTTTCAACTATTAGCATATATATATATGTAAATGTATGTATGCTTGATTTATAAAGATACAAACAACTTAATATATATTCGAACATGAATATCAATCCAATACTCCACTTTATTTTAACAAAACTAAAAGGCATTTTTAAATAAAACAGTGCGTTAGCAAATTCATTGTCTATTTTAATCATTGTCTAGCATTCTGTTTGAAGTAAACATATCTATATGTATCAAAATTGCCTTTTGCTTTACCCTGGACCATGAAATAAGAGGTAAATTATGCACCAGAGCCGCTTTGCCGGTAATGCGAAGCAAGCCGCGTTTCCGGCCTGTAAATATTTTACAATTGCTACTATTGATTGAATAAACCGAAAATTAACCTCGCTGGCTGGCGTCAGACGAAATTGCGTTTTTAATTATTTTCAACACAATTCCAAAAGTCGTGATTTCAAGCACAGCCGCATTATTCTGGATTGTCATTATCAAAAATAATTTTCAGGCTTTTTGTGCCGAACACCGATTTTGAACACATTATTGGCTGGTTGTTAGATGTAACGAGTCAAAGGTTTTAATATTTTTTATAATACTTCTTCCAATAATTTCGTTGAAGCAGCGTCAACTGTGCATAAATGAGACGTCGCCAGTCCATTCTCTGATCACTCTTAAGCGAAAGGTGAAAGCAAAACATCAGGCAATCACAGGAGTAAATGACTTGAGTCAATCAAACACTGTATGAGCTGGCTCTTTTGGGCTTCGAGTTTGAACAGAATGAATGCATCGTTATACTCGTAAATAGGAGACCTCTGATGAATAAGGGCTGGCCTATAGTGGTCGAGAATGATTGTTTGAATGAAACACTTTTAAAGCTCATTCATCAATAGAATCAGAATTAATTGAATTCACCTATGAAATTCAACCGGTCGGTCAGGTTTTAATGGAACCGAGCGTGTAAATCATAATGACGCGCCATGTCAACTTGAGACAAGACGGCCTCTACCGCTTAAGGGAGCTAGTGAAATGCACGGTAAGGTAAGTCGGGCAACAGCAATCGGCCGTACGAGAAATAGAATAATTTGAGGCTGTCATGAGCGCCAGCATTCGAGTCAAGAGAAAGAACGAGAACGTAAAGGAGAGAAAGTGAGTCGAGGTCACGTGTGGGTGGGCTCGAGCGATCGATTGATTCAGCCTATGAGAAAGCGGCCAACTAAAGCTTGGTTTTGAAGGCTTGTCGCATCCAATCGACACTAATCCCCGGATTAATTGATTTTTACTTTTTCGTCCAAGTACCGTGACATGCGGCGATTTGTTCGAAAATTTCATCAGTTTGATCAGTTCATATCCCATTTGCATGATAGCAACAAGCACAGAGACTTAGTTTAGGTTAGAGTTTTAGGCTACGAGAATCAAAATCGATCGAATTTGCTATGCCTCAATTGGTCTCACTTTTTTCGACGCTCCGGTCGTCACTTTTCAATTCAGGTGAATTTATCGCAACTAGAGAGCAATACAGCGAGAACAATTCAGAGCAGAGAACAGTCAATAATCATGCATCTCCTAAAGCTGGCAAAGTGCTCCTTAAAAGAATCACGCAACGAGCATTTGAGATCGCACATCTAATCTAATGAACACGAATTTCATCAAATTACTGTGCGTTTCTTCATATCAATTCGAAGCCGAGTAGCTATACCACAAACTTATTGATATTTTTATAATTTTATGGTCTTAATTATGATTTCTCAAATTTTTAACTATTAAGGCTCAATTGTGTTCATAAGACCGGTCTAGAGGCTTGAAAATGAATTGATCAGCTCGAACCTATCAGTGGCATTCATAACCAACATCTAAGGAGCTATTAAGTTTTGCCAAGGCGAGGCAATACCCCCGAACCGCTCACACCGAAAATTTCTAGGTGGACCGGATGTTTGTGAATGGTGTTGGTAGTCATTTAACTAAATAGGATGTGACTGGGCGTGTGCAGAGATAGTTATGTTTTAACTTAACGGACTGTGGTAGATGTGGTGTCTTGCAGTTACGGGTAGACCTTAAGGGCAACAATCAATGCTTGAGCAGCTATTATTCTCAATCAGGGCTTCACCAACATAAATTATGCTTGTGGTGGAAAGCATCAGGCCGCAGCGTTGCTGAAGTTCATTCACGCGGAGGCAAGGCAGTCGCGCATAATGTTTGCGGTGGCTCACTTTCGACACCCCATTTGATGTATAGACGGTACAATTTTAAGAGACAGCAGCACCAGTGTAGAATATCCTAACTGGTTGGTGTGTAATGCGTATTTTCTAAGGACGACTCTGTCGCCTGATGCATGCACTCCTCAAAGCAAGCCGCTTTTGCTTGTTCGCATCTATTCGACATAATTAGAATAACATGGCAGTCTTTGCCGAATAATACGAGTGCTTTATGCGGGAACGCCGCCACCATCGCGATGATGATGATGATCACGATCACGACAGAGTAGATCATGGTTCGCACATTAAACGAGGCGTGCGCGCGTCCTATGCCCGGGGCAACTAATGTCCTAACGTGACTCTTCCGTTTAGAAAAGGCTACTTAGAAAGGAGATGAGCCAGTGCAATTAACTTGTTATCGGTCTGATAATCTACATCAAACTTCATCTCGTTGAGCCACTTGATTTTAAGAGTCAGCATGTCAGCAAGTACCCAGCTACCCGTGCCTAGGCCAACTGTTGCAAAGGAGGTCAACGGCATCGAAAAGAACACCAACCCGACTTCGAAACAAACCAAACGACCTCTGGCAGTCATAAGCGAAACTAACTCGGGCGAACCAAAGCGGGAAGTGAGCCACATACCCCAACCGACTTCCAATGGTTCTCATCACCACCAAAGCAGCCAACAGCAGCATCAATCTTCGCATAGGTCGAATGCCAGCCGTTCTGGCGGCAGTGGAAGAACTCGAAATGCAGACGATCCTCACATTGGAAAGTATCGGTTGATCAAAACAATTGGCAAAGGCAACTTTGCCAAAGTCAAACTTGCAAAACATGAACTAATAGGCAAAGAGGTCGCAATCAAAATAATCGACAAGACCCAGCTCAATCAGAGCAGTTTACAAAAGTTGTTTCGCGAAGTCAAAATCATGAAGTGCTTAGACCATCCCAACATCGTGAAACTCTACGAGGTGATACAGACCGAGAAGACGCTCTATCTAGTGATGGAATACGCTAGCGGTGGCGAAGTATTCGATTACTTAGTAGCTCACGGCCGTATGAAGGAGAAGGAAGCCCGAGCCAAATTTCGGCAAATAGTTTCTGCTGTTCAGTATCTTCATCAGAAGAACATCGTGCATCGAGATCTAAAAGCTGAGAATCTCTTACTAGATGCCGACATGAACATAAAAATAGCCGATTTTGGCTTTAGTAATGAATTTACAATTGGCAACAAGCTCGACACGTTCTGCGGAAGCCCGCCATACGCAGCTCCTGAGTAAGTGTCCGATAAATTTATTTAACAAGCTTCACTCTTCTTTCAATTCTGCTCAGACTCTTTCAGGGAAAGAAATATGACGGACCTGAAGTAGACGTTTGGAGTCTTGGAGTCATTCTTTACACGCTCGTTAGTGGCAGCTTGCCGTTTGATGGACAGAATCTGAAAGAGCTTAGAGAACGCGTTTTGCGAGGCAAATATCGAATACCGTTTTATATGTCAACCGACTGCGAGAACTTGCTTAAAAAGTTTCTCGTCCTCAATCCAACACGACGTGCATCGCTTGATGTAAGTAGAGTGCTTTTACGATTAAGTGCCAATATTTTTTCTCTTATTATCTAATTTGCCTACGCCTAGGCGATTATGAAAGACAAATGGATGAATATTGGCTACGAAAATGATGAACTGAAACCTTTTATTGAACCTGAACCCGATTTTAACGATCAGGCTAGAATAGGTTAGTCTTGATTCTTTTTCAAAAATGAACCCATCTCTTCGGCAAGAGCAAACTATTCGACTTTTGCATTTTGTTCCAAAGATTTCATGAGCAGTCAGTTGGGTCTAAATTGCGCTCGCCTTCAGAATTTCCTCATTGAAAATTCCTATAACGGCTTAGTAGCAATTTATTTATTGCTTGGCAGAAAAAACTCCATTTATAACAATTGGCACATTAGCCACGAGGTAGAGAGGCATGAGAACTGTTCCAACCGTCACTGAATCAAATCGGCCAGCTTTTTACTTTGGCATGTGCAAAAGCTGTCAAAATAGTCGACCGACTGAAATATGGGTCGAATTTATGGCAGTGGTGTTAAAACAAATTTTTTATTTCAGAATTTCTAAAACGCGAGCTGAAATACTCGAAAGACCAAGTTGAAGATTCATTGTCGAACCGCAAATTCGACGAAGTAATGGCTACTTATGTACTCTTGGGAGCGAAGACACCGGAGGTAGGCTTTTCATGTATATCTGGACTCAATGAGTTGCATGTTTTAAGGCCGATTTTCTTGTGGCAACCGCTTCCAAAATTTTGTTTCCTGTAAAACGCTTTTTCTTACGCATCGTTTTTCCTTAAGCTCGAAAGCAACTCTGAAATCCCCCGGACGCTTAGTAATAGTAATGGGTCGCTCAAAACTTCCCTGGTTCCAAGACCTGGTGAGTTACGATTCAACCTCAGATTAAATAGAATAAAAAGAAGAAGACATTACAGTAACAGCAGCGGCAAGCCAGGCCAATCATGGTGTTAATTCATCAGCGACTTCGAACTCTTTAGGCACAGCCCAAAACAAATCGTCGATCAAAACTAACAGCGATGGCCCAAGCACCAAAAATCCTACTGAAACAGCAGTAATAGTTGAGGCTAGCAAGATCTTACCTGTCGCAGAGAGTGTCAGCTCCGAGACGAAGAAACCGGTCGCCGATGAAAAACCGAATGCCGAAGGAGCTGATGTAGATAAAGAAAGGAAAATAGCCGAAGAAAAGAGAAAGGGATCGGACGAGCTCGAACAACCAAAAGGCGAAGCAGATTTGTGTAAGACAACCGACAGTTACAAGAATGTTGGCCAGGCCGAAACTACCGAGGATGCATCCTCGATAAAATCAGAAGCCGAAAGCTGCGGATCAAACACTAAATCTACGACCAACCAAGCTGTCAAAGCAAGTATTTTGTCAGCCAATACAGCTAGTTCTATTACTGCACCGAACCGCTACTCGGTTTCCACATCTACCAGCGCAGCTGGAAGTGCTCTTCATCAGAGAGGTGCCACAACGATTGGACTTGGAGTTAGCTCGATTGCGCAAGGAGCTAATAGCAAACTTAAAAAGTCTGACACTGGTCGAGGAATTATCGATTTCGCTCGGCCAGTAACTCCACTCGATAAATCTGGTGGTCGCGTGGATGGACTAGCGAATCGAGCCAGTGCACTTCCAGGAACTAACGAGACCTCCTCAATGCGCCAGTCGAGCTCTTATCGAATCAAAACAGAGGCCAATTCTCCAAATAGCTCTAATGGCGTTGGCCACGAGGAAGCAACTGCTTTAAGTACATCAGTAGCTGTGGGAACAGCATCTGCTACTCTCAGTTCATCGGCCAACGGACCATCGGCTAGTCTCCTCGCTCCTACAAACTCTTCAAGCCTCAAGTCGGCTAGCACCACGCCTATTAGACAAACCGCCTCAAGGACAACAAGTCTTATCGAGAAAAATGGCGACATGCCTACCAGGTTTGTATTTCATTTTGGTTTTAAGTTTAAGGCTCTTGGGCCAACAGTCCATCGATTGAAATCAATTAATCGAGCGCTTAGCCTAAGGGCATTGGGAACCTCTCGACTTAAAAAGTTAGTGCAGCGACAGAGTTCACTTAAGCCCAAGTAAGAGATCATCCCAGTACATGTGCCCCAATCATAAGATAGAGAACCGGTCCAAGTCCTGACTAATTTTACGCTGTACCTAATTCGCTAACAAAGCCCAATTGCTCTTTGAAACGCTCTGCTTTTGCCCTGCTATAAGCTCTTAACCTAAATGTTCAACTTGTAGCAGCACGATGACTGCAGGTGAGCTAGTCGACGCTTCAAGCAAATCGGATGGCAAAAATTCACTTGAAAACGCTCAAACATGGACCGCTCCGGCCAATTCGTCTAGCAACAGCAACCGCTTAAAATTTAACCGACTGGCAACGGAGCGAAAGACGGTTCATGTTATGAGTGGCAACAAGGAGGCTGTTGCGAAACGTGAGCGTGCACTTCTGAGCACAACCCAGGCTGAAGGGAATCCTTCCAATACCATGTACAACTCGGCCAGCGCGGGAGGTCAAGCACCACTAAATTACAACATGTTAAGCGCACGAAGTCATACTAACGCTGGCTCGCTCCTTCAAAAGCTTTCGTCTAAATTAACCCGAAGGTAATTAATTTTAGCTGATCTCGAAAATTTCCTGTCCCAAACTATCGCCCAATCACTGTTATTTAACGGAACTAAATTGAACCAAATCCTCTTCTCTATCTTGGTTGCGTGGCCCTTTCTAAATCGCAGTCAAATTTTTAATTATTATCACATTTTATCAACATGAAGATACGAGACGAGTGCTTCGACTTCGAATGCACCGTCTTCAACACACAGTGGATCTGACTACAACAAGCGGTCAAACTTATCATTTAGTACGGTCGGTACCCCGCCCAGCAACAGCCTTGTAAATAAGACAAATAGATCGAGTGTATCGGCCTCCGCTCAAGCGCCGGGCAGAACGTAAGCTCATTCGGCGTCTCGGTGTCCAAACAGTGCTCTTTTATGCAACTAACATTCCATATTTTTCGGTTCATTTCAGTTCATATCTATTCCGCTTTCCACACTTTCCCAGTTCCAAATAATTTGCCCATTTGCACGATCGCCTCTGTTTAGTTATCTGTTTTTAAACCAAAATAATAAATTAACTTATTCTATTCAAGGAAATCGATTCGCTCAAGTGTAAGAGGATACCCTACAGGTAAATCCAATCGAATTAAGCTCGCAATTAAACTGATCAATTTTAATGATTCTTAACCCAAGCTGAAGGAGGAAATGTTAGTACATTACGCGGCGCCGGTGCGTTGACACCTAGCCAAAGCGGAATAAGCAATGAGAACGAAGTAAAGCCTCGCTCACTTCGCTTCACATGGAGCATGAAAACAACCAGCTCAATGGATCCGAACGACATGATGAAAGAGATTCGCAAAGTACTTGAAGCGAACAACTGCGACTACGAACAGAAGGAAAAATTTTTGCTCATGTGCATTCACGGCGATCCGAATGCCGATTCCTTAGTGCAATGGGAAATGGAAGTCTGCAAACTGCCGCGTCTATCGCTCAATGGTGTTCGTTTCAAACGTATATCTGGCAGTTCGATCGGCTTCAAAAACATTGCGTCCAAGATTGCGAATGAGCTGAAGCTCTAACCAGACAAGCGATCAACGGCTATTTGATTTTATTTCACTTTAAACAAATTCATTCTGAAAGCCTCTTACTTTCTTCTCCCTTTTCTATGATTTATTTTATTCAACTTTTGTCTTATTGAAAATTGGATATTAATTTCGAGAAAAACTCACTATTTGCCGCTAAATCATATTTCCAAATGGCAGCTGCACATCCAACATGTCTCCAAACCTATAAACAGAAAACTTCACCTTTCTCGATCGACCTAATCAACTAGATTCGCTGTCTGCTATCAAGGGAAACAGCGCTCGATGAACAAAATAGCGATGCTAGAACTAAAAAATTCGCTTTCCTTCCTATTTTATGCTACACTTAAATTATCGTGTCTGACCAAATCGGACTATTTTGAATTTAAAACTCGAACCCACTTCAAAAAATTCATTAAATATTTAATAAAAATTAAGAATGAATCAAAATACGTTTTTTGTTTACCTCCAAGGGGCCCTGTCTTGACTTGCTCGCCTCGTAAATTGCATATAAAATGTGAATGTATCTACAATTATCTGAAAAGCACTAGAATAAAGCGAGAAAGCTCAATTTTTAATGAAAGAAAGAAAAAAGTTCGCAGTGAGCAGGATTTGAACCTGCGCGGGTAACCCCATCTGATCACCGTGTCTTGTTGCAGACATAGAAGCATTCTAGTCAGACGCCTTAACCACTCGGCCATCACTGCACGATCAATTTCAACACTGTTTGCTTTTTTATTAAAAGCAGCTTGGCCTTATCATTAAGTTTGTAATTGCCATCGATACTCATGCGAAAATATTAATTCTGTTTAATTGAAAAATTAAAAAAAAAAAAGATTTTTGTCAAACGCACGTAAGAGCATTGCAAGATTTATTATCAAAAATAGAGTTGAAGGTTTGGATGCTATCAAAAACCGTATTGGTTTTATCATTCATTTCAGCGAACTCCTTCATCAATTTGTAAATAAATTTGTTGATGAGTTTAACTATTCGATTGACGAATAAAGAGAGGAGATGATTTAAACTCGATAAACTTTTGAATCTGCACCCAAGAACTTTGCAGTTTTTCTGGGTCAAATTTATGAGCTGCCATAACATCAAACGCATATGCACTAGGATAATAAGTTGGGGACCAAAAGTAAACATTATCGAGATGAAGCGGTTTGATGTCGAGTTTTCGGGCCAAGATGCCCATGTAAATGTCATCGAATTTGAAAATCTGAATTAACTTGGATGCCATGTAGAAGAGCTTTGCGCTTTCCTTTGACAAAAAGTAGCATCCTGCGGCCACATAAGGAGGGAATTTATTGTAAGGGTAATCTTGCAGAGATATATACCATTTTGATAGCTGATGACGCATCGGAGAGCTATGAGCAAATACGAAACCTGCGTAAAAAGTAGGCAGCATCGCATCAGTGACATTCTTTCTCAGATATTCCATGACCAATTTAGGATTCATGAAATAGTCGTCATCTATAAACATGTAAAATTTTGAGTTGGTGCAGATCTCACTGACCCATCTTATTCCCATAAATGTCTTGATTGTGTTGTTGTGATAAGTATCCGAAAAGTCCTGTTGAACTACGTCACCGTAAGTTTCGTACTCCAACTCGAGTCGGTACAATAAACTTTCATTCTGGAGCTGGCTAAAGTTGTTTTGAGAACGTGAGTCCTGGATACTAGCTCCACTGCTTTCGTGAACTATTTTTTGCGTCAAGTGAAGCTCAGTCAAATTAAGAGAATTCGCCGATTCAGATTCTTCTTCAGGACTTGGCATGCCTACTAAAAATACAGTTCGAATTAGGCTCCATTCGTCCGATCGTCCCCAAGTTTTTCTGATCACTTCTCGGTTTTTGAAGTGATTTAGTTTTGATTTAACAAGAATGACCAAATACGGGTCTACACTCTGCATTTGACTTTTGATCATGATGTCTCTAGGCTGACACACTTTTTCGGCCTTATGAATAAAGGCATAGTCAAGATGATTTATATCCTTTAATCGGCCGGTTTTTAGCTGTTTATCTAGTTCTTCAATTCGAACTTGAACGTCTATTTTCACTGGATATCTGAACTCGGCCAGGTCTTTTTCAAGGACATGAGTAAATACTCCAAGAACATAACAAACATACAGTAACACGAAAACTACGAATAACTTGAAGAGGAACTTCGGTTTGAATAATCGACGACCAGCAGGTAACTTGATTAAATTACTTCGAAAATTCGGATACATGACAACGAAGAAGTGTAACTGTTGGCTGCTGTCTTATTACGGATTATCAATGACGAGTAAATGGATGACCAATGTAGAGTTATATATGTAGTAGTTATAGATTATGTTGCTTAGGCCACGTTGAGGTGTAACCTTTGCATAAGATATAAGAGGTGAGATGAGCGAAGATGGCGCACCACAGGCCGCCTCGGAAGAATCTATTGACCAAATTCAAAATCTGATTAAATACTTGATTATTAGGAGGGTTTTTTGAATGTAGGCTGTTAATCCTTCATCCAAAAATGAATCTTAAGCCAGAAAGCTCTTTAAAGAATAAATTTTATTAAATTTTAAGGTAGAGAACAATTAAGCTCTCAGTGGATCCCAAAGAATAATAGATTCTGTTAACAAGCAAACGTGATGACTTGCATTAGATATTTCGGCAAAGATTCAAATAATTTATGCTGAATTTAGACTCATCATATCACATAGTGGCCTCATTCAAATCGAGCAATTTGCACGACTAAGCTACCATCCGTTTGAATTGATAATGAGCTTTGTGAGCGCAATCAGACGAGTGCTTTCTTGTTCAGTCTATGTAAATTGGCGCTCGCTGCTTGCGAAAATGATTCAATCTGGGCTGAAAAGAGGCCAATTGGTTTATTCTGCTTTGAAAAAGCTTGAAAATATTCAAAGTCCCCTCGGCCATTACAATATCTCTTTGTTTCTTGTCGTAGGAAAATAGGCATTCCTCCAGTTGATTCATATATAGAGCTTTATTGCTCTCATCCGACGGTCTGGGCTTGCTTGCATCACTCAAAATGATCTCGTTTAGCTCAGTGGCGGTTATTTCTAAAACCGAGCTGGCTAGATTTATTGCTTCTTCCATTTCGATGTCATTTTCTATTTGGTTCTTACAAACATCATTCTCGTAAAGTTCTCTTTCTAGTTCAGATGTTCTATCTATAATATTTTCATAAATGGAGCGTAGCACAGTTTCATAGGTTTCTATAGTCTTTGCTGCATATTTAAGCTTTAGATCAGCTGACTGAAGTGTTTGTTGACTAAGATCTGACAATCCTTGTAGATTAGACGCAGCCACCTTCTCCATTTCGTTTAAGACTTGCTCTTTATTTGCCAGTTTGTGAATTGCCTCTTTCAATCTCCTCTCCAGTTCGTGTTTTTCTTTTTTTAGAGAATTGTTTTTTTCTTTTGACTGCTTTTCAAGCTTTTTGAACTTTAATAATAGCTCATCTAGTTCGTTCTTATAACGTTGCAATTCAGATTTGGCAGTATTAAGTTCTTTCCGAAGCCGACCTTCCGATCCCTGGACATTCTTTCCAGAATTTTGCTCATAACCGGATTCGATTCGATTGCATATCTCAGATTTATGCTCGTTTTGAATTGATTCGAGTTTTTTCTTGTAAAAGTCAATCAGTTGCTTTTTTTGAGTTACATCTCTCTCAGAATGCTCCAACTTCTCTTCGTTGATCTTCAATTGGCAATTAAGACGCTCATTTTCGCACTTAACTTCTTTAAGTTGACTACTAAGTCGGGTTAAATCTCCGGCTAACTTTTTATTTCGATTCTCAACCATTTTCTTATTCTCCTCGATCTCTTTCAACTTTTCTCTATGCTCATTTCCTCGTTCTACTATTGAGCGTTCTGCTTCCTTGCGTACACATTTCAACTCTTTGCTTAGTTCATCTATCTGATTTTTTGCCAGCTTAAGTTTATTGTCGATTGTCGTTAATTCTTTATCTTTATCTTGTACTTGCTTCTTTAACTCGTCAATATCCCTGTTTTGGGATTTATAAGTCTCAATCAGTCTGTTATATTCCACTCTTAATTCAGTATTGAGTTGCTTAGTTCGAGTCAGCTTTGGTCTTTTGGTGGTAGTACGCTTTGTTTTGGATTGGTTTTGGGGCGATACAAGCTGCTCCAGAAAGCTTTTTTTCGACTCTTTTTGTTCGTTGTGCTTTGGTTTAATAGAAAATTTTCTCAGCTTTTCAACTAGGCCTGTTCGAAATATGTCTTCTCTTCGTTGAATCTGCTTCAATTTTTTAAACAATCGTTTATTCTCTTGAGTTAGCATCGCCATTCGCTCGCAGTTATCTACTCTTTGTTTTACTGTCTCTTCGTATCGCTTTTCATAGGTTGATACCTTTTCTCTTAGTCCTACAGCCTCGTCTTGATATATTTTGGCTCTTTGACAAACTGATTGAAGTTCACTTTCAAGCCGATACTTGAGAGATTCCAATTCATTTGAGCTAATTTTTGCTGCTGTTTGCAGATTGGCCTCAGCGGTTCGTGTAGCCAATGACTGCTCCTCCAACTGAGCTTTTAACTTTACAAGCTCTTCTTTCAATTTGAAATTTTCACTGCTAACTCTTTCAAGCTCAGCATTTGATAATTTCAGTTCATTTGATAGACTGGTCGAGTCTTTGCGAATATAATTTTTTTTCTGATCTGTATTCTTGTCTATTAAAGATGAAGGATCTGCGTCTTCGACGGGTATCTCGTAGGATTCTATTTGCTTTCTTAGCAAAATATTTTCTGTCTCAAGCGATTGTATAAGCTCCAAGCGTCTACCCTGAGCTTGCTTCAGAACTTCAATCTGACGATCTTTTCCATCACAAGCAAACTTCCAAAACTCAGAATCTTTTTCATCGAGTTCAAACTTTTGATAGGGTCTTGTATCTTTCAAATGCGATCCAAAGCTGTTTTTCTTCATATTTTGTCCCAAATTTTGCACAGATTTAGATCTGCCCCTCAGGGAGTTTTGCTTTTCATTACGTGCAACTCTCATAATTTTGCCATTTTCATTTTTTTCCTTAAATTGAGTAGATTTCTCCAACACTTCCAGTTTCTCAGTCAACCGCTGATACTCAAGTTGATTTTCCAACGATTTGCCTTGTTCCAATTTAAGTTCCGCTTCTAGCCGCTGAATATCATAACTTTGGGCTCTTATTCTTTCGATACGCTCTTTGTCTTTGTTTTTAAATTCTTTATACTTTTCGCTTAACTCTTTTTCTTTCTTCCCCATTTCAATACGAAACTTTTCGCATACTTGTTCGTACATTTCTTTCAAAGAAGCATTTTCACTTTCATATAAATGGTGCTGTTTGTTCATTGCATTTTCTAGCTCAGTCTTGTTAGTCCGTAGCTGTTTAATTGCAAATTCTTGTTCATTGTTGATGCTTTCGGTCTCTTTTAAACGGTTCCGAACTTTCTCACACTCGGCTGATAAAGTTTCTATTTTAACGTCTCGATTTTTAAGTTCAATTCTTAATTTGTTTAATTCTTTTCGGTTGCCCTTTTCTGTTTCTGAATTGAAACGCTCAAAATCTGCCAACAGCTTTTCGTAGTCAGCATTCAAATGATGCAACTGATTTTTAAGGCCTTTGATTGTATTCTCCTTCTCATAATTTTCGGCCAAAATCTGCTCAAATTTTCGTTCAGAAAGTCCCAATTTGGATAGAAGCTCTTCAATTTGACCATTTGATGCGTTTTGTTGTTTACTCAGCTCCTTTTGGAAAGCCTCAATCTTGTCTTCTTTCAATCTGATTACTTGCTCGTACATTTCCTTTTGATCATCGACAGTTCTTGTGTTCATTCGGAGCAGACTTATTTCGTTCTGGAAGAAATATAGTTGACCTTCAATACTCTTGCACTTTTCGCTCAAGTGTCGAATTTGCTCATTTTTTTCCGATATTGATCGTTCTAGCTGGCAGACCGAGTCTCGTTCTATCTCAATCTGTTCACAAAGTTCCTTTTCTTTCTTTTTCCATTTTTCGCCTTCCCTCTTGATAACCGAACTGATTGCTCCGGTTAAATCAGGATTAGAAGACTGAAGCTGTCGCCAAAGAGACCAAACAAATTCTTTATCAGCATGTGCATTTGCGAGTTCTTGCTCGAGGTATTTGATACGGTAATCCAAATTGGTTTTTTGCATGAGCTGAGAACCAGCTTGCGCACTTGCTTGATTGTCAAACGACACGAATTGTTTGCTCACCGTATCATCATATGTAAGCTGCGCGCTCGAAACTGCTTTGTCAAGCACGTCGCTCAGGCAGTTTTCAATCTCATTTAAATTCAAATTGGCATGTTTTGATTTAATGTTTGTCGAATGATCCGAAGTAATTATCTGATCTGTGTCTGCATTAATTTCGTCGAGGCCTAATTCCCCAACTGACTCAAATATGTTTTTTGGCAATTTCAGGCCACTCCACACCTGAATTTTCTCCTCTTGGTTCATATTCATCTCTTTATTTCAAATGACACCTTAATATAGCAGCATGTATTCAATAAACCCGATGGCCAAATTAGGAATGAATGCACATTTATTAGAGGTGGCCATGACAACAGACCGATGAGCGGTCATTTTCCTCTTTTAATGTCTTCGATACTGGTTTCAAACTTAAAATTGTCCTTTATTTTCAACTATTCAACTATTAAAAAGGAAGAATAAAACTAAACAGGAGTCTTTTGATTTTGCATTAATCGCATAAAATTCAAATAATTCTGATAAATATCTCACAAGTCGAGCAAATAGTCCATCAAGCCTCTAAGATCAGCAATAGAGTAAATTGCGAAGAAAAAGACAAACCGTAGTAATTATCAAGACAAATTTGTTATTCGTCGATATTAATTCGCCAGTCATTCGTTTGGCCCAAGTTTGTAAGCCAATAATGCTGCAGTTGCATTAGAATAATAAATTTCCGAATTGTCTCTTCTTTCGGTGCTTCCATAAGTAGAAGCAAATTCTGCGATCAATAAGGAGGTACAAACCGATTGAATAATTAATGATTTAGCCATGGCAAACCTTTTCAAACCTTTTCAAATTCCTTTAATTATAATTTTGCTGATTTGTTTGGAGCATACGTATGCTTTCGTAAATATCACCCTTAACCGGACAGTTGAGAGTCAAGGCTTCCATAGGTAACTTTCCCTCCGTTAATTGTGACTATGCGTCATTCACTTGTTTCTTATAGGTTCTTAGTGACTGAACTTCGAATTACATCAGAAAATGATGCGCAGCCCGGTCGTGAATGCGATTGGATGCTTATTGAAAACATCAGCCCGGACTTGTACGTGGATGTATATGAGCTTGGTCTTAAGCAGTACAAAAAGTCCTATGGCTTCTATTTGTCAAATAAAGTGGACACTGAGAGTGCGGCGTACAAAGCGCAAGATTTCGAGATCTATCTATATCCGAAAAGAGAAAAGTTCGAATGCCTACCTTTAAAGCAAGGGGACGGTGAATTTTATTGTTGCAGTTTTAAATTGAGGATACCAATTCACCTACGATATAACACAATCGCCAACTATGGAGCATCGTTTCTTGAGCCTACCTATCATAACTTCGTTCTACGAAAGCCAAGGCTTTTCGTAAGAAGCTGCAATTTAAAATTCGATTTCGACTGGTCAACACAATTAGAAAGGAACCCGTCTGATTATACCCAACGCCTTCAGGACTTCATAAGGCATAGTTATGATAGTAAAAGTGTAGAGCTGCCATGCCAAAGAAACCAAAGCTCATACAACGATTATCTAAAATATGTGACCAACTACAATGTCGGAATTGAAAAGAGAAGGGAAGATTTGAAAAAAAGAGCCTATTCAGAAGAACCATTATGCATCTGGAATCGAACACCGTTTTACCAGGCAAGTGTCACCTTGTTCATAGCTGAGACCAGAGTCTTAAAATTTGCCATAGATGAACGATTTAGACCGATTAGTTATTCAAGTTCCTGTGGGCAGTCAAGAACACGAAGCATTGGTACTAGTTTGCACTCTTTTACTTATAACAGTTCTCGCACTGGTCTTGGCACGGAGTGTTCGAAAACGCCTTGAGTTCCAGAGAAGAGAAAAAGTCAGCCAAAAGAATAAAGCGGAAAAAAGGTGAACGGATGCTTGAATGTGCCAAACCGAAGACAAATCAAAAATCATTTGAGCAAATAAATCGGTTGATTTAATTAGAGATTTCGATTGGCTAATATCTATATTAACTTGACCTTTTGCTGTTTTAACAGAATATTTGTTTTGAACTATTGGATGGATCCGAATAGAAGAAATTATTAAGAGACCACTTTTTGGCTCATAATTTATTCTTAGATAATCACCAATTGGCTAGACTAAAAACTATTTTGAAATTAACGAGGAAAGCAAATACATTTATAAGCGGGAATTCGCCAAGCGATAGGCTACTCTATTGTCGCGCTCGTTATTCACCGCCAATGGGTGATTAAGCCGTTGGATCGGGATCTGAACCTCCCCTATTTCGTTGCTCAAATATGATTGATTGTTCGCTCTAGTTTCACTGTCCCGGGTATCGTTCTCCTCTGCTCTATCCGCCAAATCCATCGGAGAACCAACAACTTGTCCTACGCTCCCAGCGACACCATGGCTTGCCGCTTTAGAAGATCTTTTTCGGCTTTGACTTTTTGGTATTGACTCTTCCGTTCTCTCTAAGCGCTCAACCCCTGTCATTGGTCTGAAAGGCTTTCCAACGAGCGGTTCAATTGGCTTTGAGCTGTTAATCCCAATCTCAACATTTTGATTGTCTGTTGGCTCAGCTTCCTGGTTTAAAAGCGGTTTCGTTTCTTTGTTTACTCTTTGAAGTACAGTCTCTTCGTTGCTTAAATCAGTAGCAAGTGTATTAGAGCACCGAATTCCTTAGAGATTAAACAAACATATTCATGCGCTAAAATTTCTATTTATCGCATGTAAAAACAATACAGGAAAGGACATGTATTTTGTTGACTCAACCGAATAGAGTTCATGGGATTAAAATTTGAAGAGCTTTTCAGATCATATAAATCATAAAAACAGCCTTAAACCACGCAATATGAGATGACATTACCAACAAATGGTCAAATGGTCAACTCCATTGGCATGTGACTCTTAAAGTGCAATGAGTTTTTAGCGGATAAAGCACTTGTGTAAATATAACTGACCCAGTTGAAACTTGCGAATTATAATAATGATAATAATTATCGCCTGGTATAGAACGAAAAAGCTATGCTCGACCTTTTCATTCGGTCCGGTCATCAAACGTGAGCGCAGCTGCCACCATAAAAGGATAAGCGAATAGCTTCAAACAATAGAGCTAAGTTGACGCATCAGTCAGGCCGTTTTTAAGGCCCTTGGCTCATTTCATATACTCATTTAGGCTTTTCTTAGTCGTTCGTGTGTATGCTCATTATTCTCTTCGCGGTGCTCAATTATGCTTAGAAAAGCTTGACACGTTGATTTTAGATTCAAGTTTAATATTAGATTGTTATGTTCTAAAAACGGAATGAATCACAAGCAGTGTGATTGGCGAGTGGATTATACAAAAACCTATGATCGCTCAATTGGTATCGGCTCCTTTGGCCGAGTAAGCCTTGTAAAATCGAACAAAAATGGAAAATACTTTGCAATGAAAGAAATCGACTTACAACAGAACATTCTAAAATTAAGCCCAATAAATAAATCTTACGCCTTGGACGAGGGTAAGAAGCTTATTAGACTTGGAGTGGAACATGAAAACGTGATTAAGTATTTTGACTCTTATATGTTCAACGGCAGTATTTACTGGATTATGGAATATTGCGATGGCGGCACATTAAGAGAAAGAGTGAATTTGTATGCCAAGGCGGATAAAAAGATAGAAGAGCAGCTCATTTGGTATTGGTCACTACAGATTCTCAAGGGCATTGCTTACCTCCATCAGAAAGGCATCATTCATCGAGATCTCAAACCTGATAACATACTTATACACAATAAGCAGGGAAAGTGCAAGATTGCCGACTTTGGCTTTGCGAAGATTCTCGTAGAATCAGCAATTACCGAAAATACTACAGTCAAGTACTTAAATGAAGAGGAAATTGAGTTCCGTTCAGACAGAGTAAAAAAAGCAGCCTTAAAATCGAAAACTCAAACCGCTGTAAAAGAAATGCGAGTGGATTACAAACTGATAAACATGTCTCAGGTCGGAACTCCAGCTTACCTCGCACCCGAGCTTCGTAACTTGATTGACTCTCATTTAATGTTTTGTAGTATCGCAACTATAGAACAAAGGCTCAGTGTCTGTGAAGCAAACGTTTACAAAGGCGATATATTCAGTTACGGGTGCATAGTTTACGAGCTAGCTTTGTTGCGACCTGCGTTTAAAAATCGATTGATGATGCCTGAAGATATGTTCACCAGAACTTTAAATCGCCTCAACAAAGCCGAAAATCTTTCAGTTGATCTGAAAGCCTTCATAAGAGCTTGCTTAACTCTTAGCCCTTTCGAGAGACCCAGTGCAACAGAGATGCTCGAGCTTGATCTGGTAGCCAGAAGGATGAGCACAGACTTTTCTGATGCGTATAGACGTCAATCTATTCTACCGCTCAATATCAACACTCGCAAAAACGCTTTAGTTTGCATTCAGAGCAAAATAAGTCAAAATTTCAAACCAATCGGAGTAAAAAGCCTCCGATTCAATCAGAATCTGATAGTTATTGTGGCTAACAAGCATTCTTGTCAAGCTAATTTTCGTCTCATTAAGAATACTTTGAATACCTTTACCAGCTTTGGAGGAAAGAATGTAAATTCATCGTCCAATCTAGGGAATTCTGACCAACACGAATGTTCTTCGGCCAATGAAACGAATTCGGAAAAAGAAACAATCGCTAATTACGAGACTGAAGAGGCTCGAGTATTCCTTTTCAATGAATACGGCCAACTTATTAAAGAGTTCGATTCTTTTAAAATTAATGCCAAACATGAACATCGATTCTTTTTTAATTTCCGAATATTCGACTTCGTAATTGATGAAGAGCTTAACCATTTATATGTTTCTACTCGAACTTTTGGAATTCTGCGCTTCAAAATACAGGATCAAAATATCTACATGAACGAGCTGATTTTAGAAGGAAAGCTAGATTTAACTGAGTTAGAAGGTGGCCCAATAGAGGCAAACAGCCAAACAAAATGTTTTCCAACTTGTTTGAATCTTGTTGAAGACGAGAATTCATTTAAAGATTCGTATAAAACTGTCAAGAAAAGAAGGATCATATTTTACGACCGAAGTTCTAAACGACTCATTAGCATTCAAACAAATTCCAACTTAATGCTGCCTATGACCCAGACGAGCCTTGATTTAAGCGATTTTGTGTACAACTCTAAAATCATTTGTAGTATAAATGCTGGCCTCACTCTGGATCAAAAATGCGTTCGGCAGATGGTAAGCACAAGTGAAGAGCTTATTTGTCTATTCGACGACCTGAATCAGATAAATGTCTACAACGTGAAAACTCTACAACCCAAACGCTCAAACCGGTATAGCGCACTGAAGAATGAAAAGACTAATGAAACTCAACGTGACAAGGAAACGCTGAAAAATGTTTTCTGCTTAACTATGGACTCGGAATATAATATTTACTCAACCAATGGAAAGTCGATATTTAACTTAGACTTGAAGAATTTCAAACTTAAACAAAAGATTAGTCCTTTAATCAGAAAAGAAGAGAGCAAGGCTGAGAACTTGTCACACACAATTTCATGGATGACACTTCTTCCGAACGGAAAGCTTGTGCTCCTAACTGATGCTCTCCAAATGGAACCTTCAAGTCTTTTCATTATGAAACCGGTCTCTTGCAAAATACTCAAAGCAGAGGATGGCCGAAACCGCAATACTTCGGCTGGAGCCTGCAGCTAACTTTAATTACATATCTTTTTTATTAAATCAGTTATTCATATAATTTTTTGTTTCGCTTTTCTATTTATTTATCAGTTTGCTTACAAAATAAACTATGTTTGATCCTACTTGTTTCATGATTATTCAAAGCTAATTTCAGCTTTATTCACGAATTAAGTAAAGAACCAGTGTAATAGGTTTAAAAGCTATGGAATAATTGTAAGTTTGAGACAAGTGGAATGCGAGTCATCCTAATCTATGAAAAATCTCAGCGAATTTATGGCGATATTAATGGTTCTTGAATAAAATGTGATCACTTTAGCAAAGTTAAATGCAACTCAGACTTGTGAAGAGCGCACATTCGGATTTGTGCGAATATTGGAGTTTCTACTGCCTGTACTAGCCATCGGGCTCTTGTCGGGCATGGGAAAGCGCTGTACTGGCTCTAGATATCTTGGGTCGTCTTCACTAGCTTGCAAAAGCGGTTCATTTCTCTCAGCTTCTTCACTCTTTCCAACAATTTGTGCCATAACTGAGCCTTGTTCGTATTGAGACTTATCAGTTTTAGGCTTCTTCAACCTAGGCTCCTCCTCTCTACTCCTAGAAAATTCCAAATACCAGAAAAGCTCTCATTTATATTTATCAATAGTTAGTTAATGCCGCATTAAGTTAGTTTCAAGATTAACTGTCTCAAGTTATCTAACCTGGAGCTGAGTAAAAGCTTTTGTGGGTGAGGTAGGAAAAAAAAACAAAAAATGAGGATATGAAACTGGGATTAGTAGAAAACTGAACGGCAAGACAAAACAACATAGCTAATCTAAAGTACTAGTTACCTTTTAAATTGGCACCCAATGTTAATTATGATCAACAAGGTGCAGAATGCTGCCACAATTGGGACGATAATGTAGTTGTCAATGTTGTTGCGGGGAGGGTACACGAACTGATTGTCGATAAATGCGATTTTTATCTTACTTTCGCTTACGACCGTTTCGCGCTGGCTTATCAAAGCATCTTAAATAATCTCTTATAATTTGATTAAAAGCTGTATACAAGAAAACAAAAATACCTTTGAGTACTTCTTTGGCAACCACAGCTCCTTCGCGTCCGGGGAATTTGGCGTAAACATTTACGATTACATAGCGACCATTTTGTTCGAAATGATCTTTAGCCGAACGTGCAGCGAAGTCCACATTTTCATTTGTAAAGTTTCTAGGTTAATTTTAACAATCCTACCGGTTTAGAAATATGGCAGTGAGGAAAACTTACGTTTTAGATTGTAACAGACATTTATCACTTAATTTGGCACAGTATTTATTAAGAGCAGTTGCAATTGCATTTTTTACAGTCTCTAACTCCAGAGCAAACTTTAAATGGTAAGAAGAGATAAGAAATTTTTGATCTTACAAAAAAACTAAGACAACTTACTTCTTCTACTTTTAAGTCCATAAAGTTAATAGCAACATGATTCTCAAGACCGCTTCCTTGTTGAAATTTTGTAGAATTTCGAAATTTTCAGCCCAGATCTTTCTTACCTGCAATAGGCTTAAGTTCCAGATCTGGTTCAGCAGCTGCCCAGAGAATACTTGTCGCCAAAATAAAGAGTCTAACCGATCCAATCATTTATAAACTGATCTAAATTATTAAAAATCTGTTTTGAAAAGAAAAATCTTGAGAGATATTAAGAAATTCCAAGCCTTTCACTTAATATAAGGGTACTCGCTACTCGCTTGACTCGTGATTAATTAAACCCGAAAAATGTTGAAAGACTTGAGCATAATAGAGCCCAAATATCCTAGTGGAAATCATAATAAGGTTCAGTAGACTGGTTCTTCAATATAATGTCGCAAGAATTATTTACTAGCCGTAGTCATAATTCAGATGCGCTGCCGAGGCATGGTGATTGTGCCTCAATTAAAATTTCCCTATTTCATCAAGGTGGCCCAGAACCCACAAAAATAGCGTAACGACGACCCATTAACATATTCAACCATTCCATACTTCTTAATTTTGATAGATGTTTAAAAAAAATCATACTTATTTTATTTTTGATGTATGGTTAAATTCTCTGAAAGGATATGAGCTTGTTGGTTTGAAAACTTAAATTTAACAGAAATATTCGGAACTATCGTACAAGAATAAAATAGACAGTAAGATCTGTTGTAAATTAGAACTTAAACTAATAACGTAAATGTAATAAAAATAAAGTTTATTTATTATTTATCAGAAGTTAAAGCTTTACATGATGTAAAACTTTATTCAATATAAAATCATGTCTTGGTAAACAAATAAGGGACGAGTTGAAGGTTTTCTACCTGAGATTGAGCCGGAGTTTTTCCCCTGAATTAAATTTTTGATTGAATTTTGAATCGAATATCGTTTTAAAAATTCAAGAAGAGAATCTCAGCAACGTCAAGTTCAGCTTTATGTGTCTTTTTAGATAGTTTGAACAATAAAGACTTTATTTTCGTCGATTTTGAATTTTTATTTAACAAGTGTACACTAATGATGGATTTGTTGGCTCGAGTTGAGTCGATAACTTTGACGTCATTCAAGAGATTATTGCATGGCTCTTTTTTACTCTATCCAAGAGATGGTCAGAGTGATAAATATAATTTAGAAATGGCAGTCACGTTTTTTCAAGTGCGAATCAGCTCTGAAGAGACGCAATTTGTTTCATAGACAGAAATTAGATGCGAAAATAAGCACCGCAATCTGGAAGCGAAAAAAAAAACGAAAACGAACGAGAACTGACGAAAGTGAACGAGTTTGCTTCTGGCTGCATAGTAAGAGCATATGCGCGTACATATCGTAAAGAGCATATACATACACATACATACATTCACACAACACACGCACTAGAAGAGCGAAATTTCGAACTGTTTCTTTTCTTAATTTGGTCTGCTTGCTATGTGCTATTAAGTTTAACTTTGAACTCGCTGCTGTGGTGATCTAAAGGAATTGAAATTTGATTTTAGACGTTGACGAATTAGTCTCAAGCCTCTTCAATACAAGTTCAGAAGATGCACATCATGGAACAGGCTAGGTCACTGTTGGATTTCAATCAGAAGCTTGACATTAATCTCCTTGATAGGGTGGTTAATATCATGTATAGCGAACATGGCGAGACGGTTAGTTATTATTTATCACAAAATTTAGTTTTTGGTTTTATAGCTTTGGTTATTGAATAGCAAAAACAAGCTGGCGAAGTTTTGAATCTTCTTAAAGAGCATCCTGACGCGTGGACTCGAGTCGACACGATTCTGGAGTTTTCACAAAACCAACAAACAAAGTACTACGCGCTACAAATATTGGAAAAGACGATCAAAACCAAATGGAAAGCGCTTCCTCGAAACCAATGTGAAGCGATCAAGAAATATATAGTTGGCCTCATCATAAAAAACTCGACTGACAGCGTTCTATTGGAAAAAGAGAAAGTCTACTTGAATAAACTCAACGTAATTTTGATTCAGGTGACTACTAAATCGCAATGAAAACCATTAAATATACGTTAATACTTTAAAAATTGTTTTGACAGATACTCAAGTATGAATGGCCCAAAAACTGGCCCACATTTATCAGCGATATCGTGGGTGCAAGCAAAACTAATGAGGCAGTGTGCCAAAACAATATGGAGATATTAAAACTTCTCAGGTATAATTTTATAAAACAGCGTGTGCATGTAACCATCTTTTAAATCTTGTAACTTGTTTAAAATTTCAGCGAGGAAGTATTTGACTTTTCAAGTGGACAGATGACTCAAACAAAAGCCAAGCATTTGAAAGAAAGCATGTGCAATGAGTTTCAGCAAGTTTTCCAACTTTGCAAGTTCATAATGGCCAATTCTCAGAACTATGCTCTACTGACTGTGACTCTTGAGACATTACTCCGTTTCTTAAACTGGATTCCTCTGGGCTATATATTTGAAACCGAACTTGTTCCCAATCTTGTCGAAACATTTCTAGTCATGCCAATGTTTCGGAACGTGACCCTAAAATGTCTTACTGAAATCGTTTCGATCAACGTTAGTACTTATGATGACAAATTTCTAGCCTTATTCAGTATGGCAATGATTCGAATCAAAGATATTTTGCCCACCAACATAAATTTAAATGAAGCTTATCGAAACGGAACATCCGATGAGCAGAACTTTATTCAAAATCTCAGTTTGTTTCTTACTTCGTTTTTCAAAGAGCATGGTAGTTTGGTCGAGAAGAATGTGGACTACCGCGAGCTTATGAATGATGCCATGAACTATCTGGTGCTTATCTCTGAAGTTGATGACACTGAGATATTCAAGATATGTCTCGAATACTGGAATACATTAGCAGCTGAACTTTACCGAGAAGCTCCTTTCATGAGCGGTTCCTCAATCTTGCTATCGCTTCGCAACGAAGCACCATCCCGTAGACAGGCCTATCAAGCGATTCTTTCCCGTGTGCGACGAATTATGATCTCTAAAATGGCCAAACCTGAAGAAGTACTGGTCGTTGAAAATGATCAAGGTGAAGTTGTACGCGAATTTATGAAGGACACCGATTCGATTAATATGTATAAAAACATGCGTGAGACTCTGGTGTACCTTACTCATTTGGACTGTACGGACACCGAGTCAATCATGACTGAGAAGCTAATGAAACAGGTTAACGGAACCGAGTGGTCATGGAAGAATCTGAACACACTTTGTTGGGCCATTGGCTCCATATCAGGTGCGATGCATGAAGAGGATGAAAAGCGCTTCCTAGTCACAGTTATTAAGGTAAGTACATCAAATAAATTAATCTTTTGCTTTAAAAAATAAAAAAATCAACAGGACCTGCTCGGCTTGTGCGAGCAAAAACGTGGCAAAGACAACAAAGCAATAATTGCTTCGAACATCATGTATATCGTTGGCCAATATCCACGCTTTCTAAGAGCTCATTGGAAGTTCCTAAAAACAGTCGTCAACAAACTATTTGAATTCATGCATGAGACGCATGAAGGGGTTCAGGACATGGCTTGTGATACCTTTATTAAAATAGCTCAAAAGTGTAAAAGACACTTTGTTCAAATTCAGTTGGGAGAAAACAATCCGTTCATTGAAGAGATCTTGTTAAACATAAATACTATTATTTGCGACCTGGAGCCCCATCAGGTACATACTTTCTATGAAGCTGTGGGATACATGATCTCAGCCCAAAATGACTCAGTCGTTCAAGATCATTTAATCGAGAAGTACATGAACTTGCCCAATGCTGTTTGGGACTCCATTATCGCGCAAGCTACAAATGTAAGTTATTGCATGAAAAATTTGAAAATTTCCATTTTCAATTAATAAGAAAAATATTTGAAGAACTGCGATACGCTCAAAGAACCAGAGGTTGTCAAACAGCTAGGAAATATCTTGAAAACAAATGTTCGAGCTTGCAAGGCACTAGGTTATCCGTTCATCAATCAGCTCGGCCGAATTTATTTGGACATGTTGAATATCTACAAAGTCATGAGTAGCAATATAAATGAGGCGATTGCTCAGCATGGTGAAATATGCGCAAAACAGCCTTTGATCAAGTCAATGCGAGTTGTCAAGAAAGAGAGTTTGAATTTAATTTCGAGCTGGATCAGCAAATCAAATGACCCCGAGATGGTTGTGGAAAATTTCATACCTCCTCTCCTTGACGCCGTCTTGCTTGATTATCAAAAAAACGTCCCAGAAGCTCGAGAAGCCGAGGTTCTGGCAACCATGGCCACCATCGTTAACAAACTTGAACAAAGCATAACCCGTGAAGTTCCAAAGATCTTCGATGCAGTTTTCGAATGCACTTTGCTCATGATAAATCGTGATTTTGAAGAATACCCAGAACACCGTAAGAACTTTTTCATGCTTTTGCAGGCAGTGAACCAGTACTGCTTTCCTGCTTTGCTTCAAATACCTGCACCACAATTCAAACTTATACTGGACTCGGTTATTTGGGCCTTTAAGCACACAATGAGAGACGTTGCTGAAATTGGGCTTGAAATCTTGCTCAAGCTTTTACAAAACATTAGGGAACATGAAGAAGCTGCACAAAGTTTCTACCAAGCATATTATATTGAAGTAATGCAGCATGTGTTTTCGGTCGTGACAGACTCTTCTCATATATCAGGACTAACCTATCACTCACAAATACTTGCGCATATGTTCTCTTTATTAGAAAACAACAGCATAAGAGTGCCACTTGCACCTCAGGTGCAAAACGCATCTCAGAATATTGAATTCGTGCAAAGACATGTATTTGAGCTACTTAAAAATGCTTACCCACACTTGCAAGATGTGCAGCTCAAAGTCATTATCAAAGGCTTCTCTGATCTCGATCAAAACTTGCCAGCCTTCAAAGAGCATCTGAGAGATTTCCTGGTTCAAATAAAGGAGTTCACGGGCGATGATACTAGCGATTTGTATTTAGAAGAGCGCGAAGAAACACTAAAGCAAGCTGCCGACGAAAAGAGGCGCATACAAGAATCAGTACCAGGCATTCTGAATCCTCATGAGCTACCTGAAGAGATGCAGGACTAAAAGTATCATCGAGCTAAACCATCCCGACTTTTTTGTTTCTTATTTTTCAAACCCGGCTTTGTGATCCTCGTCTGATGTAAATACTTTGCTTCACTGAAAATTGTGCTCTTTTCATAGATGAAAACTGCACAGAACCTCTTGCTTGATGTCAAATGTTCATTTAAATCACTTATTTCAAGACAAAAACTTCCAAAAACTCGAATGCAGTCAGTGTGAGCCAGCTCAAGCCTGCGATTCATTGATATTTCTTTAAATTAAGTCTAAAAACAATACTTGAGTCATCTTAAATAAAATTGAGAAACTAATATTGAATTAATACAACCTTTTATTTCGGCTTTTATTGATATAAATCAGGCAAAAGATAAATAGAATATACTAGATGGATAGATAGAATTAGAGGTTCAGGTTTTATTTCAATTCTAAGGGTTAATAAAAGACAATCATTCGATTACGCAATTGTCTTCAAAGTGATTTATTGAACATTCAGCAACTCCACCTCAAAGACAAGAGTGGCGTTAGGTGGGATAACTCCACCAGCCCCCTGAAAATTATATGAATTGCAATTTATCTAAAAATTAAAATTTTCATATTTAGATATGTAAAATTACCTGAGGACCATAGGCGTAGTCAGGGGAACATGTTAGATATGCTTTCTCTCCAATGCTCATTGTAGCAACACCTTCATCCCATCCTCGAATTACTTGGCCTACACCGATTTGAAATTGGAATGGCCTTCCCCTGTCAACGCTTGAGTCAAACTTGGGGCCTCCCACTTGACCCAAGTAACCGGTATAATGAACAGTAACTTGCTGGCCACGCTGGGGAAATACAGTTCCATTTCCCGGTTTGATTGTTTGCTTTTCTACTCCCATTTTTGGCCTAGTATTCTATCTGATCAGTATTAAAACAGAATTAGGATAAAGAAGAATTAATTGAATTATCGATTGCTTAGGTGATTATTTTCCACATAATAGCAAATCGTGATTATCATATCAGATTTCCACATTTAACGAGTAAGCTAAAGCACATGGTCTTGATAAACTGATTAGCTAAACATGAAAAAAAAGTATAAGCCAAAATCTTCATTGAGCCAAACGTTACCACACGCTTCCTCTTTTGAGTTTTTTCGAAAATTAGTCACGTGATTTCAGATCGTAAGTCCCGACAATTCAAATTGACCGGAGCTTGGCAAATATAAAAAATTTAGAACGGATGTAAAAATGTGATCACTTCAAAACAAATTATCGTAAAATTATCTATTCTATCTCATACCAAGAATCCTAATTATGAAGAAGTATACTCTCTACTGCTTAAAGAGCGTGAAATCCAAATACGTCTCTCACGGTTATGCATGAAAGAATCTAAATAAACCAAACGAATTTTAATTTCAAAAGCCACAATAAATAAAGACTAGAAATTTAAACATACTCAAGGGTTCAAAATGAGCTTAAAAGAATCTTCACATACTAAGTATTTCCTGTTGGGACTAGGAATTCTCATCCTTTGTACAATTTTATTGATACTTTTCATATCTTATTTCGATCGAGAAATTAATGGTGCCGAAGGTTTTGAGCCTGACAAGTGCAAAATTTACTCTGTGGAAAGACTCCAAGCGAGCTACCGATGCTGGAGTATTACTAGTTATGTAACTATTGTCGAGATGCCATGTTTACAAATACTGGTCAATACAAGTATGCATAGGAGCGTTCTGCTTCATAGGACTATCCAAGAGAAGCTTCTCATAGACTCAAACCAAATAAATGTAAATGCGAAACTTTTATTTAAATCTCATATTTTTGTCAGCGCTAAGCCAATATGTTTTAAGTGCTCATTTGTGGCCACCGCTTGTCAAAACGATCCTGCTTTCTTAAAGCTTGAATTGGAAACTTATTTCGAAAAGCTGTTTCCACCTATTCATTACGAGTTTGACTGTTTTACTAATGCGGCAAAAATTCACTCGAGCAGTGATCAGTTCCCGAGTGCTGTTCTATTTGTGCCAAATAAAACTGCTTATTATTTTAGTGTTGCTGTTCTCGTGTTTGGAGTGACTATTGGAATTTATTTTGTAGCTTCAGCAGTCGCTCAAATTCTTCGCGAACGTGAAAGTGAATGGCGCCTCCCCCAAAATTGTAAGAAACTGCATTATAAATGTTCAATTCAGATGTAAATTAATATTTTATTAGATTGGATCAAGAAGAAAAAGAAAGAAAAAAAGCAAATGGAGGATGAGACTTTCAATTACTTGCACAAGGTTCTGAACGACGCTCATCTTAACTTTACTACACATTTAGACGATGACCTGACCAGAACTAACATAATGTATGAGAAGCAAAGCCCTTTACAAAATTCAAAAACTGTGTCGCTGCGCTCGTTAGAAAGCTTCCATGCAATTGACCCAAAGGAGCTCAAGACCCTAGTGAACAAACTTGTGGTAGATGGCGAAGAGTATCGGGTTGGTCGTGTGGGTTACCGCTCACCTAGCGTAAGCACACCTGCGATGAGGCGCTCTTCTCTATCTGGCTTAAGTGCCACAGAGGATACAAAGACTGAATAAATATCAAAATCAAAATCAGAAACTATTTAAATTTGGAAGCCTGATTTGACTGCTAGCTATCCTATAAAGTTCTATAAATAAAATTTATCAGCTTTCAAGGCTGATTTAGACTATTAGCCACCTGAATCCGGATCTGGTGCTTGCCTACGAATGACCTTTCAATCATCATTCTAGCCGGTTCGCCACTTATTTTAACTCGATTAGAATTACGCTAAAATTAAATATTTTTTTTTTGCTCGCTGCACACAGACCTAATTCCAATTTAGTTAACTTAATGGGGCTGTGTAATCGAAGAAAAAGTGAACTTAATTCATTCGCGAAATTTAATACTCAAAATTGACTTGTTTATTTCATGCGAATCGATGACATTTAGAATAAAAATGATCCGGAAAATGCTTATCGCGGAAAACGCTGTCTATAAAAGCTTGGTCTTGAAAAACATATTTCGAAAACAGTCAAATATTTTTAATTTTGACAAGTCAGAAATCGAACGTATTCTGAAGATGAGTCAAGCTAAAACCAAAGTTGCTCTAATCAATGCTCGTATGAAAGTTGGCCAAGTATACTTTTGACATGTATTTTTCGCCTGCGTTTTGATAATTTTTATTAATAACCAGGGCAAACCTGGCACTGAGTTAGGACCACAAGTGCTCAAGGAAAAGTTTCTGTTCAGCAACCTTGAAAATCTAAGTAAGCATCAGAATGAAATTTTCATCAAGTTTCTCAATGTATCCAAGACTATCCCGCGTTTGAGCATACGGAAATTATTGATGAAATCTCAGATACTGAAATCAAGTATCGACATAACAAGAACATAGCTGCAGTCACTCGAACAACCAAGAAAGCAAGAAAATTTTGAAACTAGTTTGTTAGAGTCAAAATTTTTTATTTAATTTTTATTTAAGCTATCGCAAGCCGTAAAAGAAGCGATTTCCCAGGGACATATTCCAGTCGTTTTAGGAGGAGATCACTCGCTCGCAATAGGAAGCGTCCATGGCACTGCGTCGGCATTAATGAAAACAAGTCAGATTGGCTTGATCTGGGTTGATGCTCATGCTGATATTAATACACCGCTCACTTCTCTATCGGGAAATTTGCATGGCCAGCCTATTTCATTTCTTCTCTATGAGCTAGACAAATATCTTCCCGATATGAACGCATTTACATGGTGTCAGCCATGGTAATTAGAGATTCAATTTTATTTTCAACGTATATCCCAAATGATGAATAACTTAATCCCATGAAAGTGTTTCTGCAAGAAATCTAGTTTACATAGGATTGCGTGACTTGGACCCTGGGGAAACGTATGAATAGAGCAAAGTCGTTGAAATTAAATTCAATCAGTTAATATTATTCTAAGATTTCTGCTTAAAAAATACAAAATCAAGGCATTTACCATGAGCGACATCCAAAAAAAAGGGATAGCTCAGGTTATGAAGGAAACACTTGAATACTTGACTATTGAGTAAGTATTCAATAAAAACTGAACTTAGAAAACCAATTCAGCAAAAGCTCAATAGAGATTCTCTTCTACCGCTTCATGTAAGCGTAGACATTGATTCTTTAGACCCCTGGTTTGCTCCTTCCACTGGTACTCCGGTCCTTGGAGGCCTAACCCTTAATGAGCTGATGTATATCGGTAACGTCGTTCACAAAACTGGTGAGTAATCTCGTGGATTCGATAAATTTTAGAGAATAAAATTGAGACCAATCGGCTTTAGGTTGTCTCAAGACTTTGGATTTGGTCGAAGTGAACCCACTTTTGAAGCAGAATGAAGGTGATGTGGAAAAAACTGTGTTCTCTGCCCATCGAGCAATTCTTAGCTTCTTTGGCTATACTTCACTCGGCACGATCAGTAATGATCACGATTTTCCATATCCCAATGAATCCCAACAGTAGACTTTGAAACCATTAAACTTTATGCTTCACTCTGTAGAGCTATTTCCCTTTGAACAACCTTTTACTTCTTAGTGTTTTATAGAGTAATCGAATTCAAATGATTAATAATAATTGATAGAAGATAGTTTTTTTTTTCAATCGAAAATCAACAAGTGCTTTAAAAAAATCATTTCGTTTTGACCCGGGCACAAATCAAAGCAGAATAGAAGTTTCATTTGTATATTGAGGATGTTGCAGACCTTTCGAGTAATTTATCCGACGCATTTTGAGTCTCTACTCGGTTTTCTGGTGGTTGTTTTGCTCTTGAGTGATGCTCGATCTCTGATCACCTTCATCACCTTCATCCCCTTCCGCAGATGAACCGAATTCATTGGCCCGTTTCTTATCAACTGGGTAAATCCACCTCTGATAGAGGTAAATGAAGAAAATTATATCTTCAACTATGATTAGGGCCAAGTTAACATCAGCTTAATATGCTTCTCTTACCATCTCTAAAACAACCCAATCGGTACATAGTTGGCATCTTAATTACGAATGCAAATATGTCGTCGATGAAGGTGTTCAAAGCTTTGTAAGTCATCATTCGCCAGGGTAAGTGGGCAACCGACTTGAGCTTATAGTTGATAAAAAGCTGTGGAGTCATCATAATGAAACCGAAAGTGAGAAGGAAGCCATAGATCATTGACAAGACCCATGAATACCAGCTCTTGTGCTCGTGATAGATCAATGAGTATACAGCATATCCAACCACCAGAGGGAAAAGGATCCACGAGAGGTATTTAAAAGCGAGCTTGTCGTAGTCATTGGTGTTGGACTGAGTATATGAAGTCTTGTGAATCATCCTGATTCGAGGAAAAATACCCAATATTTTGTCCTGATAGTCTAGCTGGAAAGAAAATATTTGGCTTGAGAAGATTAAAAATGCAGCTCTCTAGCTGACTTACCTGAATGTTAACAACTTTGGGCACTTTCCAAAGATCAATAAGCAGACCGATTGCGACACTTATGATTACTATTGTATTAGTGTCATTGTCAAAGACGTAAAGCAGGACAATCAGTGATGTAAAGCAGCCAAACAAAACTGAGTTGACCGAAAGACCTTCTAACGACTTTTTGTTTCTCCAAAATTGAATATCTAGATACAGAGATTTTCGATTAGATGAAGAATAGAAAAACATAGAATTTTGTTACCGTTTTTAAAAGCCAGGAACTCGAAAACATTGTGAAGAATTGAAACTATCACTGTCATGACGAGTAAATAAGGATTAGTTTCAAGTAAGGTTCTCTTAGCAAAGCAAAATTATAATCAAATAAATAAAACCCTCAATTAAATGCTTTAGGAGTATTACTTTGATGGTATCTTGATCATCATCCGAAGAGTCTTCGCCCATCATGTTCGTGTACCAGTTATTTCTCATCGATTGTGATAGATAGAGCTGCCATTTCCATAGTTGAATATGACTGAATGTTAGAGTTAAGTTGAGGTGTGAAACTGTAGAATTTATGGGCTGGTAATCTGAGTTGAGATTCCAGTAATCGTTAAAGAACACGATTGGGTAGTATTTTCCGCTTGACTTTTCAAATTTGACATCTATAATATTCATTAAAGATCAAAGATTCATTAAAGATTTCAGATTTGAAATGTAATAACTCTGTTTTTACATTCATTAATTGGCGAAGGCAAGGTATTGGGCTGCCAAGGAGAATGATCATCAACCAAGTTGATGGTCAAATTCGGATGCCAGTGCGATAGTATTTCTACTTTATTGTCTTTGGCTTTTTGCTGGTAATCTTGATCCTTTTCCGTTTCGCCAGTTAGCAAGTTTTTCGTGTTTTTGTAGACTTTTTTAATATACTTGTTCAAACCTTTCATAAGAAACACTTAAAAATTAATCCCCGATTCAGCGTGCCAGGGTTGTGAAACCTACGCTTAAATGAAGAAAATGTTCGCCGCCTCGAGTAAGAAATGTTGTCGGCAGGATCCGGAGAACGCCCAGCTTCAGTAAAGTAAACATGTAAATAAATAGATCCATTATTTTGGACATTCTTTAAAAGGAAACGATCTAAATGAGTTGGTTATATATATAGTCATTTGCGAGTTATACCTCGTTTATTGGTATCGTTCCCTGTTGCTCGAGTACACCATCACCGTTCGATCCAAAGGCCCAATCACCATATTCTAGGTCCTGAAGTTTCCAAAATAGAGCCGTTGGATTATTGAAATCTGCGAAATACTCATCCTCAGAGATAAAAACATGCATATCCTTATTTTTATGGTTTAATGACACTTTTAACTACACATTGTGTCAAATTAATACCAAAAGTGACCCTTTTGGAAATAGATTTCCCGGCTGGCTTGAAAACCCAGAGACCGATCCATCCTGATTTGTATTTTGAGCAGGTGGCTTGGCCCTAAAGTAATTCATTGCCTGCATTATAAAGTAAAACACAAGCATCCGAATGGCCATCGATTTAAATGCTTTCCATCCCCCGCCTTGTTGCTCGCCATTTGCTTGATTTCGAGAAGCATGATTGTTGTCTCCCTCAACTGATCCAGTCTGCTGTTGATCATTCGATCCCTTGAAAGAATAAAAGATTCAAACGTCCATGAACTGGCCAAACTTGCGATTCTTACTTGCTCTTCATTCCTACGAGAAATCGCTGAGTCCGACATTTCTGAAAAATATCAAATTTAATAAAAATATAAGGAAAAACTATGGCCATATAGCGTGATCGTTATGAAGACAAGCTAAAAATGCTTAATTTTTCATAATGCTAGGTCTATGAGAATAGCACATTTAGGTTTGCTTTATTTTGAAGCTTTTAGTGATGAATCTCTCAGAGCACGTTATAATTTTTACACAAGAGCTAAAGAGCATTCGTATTTTTACTTTTTTGCAAGCATATGGATAGTCTATAAATATTGAAAATTCATAACTCAATTGAAAATTCAAAACGGAGACGAAGAGAAAATCGCAAGGCTTAAAATTAGTGGCTTCGATTGATACAAATCTCCAAAAAAAAAAGATCTTTCCAATACCAGATCTTAGTACTTTTGGAACAGTCGTAATGCTCGAGACAAACCAAGCTTGCGTCTATACAAAAGTGTACATGTTTGACTTGATATATTTAAATAAACTTTTGTGTAAAGAGCTCAGTCTTTTGAATTTTTATCACTCTTTAACTATGGGATCAAAGCTGCAACTCACATTGGCCTTAATAAAACCTGATATTAGTTCGAATCCAAGAGCTATATCTGTAAGTTAACAATTATTCATTATCGTTTTATATATAGCTTACTCTGTCATAGGAGATAAGAAAACTTCTGCTTAAGAACAATTTTCTTTTTGTAAGAAGTAAATTTACTCGTTTAAATTTGGATGATGCCATGAATTTTTACCGGGAACACGAACGTAAATTTATTGATTATATTCTATGCTTCTAATTTAGCCAAAAGGTAAATTGGGCTTAAGATAAGTTCTTTTACAACAGACTAATTTACTCGATGTCTAGGTGGGTTTTTTTAGATTATTTATTAGAGTATATATATTTTCATTTAATTTAAGTGGTCCAATATGGTGCCATATCCTCGCTAGAGCCGATGCTATCACTTATTGGCGGTATTTAATGGGTCCTACAAAAGTTTTTAGGTAGCTAACAATACTGGTTAGCTGGTTAGGATGGGGTAACATTTTGAATGCTTCAAGGACTATTTATGAACGTCCTGAGAGTATTCGTGGTACTTTTGGGACGACAGATACTCGGAATGCAGCCCATGGTTCTGGTTTGTGCAATCTTTTTTTAAAAAAGCCATAACGATTGGAAATTAATTTCTAGGTTAATTAAAGATTCCGATGAAAATGCTCGAAAGGAGATCGCATTTTTCTTTCCTGATTTTGATTTCACCGATTGGAATAGAAAGGAGGAAGAGAAATTTAGAAACGCAAATAAACTCGAATTTGACCGGAACTTGGTGCAACATAAAATATAACAGTTAATTAAAGAATAAATAAGTTTATTGATAGCCAGTGCTTAAAAAAGCTTAATTAAGTATCAAAGACTTTGTTTGATTATTTACAATCAATTTGGAAAATAGAAGTTCTCAGAGGCAATGCAAATAAATGGCAAGCTAAGCTCTGGTGCAACAATAAGCTGGTTCGAAATAAGTCTGAAAAATCTTAGCTAGTGTCGACATGCTTGAGAGCATCACGATTAAAAGTCTTGATTGATTCCATTAGACCTTCCCGGTGGTAAACAATTTGGTTACGCATATTTAATTCTTGTCGAACATTAAGGTCAAAATTCTTTTCCATAACTTTCGGTGGTTCAACCTTGGCTAACTTTTTTCCGAAAGTCTCGAAGGAAGGCTGCTCAAGGGAGTAAACTTTGTGACATGTTTTTTCAAATGGCAAATCATAGCCAGATTTCTCTGTTTCATTTTCAATCTCATCACTTTCATAAAAAGGTACACTTTGGGCTCGTTTTAACATAAAGTTTGGGTCCATCTTAGATTTGGCACTCATCACGAATGAGCTAGGACTCTTTTTGATATGTCTGACTAACTTAACCTCTTGATTGTAACGAGCAGTTTGAGGCTGTTCTAGTTGGGTAGCGTTTTCTTGATCTTCTTGACATTCTAGATTTACAAAATAAATCTGTGATTGAATTCGATGGTTTTTACTAGAATCCGGGCTGTTGGAGCTGGTTGTGTAAGAAGAAGTGATCGATAGAGGCTCGTTTGAAGATGGAGAAGATTCTGATGATAATAGAGCATGACCTTTGGTTTCTACACTCAACGATGAGCTTGGACCCAAACCAGATGAAAGTTCTTTTCTACTATCCATCGATAAAGCGGTACCATTTTCAAAATGGACATCAGCAGACTGGTCATTTGTCAAGACGTTAATGATACTGATATTTGATTTGGATGGGCATTTATTAGGATCTTGTTGATTAATTCGTGCTGGTAACAATTTTTCTTCGCTTTCAACACGCTTTTGAAGCTCCATCTGGTATTCTTTTTCACGTTGCTCTTCCAACTGTTGTTGTTTAAGAAGTACGTCTTGCAGGGATTTTGAGCTGGCAAGCATTTTTACTGTTCCCTGATAGCCCCGAATGGTCCCTAATTTCAAAAAGTTTGAGCTTCCTTTAATCTGGTGGAATTTAATTGAATTATACCGTCTGAAGAATAATATGTCCCATTTTTTTCAATTATATCTCCGGATCGCTTGACAACATAATTTCCATGCCTTTCGTTTAGCTTGTCGACTCCAATAGCAGGAAATTCAGGAAGAGGTGATGTGGGAGATTTCAAGCAGATGTCTATCCTATTTGTTTTAACACACAATTCTTGGGTTTCATGTTCTTGTTCAAGTTCTTAATTGAATTTAATGAGTGGATATATAATAGTTTATAAACATGCTGTTCAAATCTTACTTTCAAAGTTTCCTCCATGGAGCAAACAGCTAGTATTAGTTTGTTCAAAGTTCACTTCGGATACTTTATCCTTTATAAAAGGACCCAAATCAGTACAAAGCGATTTAGCACTGATTCCCAAACTTTCTTCATCTTAAAAAAGTCATCTTTAACCGAAAAATCTTAATAAACCCTAAATATTTACCTGGTCTTTCAACTATCGGTCTACTATCGTTTACCATATCAATAGACATGGGACTTAGCGAGGTCGAGCAGTCTGATGCGTCAGAGGCTCCTTTTTCTACTGGAACAATTAAACACTGTTGATTTTTGAGGCTTGTATCGGTTAATCGCCCGGGTAATTGAGAAAGATGGGGATAAGTGGGATCGAGTTTCGTAGCTTTATGTATAGAATAAATGTTTGATTCACTTGAGATATCACGCAAAGATGAATCTGAAGCAGGCGAATGGCTAGACTGAGTACTTGATGGCACATTAGGATTATCTGAATCTTCCTTAGCTGAGTCCATCCAAAAGCTATTTGTTTCTGAAGCAGGAAAGTTTGAAGACTGAATTTGATTTTTTTGTGATTTGAAATCCGGGGGAGCCGGAGCCATTTTTTTCTTATGGTTAAGAATTTTGGTTGCTTCATTCATATTAAATTCAATTGTGTTTTTGACCCTACTCCGTAAGTCAAAATGGGATTTAGCCCGATTTGTAGTTTTCAATATATATTGAGGGACATCTACAGTGGTGTTTTGAGGTGGCGGAGGTGCCATTCGTTTTTTTTCTTTGGTTAAAATGTTCATTCTGTCATTCGGAATAATTCTTGAATTTAATTGTCGGTTTAACGTTCTAGTTTCAGATTTGTGTGAGAAATTGCATCCATGATTAGGTCCAAGAGTTTTTGACGAATCCGTGGACGTTCTTTTAAAGAATAAATTAAGCATGCTGCTGGACAAATGTTTTTTACTTTTCAAGTTATTCTCAGAAGAAAGCTCTTCGTGTAGCTCTGATTTAGGTCGAATTTTAACTTGCTTTATTATATTATTTATCGACTGATTCTTTTGATACAAGTTGTTATACTTGAGAAAGACCTCTTTTGTGTCATAAAATGACAAAGTACGGTCAAACAACTCGCTATATATCAATTGGCCACACACAAACAAATTGTATCTTTCAATATCTAGCTTGCCCTCTTTGCAAATCAATACTAGCAAGTCTCTGAGACTGATATCAGGGCTCGCTCTCACCACACTCTTTTGGTTGTGCGGAAGATTTACTTCAATACGAACTGTAAGCTCAAACGGTTGTGACCCCTTTTGCTTGAGCTGCGCCGGTATATTTTTATCCCAATCGCTTTTTTTAGTTTGATTTGATTGAGGTTGCTCGTTTCTCTTTTCGTTATTGCCTTCTTCGCTCTTATTTAATGTGGAATTAATTTGAAACTGATGTCGTTTAAGAGTCGATGTTTTAGCAATCAGCTTAATCATTCCTGGATCTTGAGGATATAACTTAGATAAAAGTTGAAAAGAATTAGCGTTGAAAGCTTACTAAGTTGGCCTATCGTTTGATTCGGTCTATAGTCTATCCGTCGCTGATATTCAGCCTCTTCTGTCCCAGCCTCTTTGAACAGGCTTAGCGTATAATTGGTTGGTATTAGCTTGGCAGTGGCCGCTAATTCGATCAGTAAATCATAAATTGCTTTCCTAGGCACGAAAGTTGGATAAATTTTTAGAGAGGACATTTTTGATCGCGTTGAATTACTTACCTGGGATCAATCTTACGAATTAAATGGGAACCGTCAGGAAATTCAATTAATATCTCGTGGGCGGAATAGTCATCGGACTCGGGAAGCTTAAGAGTTGGGGACTCAATTCCATTGTGTATATAGGTGGTTGAAGAAGAAGAAGAAAGTGTCGATGAAGCCGAGCTACTCAAGTTACGATTTCTCAGTTCTTGAGCAGAATCTGTCATTTCAAACTCTTTTCTCTGTCGTGCCGATACTATACTATCGTAAAATGAACTGCTCATACTCGAACTTGTCTCATTTTACGTCAAATCTAGTGAATTTAGAATGGAAAATCTTTATCAAAAGCCCACTTCATTTGGGTTTTAGTGAATGAGAGTTCTAGATTGACAAAAGTAATGGTGATGTGGCAGGTAAATGAAAACGATTCGACCATCAAGGGTTTGGACCTGTAGTATTGACTCAAGGAAGAGTGCTCAATGAGTAAACAACCAATCGCAAACAAACCCCGACCAAAACGGTACTAACAAAGACCTAGATATTTGAGCCGACTGCGTGGTCAGGTAGAGCTTAGGTGATCTAGCTTGACGAATGATTTTGCCATTTTTTACTTTTGTATAATTCGTCGTAATGATGCCTAATTAGGTATATGACTTGATGGCGCATGAATGGAAAGCACAGATTATGATATTAGCCAAACCAATGAACGTGCCCTATCGCTAAATTGCGAACCAGTCACGATAATCCTGCACAAGCGGCTAAATAGCATTCGCGGTAAACAAATATATCGAACAGGCTTATAGTAGTAAGTCAATGACCGCTTGGTACTCAAATATTGGTCTTCACTGATCGGGCGTGTTTATAAAATGTAGTTTATGTAGTGACCGAAGCAGGCTAGGCACGCACAAGATGTCGTCGTGTCTCTAAAAGATCATTGATAATACCACTTAAAAGAAAAGAAATTTAACTAATAAGAGAACTAACGGAGGTGAATTTTTTTCAGTTCTTAAGTCTCGTTGAATTAACAGAAAAAAATAATTCTCGCTGTCGATGGTAACATAAAGAGGCGAATGCTTATTAATTATTTATGAAGCTTGCTTTTTACCTGTTAATAAATAAAAATTAGAATCGATGAATAAAATCCAAACGATAAAAATGCAGTTACGCAATCGACGCTAAGCAATCAAGAAATGCTTTCTCAGCGCTGAACTCATAGGTTTTTCTCTCTTGCTTCTAAAAACTAGCTTTTGAAAGCAAACAATCCAAACCAACATTCAGGATCTCAAAGTTGAGATTTAGCAGTTCCCATCGTATGAGTTGATTCGCAAATAACAAACTTGAGCATATTCAAAAAGGATTTCTAAAAGTAAAAATAAAGGACAAGACTGCTTCCCTTATTTCATTTTCCTTTGAAGCTGAGTCCATTAAAACTGTGAAGAAAGAAGAATGAAAATGGCGTCATGTTAATAGAGAGGTGTCTGAAACTCGCCTTTTGAATGAAGCCAAGTCTGCAATGGACAGGTACATATTAAATTAAGTCCTAATTTAGAAATGTTAATCGGCAAAAGAATTTTTTTACAAACGAATATCATTGAAAATCTTAATCTAGTTAGAGGTTAAAGGCATCTGCGGTGAAGTTAACTATCGCCATATTAGCTTTACAATTTAGTTTGCAATATAATTCAGTATCTCCATAGAAGTTAAGAATAACTTTCTAATATATGAAACAAAGATAATTCTAGAAAGTGATTTTCAGATCTTAACGTATAAGTCTCCTTTAAAGCGGCTCTAGAAAGAACAAAGGCACGCTCAAATGATGAAAAATTATGAAAGGTAACGAATAAAGGTAAATATGGTTTTGAAGTTTGGTATTGAAATATAACGATGCTTTTTGTTTAAATAAGATTTCTTGAATTGCACGGACCATATTTTGATGATTTCAATTCTAATGTGATGAGGTTCACAATGGTAGTTGTCGAATAAAAATTATGATAAAGCAGTATATTGATTTTCAAATCGAAGCGAAATTAAACGGTTAACTAAATTCATTGCATAAATACCTTTAAATTCAGGTGCTTGACCAGCTCTTTTTACTCCAGTTATTCTTATTATATAAAGTATTTGGATAAAGGTCGGAGATCTTGACAGGGTATCAAAAAAGAACTTATAGCTCAATTGTTATTCTTGTTTGCATTTCAGTCGTAAAAAACTGACAATCTCACCTAATCAAGTGGGGCACCAAAGCTCTCCATATGCGATTAATTAAATATTTAGAGGACCCAAAGCATTTTTGACTCATTTTAACATAATTTTTAATTCAAAATGAAAGGGTCTGAGAAGTCAATCACGTATGTAACATGATTTGTAATAATTTGAATTCGAATCCAAAAGGATTAGCTTATTCGCTAAAATGATAATAACTGAGATGGATTTGATGGTCACGCTCTTTTTCCTAAGCGCTAAAAAGTCGAGACTGATGCAGTAAGACACTTAATTGAGAGATTATTAGAGGTATTTATCACTAAACCAAACGAAAAAAAGAAAACTAAGTTGCTTAAGTGAGAATAAAAATCAAAGAATAAAAATCGATCTCCCGATCAATCGGAAATCCAAGCTTTAGCCTAGACAACGATTATTTATACCAACTCAAACCAATTGGCATGGTCCAAGTTCTTAGCTTAATAACCTACTAAGGAAGCAATCATTTTAGACCATGTTGCTATTTGTCACGAGTAAAGATTTATAGCCACTGGCATTTTGGCTTAAATCCGCACAGATGAAATGCGAAGAATTAGCTCAAGTCTAGCGTGATGCAAATGTGAAATGTTGGTGGCTCGCTCAATTTCATTAATTAATAAGGTTAATTTTAAAGCGGACCAAGAGATTGAGAAAAAAGCCTCGAAAAGTAATCCCTAGCCAATAATGTCTGGGAGGCTTAATGAACGAATAGACATAGGACAGATCGATATTGGGAAGAAACTCTGATAACCGAAATGGTTTAGCAAAACTTTTGATGCTAAACAAAATCTGATCTGAGGTCGCAAACAATTCGATAGCAAATATTAAGCGTGAGTCATCTAATGAAACAACAGGCGCACTCAAAGGAGTAAATAATAATCATAAAGAATGCGGTTTGTGACCGCTTGAACTACGAGAGAATGGAATTTTTAGTATTTATATATGTTAATTTTGCAAACCTCGTCGGGTTAGCCGACCGTCCTTTCACTTGAACCACAAGATTTGAGATGGTCCATCCATTGTCAAGCACGGCTATTACGAGCCAAAACGAGAATGAAAAGGGTGCGATTGATAATCTCTAGATGAGCGAACGCGTAAGCGATAGAATGAGCTAAATTGAGAAAGGGTTGCTAGAAAGCTTAAGCGTGAATGAGCGTTTGCACAAATATTTGATCATTAATTCTAGACGGTGTCGAATTAGGCCATTTGACCGCCAATATGATCCATTCCCTGATCTACATAGCGCCTTAGGTGGAGGTTCGAGGTTGCTCAGCACAAGTGGATTTTTGATTTGTTTACAGCGAGGACACGAAGGTGACCTCTGAACACCCGCTTCTCAAATACTATATGCGATTGTTCTCATGCCTGAACCTGCGCTGAGAATTTTAGATTTAACACGTTGCACAGTGTTCATATTGTATTTTTCGCTACTTTTGAAAAACCGTCAGAGTTACACTCATCCTTTTAATTTGGTTTGATCACTTGTAAAATCACAGTGAAAGAAAAAGCAATAGAATCCTTTTTAGTAAGACTGCTATCAGACCAGTTATCAGATAGTCTTTTTAATCTGGTTTTCGCTCAATTAAGAGTGTGCGTCATGAGTTAATTAGTCTTGAGCCAAGTGTAGGAGTTGGGATAAAAGAGTTCTCCTTCTACTCTTTTGATTGCACGGGTAATTATTTAAACACTTATCTTATAAAAAAGGATGGTTAACTTTGAAGTTTTATATTTCAATGACACACTTTGCGAATAAAATTTCAAATCGAAGGAGCCCTTGAATCAAAAAATCATAAGTTAAATTTTCTGAATGTTATTATTGCTTTGCAACGACAACGCTGATCATTAGTCGGCTTATTGTGGGGAGAAATTTTATCATTTAAACATAATTTTATTGCCTATTGACGTGTTCCGAAGAATAAGGGTCCTTGAAAAAGTTCTGAATGGGCCTATGTAAATGCGAAAAACGGAAGGTTACAAACCTTTTTTGCTTTGAGCACAACGTGAACGTTTGCCAAGAATGTATGGTTCGAGAACACGAAAGAGTAAATGAAACTTGATAAGAATATTCAATGGGGTTTTACTCTATCAAATTTAAAAGTGTGTTGTTCAATCATACGTCCAGTGGCTCAAAGATAGTGACTATAACCCAAATTGTATCATTTGCCAAAAGCTGCTTAAAGAGGCTCCAACTATAAGATTGACATGTTATGGTAATATTAATCGATTAGATTCCTTTAATACGCCACTTACCTATACTGTGGCCTTAGATGTTTTTCACTTGGATTGTCTAAACAATTTTGCTTCCAAATTACCAGCTAACACAGCACCGGCTGGCTTTCGTTGCCCTAAATGCGGCTCCCCTATATTCCCACCGAAAAACCTCGACTCTCCTGTAGTACAAACGCTTCGCAATCAACTAACTCAAATGAAATGGGCTCATATTGGTCTTGAAGAGGTTTGAAATCGCAAGCTTTACACATGAAGTTTTTCAATAGAATTTTTTTAAAAGCTATCAGCATCGACTAGAGAGCAGAGAGAGAATAATTATCTACTTTCAGAAACCAGTATAAGAAGCCCGCCTGAAAAAGAAGATTCATTTACAACAGAATTGGATACGAACGAATTCGTTTTAGTTGATAATGCGATCGACGATTTGTCAAAAGAAAAGAAGCTTAAAAAAAGTTTTTTATCATCATCAGCAACTGGTGACGGCAAATTCTCATATCACAATCGAAGTATGTTCAAAGAAAACTTCTGCTTCTATTGAATCACTGATGTGTTGGTATTAAGCTAAACAAAGCAACCGATCTTCAACAAGACCCAATGTGGAGCAAGCCTATGATTTGAATTCAGGACTGGTCCTAAGTGTAGACGAATCGGATGTGGACTCAGGAGAAAGAAAATACCAGCGCAAATCTCCTTTGGAGTGGTTGGTGCGCTTTTTAAGGTAAATACTTCTTTTAATTGGTAATAATCGAAAATCTTAAATGTATAATAAGGTCAAGACAGTTAAAACATAAAAATATTCGTATGACGCGTCAGAAAAAGTATCTCTTTTTTTTTAGTATCGCTGTGCTTACGATGATGACACTTATTGTTATTTTTAATCGGCTGGGTTCTGGGCGATTAGAAAGCGATCCAGCTTTCGATCCTTTAAATAACCCAAATATTAGAGTAAACTAACTAAGAATTTATTTTTACTGTAGAATTCCAATTCTATAATAAAAAAACTCAAAAATAGAAATTTCATGCCCATCAAAAACAGGAAAAAGGGCATTTTAAGTTCATTAAAGAGTAAAAGTAAAAATAACTATGAAGATCAGAGTGTTCTTTGAAAAGTGAACTGGAAAGCTATGGTTGCAGGCATCTTCAGAGCAAAAATAAAAAGATATTTTTTTATTTTCTTTTATATCTGTTATGCAGGTAGTGTCTGGGCAAGTTCTTTCGACACAAGAGCGAGTGTAAATTATTCCATTTGATGTTTCAGATACTATTTTCTAAATTCTTGGACTAAAAAGACATACAAGTTTGGCTGTTTAAACTCTACTTACCAAACAAGCAACATCTGAACCAATAGAACAAGTTGTTGTTTTATTTGGCTTTGCATCTTCTTTAGAAATGCTCACGTAGCATTCAAGAGAAAACACAAGCTAAAGAAAATTGATTTGATTTGAAAGGCTCTTCTTTATATTTCAAAAAGTTTAAAAATACTTTTAATATAAAGCTTAAATAAATTATTAATTCTATCCGCATTTTCGTCCGCAGAGTTTCTTTGCTAAAATATTATAAGTTGGATTGAGATGATAGAAATTGAGTTAATTCTTAGCGCGCGCTCCTGCTTGTAAATCTCGATTGAAAAAAGAATAGTTCAAAAAACTTCGAAAAACTTCATTTAATATTTTTATTCGATTAACCAGTGCCCAAGTTCAAGAGCTTGTTCCTTATCCGACTTCAGAAAAAACAACTTTCTAGAATATATGGCCATCGTATACATTCGGGTCTTCATAAACACGACTACGGCTTCAATTTTTAAGCTTAAGTTTATTTTCGAATGAAGCCCAGCTTAAACTGAACTAAGCTTTGTGGTGACCACAACTCTAACTGTCTGATCAAAAGCAGTGCAGACCGCTAAACCAAGTTTGTCTTTACTCCAATCGAAGCTCGATAAAGGCTGAGTAGACAATCCAACATTTTGAAGCAGCTGCATAGTTCCTGCTACGCCCATTTCTTGCCCGTTTGAGTCCATTGTAATTCGATTGGCAGGATAGTTACTTCAATTGAATTTTGTAAAAAAGATTAAACGTGATGATATAAAGAAAATTTTTTTTACTATTTCCAAAGGTACAAAGACCCTGAGCCTCCGCAGGTCATGAACACTTCTCGATTTTGGGGTAAATGACGTCCGAGCCAAACGGTCGAGTCATGAGCTTTTTCGCTACAATAAGAAAACCCCCCTCGTGAGTTGTTTTGGGTCCTGACATCAAACACATGAATCTTCGACTCAAGAGTTGTGGCTAGAAGCTTGTTCATTAAAATATCTTTCCGATCGAACTCCAGGCAGCAAACCTTTTAGTTATAAAGATCATTCTACGAAAGTCCTACTTAGTAAAAAAAAAACGTTTTTATTATTATTACCCCATTTTTTACATTAGTTTCCCATCTAAGCGACATATTTCTTAAGTCGAACATTTTTATATCCCCGTTATCATATCCGGAACACACACATCTCTCAGATGAGTTGTACGAGTTTCCTTAAAAATTAAAAATATAAAATCAATTCAATAATAATAGAAAAGAGATCTACCAAAACAAACTGCCCAAGCGTCGCGCTTTATTTGGTTTTCAACTGGTTCTATAATTGCCACCGGTTGGTCCTTTTGTCTTGGATCCCAAACTTTAACTCTTCCTTTTTTAGAGAACAAAATATATTTCGACTTTTATAATCTAATATTTTTTAACAAACCATCACGGCTTGCAGTTACTATTTCTGGAGCCCCTTCACCAATACCAAGACCACCGATTCCATCGATGGCATTTATAATATCTTCATGCGCCTTGACTGAATAAATCGGAGATTCAAGCTTTTCAAGATCCCAAATGTCTAAGCATCCATCAAAATTTCCGGTAGCTAATTGCCTTTCTTCTATTTTTGAGGCACCGAAAGTTCCACACTTAAAAGCCTTTGGTTTTTCACTCTTAAATTTTTAAATTTAACAGCCCGAAAATTTTGCAAAGAAATTTTAAACCAACCTCTTTTATAAGTTTAACGTCACCAGAAGTCAGTTCGTAAATCTGCATTGCACCAGTTCCCCTCGCATGGTTACCAAGTACAATAAATTTGGCAGTCATAGGAATCCATTTGCTGTCAAACAAAGTGAAGTTGAGGGATTTTTGCGCGTAAAGAATAATTTGAGGTTTTTCCATATTCTGTGTATATCTAAATCAATCTTTCAAGTTCAGATGCCTCGACGATTAAAAATAGACCTTTATATAAAAATAGCCGGTTGACCTTCTACATCGACCATGTTTATTCAAGTTAAGCCTTCAGTAACTCATGGAAACCATCAAGTAGTGGTCATCGAAATAATAGTTTCGCATAATGAGAATTTACTTTAACTAAAGTTAACTTAGATATAAAAAATCAACCAAATTGCAAATCTTAGGTTAATTTCTCTTTTTTTATTTTATTGGATAATATTCAATTTTTTCAAGCAAAAGGAAAAAAATCTGTTGTGGAATTTTATCGAATTCTTTGAAATCTTTAAGGGAGAAATCGGTAATAAGTCTGTTGTTCAAGTTTCTTCAAAATTAATGAGTAGTTTTTGGCTAAAGATATTGATCTTTTTTAATAATAAATCACTTTCAAGCTTAGTATGATCTTTTACATTTATCCAGCCAATGTAGTCTTTTTTTTTAATTTTTTGCCCTAAACCTTTGAAAAGGCATAATTCAACAACATTTTCAAGAAACTCTTCTTTTGTAATTTCACAATTTATCGAATTTATCTTGCAATCTCTTAGTGGACACAAATTTTTAGATACGCATCGTGCTCTTGGGATGTCGATCCTTAATCTGAGTGATTCTTGATCTAAACATATACCAAGTGAAATTTTTATAAGTTCTTCGACCAGATCAATATCATATGCTCCTTTAATCATTGACCATGTCTCGGCTCCACCCAGTCGTAAATTTAACTCTATTGGCATAAGAAATTCTTTGACGCCTTTAGAGTCTTTCTGGTCAAAAAGTTTTTTTTTGTAAAGCGAGACTGGAAGACATCTTGCTTCAAAATGCAGTAGACCGCTTCCAAGTTCTAAGCGTTCAATCCAGGAAACAATTAGAGAGCATATTATTTGTAATTCTTGCTGATCTAGGTATATTGATGGTGTTACGCCGCCTTTCGTAAATTTTAATTAAAATTGGGTATTGTGTAGTATTTTTAAATCAACCTTGTTCAATGAAGTAAGGCTCTATAGGCATGAAATTATCTGATACACATACAAACTTGACTTTGTCGTTTTGAATCAATATCTCGCAGTCTATTTCATGGCCTAGAAAAAAACTTAAAGATAAACTAAATAAGATTCACTTTTTGTTTTACAACTTAACCTTCAAAATACTCTTCTATTAGAAGATCAATTTCATATACAAGAGATTCTAAGATGCTTCGTTTTAACTCATTCCAATCCCAACATTTTCGTATGAAATCTAAACAAATTTTAAGGATTGATGGAAAAGCTACAATGAGCTGTTTTCACCTTTTCCACATCCTGTCTTGTTCTTGAGAATAATAGGATACAGACAGGATGACAATCCATCAATCGAAAAAGCTTTCAGATCATCTTTCCGAGCTTGAAGAATATAATCTTTTCGATCAGATGAAGTTATCATAAAAAATGATGGACAATTGATTCCCAGCTGCTGGCTTAAAATTCGAAATAAGTACTTATCTTTGATTATTGATGCTGTTTGAAAGTTAAAGCAAGGTAAACTTAATCGATCTGCTAAATAGCTGGCCATTAGAACACACTCATCGTCATAGGAAAATAGTGCGTCAAAGCGCAATCCGTTGATATTTTGATAATGGTCGATGGTCATGAAACTTTGTTCTTTTAACATAATATCTGACTCTTCTCCCAATATCCAATCGTCAAAGTAAGATGATGCCCATGATCTTGACCGTCCCATTCCAACAAGCTTATGAAACTTAAAATTCTTTAAATGAAGAAGAACTGATAGACGCTTGCAAGGTCCACAACCAATTAATAAAAGGTTATTTTTTGAGTAATCGTGATCATCATTTCGAATGAGGTCAGGACTTGTAAAGAGGAAAACTTGCTCATCTTTGGAGTTGGGGTTACTAAGATTTTTGTTTTTAAAATTATATTTTATCATCGTTGGCTCGCCTTTAAATTAATGATTTGCAATACTCTAAAAAGAATCAAGACTTGCTGGTTTATAGCGTGGCATTTCATAATAAAAAAAAGTCATATAGCGGCAAAAAGCTGGTCATTAACTCCATAAGCTCTTGATATTAGTGAATTAATTATATTTTCTATCTAGCACTAAGATATAAAATATTTAACTTTACAGGAAATTTCGAAAGATATGAACTTATCATTTGGATTTTTCTAACAAGTCTGATGGAGCCTGGTCCCTTTTTTCAAGTAAGCGGGAATAGAAAAAGATCAGAAATTTTAGAGACGAAGTTTTAAAATAAACACTCATTTCGATTGTAGTAAGTACTTTAAAAATTTTAATGTAGGGCTGAATTAAACAGCTAATGTAAAATTAGACACATCTATGGTCGATTTTTGTTTTGGCCTTTATGTTCGACAGTAGTCGCTATATAGGGATAACTATCTTGAGTGCCTTCGTGCTGGACAGTAAGGGAAGCATAGTGACTTGCAGCTGATATCACTTTTTCCATTTCGTATTCTCCGTACTGACTCAAGAAATGGGCAAAAGCTCCAACAAAAGCGTCTCCAGCTCCCTTTTTCAAGGTAAATATTTGAGTTTTCGGTAGAAAATTTTTTACATGATTAGAGTAAAATTTTACTGTAGTATCTACTACATTAACTTTTGGTGAATTTATGTAAAACGTCTGACGATCCTTACGGAAGAGGCAAAAAACTCCTTTTTCACCCATTGTAATCAGTACAGCTTTTTGAATATCGGTGGTCTCAATCAATAAACTTGAAGCCTGAAAGGCACTTGATTTATCGTCAACAGATATTCTGGTTAACTCTTCTGTTTCAGCCTCGTTTAAAACCAGAAAATCGGTATATTTCAACAACTCATTATGAGCACATTTGAGTGCTGGGGCGAAATTTAGTACGGTGACGCCTTAATTTTTGTAAGTGCCATTCTGTTAAGTCATAATAAATGTAACTGACATTCATTTTTTTTCGCTATCCTCAAAGCTTCTAGGGCTGTTTCAACTGGAATTTCTAAATTTGTAACCAATATCTGGCACGTTTTAATTAAATTTTCACAATCGGATATATCATTAGGTGACAAACGCAGATTAGCTCCCAAAAATACAAGAATCGAATTATTTCCTGCAAGAAAAAATATTCATAGCCCAAGATTCAACACTTACCACAAGATACTTACCATCTTTATCAACAAATATTGGTGCACATCCTGTGGCCGCTTCATTTGTAAACTTAACACACGAAGTGTCAAGCTGGTTTTCCTTTAGATGCCTAAGATAATTCTCGCCGAAAGTGTCAGATCCAAGCTAGAACCAAAGATTTTATTTAGTTGGAAAATAATCCTCTTATTGTGTTACTTTCGCAATTATCGCACACTTAGATCCAAGCCTTGAGCACGCAACGGCTTTGTTAGCTCCTTTTCCACCATAGCCGATCTTAAAATGGTGACCCATCGTAGTCTCACCCATACGAGGCATTCGATCGATATAACTGAGTAAATATTAGTTAAGTCACGTTAATTTGTTTGATTCTAAATATCTGAGCTACCTAAACCTACCTTATTAAGTCAATGTTGCAACTTGCAACAAATCCAATAAGTTTCATAGACATTTTAGAGCAAAGAATCAAAAGTGAAATAACTAAATCAGAAAAAAAATAAGCTTAACTCATTTAAAGATATATCAGGATTGCATACATTTTTGTTTGAGATAAGTTTATATATAGCAGTATAAATAGCATTATAACAAAGTAAAATTTGTTTAGAACCATTTCGCCGGCTAGTATTCAAATGTTAAGTTTAATTCAATAATTCTAATCACTCTTTAGATAAACGTTTTAACTAGCGTTTTTGATTAGCCTCATTGAACATTTCGAAATCACGCTTTATGTGAAGTTGGAAATGACATTGTCCAAATTGCTAAAGGTCAAAAATGAAATATAATTATTACAAAAATATTAATCAAAATCGATCGTTCATAACAAAACCAACTAATTCAGAAATCTTTTCAGTTAAGATTAAAAAACTATTTAAATTATCACTTATTAAATTATGGCCACATTGGACGATAAGTTACTCGGAGAAAAGCTTCAAAATTACTGTAGCAGCAGTTCAGAAGATGATGGTAGACATACTGATTCTTAAGTTTAATAAATCTTTTAAAAAATATTTTCGGTCCTTCAAGAGGATAGAGAGGGCGCAAAAACTAAAACGCCTAAATTCATTCCGGAATCAGAATTAAAATCAAACACGAGTCAATGGTTAGGCTCGGCTCAAAACGTAACTCTTATTTGACTATGGTTCGATTTTTTACACTTAACAATTCGAACTTAGACTGGACCGAAGGGAGTTATCAAAGATTGGCAGCGTTTTAAGCAGCTCGAACATGAAAAAAATCAGGAGGCGCAACGAGAACGGCTCGATCTTGCCAAAAAGCTAACAATGTCATGCATGTCAGAGGATCTTAAAAAAGAAATTGAAAAAGATGATGAACTACGAATTAGAATGGATCTAAATTCAAGCAAAAAATACGAAGAAGAAATTGACGAAGAATCTGATTCTTTTCTAAAAGAATACCTTAGAAAAAGAATGGAGGAAATGCAAAACCGAAAAGTGAATCTGTATTAAATTTTGTCTTAGCTCATCAAAAATCAAGTCATTAAAGGTTCGCTTTTAGGCCCCGTTTTGGGAAGGTTTGTGAACTTACACATTCAACTTTCATCGACCAAATTGATGGTGAGGACAAAAATGTGACAATTATTGTTCATCTATACGATGAGGTAATCGAAATTCTAGAAGCAAAAAATATTCTTACTTAAAATGTCGGAAAGAAAGTTTATGATTGTAGGAGTATGAACAAATGCCTAGATGAACTCGCTCTAAATTACTCTGTGGTGAAATTCTGTAAAGCAAGGTCAAACGAAGTGAAACTTTCAGAAAGATTTGTATGGTTTCATATTTTACGTTTTTCTCATTAAATTTGAAAAAAAAACTCTTATAGGCTAAATTCGGATGCCCAGCATTTCTCATTTATAAAAATACTGAGCTTATTGGCAATTTTGTTGGAATGAGTGATGAATTGGGATCTAATTTTTCTACATCTGACGTAGAAAACTTTCTGATTGAGTAAATAAGAGTTCTTCTTCAGAAAATAAAGCATACTTTAATTTATTATTCTTTACTCAAGACAAGGATTTCTGTCAACAGATCAGCTTATAACATGCGATGCCAAATTAAAAAAAGATAACAAAGATGATGATTCAGATGACTAAATATCACTCTCACCTTCGTCATTGATCAAATTTAAAAGTTGCCTTTTGAGCTTGAAATTTTAAGCATAAAATGATCTCTCTCAATACTTAAAAAATGAATAAAGTCGACATCTACACTTAAATTATGCGTTAAAAAGAAGATTTTGATTTACTCTGGCTCAACATAAAGGTTTAAGAATAAATTTTAGATTTACAAGAAATTGAAAGTTAAGTAACTGAATACTAATTATCCTGAAGGGTTGAATTTTAAGTTTAGCCCGTTAACTTAATGCTAAAAAAATGAAATAATTAAGAATCAAATGTTCACTCAAAAAATGAACTTAGTCTTGCTCCGCCTTTTTATCGCGTAGCTTACATTCTATTTATTATTTCACGTGCTAGTCAAATCTTTTTTTTCCCAATAGAAAAAAATGGAATCGAATTCCAGCCGAAGTGCCAAACCATTAAACAAAAAGTCAGAAGTTCGTTATTTTGATGAACTTCTCAAGCGTCTATCAGATATGAATGAAAATGATGAAAAAGAGGAAATGGGTAAATCATAAACGGTTTTTGTTTTAATATTTTAACATTTAACCAAAAAAGGAATTTTGTTTGAGAGCATTCTTGATCAAATTGAAGAGAATTTTTCGGAGTTACAAAGCTGTTTAAGTAGCTTTTATATTGATCTTTTTGTGTACAAACTGACTTCCGAACTATTTGTACGATTTTTCAGTTTAATTACCGACACAGATGAAATATTGATTAAGCTTTTAGCCGATCGTAGTATATCTAGGGCTTATGAAGCGTGTCTCATATTCATGAATGTTAAACAAAAGAATCTCAATGATAAAGATGGTTCTCAGCTGGTCAAATCATTGAAAAAACTAATAGAATTTTTTATAAATAACTTACAAGTTACTTTTGACCAAGAAATTGGAATCTTTACACTCAGAGTGCTGACAAGAATAATAGGACCAGAAGATCCTCTTCAAAACGAAAGCCAAACAAGATTGAATAATTGGAAAAAGTCCAATGAATTTTCAATCAAAAATTTTACACCTCAATCTGTTCCATTGAATTGGGGGTTAGAAACTTATTTAAAAAAACTTGGCAAACAAATCTTGGATGTAAATCTTTTAGAGATGAGCTTACGACCAAATATATCCCCTTTTATCAATACACTTTTGAGAAAACTGAATGGCAGCTATCCAAAACTTTGTAATGAGCTTCTAACTACGATTGATTCTCAATTTATTGGAAAAAAATCATCATTTCACACGATGATACAAGATGGAATTGGTTCCCGATTTGTCGAAACATTTCTTCTTATTTGTCCAATCGAACGACTGAAAAATATTTATCTTCCTCAATTTATAGAACCAAACATAGTAAACTATAGCAATCACATTTATGCCAACTACTCAGTCCAAGCTTTGATCAAACATAGACTGGGAAAACACAAAGAGGTAAATGTTTAAATCAAAATAAGATGTAATTTATCTTTTTCAGCGCCTTAATAGATTGATTATCTTTTCGAACTGTTGACTAAAAACCTAGACAAAATCATGGCGTTGGGACATAATGACCTTTCATTTAAGAACTATCTAATTATTGAGCTTTTGGACGCCACACAAAGGTCAAATAACCTTAAAATCAATTTAGTCTCACAGGTTAATATTTGGATCTCTTTAAATCTCATTTATTTGGTATTAAAATTGAGTTTTACTCAGAAACTATCGGAAATATTGAAATGTCACAACGAAACAGACCAGAAAGATTTTGTGCGTTTACTGCTTGTTTTAGAGAAACGAGATGTGCTATTAGAAAATTCTCAACTCGATCAAGTGATCTTAAAAATTAAACATCCCATTTTCTAAAAATACTTATCATTTCTGTACTTTAGGCTTTGTTTTCAATAGACTTAAAGCCAATTGGATGTAAATTGGCTTCGAAATTAATTGAGCTCCAAGACAAAATGACTATCAAGAGTTTAAATAGTCTTACATCGAACGAAATTGAATTCTTATGTACCAATAGTGTGGGTTCACACTTGATTGAAACTAGTCTAAATGTTTTTCATAGCACAGACCGAAGCGTTTGGCTGCAAAATTTTTATGACAAACTTCAGGTTTGTTTTATGACATTTCTAACATAGCATTACAAAAAAATTATTTTATAGGGCCGATATTCAATTTTGTGCACTAATCGAAGTGGCAGTTTTGTAATGGACACAATTTGGAAGAACTCTAACTTAAAGCAACGAACGGCGATAATAAGTGAATTAAAGCTGTCCGAGAATCAGTTAAGAAATGATCGCTACGCGAAGTTTTTTGCAAATAAGATCGGATTACTTTTCTTCAAAAGAAAACCTGATGAATGGAAGAGCATTCAAAGTCAAGAAATAAAGAAACGGAAAATATTTAAAGAAATAACTGAAGAAAAGGGTCACCAATTTTAAATTGAATAAAAATAAAAGAAAAATATAACTTCAAAAAAAGTTTCAATCATTCAATGTTATTTATTCGCGAAGGATTCTAGATTATTTTTAAGGAAATTTTTTCGTTAAAATAAAACAGAATTAAATAAATGAATAAAAAATCATTCTTGTTTTTAAATTTCAATCAATTTTAGCTTCATCAATTGCGTGCTCCCAATTTACTTCATTATTTAATAAGTATTCTCCTCTATGGTCATAATTAAAAGAAGCTTGGAAAATAAGATTAAGTCTCGATAAATAGTGTTCAAAGAAGTTTACTTACTATTGTTCATCACAGATTCAATTGTTTCTTCTTCATCGTTATAATCCGTATCGCTCAATTGCAAATTTCCCATTATCTTTTTTATCTGCTTGACTATGTCTTGTTCATACCCGGTTTGTTCGAAATCATTACAAGAGTTGTTTTTAGTAAAAATTGATGATTCATTTGATTGAGTTACTGACAAAATAAGAGGGAAGTTTTCAGAAGGAATATAGGAACCTTCATCCTTTTCAGCATTGTTCAAATTAGATTTGGATTTTATAGACTCTTCAATCTCAATTTTTTCATGAAGAAAATTCATAAATTCTGTAGATTGTGATGAAGCCGCTAACGACTCAGATTTTTCTCTATAAAAAGTACCCATAATTGTTTTTTTGTCTTCAAGATATTTTATCTTTTCTTCCATTTTTTTTATATGAGCGCTATAGTATTTGTTCGTTGAAGTGAGTAATTTTTCCATGTTTTCTTTTTCTCTTGATGAGCTTCGTTCCATCTGGCGCATAAGAATCACAGCTTTTGCTTGTTCGCGACGAGCATCATTTAAACAAACCTCCATTTTATTAAGTTTATCGAACCAGATCGCCTCTTTTTCTTTGAATTCTTCTTCAGCTTTACGTTTACGGGCTTCCAATGTTTCGTTTCCCTTTTGTAGATTTTCATATTGAGTCTTGAGCTGGTTATAGGATATTTCTTTTTCGGAAAAAAGACGCTTGCTTTCTTCGATAGTCCGTTCCTTTAATCTAATTTGCTCCCTAAGTAGCTGTATTTGCTCATTTAGCGAGGCTAATGTATTTTCGTATTTGTCTTGAGAAAATTGCATTGACTTTTTATTTCTGTCTAATTCTTGATTAAGCCGCTGAATCATAATGTCTCTTTCATTCGTTAACCTATCAAGCTCATTTTTAACCAGCTGAAAACTGCCATTTTCTTTTTTTTTTAATTCTGTTGAATTTTGACTTTCTTGATCAGACCGATTGGGGATTGAACTAAGGCACTCACTACGGTCAAATAGAATTTTTTGGGGGAGCTTATCTTTGCCATCATACAGAGCTTTTACCACATTTAATCTATTTTTGGCAAATTCAATTCGTTTGTTAAGATGAAATAACTTATTGATTGCGGCTCGAAAATTATCTTCGATATTCTGATATTTCAAAAGTAAAGAATTAATAAAATCTTTAAGTTCTTTTGTGCTTTGATTGATATCCTTTTCACGATTTTTTAGTACTTCATTTTCTGTTTTTAGATCATTTAGTTGTTCATTTAATGTCGTTATGTTAGAGCTAAGAAAACTTAATTCAGCCTTTTTGTTTTCTATGACATTTTCAAGAATTCGTCTTTTATTAACCTCGGCCATCAGGTGATTATTGAAATTTTCAAATCGTTTCTCCTCAGAGTGTTTTCCCTGTAGAAGTTGGATCTCATGAAGACGTAACTGAACCATAAGCTCGAGTACTTTGTTTCTCCAGCGATTGAGGAGCATTTTTCTTTTGGTATCGTTTTGTTGTCTCTTACATATTTGACTTTCTTGAATATTCAGAATTTCACTAATGGATTTAAGACGTATATTGAGAAGAGTGTTTTCTTGTTCAAGCTTGTTGCACTTATTTTTCCACTTTTGAACTTCTGGTTCCATAATTTGGCTTTGAATATCATTTCGGCTTCGTAGTTTGGTATGGGAAGTGTCGTATAGAAGCTCATTTAAATAACTTTCCAAGTTTTGAGTCTTAGTTTTGAGATTGTCATTTTCAATAGATAGTTCGTTAATGAGTTCCGATTTGGTGTCATTCAATTTATACAATTCAAGCTGTAAATTATTTGCTTTGTTTTCGAGTAGTTTTCGTTCACTTTCGTGATTTTTTTTTTCTGTTTCGAATTTTTCCGACTGTTCCTTTAGCTTTTGTTTCAATTCTTTACATTCGCTTTGTAAAACTTCCAGTCTAATTTCAGATGTGAAAGATTCAGATGGCTTAACTTGAATGTTTTTTAAATTATCTTTAGCTTTTGAATTATCTTCTACTTGATTGGTAATCTTCTGCTGTTCATTGTGATTACGATTATCTATATTTTCGCCTCTACAGTATTTATGACAATTTTCTCCATCTTTTTTACTGCGAATCTCTTCCAAAGAAGATATGGTTGAATTTTGATTGCCAGTTACATCCGTGTTGAGTTTTGCCTGCCGAATAAATTCTTTCTAAAGGTGATAAGATTTTATTTATGAATAAGCACCTCGATGCTTACCTCGATTTCGATCTTGAAGGATACAATTCTCGTGATGTAGTTTGTTTATTTGTTGTTTGAGGTTTTGAAGTTCTAGCGAAAGTTGTCTGAAATTATAGTGTTCTAGTTGGCTCTCATTCATTTCAATTGGATCGAAAGATTTTGAATATAGGCTTTCCCCTTCTTCTTGGATGTTCACTCTTTCAAAAACGGAAGGTGGGAGAAGCTTAGGAGTTGACTGGTTAGGCTCATAAAGCTTAGTCCCAATTTCACTGGACATTTTCGGCTCCAACTTAAAATGTAAATTAGAATAAATTCTCAACCAAAATGTATATCGATGCATGCACATAAATTACAGAACTAGAAAGCGGTTGGCATGGGCACAATTGTGAAGACGAGACGAGTCGCTAAGTTAACATTATAATGCCAGAGTAAAAGCTACAATAAAATATAAATGTCTTTATGTCTTTATTTGAAACTGGTCTAGAATAAATTTAACTTCTCAAGTCAATATTTCTTCTATTATTATCTATCCCCAAGCCATGATAACTTTGCTGTAGCTCACAAAAACTCCTTTGTTTGGTTTACTAAAACATAATTAGTCAAAACATACATCATAACACACATTGAAATGATGTAGGAAAAATTACCACCAAAAGTAGCGTTTTCCTTTATAAGTTCCATCGTGTTTTCCATCTAATCAAAAAAGCAAGATGATATAATAAAACTCTACAATAAAATAAAATAGAACCTTCAGTATCCAATTCCAGGCCATAATAAATATCTCTATGTTCGGGCAATCGACCAATAAATTTTACAAAACCTTTGCTTATTTTTCCTCCAGGCCTAGTGAATTTTATCGTATGATTAATTTTAATATCTTCTGGTCTCAGAGGAATAAATGGTATTGGGCGACGATTTTGTATGTTTCCCCACACATCAGGTCTTTAATTAAAGTTAATAAGAGATTGATTGTCAGGTAACGTAAATACAGGATAATTTTTTCTTTTCCCCCACTTTTTAAATGTTTAAACATTTAAAAGGTGAAATAAAGAAAAAATGACCCTGTTAAAAAAAATTTTACCTTGAATAAAAATTTGTTCCCGTTCCAAGCTTATCAACGCTCTTGCTGCGTAAAATAGAATTTTGATCTTTACTTTGGTTAAGCACTTCATTTTGATTAGATACGAAAAATTCTAAAATAAAATTAACAATCATCATGACTTCCAAAAAATTTTTTTAGAGTAACCTACCTTCAGATTTTAGAATAAAACGCTTTTTTTTATGATCACATTGATTCTCGTTGTAACGAGGACTTCGCATCATTTCAAATTCGAATGAATCAACCAAAGTATCTTCGTCTTGGAAACTTTGAAGTGAATTTTCCGTATAGGGTGTATCAATACTCTTGTATGAAGAGTATCTTTTTGAACAGTTACTTAACATATAACCATCGAAGCTTTGACATTTTAAATCTCTATGTCGACAAATACCATCCGAAGAAGAGACCTTTCCTACTAGACAACTAATTTTTCTGGGCTTTTCACTAAGATTGCCATTGGTTGATTCGCATGATGATTTAAGATCTTCTCTAGTACTTAACTTAGAAGTAACTTTAATATTTTGTACCATCGCTTCAGGATAACTACAAAATATATCTCCCCCTCTTCTATCTAATAATTAATTTAAGATATATGGAAATTAAGAGTTAAATATTAAATTGATAAGAGCAAAAAAGATTAACAGAATAGTACAATCCTCAATGCTTGAGTCTAGAAAATTCTAAGTTGCAACTTTTTTGAAGAATAAGATAAAAAAACTAAAAAAAATAAAAAAATTGAAATTAAAATTAAAAATCTCACCGTAATTTTTACGTTGCCGAATATGGTTTATATATTGTGTTTTTTTTATTGGATAATAATTTTGGTAGTTTTTATTGAGTCCTGAACTCTCTAAGCCTTTAAAATCATTTCTCAGGCGATGGTTTATATCGTTAAATCTGATATTTGATTGATTGTGGTAGATTCTGAAATGTTCAGCGCTAAAATCTTGGAACAGGTTACAAGCTTCCACCTTCATATCAACCGAAGGAAATTTTTGGAAACTCTTATAAAATTTTAAATTTCTAGTTCCGCTATCTAAAAATGATCCGATCGATGAAAAATTTTGATTTGCATAACTTTTGGTACTATCTATATCGCTTTTGCTGTAAGTCGCTTTGATATCATAAAGCCTTCCAGGCTCAAAATTTCTATTTTTAATGTAATTATTTTGAGCCGAAATCGGACGATTATCGGATATTTTAAAATATGAAGACGAGTATTTTTCATCATGCCTTTGCGATGCGATTAAATTTCCACTTAATTTTCCCGGTTTAAAGATAGTCTCAAGCTTGAGATTATCTTGAGACAGTTTTTGATTATCAAGAGCAAGCAGCCTTATATAGAATTTAGATAGAAGTTAATTTTTTTTAACAAGGCAAATCTTACCTAATTTGATTTTTATAATCAGTCGATTCGCTTAGAATGTCATTAACTTGATTTTCACTTTTCTGTTGGTTTCTCGCCTAGTAATTTTCAACAATAAGTAATAAAATGAAGCCAATAATTCACAATAAGAATTTTACTATTCTTTTTAATTCATAGTTCTCTGTCAAAACTTGCTGGATTGTCTGCTCTAATTGTTGTATTTTGCAATTTTTTTTATTGTTCTCTGATTCTTTTTCATTTAAAATTCTCTCCAAAGAACCTAGACATTTTATAAAAAGAAATCGCACAAATATTGAGGATATACCCACTTATTTTATTTTGTAACAAGTCAATATCCTCTTTACTAAATTTTTGTGTCAGACAATCTCCAAGTTTGTCAATCGTTCCTTGTACTTTATTGAAATCCCCTGTAAAAAGGTTCTTCTCTGGGCCTAATTTTATATCCTCACAATTGTTCTGAAATTCTGGTAGAAAAAAAAATCTAAGAGTTTAATTTGAGTTTACTTTTTCAATCATGGAAGTGTTTTCGATTTCAATATTTAGTTTTGAATTTGCTGTTTTGTTTGCTTTAAGCGAATTATTTTCAAGTTCAAGTTCATCTAGTGCTTTTTGTAATTGATAAATATCCAAGTCTTTTTCACGAAGCTCACGTTTAAGAGTCAAATAATTCATATATTTTCCTTCCTTTTTTTTAAATATTAGCAAAAATCAGGAATAGAAACCCAAAATTATCAGGAAAAAAAAATTTAAGGATTTACCATAAAAAAATCTTCATGAGTGAATTTGTTCCCTTGTGAATTCTGATATCTTCTAATATCTTCTTCCCTATTATCAAAACTTAAATAAAGATCTTGTTCTTCTTGTGACTTTTCATTTTTGAATGGGATATCGTTCGATTCATTCAAATCACATAAGTTCTCATTTTTTAACAGGTTGCTTTCTTCATCAAGAAAAAATGCTTCAAAGGAGCTTGAATTCAATTTTGTGGTGATCTTATTTATGTCACATCCTATAGAACATTCAGGGCTTGGAGAAATTAAATCAATACTATTTTCTTCCTCAAATAAGCAATTTTTGCATCTTTCAATGGTTGTTACTTTTGTCTCAGGCATATTTAACGAAAGGATATTTTTACCAGCTAAATTGTGATCATTAAATTCATAAGTACTTGATTCATTTTGTACTTGACAAGGTAAAGGTATTTTTATAGTACTTATATTTTCATAACTTGCCAATATCTTTTGCGAAAAAATAGTATTATCAAGAATATCATCGATCAATTTACGAATAACCTGTTCTGAATCCATCTTTATCGTTGTCGAAAGAAGATAATTGTTTAGAGTTAAAAGAATCAGAAATCAGTTCTACTTATACGGTTAAAAGTATAGGATTAATGATTTAATTTAGGGTTAATACAAATCTTGAAAGCGAAAGTAAATGAAATTTTTGTATTGGAAATCGCAATATATAAGAAGTAAATATAATGGCTTAATTGTGCCTTTAAACCCTTAAAAAAAGATAAAGTGTTGAAGAATATAGCTCTTTTAATAATCAGACAACATAACCATGACAACAGCCTGGTTTCGATTCTTCTAAAAACAAGAATTAACTACTTTTTGTACACTTACCGTGGCGACAGAATTTTATTTCTAGGGTTTTGATGTTTTTGATTTCTTATTTTTAAAATCGTTGAGCAAAGAGCTTACAAGAAACCAACTTGATGGTCTGGAACTATTGCGAACCCCTCTAAATTATAGAAGGGAAACTAATAATATGGGCAATTTAATAGTTCATAAAATTTTGATATGATATAATTTTTTGTATTTAAACTTTGAAATCATCTTGGTAGTACGTTCTTAGATAAAAAATTATTCTTCAGCGATTTCAAGTCTTGGTACGCAAAGACATATAAACGCTTAGACGTCCCAAAAAAAACAGAAATATCAACAACCTCACGGGTAAAAAAAGCACATAACAAAGTCACGACTCTCGCCCCTCCGGCCCTTAATATGTTAAAAAATTCTAGAGGCAAACATGCAAGATAGATCGATCTTTACCTGCATATTCAAAGTAGAGCTACAAAGTAAACCGATAAGATATCTGCCACACCTAGAAGGATACGAAGTCCTTTAAAAAACGTAAAAAGGACAAAATAAATAAATTGTGAGAAAAATTTTATAATGAAAAATTGAGCTGGTTTTACAAAAAACCAATAAAAGGGGAGTTAGCCACGATAAAGAGAAAGAAAGGGAAAGGAAAAATAATTTCGGTTCAAGTTAGGGTCAGGAAGAAGATAAATATTTTCTGTTGGCCAAATAGTTCCTCCTCAACCCAACAAGGGCCTTTTACTTGGTTTTCCACTGCCAGTTTATTTGCTCGTTCTTTGTTCGTCATAAAGTTCCTGTAACCATACAAGAGCCGTGAACTAAAGTTAAAAAGAAATAAACCTTGATTTCTCTTTTACTCAAGCTTGAAACATATGTTAACCTGTTTTGGAGAAAAGAAGGGACAGGGTTAGGAAATATAAATAGAATTATAGGGAATATTTGGATTTAACTAATATTTTTGATTCGTAATGAAGTTCCTCAACAACCATACAAGAGCCGTGAAATCAGAATAAAGAAAAATAAACCTAGTTTCTCATCTACTAAAGCTTGAAAAACAGGATAAATTCTTTTGAGAAGATAAGAGAGAAGTTCTGATGGGTAAATATAAGGTTATATAAGGGTTGAGAAAGAACTTTTTGACCACCCAAAATTATTTATTTCCTTTATATTTCTAACCATTACTCTATTAAAAATATTTTTTTGACCTCCTTCTCTTCTCCAAAGCAGGTTGTTATCTGTTTTAAGCTTTGGTAGAAGGGTATGCGAGGTTTTAGGTTCTGATTATCAAGTATTAGGCTAGATTAGGGTTGAGAAAATACTTTTTGGCAACCAAAAATTATTTATTTCCTGTATATTTCTAACCAAAACTATATGTAAAATATTTATATGACTTCCTTTTCTACTCCAAAGCAGGTCGTTATCTGTTTTGAGCTTTGGTAGAAGGGTAAGGCGAGGTTTAAGGTTCTGATTATCAAGTATTAAGCTAGATTAGGGTTGAGAAAATACTTTTGGACTACCTAAAATTATTTATTTCTTTCTATTTCTAACAACAACTCTAATAAAAATATTTTTATGACTTCCTTCTCTACTCCAAAGCAGGTTGTTATCTGTTTTGAGCTTTGGTAGAAGGGTAAGGCGAGGTTTTAGGTTCTATTTATCAAGTATTAGGCTAGATTAGGGCTGAGAAAATACTTTTTCACAACCCAAAATTATATATTTCCTTTATATTTCTAACCACAACTCTATAAAAAATATTTTTTTGACATCCTTCTCTTCTCCAAAGCAGGTTGTTATCTGTTTTGAGCTTTGGTAGATGGGGGAGGCGAGGTTTAAGCTTCTGATTGCCAAGTATAACGCAAGATTAGGGTTGAGAAAATATTTTTTCCCTACCCAAAATTATTTATTTCTTTTTATTTCTAACCACAACTGAAATAAAAAAATTATTCTGGCTTCCTTCTCTACTCCAAAGCAGGTTGTTATCTGTTTTGAGCTTTGGTAGAAGGGTAAGGCGAGGTTTTAGGTTCTGATAATCAAGTATTAGGCTAGATTAGGGTTGAGAAAATACTTTTTCACTACCCAAAATTATATATTTCCTTTATATTTCTAACCACAACTCTATAAAAAATATTTTTTTGACATCCTTCTCTTCTCCAAAGCAGGTTGTTATCTGTTTTGAGCTTTGGTAGAAGGGTAAGGCGAGGTTTAAGGTTCTGATTATCAAGTATTAAGCTAGATTAGGGTTGAGAAAATACTTTTTCACTACCCAAAATTATTTATTTCCTTTATATTTCTAACCACAACTGAAATAAAAAAATTATTCTGGCTTCCTTCTCTACTCCAAAGCAGGTTGTTATCTGTTTTGAGCTTTGGTAGAAGGGTAAGGCGAGGTTTTAGGTTCTATTTATCAAGTATTAGGCTAGATTAGGGCTGAGAAAATACTTTTTCACAACCCAAAATTATATATTTCCTTTATATTTCTAACCACAACTCTATAAAAAATATTTTTTTGACATCCTTCTCTTCTCCAAAGCAGGTTGTTATCTGTTTTGAGCTTTGGTAGAAGGTAAAGGCGAGTTTTAAGGGTCTGATTGCTAAGTATTAAGCTAGATTAGGGTTGAGAAAATACTTTTGGACTACCTAAAATTATTTATTTCTTTTTATTTCTAACAACAACTCTAATAAAAATATTTTTATGACTTCCTTCTCTACTCCAAAGCAGGTTGTTATCTGTTTTGAGCTTTGGTAGAAGGGTAAGGCGAGGTTTTAGGTTCTGATAATCAAGTATAAGGCTAGATTAGGGTTGAGAAAATACTTTTTCACTACCCAAAATTATATATTTCCTTTATATTTCTAACCACAACTCTATAAAAAATATTGTTTTGACATCCTTCTCTTCTCCAAAGCAGGTTGTTATCTGTTTTGAGCTTTGGTAGAAGGGTAAGGCGAGTTTTAAGGGTCTGATTGCTAAGTATTAAGCTAGATTAGGGTTGAGAAAATACTTTTGGACTACCTAAAATTATTTATTTCTTTTTATTTCTAACAACAACTCTATTAAAAATATCTTTTGGACTTCCTTCTCTTTTCTAAAGCAGGTTGTTATCTGTTTTGAGCTTTGGTAGAAGGGTAAGGCGAGGTTTAAGGTTCTGATTATCAAGTATTAGGCTAGATTAGGGTTGAGAAAATACTTTTTCACTACCCAAAATTATATATTTCCTTTATATTTCTAACCACAACTCTATAAAAAATATTGTTTTGACATCCTTCTCTTCTCCAAAGCAGGTTGTTATCTGTTTTGAGCTTTGGTAGAAGGGTAAGGCGAGTTTTAAGGGTCTGATTGCTAAGTATTAAGCTAGATTAGGGTTGAGAAAATACTTTTGGACTACCTAAAATTATTTATTTCTTTTTATTTCTAACAACAACTCTATTAAAAATATCTTTTGGACTTCCTTCTCTTTTCTAAAGCAGGTTGTTATCTGTTTTGAGCTTTGGTAGAAGGGTAAGGCGAGGTTTAAGGTTCTGATTATCAAGTATTAGGCTAGATTAGGGTTGAGAAAATACTTTTTCACTACCCAAAATTATTTATTTCCTTTATATTTCTAACCACAACTGAAATAAAAAAATTATTCTGGCTTCCTTCTCTACTCCCAAGCAGGTTGTTATCTGTTTTGAGCTTTGGTAGAAGGGTAAGGCGAGGTTTTAGGTTCTATTTATCAAGTATTAGGCTAGATTAGGGCTGAGAAAATACTTTTTCACAACCCAAAATTATATATTTCCTTTATATTTCTAACCACAACTCTATAAAAAATATTTTTTTGACATCCTTCTCTTCTCCAAAGCAGGTTGTTATCTGTTTTGAGCTTTGGTAGAAGGGGGAGGCGAGGTTTAAGCTTCTGATTGCCAAGTATAACGCAAGATTAGGGTTGAGAAAATATTTTTTCCCTACTCAAAATTATTTATTTCTTTTTATTTCTAACCACAACTGAAATAAAAAAATTATTCTGGCTTCCTTCTCTACTCCAAAGCAGGTTGTTATCTGTTTTGAGCTTTGGTAGAAGGGTAAGGCGAGGTTTTAGGTTCTGATAATCAAGTATTAGGCTAGATTAGGGTTGAGAAAATACTTTTTCACTACCCAAAATTATATATTTCCTTTATATTTCTAACCACAACTCTATAAAAAATATTTTTTTGACATCCTTCTCTTCTCCAAAGCAGGTTGTTATCTGTTTTGAGCTTTGGTAGAAGGGTAAGGCGAGGTTTAAGGTTCTGATTATCAAGTATTAGGCTAGATTAGGGTTGAGAAAATACTTTTTCACTACCCAAAATTATTTATTTCCTTTATATTTCTAACCACAACTGAAATAAAAAAATTATTCTGGCTTCCTTCTCTACTCCAAAGCAGGTTGTTATCTGTTTTGAGCTTTGGTAGAAGGGTAAGGCGAGTTTTAAGGGTCTGATTGCTAAGTATTAAGCTAGATTAGGGTTGAGAAAATACTTTTGGACTACCTAAAATTATTTATTTCCTTTATATTTCTAACCACAACTCTATAAAAAATATTTTTTTGACATCCTTCTCTTCTCCAAAGCAGGTTGTTATCTGTTTTGAGCTTTGGTAGAAGGTTAAGGCGAGTTTTAAGGTTCTGATTATCAAGTATTAAGCTAGATTAGGGTTGAGAAAATACTTTTGGACTACCTAAAATTATTTATTTCTTTCTATTTCTAACAACAACTCTAATAAAAAAATTATTCTGGCTTCCTTCTCTACTCCAAACCAGGTTGTTATCTGTTTTGAGCTTTGGTAGAAGGGTAAGGCGAGGTTTTAGGTTCTGATAATCAAGTATTAGGCTAGATTAGGGTTGAGAAAATACTTTTGGACTACCTAAAATTATTTATTTCTTTCTATTTCTAACAACAACTCTAATAAAAATATTTTTATGACTTCCTTCTCTACTCCAAAGCAGGTTGTTATCTGTTTTGAGCTTTGGTAGAAGAGCGAGGCGAGGTTTAAGGTTCTGATTATCAAGTATTAGGCTAGATTAGGGTTGAGAAAATACTTTTTCACTACCCAAAATTATTTATTTCCTTTATATTTCTAACCACAACTCTATAAAAAATATTTTTTGGACTTCCTTCTCTTTTCTAAAGCAGGTTGTTATCTGTTTTGAGCTTTGGTAGAAGGGTAAGGCGAGGTTTAAGGTTCTGATTGCCATGTATTACGCAAGATTAGGGTTGAGAAAATATTTTTTCCCTACTCAAAATTATTTATTTCTTTTTATTTCTAACCACAACTGAAATAAAAAAATTATTCTGGCTTCCTTCTCTACTCCCAAGCAGGTTGTTATCTGTTTTGAGCTTTGGTAGAAGGGTAAGGCGAGGTTTAAGGTTCTGATAATCAAGTATTAGGCTAGATTAGGGTTGAGAAAATACTTTTTCACTACCCAAAATTATTTATTTCCTTTATATTTCTAACCACAACTCTATTAAAAATATTTTTTGGACTTCCTTCTCTTTTCTAAAGCAGGTTGTTATCTGTTTTGAGCTTTGGTAGAAGGGGGAGGCGAGGTTTAAGCTTCTGATTGCCATGTATTACGCAAGATTAGGGTTGAGAAAATATTTTTTCCCTACTCAAAATTATTTATTTCTTTTTATTTCTAACCACAACTGAAATAAAAAAATTATTCTGGCTTCCTTCTCTACTCCAAAGCAGGTTGTTATCTGTTTTGAGCTTTGGTAGAAGGGTAAGGCGAGGTTTAAGCTTCTGATTGCCAAGTATAACGCAAGATTAGGGTTGAGAAAATACTTTTGGCTACCCAAAATTAATTATTTCCTTTATATTTCTAACCGCAACTGAAATAAAATTTTTTATATGACTTCCTTCTCTACACTAAAGCAGGTCGTTATCTGTTTTGAGCTTTGGTAGAAAGGTAAGGCGAGGTTTAAGGTTCTGATTATCAAGTATTAGGCTAGATTAGGGTTGAGAAAATACTTTTTCACTACCCAAAATTATTTATTTCCTTTATATTTCTAACCACAACTGAAATAAAATTATTTATATGACTTCCTTCTCTACAACACAGCAGGTCGTTATCTGTTTTGAGCTTTGGTAGAAGGGTAAGGCGAGGTTTAAGGTTCTGATTATCAAGTATTAAGCTAGATTAGGGTTGAGAAAATACTTTTGGACTACCTAAAATTATTTATTTCTTTCTATTTCTAACAACAACTCTAATAAAAATATTTTTATGACTTCCTTCTCTACTCCAAAGCAGGTTGTTATCTGTTTTGAGCTTTGGTAGAAGGGTAAGGCGAGGTTTTAGGTTCTATTTATCAAGTATTAGGCTAGATTAGGGCTGAGAAAATACTTTTTCACAACCCAAAATTATATATTTCCTTTATATTTCTAACCACAACTCTATAAAAAATATTTTTTTGACATCCTTCTCTTCTCCAAAGCAGGTTGTTATCTGTTTTGAGCTTTGGTAGAAGGGGGAGGCGAGGTTTAAGCTTCTGATTGCCAAGTATAACGCAAGATTAGGGTTGAGAAAATATTTTTTCCCTACTCAAAATTATTTATTTCTTTTTATTTCTAACCACAACTGAAATAAAAAAATTATTCTGGCTTCCTTCTCTACTCCAAAGCAGGTTGTTATCTGTTTTGAGCTTTGGTAGAAGGGTAAGGCGAGGTTTTAGGTTCTGATAATCAAGTATTAGGATAGATTAGGGTTGAGAAAATACTTTTTCACTACCCAAAATTATATATTTCCTTTATATTTCTAACCACAACTCTATAAAAAATATTTTTTTGACATCCTTCTCTTCTCCAAAGCAGGTTGTTATCTGTTTTGAGCTTTGGTAGAAGGGTAAGGCGAGGTTTAAGGTTCTGATTATCAAGTATTAGGCTAGATTAGGGTTGAGAAAATACTTTTTCACTACCCAAAATTATTTATTTCCTTTATATTTCTAACCACAACTGAAATAAAAAAATTATTCTGGCTTCCTTTTCTACTCCAAAGCAGGTTGTTATCTGTTTTGAGCTTTGGTAGAAGGGTAAGGCGAGGTTTTAGGTTCTGATAATCAAGTATTAGGCTAGATTAGGGTTGAGAAAATACTTTTTCACTACCCAAAATTATTTATTTCCTTTATATTTCTAACCACAACTCTATAAAAAATATTGTTTTGACATCCTTCTCTTCTCCAAAGCAGGTTGTTATCTGTTTTGAGCTTTGGTAGAAGGGTTAGGCGAGGTTTAAGGTTCTGATTATCAAGTATTAGGCTAGATTAGGGTTGAGAAAATACTTTTTCACTACCCAAAATTATTTATTTCTTTATATTTCTAACCACAACTCTATAAAAAATATTGTTTTGACATCCTTCTCTTCTCCAAAGCAGGTTGTTATCTGTTTTGAGCTTTGGTAGAAGGGTTAGGCGAGGTTTTAGGTTCTGATAATCAAGTATTAGGCTAGATTAGGGTTGAGAAAATACTTTTTCACTACCCAAAATTATTTATTTCTTTTATATTTCTAACCACAACTGAAATAAAAAAATTATTCTGGCTTCCTTCTCTACTCCAAAGCAGGTTGTTATCTGTTTTGAGCTTTGGTAGAAGGGTAAGGCGAGGTTTTAGGTTCTGATAATCAAGTATTAGGCTAGATTAGGGCTGAGAAAATACTTTTTCACAACCCAAAATTATATATTTCCTTTATATTTCTAACCACAACTCTATAAAAAATATTTTTTTGACATCCTTCTCTTCTCCAAAGCAGGTTGTTATCTGTTTTGAGCTTTGGTAGAAGGTAAAGGCGAGTTTTAAGGGTCTGATTGCTAAGTATTAAGCTAGATTAGGGTTGAGAAAATACTTTTGGACTACCTAAAATTATTTATTTCTTTTTATTTCTAACAACAACTCTAATAAAAATATTTTTATGACTTCCTTCTCTACTCCAAAGCAGGTTGTTATCTGTTTTGAGCTTTGGTAGAAGGGTAAGGCGAGGTTTTAGGTTCTGATAATCAAGTATTAGGCTAGATTAGGGTTGAGAAAATACTTTTTCACTACCCAAAATTATATATTTCCTTTATATTTCTAACCACAACTCTATTAAAAATATTGTTTTGACATCCTTCTCTTCTCCAAAGCAGGTTGTTATGTGTTTTGAGCTTTGGTAGAAGTGGGAGGCGAGGTTTAAGCTTCTGATTGCCAAGTATAACGCAAGATTAGGGTTGAGAAAATACTTTTTCACTACCCAAATTTATATATTTCCTTTATATTTCTAACCACAACTCTATAAAAAATATTTTTTGGACTTCCTTCTCTTTTCTAAAGCAGGTTGTTATCTGTTTTCAGCTTTGGTAGAAGAGCGAGGCGAGGTTTAAGGTTCTGATTATCAAGTATTAGGCTAGATTAGGGTTGAAAAAATACTTTTTCACTACCCAAAATTATTTATTTCCTTTATATTTCTAACCACAACTCTATAAAAAATATTTTTTGGACTTCCTTCTCTTTTCTAAAGCAGGTTGTTATCTGTTTTGAGCTTTGGTAGAAGGGTAAGGCGAGGTTTAAGGTTCTGATTATCAAGTATTAGGCTAGATTAGGGTTGAGAAAATACTTTTTCACTACCCAAAATTATTTATTTCCTTTATATTTCTAACCACAACTGAAATAAAAAAATTATTCTGGCTTCCTTCTCTACTCCCAAGCAGGTTGTTATCTGTTTTGAGCTTTGGTAGAAGGGTAAGGCGAGGTTTAAGGTTCTGATAATCAAGTATTAGGCTAGATTAGGGTTGAGAAAATACTTTTTCACTACCCAAAATTATTTATTTCCTTTATATTTCTAACCACAACTCTATTAAAAATATTTTTTGGACTTCCTTCTCTTTTCTAAAGCAGGTTGTTATCTGTTTTCAGCTTTGGTAGATGAGCGAGGCGAGGTTTAAGCTTCTGATTGCCAAGTATAACGCAAGATTAGGGTTGAGAAAATATTTTTTCCCTACTCAAAATTATTTATTTCCTTTATATTTCTAACCACAACTGAAATAAAAAAATTATTCTGGCTTCCTTCTCTACTCCTAAGCAGGTTGTTATCTGTTTTGAGCTTTGGTAGAAGGGAAAGGCGAGGTTTAAGGTTCTGATAATCAAGTATTAGGCTAGATTAGGGTTGAGAAAATACTTTTTCACTACCCAAAATTATTTATTTCCTTTATATTTCTAACCACAACTCTATTAAAAATATTTTTTGGACATCCTTCTCTTCTCCAAAGCAGGTTGTTATCTGTTTTGAGCTTTGGTAGAAGGGGGAGGCGAGGTTTAAGCTTCTGATTGCCAAGTATAACGCAAGATTAGGGTTGAGAAAATATTTTTTCCCTACTCAAAATTATTTATTTCTTTTTATTTCTAACCACAACTGAAATAAAAAAATTATTCTGGCTTCCTTCTCTACTCCAAAGCAGGTTGTTATCTGTTTTGAGCTTTGGTAGAAGGGTAAGGCGAGGTTTTAGGTTCTGATAATCAAGTATTAGGATAGATTAGGGTTGAGAAAATACTTTTTCACTACCCAAAATTATATATTTCCTTTATATTTCTAACCACAACTCTATAAAAAATATTTTTTTGACATCCTTCTCTTCTCCAAAGCAGGTTGTTATCTGTTTTGAGCTTTGGTAGAAGGGTAAGGCGAGGTTTAAGGTTCTGATTATCAAGTATTAGGCTAGATTAGGGTTGAGAAAATACTTTTTCACTACCCAAAATTATTTATTTCCTTTATATTTCTAACCACAACTGAAATAAAAAAATTATTCTGGCTTCCTTTTCTACTCCAAAGCAGGTTGTTATCTGTTTTGAGCTTTGGTAGAAGGGTAAGGCGAGGTTTTAGGTTCTGATAATCAAGTATTAGGCTAGATTAGGGTTGAGAAAATACTTTTTCACTACCCAAAATTATTTATTTCCTTTATATTTCTAACCACAACTCTATAAAAAATATTGTTTTGACATCCTTCTCTTCTCCAAAGCAGGTTGTTATCTGTTTTGAGCTTTGGTAGAAGGGTTAGGCGAGGTTTAAGGTTCTGATTATCAAGTATTAGGCTAGATTAGGGTTGAGAAAATACTTTTTCACTACCCAAAATTATTTATTTCTTTATATTTCTAACCACAACTCTATAAAAAATATTGTTTTGACATCCTTCTCTTCTCCAAAGCAGGTTGTTATCTGTTTTGAGCTTTGGTAGAAGGGTTAGGCGAGGTTTTAGGTTCTGATAATCAAGTATTAGGCTAGATTAGGGTTGAGAAAATACTTTTTCACTACCCAAAATTATTTATTTCTTTTATATTTCTAACCACAACTGAAATAAAAAAATTATTCTGGCTTCCTTCTCTACTCCAAAGCAGGTTGTTATCTGTTTTGAGCTTTGGTAGAAGGGTAAGGCGAGGTTTTAGGTTCTGATAATCAAGTATTAGGCTAGATTAGGGCTGAGAAAATACTTTTTCACAACCCAAAATTATATATTTCCTTTATATTTCTAACCACAACTCTATAAAAAATATTTTTTTGACATCCTTCTCTTCTCCAAAGCAGGTTGTTATCTGTTTTGAGCTTTGGTAGAAGGTAAAGGCGAGTTTTAAGGGTCTGATTGCTAAGTATTAAGCTAGATTAGGGTTGAGAAAATACTTTTGGACTACCTAAAATTATTTATTTCTTTTTATTTCTAACAACAACTCTAATAAAAATATTTTTATGACTTCCTTCTCTACTCCAAAGCAGGTTGTTATCTGTTTTGAGCTTTGGTAGAAGGGTAAGGCGAGGTTTTAGGTTCTGATAATCAAGTATTAGGCTAGATTAGGGTTGAGAAAATACTTTTTCACTACCCAAAATTATATATTTCCTTTATATTTCTAACCACAACTCTATTAAAAATATTGTTTTGACATCCTTCTCTTCTCCAAAGCAGGTTGTTATGTGTTTTGAGCTTTGGTAGAAGTGGGAGGCGAGGTTTAAGCTTCTGATTGCCAAGTATAACGCAAGATTAGGGTTGAGAAAATACTTTTTCACTACCCAAATTTATATATTTCCTTTATATTTCTAACCACAACTCTATAAAAAATATTTTTGGACTTCCTTCTCTTTTCTAAAGCAGGTTGTTATCTGTTTTCAGCTTTGGTAGAAGAGCGAGGCGAGGTTTAAGGTTCTGATTATCAAGTATTAGGCTAGATTAGGGTTGAAAAAATACTTTTTCACTACCCAAAATTATTTATTTCCTTTATATTTCTAACCACAACTCTATAAAAAATATTTTTTGGACTTCCTTCTCTTTTCTAAAGCAGGTTGTTATCTGTTTTGAGCTTTGGTAGAAGGGTAAGGCGAGGTTTAAGGTTCTGATTATCAAGTATTAGGCTAGATTAGGGTTGAGAAAATACTTTTTCACTACCCAAAATTATTTATTTCCTTTATATTTCTAACCACAACTGAAATAAAAAAATTATTCTGGCTTCCTTCTCTACTCCCAAGCAGGTTGTTATCTGTTTTGAGCTTTGGTAGAAGGGTAAGGCGAGGTTTAAGGTTCTGATAATCAAGTATTAGGCTAGATTAGGGTTGAGAAAATACTTTTTCACTACCCAAAATTATTTATTTCCTTTATATTTCTAACCACAACTCTATTAAAAATATTTTTTGGACTTCCTTCTCTTTTCTAAAGCAGGTTGTTATCTGTTTTCAGCTTTGGTAGATGAGCGAGGCGAGGTTTAAGCTTCTGATTGCCAAGTATAACGCAAGATTAGGGTTGAGAAAATATTTTTTCCCTACTCAAAATTATTTATTTCCTTTATATTTCTAACCACAACTGAAATAAAAAAATTATTCTGGCTTCCTTCTCTACTCCTAAGCAGGTTGTTATCTGTTTTGAGCTTTGGTAGAAGGGAAAGGCGAGGTTTAAGGTTCTGATAATCAAGTATTAGGCTAGATTAGGGTTGAGAAAATACTTTTTCACTACCCAAAATTATTTATTTCCTTTATATTTCTAACCACAACTCTATTAAAAATATTTTTTGGACTTCCTTCTCTTTTCTAAAACAGGTTGTTATCTGTTTTGAGCTTTGGTAGAAGGGGGAGGCGAGGTTTAAGCTTCTGATTGCCAAGTATTACGCAAGATTAGGGTTGAGAAAATATTTTTTCCCTACTCAAAATTATTTATTTCTTTTTATTTCTAACCACAACTGAAATAAAAAAATTATTCTGGCTTCCTTCTCTACTCCAAAGCAGGTTGTTATCTGTTTTGAGCTTTGGTAGAAGGGTAAGGCGAGGTTTTAGGTTCTGATAATCAAGTATTAGGCTAGATTAGGGTTGAGAAAATACTTTTTCACTACCCAAAATTATATATTTCCTTTATATTTCTAACCACAACTCTATTAAAAATATTTTTTGGACTTCCTTCTCTTTTCTAAAGCAGGTTGTTATCTGTTTTCAGCTTTGGTAGAAGAGCGAGGCGAGGTTTAAGCTTCTGATTATCAAGTATCAGGCTAGATTAGGGATGAGAAAATACTTTTTCACTACCCAAAATTATTTATTTCCTTTATATTTCTAACCACAACTCTATTAAAAATATTTTTTTGACATCCTTCTCTTCTCTAAAGCAGGTTGTTATCTGTTTTGAGCTTTGGTAGAAGGGTAAGGCGAGGTTTTAGGTTCTGATAATCAAGTATTAGGCTAGATTAGGGTTGAGAAAATACTTTTTCACTACCCAAAATTATTTATTTCCTTTATATTTCTAACCACAACTGAAATAAAAAAATTATTCTGGCTTCATTCTCTACTCCTAAGCAGGTTGTTATCTGTTTTGAGCTTTGGTAGAAGGGTAAGGCGAGGTTTTAGGTTCTGATAATCAAGTATTAGGCTAGATTAGGGTTGAGAAAATACTTTTTCACTACCCAAAATTATTTATTTCCTTTATATTTCTAACCACAACTCTATTAAAAATATTTTTTGGACTTCCTTCTCTTTTCTAAAGCAGGTTGTTATCTGTTTTCAGCTTTGGTAGAAGAGCGAGGCGAGGTTTAACCTTCTGATTGCCAAGTATAACGCAAGATTAGGGTTGAGAAAATATTTTTTCCCTACTCAAAATTATTTATTTCTTTTTATTTCTAACCACAACTGAAATAAAAAAATTATTCTGGCTTCCTTCTCTACTCCAAAGCAGGTTGTTATCTGTTTTGAGCTTTGGTAGAAGGGTAAGGCGAGGTTTTAGGTTCTGATAATCAAGTATTAGGCTAGATTAGGGTTGAGAAAATACTTTTTCACTACCCAAAATTATATATTTCCTTTATATTTCTAACCACAACTCTATTAAAAATATTTTTTGGACTTCCTTCTCTTTTCTAAAGCAGGTTGTTATCTGTTTTCAGCTTTGGTAGAAGAGCGAGGCGAGGTTTAAGGTTCTGATTATCAAGTATTAGACTAGATTAGGGTTGAGAAAATACTTTTTCACTACCCAAAATTATTTATTTCCTTTATATTTCTAACCACAACTCTATAAAAAATATTTTTTGGCTTCCTTCTCTTTTCTAAAGCAGGTTGTTATCTGTTTTGAGCTTTGGTAGAAGGGAAAGGCGAGGTTAAAGGTTCTGATAATCAAGTATTAGGCTAGATTAGGGTTGAGAAAATACTTTTTCACTACCCAAAATTATTTATTTCCTTTATATTTCTAACCACAACTCTATTAAAAATATTTTTTGGACTTCCTTCTCTTTTCTAAAACAGGTTGTTATCTGTTTTGAGCTTTGGTAGAAGGGGGAGGCGAGGTTTAAGGTTCTGATTATCAAGTATTAGGCTAGATTAGGGTTGAGAAAATACTTTTTCACTACCCAAAATTATTTATTTCCTTTATATTTCTAACCACAACTGAAATAAAAAAATTATTCTGGCTTCCTTCTCTACTCCAAAGCAGGTTGTTATCTGTTTTGAGCTTTGGTAGAAGGGTAAGGCGAGGTTTTAGGTTCTGATAATCAAGTATTAGGCTAGATTAGGGTTGAGAAAATACTTTTTCACTACCCAAAATTATATATTTCCTTTATATTTCTAACCACAACTCTATTAAAAATATTTTTTGGACTTCCTTCTCTTTTCTAAAGCAGGTTGTTATCTGTTTTGAGCTTTGGTAGAAGAGCGAGGCGAGGTTTAAGCTTCTGATTGCCAAGTATAACGCAAGATTAGGGTTGAGAAAATATTTTTTCCCTACTCAAAATTATTTATTTCTTTTTATTTCTAACCACAACTGAAATAAAAAAATTATTCTGGCTTCCTTCTCTACTCAAAGCAGGTTGTTATCTGTTTTGAGCTTTGGTAGAAGGGTAAGGCGAGGTTTAAGGTTCTGATAATCAAGTATTAGGCTAGATTAGGGTTGAGAAAATACTTTTTCACTACCCAAAATTATTTATTTCCTTTATATTTCTAACCACAACTCTATTAAAAATATTTTTTGGACTTCCTTCTCTTTTCTAAAGCAGGTTGTTATCTGTTTTCAGCTTCGGTAGAAGAGCGAGGCGAGGTTTAAGCTTCTGATAATCAAGTATTAGGCTAGATTAGGGTTGAGAAAATACTTTTTCCCTACTCAAAATTATTTATTTCTTTTTATTTCTAACCACAACTCTATTAAAAATATTTTTTGGACTTCCTTCTCTTTTCTAAAGCAGGTTGTTATCTGTTTTCAGCTTTGGTAGAAGAGCGAGGCGAGGTTTAAGGTTCTGATAATCAAGTATTAGGCTAGATTAGGGTTGAGAAAATACTTTTTCACTACCCAAAATTATTTATTTCCTTTATATTTCTAACCACAACTCTATTAAAAATATTTTTTGGACTTCCTTCTCTTTTCTAAAGCAGGTTGTTATCTGTTTTCAGCTTTGGTAGAAGAGCGAGGCGAGGTTTAAGGTTCTGATTATCAAGTATTAGGCTAGATTAGGGTTGAGAAAATACTTTTTCCCTACTCAAAATTATTTATTTCTTTTTATTTCTAACCACAACTCTATTAAAAATATTTTTTGGACTTCCTTCTCTTTTCTAAAGCAGGTTGTTATCTGTTTTCAGCTTTGGTAGAAGAGCGAGGCGAGGTTTAAGGTTCTGATAATCAAGTATTAGGCTAGATTAGGGTTGAGAAAATACTTTTTCACTACCCAAAATTATTTATTTCCTTTATATTTCTAACCACAACTCTATTAAAAATATTTTTTGGACTTCCTTCTCTTTTCTAAAGCAGGTTGTTATCTGTTTTCAGCTTTGGTAGAAGAGCGAGGCGAGGTTTAAGCTTCTGATTATCAAGTATTAGGCTAGATTAGGGTTGAGAAAATACTTTTTCACTACCCAAAATTATTTATTTCCTTTATATTTCTAACCACAACTGAAATAAAAAAATTATTCTGGCTTCATTCTCTACTCCTAAGCAGGTTGTTATCTGTTTTGAGCTTTGGTAGAAGGGTAAGGCGAGGTTTAAGGTTCTGATAATAAAGTATTAGGCTAGATTAGGGTTGAGAAAATACTTTTTCCCTACTCAAAATTATTTATTTCTTTTTATTTCTAACCACAACTCTATTAAAAATATTTTTTGGACTTCCTTCTCTTTTCTAAAGCAGGTTGTTATCTGTTTTCAGCTTTGGTAGAAGAGCGAGGCGAGGTTTAAGGTTCTGATAATCAAGTATTAGGCTAGATTAGGGTTGAGAAAATACTTTTTCACTACCCAAAATTATTTATTTCCTTTATATTTCTAACCACAACTCTATTAAAAATATTTTTTGGACTTCCTTCTCTTTTCTAAAGCAGGTTGTTATCTGTTTTCAGCTTTGGTAGAAGAGCGAGGCGAGGTTTAAGGTTCTGATAATCAAGTATTAGGCTAGATTAGGGTTGAGAAAATACTTTTTCACTACCCAAAATTATTTATTTCCTTTATATTTCTAACCACAACTCTATTAAAAATATTTTTTGGACTTCCTTCTCTTTTCTAAAACAGGTTGTTATCTGTTTTGAGCTTTGGTAGAAGGGGGAGGCGAGGTTTAAGCTTCTGATTGCCAAGTATTACGCAAGATTAGGGTTGAGAAAATATTTTTTCCCTACCCAAAATTATTTATTTCCTTTATATTTCTAACCACAACTGAAATAAAAAAATTATTCTGGCTTCATTCTCTACTCCTAAGCAGGTTGTTATCTGTTTTGAGCTTTGGTAGAAGGGTAAGGCGAGGTTTAAGGTTCTGATAATCAAGTATTAGGCTAGATTAGGGTTGAGAAAATACTTTTTCACTACCCAAAATTATTTATTTCTTTTTATTTCTAACCACAACTGAAATAAAAATATTTTTTGGACTTCCTTCTCTTTTCTAAAGCAGGTTGTTATCTGTTTTCAGCTTTGGTAGAAGGGTAAGGCGAGGTTTTAGGTTCTGATAATCAAGTATTAGGCTAGATTAGGGTTGAGAAAATACTTTTTCACTACCCAAAATTATATCTTCCTTTATATTTCTAACCACAACTCTATAAAAAATATTTTTTGGACTTCCTTCTCTTTTCTAAAGCAGGTTGTTATCTGTTTTGAGCTTTGGTAGAAGGGTAAGGCGAGGTTTAAGGTTCTGATAATCAAGTATTAGGCTAGATTAGGGTTGAGAAAATACTTTTTCACTACCCAAAATTATTTATTTCCTTTATATTTCTAACCACAACTCTATTAAAAATATTTTTTGGACTTCCTTCTCTTTTCTAAAGCAGGTTGTTATCTGTTTTCAGCTTTGGTAGAAGAGCGAGGTGAGGTTTAAGCTTCTGATTGCCAAGTATAACGCAACATTAGGGTTGAGAAAATATTTTTTCCCTACTCAAAATTATTTATTTCTTTTTATTTCTAACCACAACTGAAATAAAAAAATTATTCTGGCTTCCTTCTCTTTTCTAAAGCAGGTTGTTATCTGTTTTCAGCTTTGGTAGAAGAGCGAGGCGAGGTTTAAGGTTCTGATAATCAAGTATTAGGCTAGATTAGGGTTGAGAAAATACTTTTTCACTACCCAAAATTATTTATTTCCTTTATATTTCTAACCACAACTCTATTAAAAATATTTTTTGGACTTCCTTCTCTTTTCTAAAGCAGGTTGTTATCTGTTTTCAGCTTTGGTAGAAGAGCGAGGCGAGGTTTAAGGTTCTGATTATCAAGTATTAGGCTAGATTAGGGTTGAGAAAATACTTTTTCCCTACTCAAAATTATTTATTTCTTTTTATTTCTAACCACAACTCTATTAAAAATATTTTTTGGACTTCCTTCTCTTTTCTAAAGCAGGTTGTTATCTGTTTTCAGCTTTGGTAGAAGAGCGAGGCGAGGTTTAAGGTTCTGATAATCAAGTATTAGGCTAGATTAGGGTTGAAAAAATACTTTTTCACTACCCAAAATTATTTATTTCCTTTATATTTCTAACCACAACTCTATTAAAAATATTTTTTGGACTTCCTTCTCTTTTCTAAAACAGGTTGTTATCTGTTTTGAGCTTTGGTAGAAGGGGGAGGCGAGGTTTAAGCTTCTGATTGCCAAGTATTACGCAAGATTAGGGTTGAGAAAATATTTTTTCCCTACCCAAAATTATTTATTTCCTTTATATTTCTAACCACAACTGAAATAAAAAAATTATTCTGGCTTCATTCTCTACTCCTAAGCAGGTTGTTATCTGTTTTGAGCTTTGGTAGAAGGGTAAGGCGAGGTTTAAGGTTCTGATAATCAAGTATTAGGCTAGATTAGGGTTGAGAAAATACTTTTTCACTACCCAAAATTATTTATTTCTTTTTATTTCTAACCACAACTGAAATAAAAATATTTTTTGGACTTCCTTCTCTTTTCTAAAGCAGGTTGTTATCTGTTTTCAGCTTTGGTAGAAGGGTAAGGCGAGGTTTTAGGTTCTGATAATCAAGTATTAGGCTAGATTAGGGTTGAGAAAATACTTTTTCACTACCCAAAATTATATCTTCCTTTATATTTCTAACCACAACTCTATAAAAAATATTTTTTTGACATCCTTCTCTTCTCTAAAGCAGGTTGTTATCTGTTTTGAGCTTTGGTAGAAGGGTAAGGCGAGGTTTAAGGTTCTGATTATCAAGTATTAGGCTAGATTAGGGTTGAGAAAATACTTTTTCACTACCCAAAATTATTTATTTCCTTTATATTTCTAACCACAACTCTATTAAAAATATTTTTTGGACTTCCTTCTCTTTTCTAAAGCAGGTTGTTATCTGTTTTCAGCTTTGGTAGAAGAGCGAGGCGAGGTTTAAGCTTCTGATTGCCAAGTATAACGCAAGAATAGGGTTGAGAAAATATTTTTTCCCTACTCAAAATTATTTATTTCTTTTTATTTCTAACCACAACTGAAATAAAAAAATTATTCTGGCTTCCTCCTCTACTCCAAAGCAGGTTGTTATCTGTTTTGAGCTTTGGTAGAAGGGTAAGGCGAGGTTTTAGGTTCTTATAATCAAGTATTAGGCTAGATTAGGGTTGAGAAAATACTTTTTCACTACCCAAAATTAAATATTTCCTTTATATTTCTAACCACAACTCTATTAAAAATATTTTTTGGACTTCCTTCTCTTTTCTAAAGCAGGTTGTTATCTGTTTTCAGCTTTGGTAGAAGAGCGAGGTGAGGTTTAAGCTTCTGATTGCCAAGTATAACGCAAGATTAGGGTTGAGAAAATATTTTTTCCCTACTCAAAATTATTTATTTCTTTTTATTTCTAACCACAACTGAAATAAAAAAATTATTCTGGCTTCCTTCTCTACTCCAAAGCAGGTTGTTATCTGTTTTCAGCTTTGGTAGAAGAGCGAGGCGAGGTTTAAGGTTCTGATTATCAAGTATTAGGCTAGATTAGGGTTGAGAAAATACTTTTTCACTACCCAAAATTATTTATTTCCTTTATATTTCTAACCACAACTGAAATAAAAAAATTATTCTGGCTTCATTCTCTACTCCTTAGCAGGTTGTTATCTGTTTTGAGCTTTGGTAGAAGGGTAAGGCGAGGTTTAAGGTTCTGATAATCAAGTATTAGGCTAGATTAGGGTTGAGAAAATACTTTTTCACTACCCAAAATTATTTATTTCCTTTATATTTCTAACCACAACTCTATTAAAAATATTTTTTGGACTTCCTTCTCTTTTCTAAAGCAGGTTGTTATCTGTTTTCAGCTTTGGTAGAAGAGCGAGGCGAGGTTTAAGCTTCTGATTGCCAAGTATAACGCAAGATTAGGGTTGAGAAAATATTTTTTCCCTACTCAAAATTATTTATTTCTTTTTATTTCTAACCACAACTGAAATAAAAATATTTTTTGGACTTCCTTCTCTTTTCTAAAGCAGGTTGTTATCTGTTTTCAGCTTTAGCAGAAGAGTGAGGCGAGGTTTTAGGTTCTGATTATCAAGTAAAATGTAAGATTAGGGTTGAGAAAATATTTTTTCCCTTCAAAAATATTTATTTCCTCTATATTTCAAACCACAACTGAAATAAAAATATTTTTTGGACTTCCTTCTCTTTTCTAAAGCAGGTTGTTATCTGTTTTCAGCTTTGGTAGAAGGGTAAGGCAAGGTTTTAGGTTCTGATTATCAAGTAAAATGTAAGATTAGGGTTGAGAAAATATTTTTTCCCTACTCAAAATTATTTATTTCCTCTATATTTCTAATCACAACTGAAATAAAAATATTTTTTGGACTTCCTTCTCAACTCTAAAGCAGGTTGTTATCTGTTTTGAGCTTTCGTAGAAGGTAAGTGGAGTTTTCAGGGTCTGATTGCTAAGTATTAAGCTAGATTAGGGTTGAGAAAATACTTTTGGACTACCTAAAATTATTTATTTCTTTTTATTTCTAACAACAACTCTAATAAAAATATTTTTATGACTTCCTTCTCTACTCCAAAGCAGGTTGTTATCTGTTTTGAGTTTTTGTAGAAGAGCGAGGCGAGGTTTTAGGTTCTCATTATCAAGTATTAGGCTAGATTAGGGTTGAGAAAATACTTTTTCACTACCCAAAATTATATATTTCCTTTATATTTCTAACCACAACTCTATAAAAAATATTTTTTTGACATCCTTCTCTTCTCCAAAGCAGGTTGTTATCTGTTTTGAGCTTTGGTAGAAGGGTAAGGCGAGGTTTTAGGTTCTGATTATCAAGTATTAGGCTAGATTAGGGTTGAAAAAATACTTTTTCACTACCCAAAATTATTTTTTTCCTTTATATATCCAACCCCAACTGAAATAAAAATATTTTTTGGACTTCCTTCTCTTTTCTAAAGCAGGTTGTTATCTGTTTTGAGCTTTGGTAGAAAGTTAAGGCGAGGTTTTAGGTTCTGATAATCAAGTATTAGGCTAGATTAGGGTTGAGAAAATACTTTTTCACTACCCAAAATTATTTATTTCCTTTATATTTCTAACCACAACTCTATTAAAAATATTTTTTGGACTTCCTTCTCTTTTCTAAAGCAGGTTGTTATCTGTTTTCAGCTTTGGTAGAAGAGCGAGGCGAGGTTTAAGCTTCTGATTGCCAAGTATAACGCAAGATTAGGGTTGAGAAAATATTTTTTCCCTACTCAAAATTATTTATTTCTTTTTATTTCTAACCACAACTGAAATAAAAATATTTTTTGGACTTCCTTCTCTTTTCTAAAGCAGGTTGTTATCTGTTTTGAGCTTTCGTAGAAGGGTAAGGCGAGTTTTCAGGGTCTGATTGCTAAGTATTAAGCTAGATTAGGGTTGAGAAAATACTTTTGGACTACCTAAAATTATTTATTTCTTTTTATTCTTAACAACAACTCTAATAAAAATATTTTTATGACTTCCTTCTCTACTCCAAAGCAGGTTGTTATCTGTTTTGAGCTTTGGTAAAAGGGTAAGGCGAGGTTTTAGGTTCTGATTATCAAGTATTAGGCTAGATTAGGGTTGAGAAAATACTTTTTCACTACCCAAAATTATTTATTTCCTTTATATATCCAACCCCAACTGAAAGAAAAATATTTTTTGGACTTCCTTCTCTTCTCTAAAGCAGGTTGTTATCTGTTTTCAGCTTTGGTAGAAGGGTAAGGCAAGGTTTTAGGTTCTGATTATCAAGTAAAATGTAAGATTAGGGTTGAGAAAATATTTTTTCCCTACTCAAAATTATTTATTTCCTCTATATTTCTAATCACAACTGAAATAAAAATATTTTTTGGACTTCCTTCTCAACTCTAAAGCAGGTTGTTATCTGTTTTGAGCTTTCGTAGAAGGTAAGTGGAGTTTTCAGGGTCTGATTGCTAAGTATTAAGCTAGATTAGGGTTGAGAAAATACTTTTGGACTACCTAAAATTATTTATTTCTTTTTATTTCTAACAACAACTCTAATAAAAATATTTTTATGACTTCCTTCTCTACTCCAAAGCAGGTTGTTATCTGTTTTGAGTTTTTGTAGAAGAGCGAGGCGAGGTTTTAGGTTCTCATTATCAAGTATTAGGCTAGATTAGGGTTGAGAAAATACTTTTTCACTACCCAAAATTATTTATTTCCTTTATATATCCAACCCCAACTGAAAGAAAAATATTTTTTGGACTTCCTTCTCTTCTCTAAAGCAGGTTGTTATCTGTTTTCAGCTTTGGTAGAAGGGAAAGGCAAGGTTTTAGGTTCTGATTATAAAGTATTAGGCTAGACTCGGGTTGAGAAAATATTTTTTCCCTACTCAAAATTATTTATTTCCTCTATATTTTTAACCACAACTCTATTAAAAATATTTTTTTGACTTCCTTCTCAACTCTAAAGCAGGTTGTTATCTGTTTTGAGCTTTCGTAGAAGGGTAAGGCGAGTTTTCAGGGTCTGATTGCTAAGTATTAAGCTAGATTAGGGTTGAGAAAATACTTTTGGACTACCTAAAATTATTTATTTCTTTTTATTTCTAACAACAACTCTAATAAAAATATTTTTATGACTTCCTTCTCTACTCCAAAGCAGGTTGTTATCTGTTTTGAGTTTTTGTAGAAGAGCGAGGCGAGGTTTTAGGTTCTCATTATCAAGTATAATGCTAGATTAGGGTTGAGAAAATACTTTTTCACTAACCAAAATTATTTATTTCCTTTATATATCCAACCCCAACTGAAATAAAAATATTTCTATGACTTCCCTCTCTTCTAAAGCAGGTTGTTATCTGTTTTCAGCTTTGGTAGAAGGGAAAGGCAAGGTTTTAGGTTCTGATTATAAAGTATTAGGCTAGACTCGGGTTGAGAAAATATTTTTTCCCTACTCAAAATTATTTATTTCCTCTATATTTTTAACCACAACTCTATTAAAAATATTTTTTTGACTTCCTTCTCAACTCTAAAGCAGGTTGTTATCTGTTTTGAGCTTTGGTAAAAGGGTAAAGCGAGGTTTTAGGTTCAGATTATCAAGTATTAGGCTAGATTAGGGTTGAGAAAATACTTTTTTGGCAACCCAAAATTATTTATATCTTTTTATTTCTAACCACAACTCTATTAAAAATATTTTTTTGACTTCCTTCTCTTCTCCAAAGAAGGTTGTTATCTGTTTTCAGCTTTGGTAGAAGGGGGAGGCGAGGTTTAAGCTTCTGATTGCCAAGTATAATGCAAGATTAGGGTTGAGAAAATATTTTTTCCCTACTCAAAATTATTTATTTCCTTTATATTTCAAACTACAACTCTATTAAAAATATTTTTTTGACTTCCTTCTCTTCTCCAAAGCAGGTTGTTATCTGTTTAGAGCTTTGGTAGAAGGGGGAGGCGAGGTTTAAGCTTCTGATTGCCAAGTATAATGCAAGATTAGGGTTGAGAAAATATTTTTTCCCTACTCAAAATTATTTATTAGTTTTTTCGCAAAATCTCTTGTGTCATTTACCTTGTAACTTTATTATGTCAAGTGATGGATGTTACGACCTATTTTAAAGTTTAGAGACGGGCAAAAAACTATTTAATGCTCCTTTAAATGCTTTGAGAGTGTGTCTTTGGGTTCAGGTTAATCATTGATCTTGCAAAATAGAAATTAGGAATAGGTCGGAGCAAAAAATACTGCTTTTCTGTCTTGTTAACTCGTCAAAGATAATATTATAGAACATACTTGGGCTTCAAAAATTACATCACCTGACTTCCACTGAATAAGATAAGCTTTAATAAGATTTTTTTTTTCATATCCGTTCAAAAATGGTGAACCAAACTCTAAATCCCTTTGTTTTTTTGATAATGCAAATCTTTTGTTACCTTTGTTGTTTTTGGTTCAAAACAAATTAACATATTATTATGGTCTCCTTAACATGTCATGCTTATTATAGAGAGTTTATTTTTTTACTTCTATTGGAACCATAAAATTATCTTATTCTGCAAAATTTTAATATTCGAGTATGAGTTTTTTACAGTGCTTTGATTTAACAGCTTGCTTTTTACCTTTTATACTATTTTGATTTTTAATATTTTTTTAGATTGATTCAAGATTTTTCAATTTTTAAATGGAATTTCTTTTCGGTAAAATATGGTTGTTTTTCTTATTACGTGACACCATTATCATAGGTTAAAAAAGAAAAGGCGGTTTACCTCCCCGCTAATGATGAAAATCTGTCACTATTTCTGGAGCTCTCAGATTTTATCAATATTCATAAATGGTAATTATTTCTGTTAAAGTAGCCTTAATCTTTTCACATTTTTTCAGTGAAAGGGAGGCACTCAAACTTGTTTCTCGTTATTTAGCTCATCAAGATCCTCATATAGTGTATCGTACAGTTTCGGTATAATTTAAATCATATGAATATGTTTTGCAACAATTTAGAATTTTTCTGATTCTGGAATTGGGAAAATTCTTACTTATTTCACAAACAATAATTAAAACATTTCTGAGCAATTTTCTAGGTGCTCGATGTTTTAGTGAACAACTGTCACCGAAAATTTCTTCTCGAGATTTGCTCTCGTAATTTTCTGGAAAGAATTCGAAATATTATACTAAAAAATGTATTCATGTTTTTCTAGACATTTATTATTTTATTTAAAAAATTGTTTCAGAAACATCCTCTTCTTAGAGAAAAAATGGCAACATTGTTACAAAAATGGTGTCAAGAACACCACATTTATTCGGATCCGGCATTCAGGTATATTTGAGTAATTTACATTTTCCTAATTATCATAATTAACTATATTTTAGCTTGCTTATATCCTTATACAAAGAAGTCCAAGCGTCAGGAGATGTATCTCTCCTATTGATAAAGGTTCTTTTGTTATAACAACGATTTTTATTAACTTTACACGATTGGATGTGTCTAGTTTATTTTGCATCCACAAATGCATAAGATAACTCAAATTTTCATATTCTTACATTACATATACTTTTGTTAACTCGCAACGCTTATTATTTATAGTTTCTCATTATTCACTTTCATTTATTCAATGCGTAAAATCCTTAAATGCATTTTAATTAAAGGATCATACTGAAAAACAAAATATGGCTCAAAAGGAACAAGACGACTTGACCAAAGCCATAGAGCTTTCTTTGAAAGAAACAAACAGTTTTAACAAGCAGTCGGATTGTTTGATGCAAAATCGAAAACCGATGGTGAAAGCCTTGTATGATTTTGAGGCTGTCGAAGAAAATGAAATATCCTTCAATTCTGGTGATATAATACAAATTATTGATGATACGGATCCAAATTGGTGGAAAGGTTGCAAAAATGGCAAAGAGGGTCTTTTTCCGTCAAATTTCGTCTCATTTAACCTCGACCTTCCAATCGAAGATAATGGTAAGTTTGCCTAATACGAAATAAAAATTAATCAGGTAATCAAAAGAAAACGTCGCTAGCTTCTAAAAAATCAGCCGATTCAGCTTCTGTCGGGGAAACACAAATGGCCATGCATCCCCGAATCGACGAGAGTAAAATTGACTCATGTATTGATTTAATTCAAAACGCAGATCCTACCGGAGATGCCGAGCCAGACCCTTCTGACTTGCTAAATCTTGAAGAAGAATGCTATATGATGGGACCTTTGATAGATCACACCTTACAATCCATCGACATGAAACATTCGGTTCTTGAAGACGTCAACCTTAAGCTACTTAATGCATTTCAAACTTACAACAAATTAATGAGTGAAAGCTACTCAAAAGGGTTAACATCTCCCAATGAATTTAGTCATATCGAGTCATCAAGTCAACTTTTTGCACAAAAAAATTCTATGACAAGTTCATCAGATTTTTTTTCAAACGTCAAGCCCGATACCAAAGGATGGGAGTTGAATCATTCTTCAAACATCCAACCATTCCAATTAACTTCTTGTTCCCCAAGTATAATGCCTAATTACAACAGTCAATTAGCTTCATTTCAGAGTAAAACAAACCAAAAAAACTTTCCAGATATCAGACAAAGTCTAAATGACTCGAAACAATAATTTAACTATAAATTTTTCTATCTTATCCTTAAACCTGTCAATGAAAATTCTAATTATTCTAAATATATCTTCTTCATTTAATTGTTGTGTTAAGGAAGTAAAAATCCTTAAAATATATCTTAATTCTTAGAACTAGCTAATTGGTTTAATAGAATGAGCTTCTTATTTCGAGGTTTGAAAGGAAAAAGCTCTCAGATAAGGGCTGGATCATTAGGTAATTTTCGCCTGTTGACTCTAATTGTATTTTAAATAATAAAGTGTCTTTAGCATTAGCCCATATTAATAAACAACACTTTGCGACCAGCCAAAAAATTTCTCAGACTGTTGACCAAAAAACTCCTTTTTATTGTGAGCCGAGCAAGATTATTATTCCTATTTTTCCTTCAACTTTTATATCTGAATTTTTAGCAACCGTAAAGAGAGTAGAAAGTCCACAATTGGATTCCTTAACTACATTGGGAAAATATGTTTCGGAATGTCTACCCAAATACCTTCAAAAAGTGCAGCTTAACAGCTGTCAGGAGCTTGAGGTTCTTATCCATCCTGAAGGCCTCATACCTGTGATGAGTTTTCTTAAAGACAATCATAAAACCCAATTTCATTCATTTTTGGGTGTAACTGCTTTAGACGTTCCGTCTAGGCCATACAGATTTGAGGTAAGAAAAGGGACGGGAGTTTCTTATACTCAAATCTTTTTTCTCAAACTTTTTTTAGGTGATATACAACCTTTTATCGATCAGATTTAACAAAAGAATAACTGTTAAAACCTACACCGACGAGCTTACTCCAATTGACTCAATCTGTTCTGTTTATCAAGGAGCTAATTGGTATGAACGTGAAGTATGGGACATGTACGGTGTATTTTTCACCAATCATCCTGATCTACGCAGAATTTTGACTGATTACGGCTTTTCGGGTCACCCTTTTCGCAAGGATTTTCCTTTAACAGGATTTGTCGAAGTCCGTTATGATGACGAAGTCAAAAGAGTTGTCTGCGAGCCACTTGAACTTGCACAAGAATTTCGCAAGTTTGACTTAGGATCTCCATGGGAGGTGTTCCCGGCCCATCGCGGAACACAACAGCCCTCAAATACAACTCCGGAACAAAAAAAGTAATTCTTATTTAATTCACAACAGAAGAACTGAAGACGAAAACTAGAATAAATCAATTGAAACTTAACAAAAAATCTTAATTAAAGTTTAACGCTGGAGTAGTTTCCTGGGTATTAGTTATTTAGAGAATTTGATTTACTTAATTATTAAGGCCATGAATATTTTGAGGAAGAGTTTAAAGAGCGCTTTAGGTCTTCTAAGGCATGAAAAATTCTGTGGGGCAAATTTTTATAGCCCTTCTGTAATCTTCAAATCGGAATATTCTGTTGGATCTTTTAAGCAACTTTTAAAGCCAACCATACAGTTGAATGAGCTTCAATTCAGAACTTATAAAGTTAAGACACGCCTTAGGAAAAGATGCAAACACTGCTATTTTATTTGGCGTAATGGACGTCTCTACGTTGAGTGCGAAGAACATCCAAGGCATAAGCAACATCATATCGCATCAATGCTTAAGGGATATGACAATATACCGAATGGATATGTGACTGTAAACCATAATAAATCAGGCTAAACAATATATATTTTCCATTCTGTTTTATTCAACAAAAGCTTGAGAATAAAATTTGAAATAATTTAGATTACCAAATCACTTGAATGAATGAAATTAAGGAAATTACTCAAAAATGCTTTGTTACGGCTGGCTGTGAGTTGAAATGGCATAATAAATAAAATCTCATTATCTGGAATTTGTGTCCGCTAAATAATTTATCGATTTTTGTGCTGCGTTTAAAATGCATTATATGTTTTGCCATCTTGATTTAAGTAGCAAAAATCCTCGCGTTTAATTGATGCTTTATTTTCAACAATATCAATGATTTTGTCAGAATGGAATCGAATCGAAAAATTATTCTCAATGTTGGAGGACAACGCTTTGAAACAAATCGAACAACCCTTAAAAAAATACCCGCTACAAGACTCAGTCGTTTGACCGAAGCATTAGGCAATTATGATAGTATTCTAAACGAATATTTTTTCGACCGCCACCCGGGAGTATTTCCACAAATACTAAACTATTATCGAACTGGGAAACTGAATTTCCCCAACAACGTTTGCGGACCCCTTTTTGAGGAGGAGCTAAGTTATTGGGGACTTGACTCCAATCAGGTAGAACCATGCTGCTGGAAAACATACACAAAGCATAGACATACGGAAGAAACATTGGCTACTCTTGAAAAACTTTCCTCTGAGCATGAAAAAACGGGTTTAGATGAGTTGTTAGTCATGTTTAATCTTGATGAGCTATCTGATTCCGAGCGTGAACAGCTGCCTTGGTATATAAAATCAAGACCTTTTATATGGCAATTGGTTTATGAATCTAATAGTTCTAAAGCAGCAAAGGTAAATAATAATCTTCTTACAAGTTATGGTCTTGAATTTTTTAATAGGTCCTATTGTAAGCTTATTTCCTATCTATCAATTTTATTTATATGTATATCAATAGCAACGTATATTTTATCAACATGGAACTTGGTATGTCAAAGTGATCTATTTTGCAACGGGTATAACATTCAAGTCGGAATACTTACAGAGGCAAGCGGAAAAAGAATAATAAATCTATCACTTTCTAAACAAGATCGACAGCCAAATGTTTTAGACCTACTTGAATATATTTGTATAGCTTGGTTTACCGTAGAATTCGGAGTTAGATTTCTTGTTAGCCCTCATAAGCTTAAATTCTTCACTAGTTTCTTAAACTGGGTTGATTTAATAGCCAATCTTTGGTTTTATGTAGATATAATTTACAATTATTTCCTGTTCAAAGGCGATGGCCAATCCCACCCTGCCTGGGATTTGTTTGGAACAGTTCGAATAATGAGACTTTTCAAGCTATTCAACCACAATCAAGGTTTAAAAATTATAATTGCCTCCCTTCGAGCATCCGCAGAAATACTACGGCTCTTGCTTTTTGTTATTGCTGTTACAACTATAATATTCGCATCATTGATTTTTTATTCTGAAAAACTGGCTGATAGGAGCGACATGGAGGGGGAAGGTTTGAACTTAATGCGTACCGACTCATCTTATCTAAACCATCATGGCCAACATGGCTTTGAGTCGATAATTGAAGCAATGTGGTAACTGAAACTTTGAATTGAAAACTTGACAAATAATAATTTTATTTTTTCGAATCAATCAACACAAGGTTCACTATTGTTTCATTAACTACTGTAGGATCAGGGGACTATTGCCCACAGACTCCTTTGGGAATGATATTTGGAGCCATGTGTACCGTGGCCGGCGTTCTGATGATTGATCTTCCAAGTAGGTTTGGTTTAATTTGCTCCAATTTGCTAAATACTTATTCTGACTTATAGTGCCAATTATTGTTCAAAATTTTGCAAATTATTTCAACCATCTTCAAGCGAGTTCAAAATTTCCAAAAAAACTAAGAAGAAAAATTCTGCCAGTCGAAGTTCCGCGAACCCGAAGCTAAGCAGAGGAATAGTTACCATAACCAATCTTTTTAAAATTTCAAAATCAAATTTTTAAAGATTTTCTGAAATCAAGTCATTGATAATCAATGATACTTTGAATCGCATGAAAATGGTTTAATAATAGAAATTAAAACAAAATAATACCATCTTTAAGACATTATCGATGTCTTCATACTTATTCATGAATGTTTCAAAAATTCAAAAAACGATCGGAAAGTTTCAATCTACATTCAGGATGGCGTCGATGACCTTTGGCCAAAAAATTTTTCAGCCAAAAGCACCGATTCAAGGATCTTTCCCTCTTGACCACGAAGGCGACTGCAAAAAAGAGATGCTTGAGTATATGCTTTGCATGAGTCAAAGTAAGAACCAGAGCTCACTTTGTCAAAACCAGGCAAAATCATATCTTCAATGCCGAATGAACCATAATCTGATGGAAAAAAGAGACCTGAAAACGTTTGGTTATAAGGAAGATAAAAAATTGGATTGAAAGCATACACTCTCCTACGACTATAGGAGATATTTCATATTTGTCCAAATTTTGTCTTTATTTGGGAAGAAAAATTTAAATAAAAGCGTAATTCCTTTGTTTTTATTTGTTTTGATCAAAATGATAGGCTATTTCGAGGCAGAAATCTTTTATTGGCTATTTTCGAAAGTTGTTTAAGGTTAAGAATCATTTACGGTGAGAAAAAAAGCTTCTGATCAGAGTAACCTGCAGAACACCAACGAGCACAAATACAAGAAGTTGAGCAATTGACCAAAGTTGAACCCTCTCATTCAGTGCTTCAGCGTGCGCCCTACCTTGAGATTCTCGTAGCCTATAATGAGTTTGATCATCTTGAATCTGGTTCAACTTATCATGAATTCCTTGTGCAGTACCCTCCATAAAAGTCATCGCCCGTTGAGGTGAAGCTGGAGATAAAATAGGTGACTCATCACCTACTTGCCAATCAATAAAAACTACTTTGTGTGTAAAGGTTGAAAACTCATTCGAAAAGCACACTTCATAAATGCCATCTTCGGATGCTTGATGTCTAAAACTATCGTATTGCTTTTTTTGGTCTTTGTACAGTACTTGTCCGGACGGAGCTTTCATTATCATATCGACGTCGTAATTCCCACCAGTAACAACTTGAAACTCAACTACCGTACCGAGACCTTTGTTAACATGTTCATAAAAGCATTGAACTTCATTATCTGGTAGCTCAAAAGTAAGTTGAATTGAGTCAGCTTTAGAGAATTGAATTATTGCTGAAACCATAGCCATCAATACGATAGGCTGCGCTAAATTTTTAAGATAAAAGCGTGTAATTAAAAGAAAGGGTATCATCTAAAAAAAAATTAAAATTATCGATTAGATTTTTTAAATTCTTTAAACAACTTTCATCTAAAGACTTAAATTTTCTCTATTATTTTACCCGAAACTTTTAGTTTCGTTTTGTATCTACCTCATAGTAATTCATACATAATTAGAAACTGTAGTTTTTGATTAGCTTCTGAGTAATTTTTACATGCAAACCTTAATTACCAGTACACTGTTGCATCAAAATTGTCCTAATGCTCGCTTACATACATCCTCACGTTTTAGATCTTGAAATTAAAGGAATCTACTTTTAATTTACTAAAAGCATGCGGTAGTTAGTATATTTTTACAACAAAGTGTCTTGTAAATATACTTCCGTTTGGTTGTATTAAGAGTTAAATATTAATACTTAATACGTTTCTTTATCGGTCAGCAAAAAGTCGCGAAATCAGTTAAGGTTTTTAAATAAAGTTAAGGTTTTTCTTTCAATAAGCTTTCTGTTCTGTGAGTCATTTTTTAACAAATATTCTACTAGCTTATGTAATTAAGTTTTACACAGATTGCCATTCTTAGCGCATATAATAAAAATCCACTCAGCGCAATTCTTTAAGTTGAGAAGTTTTATCTGAACTTACATTGATTTGAAAAATATTTCTTAATGTTTCACCTCTTGAATATTTATTTCTGTTGCATAGAAAATAGATAATTAAAAAAATTTAGGAGTCAACTTCTTATTTAGTTTAGTTGTATTTGTTTTATGTTAAAATCTTATTCACTTTTTTTGTCTGGAGATTTACAAAAGTATCTATAAACCGAGCCACAATTTTTACAACTATGGCATAGATGAGTTTTTCTCTTAGCTTTTTTACAGTTAGTATATATAAAAGAACTCCTTAATTTAAAACTTACTCCTTGTTCGCACAATACTATTGAGACCGGGCTGTAAGTTCATTCTACATCGTTTACAAACAAAATACTTTAGTTCTTCTGATCTTAAATTAAATTGAAAACAGTCCCATAAATGAAGAATGTAATCGCATACAATTTGACGGGTTTCTTATGTATCAGCTCGGAAACAGTTTCTTGTAAAGATCTTGATAGCTCTTCGTTGCTCAAGCTATTCAAGCTTAAGTGTGATAACTTCGAAGTTAAAGTTATCTTTCTATAGAATAGATATTCAAACGTTTGTTTGAAGACAAAACCTGATTTAAATGCAGCAGATGATTACTATAAATGGTTGCTGTAACCCCCGAACCTAGTCCTCTGTATTTTAACTCCGAATTCTTAGATCTAGCACCCATCATTTGGCAACCTAAAAAAATGAACACGTCACTTATAATAAACCAACGTATATTTATACAGGTCGAATAAAATTATGACACGTCGGCGTATAGTAGTGTCAACTAAATTGGATCAAATTACTTCTCTTTCAACCCATATGATACTACCTTCAGATAATTCCAAATTCACATCGTGATAGTATTGTTTTTTTAGATTTCTCTTAATAGTTTTAATTATTTAATTTTTAACAACAGATTACAAGTCATTTATAATTTCTCAGCTCTTGAATAAGTTGGCTTCATGCATAATCGGTTATAATAATATATTTGAGCATAAAATTGCTTTCAAAGCCACATATTTAAGAAAACTCCGAGTGAATATCATAATCTTGGTTTGATTTCATTTCAATATTCGAATCCTGTTAAATTTACATAGAACTCAACAAAATGTCTGGAGGAGAAGACTTCTGCGAGTTTGTTTACAATCCACTTATGAGGCAATATCAATCTATGATGCGTCTTCTCCAGACTATTCGCGAAAGCCAAACTTCAGAATGCAACGATATCGAATGTTTTAGCCCAAACGACCCCAATAGCTATCTTGGCAACCTTTCTGACCAACCTTTTTTTACTAGTTTCGGGTTTATCATGGTCCTTTGGACTTTATTCGCAGCGGCTATGTTTCTCTTCAGACCAAACAGTTTCAGAGACAGAAGAAATACCCATTCACAAAAAAATCGTAAGCCAAATGGCAATTTACCAAACTTTAACTCTCGTGAAGGAAATGATGACAGAGATGATGACTCGGCAGTATCTTAACTTTCTTTAAAAAAATTTTCAAGAATGTACATAGAAGGCCAATTTCTTATCGATCAAGTTATCTTTTTTATGTTAGGCCTAAGCTTTACCATAACAAAGCCTTCGGTGAGTAACATAACGCCCATTATTTTATAAGCAACAGGTATCATCCTATATAAATTCCTTAAATATTATACTACTGTTCGCTTAAAATATAAGAGAAAAATAAAATTTTTTTTTGAAATATCTTTATCCAAAAATAATGTCAATTTCATCCATAAGCTTTCAATATATTGGTGGTCATCTCTAAAAAGAAAAGAATTGTTTTATAAAAAAATGAATTGTTAATTCAGATTCTTTTTTGGTTTATAACAAGCCAGAAAAGCCAAGCAATCGAATTCAATCATCTCTGTCTAGATTTTTGTTTTAGCTTTACCTACAGTTTAATTTTTCTGTTTCTGACAGAGAGAAGGGTGGAAATTTGCTAGTGTGTGTATTTTTCTTGAGCTTGTTTTCTCGTAGCAAACTTTTTTCAATCCCAGATTGACAATTTTCTTCCGTAGCAAAGGGCTTATTGATTATTGAGTCAGTTTGTTAGTTCTCAGATAATTGGGTCTTTTGCATTTACTATTGAATGCTTTTTATTTGGGATATTTCTTTTCATGCCACAGATGCTTGAAGCTTTATCGACCGTTAGTTCAGAATCGATCACCTTACAAATTACTACGTATTATGTGTTCGGTTATACATACAAAAAAAACTATTCGAGGATATTTATAGTCAAATATGGAAATACTCAAGGTATTTTTACTTTTAAGGGGCAATTCTAAGCCTATTACCTCGATTACCATTTACTGCCCTTATCGCATGATATCTCGTTTCGAATAAAGCAAGGGACTTTATAAGTGGTTTGCTCAACTTACAGCATTATCGTTATTTGTACGCATAAGGCGCTCTATTCGTTCCACATCGTTTCTCAGCTTTTCATATTCTTGACTCCTTTAATTCTGGTTAATTAAAAGATAAAATCAATAAACTGTTAATTAATAAAATTGCCTCGTTTTAACTTCACTAGTTAGACCTTTTTTTGTTTCTTCACTGTTCTGTTCAAGCTTCAAATTTTTTCGAGAAATATATGAAAATCAATTCACAAATTATCAATTATCAAAGCTCACCGTATCCTGCCTTCTTATAAGTTCATATTGGAAGTCTTTTGATTCCTGGCGGATGCCTTCCACTGTCTTTTCTAGTTGATTTATCTTTTCTACATTTTGATCCAGGCTTTTTTTAGTATCTTCTTTGACCTTTAGCAAATAATCAAAATTTAAAAAATGAATTGAAAACCAGACGTAAGACAGAAAAGAAGCACAAATCAACATCATCAGTAATATGAGTAGAAAAATAATCATTTAGTTCAAATTTGTAGCTGTGGTTGACAGCTCATGTAGGATGAGAAGATTTTTTGCGGGTATTTCTGTCGGTCAACCATCTTAATTGTTACCATATTAATCTGCTTCATAAAAGTTTCGTTTTGAAGACCAATTTGATATTTCATTGAATCCTCCACTTTTTTTGAAGCTTTTTCATGGTCTGCTTTGAGTTCATCCAGACGTTTACGATTGTTTGTCTCGTGTTCTTCTTGGGTCATTTTTAACTTAGTTTGCCCTTCATCAAAGTGGCGTAAAAGACGATCTGTTTCTTCCTTTAACTTCCAATCCGCTCTTTAGGGTAAATAAATACGTAGAAGAAAATGTAAAACTTCTTTACGCGTTTATCCCTATCTCGGTTATTTTCTTCAGCATCGTTTATTTTAGAGTTGATTTCTTCAATGCGTTGGTTAAAAGTCGGAATTTGAATATTTTCTATCTTAAACATGGTGTCATTCAACTCTTTGACTTTTTCTTCTGCATTTTTTGAAGCATCTATCTGAGACTTAAGGCGGTTTCTTATTTCTTTAATGTCCGCTTCATTTTTTTCGAGATCTCCCTTAAACTGTTCATGTTTTTTGATAGTTCTATCAAGTTCTTGTCGGCTTGCAAACTGATTTTGTGATACAGATAAAGTTTAAAGACACAATTACAACAACTAAGAGCTATTTTTAATAAACAGCACAACAAAGCAAACCTGTTCGCGAGTTTCGTTCATGCGGGTGCTGAGGTTTCCGATCGTCGATTGAAAAGACTGCATTGATTGTGTAAACTTTTCATTATAGTTTTCTAATCGTTCGTTCATGTCTTTTTCACTTGTTTTTCTGAATATCAATGCGTGAGGAATCCGGTTTGATAACTACACAACATAAGCAGAATTTAAACCTTGCTTTGATTTCGGCACTGAGAATCTTTTCAAACTGTTTGCTTCGCTCTTCGCTCTGCTTTTCAATCAAATTAAGGCCTTCATTTAATTTTCTTATGGAATCAGTGGTCTTGGTACTTATTTCCTTAAAAAATTATCAAATTTGATCGTTATAGGTCCAAAATGCAGATTGGTTCAAATCAATAAAATATAAATATTCAAAAGACAAAAAACCAATCGAATACCCTTAGTTCATCTCGATTTGTTCTAAGTTCATCTTCGAGGTTTTTCTTCATCGTATCAATTCGAAGTTCATTGCTTTCTTTGAGATTGGTTTGAAATTTTAGCCTTTGCTCCCTTTCTTCTCGACCCCACTTAAAATTTTGATTTGAAGATGAAAAATATAACTATATGATAACTTGATCGATAATAAATCTAAACTAGAATTGGTCGCACCTTTTCGACTTCAGCCATTCTATTAAGCAAATCTTCCTTAGTTTTTTCAACACGTTCGTTAACTTGCATCATCGTTGAATCCTTTTGCTCCAAAAGTAAAGTATTCGTACGAGTTTTTTCAGAATCGACTAATTGCAAAATCTCTCTCTTGCATGATTCAATAGCTCGGATAGTTTCTCCATTTCGCATCTTTTCATCGTTTAAAGCTTTGTATATATCATTGATCCTAAAAAATTTGGATTTTTTAGGGAAAATATGAAATCGAGAATCTTATCTAACCTAATGTTAATTGCTTGCTCCTTTTTCCTTTGCTCTTCTTTATCATATTCTTGACGGCCTTTGATCTCATTAACAAACTCGCGAATTTCATTTATTTTGTTCTCCAATAATGACCGTGTATTCGCCAAATTATTTTCTGTATGGACCATGCTATCTTGTTGCTTCCGCATCACGTCGATCTTTGAAATGAGTGAGAATTTAGAAATAAGTATATTGATTTTTTAAAAAATTCAAAAGATCTTAATTTTCTGCAAAGCTCACTTACTCTCTGATAATTAATAGTTGTTAGTTTAAAGAAACAAAAGTTAAACTTGGATGTTAAAGGCTAATAAGTCTGTTATAATTGATATAATTACATGCTGGCGGCTTTCGTCCTCTAATCTCCTGGTTTTGTTGCGAAGATCACCACTCACTATACTTATGTTCATGGCTTCCATATCTACTCGTCCTTTAATATTTTTTATTTCCTCCAAAAGAGAATTTGCGTTTCGCTCAAGATTTTCCTTTGATGCTTGAAGTTCATCGATCTGCATGCGTAGGTTTTCTAGACGTTGGGCCTGATAATCTTTTTGGGTAAAAAGGTCTCGATGAGCAAGTGTACTGCTCTGCTCCATATTTTTGGTGACCATTATAAGTGACTGAACCGCGTTTCGGTCTTCTTGGAGGGAATCCTCAGCACGTTTCAGCCGATTCGTTAGTTGTAGCATGTTATCCATTTGCAGTTTATAATTATTTTCCAAGACAGTTCTAGCATTCTTTTCTTCAGCCAAGGATTCAAAACTTTTTCGAAGAGAGACCGCCAGCTCGTTTTGTAACCTGACAACTTCTTCAAGTAAAGCTCTATTGCTGACTTCTGTCACTTGTAAGCGGCTTTCAAGCTGCTTGACTCGTTGCTGCGTGTTGCTTAGCTCAATGGCCGCACTAAACATGATTTAAGGCTATTTATAAATAGTTTTTGCTTCAGAAAAAATTACTTAAAAGATCCCGAATTTCTCGACGACCTAATGGGAGTTATATTGCGTAAAGCTGGTAGCTGCTCTCGGCTTGAAATATTCAAATCATTTGGCCTAGAAAAAGAGCTTGGTCAATAATAGTTGACAATTTTTCACATAAAAACACCCACGAGTCCGGAAGCTCCTCGATTATCAAGCGATTACTTCGTCTCTGAGACATGTTTCTTTGAAAGAAAGTTCTTCTAAATTAGCATAAAAATATGTCCAAGAAGATTTTTACGTAAAGAACACCAAAACACCACTATTGAAGTCTCGAAGCCGTACAAAAAGCTAATTGTGAAGATATATAGCATAAATTAGTTTCTTGTAGATTTATGGGAACATAATCTTCCAATTTGATTCTCTAAAATCCTCTAACCTTAGAGAATAATTACTTGAGTTTATTATGTCACCATAGTAATATTGGTTTGTTGAGTTAACATGAGTTTCTTAAGTTAGTAATCATTACATGAATAGTTCGAATGGACTTATCGTTTTCTGCTGATATAATACCTCTCCCAACTTTTTTCAGCATATAAGTCTAGGCAAGTAATAATCTAAAATCTCTTCTTTAGGCAACATACTTTATTTTTTCAGTTTATCGAACCGTTTTATTTATAAAGAATATTAAATTCTTAAAATACGACTGGATTCTCATGTTAAAGACTAATGAAAAAATAAACATATTGCGGGCATCAGTTTTGGAGATAAGAAAGCTAGTGTTGGTGGTTAGATTTTACCGGGTCGACTGCAAAGACCGAATAGCGTGTCGACTGATACACTTTTCGAGCCGAATCTGTTGGCTTTGTATCGCGTTTATAAAACCAATTTGCTGAATCAGATTTGCTTCGAGTTCTAGGATTTTCCTCCGCCTCAACAACATAGACTGTGCTCTCTGGCGAGTTAAGTATCCGGATTGAGTTGGCTGACTGTACTGGATTTTTATCCAAATTATTTTTAGGCTCAGTGAAAATAGCATTGCCTTGATTCACCGCCTGTCCATTAATTCCTTTAGCTCTTGAAGGTTCTTTTTTTGGTTTTTCATCATCTTCAAACGCTTCATCATCTTAAGTTAATTTTGTCACGGTTAAGGTAAAATCCCGCAAATGTATTTAACGATTAATAAATTACCTAGTTGGTCAAGCTCCTTAAGTTTTTTTTTACTATAGCAATAGTAAACAATAACAAAAGTTGCAGTAATTAATAGTGCGATAAGGATCAAGCCAAATATCACCGATACAGCACTAACAACTTGTAAATAGAGGGAAATTTCAATTAATGCTTGAGCTTACATTATTAAAGGCGTAAGATCAAAAGATGTCGATTGGCAAGTTATGACCTATTCAAAAAGATTAAAAATTAATATTATTGCCTGTGATAAGTGAGTACCGGAATATTGCACAAAACGAATCCTAGACCAACGCCGATTCGATTTGCTTTTAAAGTCATCATAAAATTATTTGTGGTCTTATGCCTTAGAAAAGTTTAGACTAAAATTTTTAAAGTAAAAAAAGTAATAAACAGTGACTTGGCGTGATTTAAATAACGTTTGGCTTAGTTTCAATGATTGAATGAATAAAATAATGCAATGGATCAGGGTTCTTTTAGTGTGCAGGATTAAGAATTACTGTGCAAACAATTTTCTAAAAGCGAATATCGTTCGAGTTCTGGTGGGCCAACTTTAAAACATAATGCAAGGTTTCTTAAAACGAAATCAACCTTAATTCAATCAATATTTACTCATCTGTTTCATCAGGCTATTGAACCAACAATATAAACTTTTTTGAAAATATTGTCGGAGAGAATAACAATAATTTTTTCTTTATTTATTGTCTCTATTGAATTGTATCAACAACTTAAGCTTTTTCAAGTTTCATTTTTACCTCTTTATTTTTTTTCTCGGAGGGTTAAATATTGACAAATTCTATGATTCGTCTAAGGTCTAAAGCTGAGGAAGAAACCATCTAAGCCGCTTTCCTTTTTGCCATTTTTTATGTGTCTAAATAATAGACCAGCTAACTAATTTGGTTAAGACTCTTTCTTAGACCAGGCATATAATAACATGGGGTCAAGGTCATCATACACAGTAGTTATCAAATCTGCATAAAAAGATATTAAACCATAGACAGTAAAAGATACAATCCAAAGACTGTTTTCTGAAACCGAAGTATAAAATGGTAAAAAAAGGAAAGAAAACAACCAAAACCAAAGCTTCTAGATTCGGAGAAGAAGGCAGTGAAGAGGCGCAGGCCAACTTTCTTCAATCATTAAATTTTCTACACCAACAGCTAAAATCAAACCAATTATCTGAAATCAGAATTCGTTTCGATCAGCTTATAAGAGATTTTCAAAATGAACAACTACTTGAGTGTGCTCAAACGCCAACAAGAATTAAAAAACACAACGAAAGGTAAAAATAAAAAGCTTCCGTTCTGCCCACCAATCTAAACATTTTTCATTAAAAAAGGCTGGTTCTTAAGATCAAAACCCCAATGTATTCTAGTCATCGCCCTCCGATTCCAAAATCGAACGTTATTGCCAAAAACAAAAAACGCAGTATGGCCGATAGAAGTATCAAGTAATACCGAATACCATAGCCTCTGATTAAGCTTTTTATTAAATAAAATATTAAAAGTGAGAAGGAAAAAGAAAACTCCAAGAACCAACAAACCGCACAAAAAAACGATTATTCCAGAACAGGAAAGAAGAAGAAAAAGAAGCAGACAGAAACAGCTCTGAAGAACAGCGACCAGTTGAGTGATTCCAATCCGAAAAAAAAGAAACGAATAAACGAGCCGAATGAATTGGTTGCAGCAAATTCTGAGCCTGAAACAAATAACGGTAAAACTCCAACTTCTAATAGAACAGTCGTAGTTGGCTCAACAGTCAAGCGTACCAATCGCCCTCTTACTCGGGGGGCTGCAGCCAGACGAGCTGCCTTGGGTGTACCAACGTCAAGTAAAATACCAACCATACCGCGGCCATCAAAAATCGAGCGTATTCGCAGTTCAGTTGAAAATCGAAAACAAAGTCTGCGAAAGTCTCATAAGTCAAATACCAGTACTCTGAAAGCCAAGCTTTTTCTGGAAGAAATTTCTAAAGATGGTTCTCAGAACGCTAAAATTACATCAAAGCTTTCTCTATCAATTCCTACCTCGCATGAATCGGAAACGAAAATAAATTGTGAGAAGATTAGAGTAGCATCCAACATCAATGCAAATGTCAGTTCAGAGCAGGACAAGGACCTAATTTATGAAATAATCAAATCCAATCCTCCGAGCTGCCAGATAAAAAAAATGAGCACTGACGATACAGATGAAAACTTTGCGTCTTCGGATAACCAGGACCTTATGACATCTTCTCCTCCTGCCACTATTACAAATCAGACAGGAGCAAGAGGACTAGTTAGAATAAATTCCAAGCGTGATAGTTATTTGAAATTCCTTGAGAGAAATACTCCATCAAAACTCACGCTTAAAGAGCAGGAAGAGAAAAAGAGGATTGAACTGGCTCAAAAGCAAGCGAAAGAACGTGAACGACTGCAAGAACTTGAAAAACAAAAAAGAGAAGCTCAAGAAGATAAAAAAAGAAAGAGAGAAGAAAAAATGCGCCGTATTCAAGAACATCGCGAGATGAAAATGGCTGAGACCGTTGCGAAAGCTAAGGAGCTCGAGAAAAAAATGGGAGAAGAAACTCGTATTAAACGTCTCACTCAATCTAAACAAGTAAACTCGACTCAAATGGCTATTGGAAACGGGAACCTATTGGCATCTGCCAAGAAGAAAACTTCGATAGCCTTAGTCAACAAAAATTCTAAAACGCTTGTCACGAGCATTTCAAATCAAGAAATTCTTACTTCTTTTAAAAAAACTGTAGAGTTAACTCAAGGATTTGAGCAGCAGAGAAAGATTATAAATGCAGAAATAGCAAATTTAAAAAAAAATTCAATTATGTCCGAGAGCAGACCAATTGACATTCATGGTAAAAATGGATTGGAGAAAACATTTTTTGTTGGCACACATAATCCTATTCAATCATATGCTCCAACACCACTTCAGCCTCCGAGGCTTAAAGATATAAATAATTACGATGTTAGTGATCTTCGTTCCGATGACGAGACTGACGATGAAGAGGATCCGAGTAAACCATTGCCTGACTGGGCTCGTGAACCGCAACTAAGTATCAAAGCTCAAAATCAAGCGATTCAAATGATTAACTTTACAAAACTGTTTGCTGCTTCTTGTGAACAAGAGGTCGATCTTACTTCTATATTTACAATTAAAAGAAAAAAGTTTACGGAGCGTTCCAGCAGTGCATGTTGGAACACTGAGCCAGTCTGGCGATCTAACGGGTTAACTGGAGAAGAATCATTCATGCAAATAAGAAAGTGCCTGTAAAAGTGGTTGTAATGATCTCTCATGTATTTGCTTTTATACGTGGTCTAATTAAATTCTGTTTATAATGCTCTATTTTTTCATTCTGTATAAAACTTTTGCTAAGACAAAGATTTTTTATTAGATAAAAGAAAAACCCTTTTAGGATTTTTTCTCTTTTTTGGATTATGTTTATTTACAAAAAGCTGATTGTTTCTTAAGTATACATTTTACGCCTAGCGTTGAACTTACACTTTTCCAAATCTTTCTGAGCGCATTTTTTTTTTGTCCTTGGACAGAAACTGTTGAGACTTGAAAACAACTAGTTTAAGGTCAATTTTACTTCTTCGCCCACTATTCCAAATCGTTCCTTTCGCTTTTCGATTACCTCATTCTTTAGAAAATCTCATAAGCGATTGATAAAGTTAACTTAAGGGTAAACTACATTATCTGCATTATTTTGAACAGGGTCTAGACCAAATCGCTCGGCTCTTTTTTTCAAAGCATCTTGATTGACAAATGATGCATTGTTTGTTCCGAATCTTTTAGCTCTTTCCTCAATTTTATTATCTGCTGACTTTTCATTGTTTGTTCCAAATCTTTGAGCTCGAAGTGCTTTCTTAGCGTTATCATTTTGAAGTCCAAATTTCTTAATTCTTTGTTCCATTTTCTTTTGAAAACTAATAAAAGAAATTTGTTGGGCTTAAGTTAGTTCTAGTCACTTCTGCATCCGTCAGAATTTCGCAAGTTTTCAGCTTTTCTCCACCAGAAGGGTTGCTTAATTGGTCATTCCTGAAAATTCGGAACATGTAGTAAAATAATTATTTATAAAAAGATAACTAATTAGTAAATCTAAAAACTCACACAAAATTGTTACTCCCTGTATTTTCCAATGTGCCTGAAGAAGAAAGCTTGTCAGGAGAACTCATCCTATGATCAATTCCAAAATTATTGGTTTATAATGGTCATAAATATTTTTTCGACTTCTTACAGCCGTCAAATTTTTAATCATTATCACTTGTTCATAAAAGTTTTTATTAAGCTTGGATGTGTTTATAAAAACTGTGCGCTTTTTTATTTATAAGCCTTATAATAGGACCAGTTTGGGCAGCAGGACCACATTCAATTATATCTGGATAAATTCGATCTGGGGCCTGGGATGGTGATCTCTTCTGCTCCTTAAAATCTTGCATGGAATCGACTGAGCAATCTTCATTTGGGAGATTCTGATCAAAATAGAGGGTATTTAAAATTTGCTCCCATTTAACTGGAGAACTAACTTGTTTGACCAGATTCTGCTTAATTTTTAGAGGGTTAAGACATAAACTCGAATCGAAATTCGAATAGAATTTCAATATAGGTTTTCGTATTGTTATTTGGTTGATAATTTCTGACAAGGGTTTTTCGGCGGGCTTCATTAGCTTTGTATGAAAAGCCCCACTAACTGGTATCCTTTTAACTTTTTTTATATTAAACTCTTTCGAATTTAGTTCAATGAAATCGAGAGCTTCTTGATGACCTCCAATCACTTTGCACTGAGCTGATAAGTAGTTAGCTATCTAGATTTTGAGCTTTAGAGTTTAGATACTTGAATTTTTTTCACAATTAAGTACTTCACAAACTATGGGCGGCTCAAGCTTTAGTCTTTCTTGGCACCATTTACGTGCAGCCAACATACCCAAATTTAATTGAGAATCTCTCCCGAGAAAGACAGTCATCAAACCACTATTAACTTCTTCAGTAATTTTTTGCATGGCATCACAACGAACTTTTATCACTCTTAAAGCTAGTTATTAACATCAAAAGTTACTCGCGTAAATTTTTGTTTAGTTTTTTTTTTACCATCTTCAAATGTTAAAGCGTCTGCCAAAACAAGAGCAGCATACTCTCCTACACTAAATCCTGCCGTTGCATAGCATTCTTGTAAAAGTTTCGGTTGACTTAATTTGAGATATTCTACTGCGGCCAATGAGCTGACAAAAACTGCAGGTTGGCATACTCTGGTTTTGTCTAACTCTTCTTTTGGTCCGTTAAGGCATAATGAAAGTAAATCCACTTTGAAAATATTGCTTGCGATCTCAAACATGCGTTTCACATTTGAGATCTGGAGAAATGATTTCCCCATTCCTACAAATTGAGAGCCTTGACCAGGAAAAATAATGATCGAAGGCATTCTACTAAGCTGACTTTCAGAGACCGATTGTATTTACAAACTCAACGAGTTTAAAAGGTATATGCTATGGTAATCACGCAAAACAAACATCTCTTTTAGGCTAGTAGCCAGTAGCTTTGACTTATATATCCGTACTTTCTCTCAGATTTTGTAAAAAATTTAACTATCAAACTTAAAATTTGTCACATTTTCACGTTTCTTTTTCTTTCGTTTCTAAATTCTCTTTTTTTTGGTATTAAATTATAGTCACATCAACTCTTTTTTTAATGAATATTCCTTAAATTTAGAAACTTTAATCCAGTTGCTTGAATTAAATTCTTGAACTTAAGGTTTTATGATACAAATAATAACCGGAATGGGAGTTTGATGGTTTGATTGTAATTGATTTTTTCGTAACTCTTTTAATTACTTAAAATAAATTTGAACAGGAAAACCGACACATAGAACCCATGTAGTCCCACAAGTCAAAACCTTCATCATAATTTATTCATATGTTTATCGATCCCAAATTAATTTTTCATTAATATTTTGACGATTGCTCTTCATGTTATGCATAGGTTCTTGATTAATCAACGAGTTAATAGATGCAGTCTGCCTTTTTTTAAGTTAAGCAGAAAGCAGTATGTTTATCAAGTTTTAAAACAACAGAAAACTTGGCCTTGGACAAGAATCTGATAACAGATATCTTATTTTGACATGAAAAGTTAAAAACTGATTCTTAAAATCGAAAATTTTTTAGGTCTTAAATATTCGGCGAGGGCATGCATGATTCAGCAGATTCATTTGATATTCCTTTAATACCGATCGCAGCTAAAGCTAATAATGCGGTCCCACCTACTACACTCACACTTTTTAAAGAAATGAGCTTCAACAGTAATGACTTACAAAATTCTTTTTCCTTCATGAGTGGAGTCTGCAAAACAATTGCAAGTGACAACGTCACACCTACGAGTGTGAATACAAAGAGCACTCTCCAAGCTCCAATTTACCGGTATTTTATTTTTTGTCTATAGTTTTCGTCAAAACCGCTGATTTTTCTCGTAGTAATTAGTTTACTCGGTTCAAACCACGAAACTTTTATTGAATATAGAATAAGAAATTTCCCTTTATAGAATTGCTATTTAGTGCTTTTTGCAGCGTTTTATGTAAATCACCAAACCGATTACTATTTCTAGCCAATCAGTTCGAGCCTAATATTATCTCAGCATGGATTATGCGATGGTTTGATTAGAACGCGGTTCTCTTACTGCATTTCTGCTAAAATAAGCCAGTCGATCGAACGCTATAGATTATGATTTAGTTGTTGAATGCGGCTATTGTCTCTCGGCGTGTGGGACTTTGAGAAGAATCAAATAATTCGATCAGTTTCAACTAGTTTTTCATTTTTTATTCCTGAATGATATAAATCGCCTTTATCTTGCGTTTAGCTAGAACTTTCTGCTCTGAGTGACTCACAATGAGTGAAGGCGATAGAAAAGTTTCTCTCAGAAGGTTTTTTTCATTTAATTTGTATAGCGACAGTTCAAACTTGTCTTCTGGAACCGATGAAGATGACCAGAAACCAGAAATGCCTTTTACCGACAAAGCAGATGCAAAAATTCAAGTCAAAGTGACACCACAGGGTGAAGACCTATCAGCTAACGATTCGGATGCCTCACTTTTAAGACCCAATTCAAAAAAACTGCTGAACCGAGCAAATAATTTAATTGGCAATTTAAGTCAGCTTATAAGTTCGCCGGTTAAGTCTGATAGTTCATCACTTGATCCGAAGTTTTTTGATGTTGGAGTCAAAGACAGTTTAGGCAATGGAGAGTATCAGAGTGTTGATATCTATTCAGAAATTGCTCGTAATAGCTCTTCTAGCGAGGAAGCTAAATATAAGCAGTCAAGCGAAAAGTTCGAGATGATGAGCCGAACTTCATCCCTTAAAACCTGTCTTAAAACACGTAATCAGCCCGTCCTTATGGAGCCTGAGGGAGAAGAATATTGTAGCAAACTAATTAGACCACCGCTTTTATTTCCTCTTAATCAGTCTCCCATGCCTAAGCAACATGTGATGAGCAAATTTAAATGTCTCCGATATCGGTCTGTTTGACGAATACTTATTTACAATTGTGTACTTAATCAATTATGAAACCATTCATTACATTCAATAGGAATTTAGGAAAATCCGGGCTAAGAGTTTCTCAGTTTGGTCTAGGAACTTGGATTACATTCGGATCTCAAATATCGGAAAATGTTGCCGAAGAAATACTCACTACTGCTTATGAAAACGGAATAAATTTATTTGATACTGCAGAAGTTTATGCTGCAGGAAGGTGAGTGGTATTCCAAACAGATCAAAGCCATTTTTTACTTAATTTACTTTCAGAGCTGAGGTAACCCTAGGCAAAATTCTTAAAAAAAAACCTTGGAAAAGGTCCAGCTACATAGTTACAACTAAAATATATTGGGGTGGAAAGTGAGAAAGACCTCATCTTTCTTTCATCATGCTTGAATCTGTATTTAAAAAAATTAGGGCTGAAACAGAGAAAGGTCTTTCAAGAAAGCATATAATCGAGGGTTTGCGTGGATCTCTCGAGCGTCTCCAGCTTGAATATGTAGACATTGTTTTCGCCAATAAGCCAGACCCGCATACTCCTATGGAAGGTGAGTAAAATATGGTTTTATTCCGTTGAGAATTATTCTAGGCCTGAACCCCTTCGTCAGAAATCGTACGAGCCTTCTCACACGTAATTAATTCAAATATGGCTTTTTATTGGGGAACTTCTCACTGGACAGTGATGGAAATCATGGTTAGAACAGAAATATGCTATAACATGCAATATCAATTGATAAACTTTTTCAAACAAATAAGGAGGCATATTCAGTAGCAAGGCAATTTAATTTGATTCCACCTATGTGTGAGCAAACAGAGTATAACATGCTTCAACGGGATGAAGTAGAGATTTCTATGCCGGACCTTTATAATCGAATTGGTATTGGTTGTATGATATCCAGCCCTTTGGCAAGTGGAATACTCACTGGGAAATATACGGATGGCATACCTCCAGATTCTAGGGCTTCTTTAAAAGTAACACAACTAACACATAAGTTAAACGGGATTAAAAAAAATCTCTAAAGGGGTTGGCTTGGCTGCGTAACAGATTGATGAGCGATGATGGACGACGAAAGATCTCCAAAGTGAAGGAACTTAATTTGATCGCAGATAAACTTGAGTGTAGTGTTGCTCAGCTCGCTATTGGTAATCTCATAGAATATTGTTTTTGATTCGTGTACTTAACGATATTTTAAAAGCTTGGTGTCTTAAAAATGAGACGTGCCATTGTATTTTGCTGGGAGTGTCGTCTGTTGAACAGTTAGTTGAAAATATCCAAGCAACGTTTATTTTACCCAAATTGACAACAGCAATCACGGCTGAAATTGAACGTATTTTAACCAATCGACCGAACCCTCTCCCTCTTACAAGACCTCCTTCATCTATTGATAATCCCAGAAACTCCAGAAGCTTCAAGAAATAAGACAATTAATTATAGGTAACGGTATTATTTAATACCTTTTTTTCGAAGGGAAGCGAACTTTGAGCCATAATGGAAAATTTTTATCTTTCAATACGTTTTAAAGTGAATAAAGGCTTACGTTCTGATAGATTCGAGACAATTTTATTTTCTTTATTTCTTTTTCAAAACATGATGCTTGTTTTGCCATGCGTGATTCTTATGCTCCCAACTTGAGATTGTTGAAATAATCTTAATCTTAAAACCAAGATGTTAAGTGCGGACTCCGAGAGTAATTCGAACAGTTCTTTAACTCGAATGAAAGTATGTTAAGTTCTTCAAGCTATTCATAAAAAGGATTTTTAAAGGGGTATGCTTGATTCAATTAAAGAATTTAACAATTGTCAAGTCGATTGTTTATGGAAACAACTCTCGCTACTTTGGCAAAAAACGTGAAGAAGATGGCCATACTCATGCCTGGTCTTTCTATCTTAAACCTTACGATAATGAAGTAAGACAGACTATCAAAATCAGCAACTTAATTTTACTTTTTTTTATTCTTCAAGGACCCGGCTACGTTTATTCAGCGTGTACAAATTAAACTACATGACAGTTACACCAATCCTACCCGAGGTTAATTTTGATTTATCTGGAAAAAATATTTTCTAAACCGAATTGAACATTTTCAAAGTGCTTTACAAAGCCCCTTACGAAGTTCACGAGACGGGATGGGGAGAGTTTGAAATAACATGCAAAATATTTTTTAATGATCCAAGCGAAAAGCCAGTAAATACCAATATTTTCGAGCTTTAAAATTGAATACTAAGTGAAAATTTTAAAAGCTTACTATTTTTCATCTGCTAAAACTTTTCTCAACCGACCCTGACGTAATTTCTGGGAAAAAAAACTTTGTCAACGAATATTACGACGAAATTGTTTTCCATGAGCCAACACAAGCTATGTATCAAATGTTGAAAAATTCAAAACCTCTCATGCCCATAAGTTATAAACATGAAACTGACTGTAATAACCTTTTCAGTTATTGCAAGAGAACTCTAATTAACAAAAAATTTAAGTTAAACTTAAGGAAAAATTTACATTGAAAAAAATAGAAGAGGCAAAAGAAAAAGTTCGAAGCGAAATAAGGGAGCTCAAGGATAGACTTGAATGTACACAAAAAAATTTGGATTCTGTTAAACATCAGCTGGGCGCTGAGGAGCTATTATTGGATGAAGCTTTATAAAAATTAAAAGACAACAATCTGTAATTTGCTGTTTAGTTTGGTTTGTCAAATAAATGTGAGCTATTTTTAAGCAAATTTCATTCGATTGTGTAATGCATTCACTCTTGCTTGCCACCTATTTAATGATGCATACTCAGACTAAATTTTGAAACTTGAGAATATGCAGTTAGAGGAATCTTTAGTTTTACCACGTATGAGTGGGACCCTAAGGGCTCTCTCAAACCATAAAAAGCATTCACTTGAAGAAGCTGACTTAGAAAGAAAAATCTTGCAGAAACGAGTTCAAGAACAACAAGGATTTTCCAGTTCTGCGAAATGTCTTTCTTGGAGTCAAATTATTCAAGAGTTTTCCCTTAATGAGAAAAATGATCAGTTCATTCTGCAAAATCTGGAAAAGTTAAGAAACTTTATCATTTCAAATATCTTAACTGATAATGAATGTTTAAGCCTTCACGAAACCACCCTCTTTATTTTACAGTTGTTTTTCAAGCATCGATCTTCGGATGTAAATTCTCCAACCTTTTTTGACGACGTCAATAAAATATACAAACAATTGAATTCGAAATTCGGCCAACTTCCACGTAATCACTTAGAGGAGTGCAAAGATATTATGACAAGAATTTTCACCGAACTTGAGCGCTCTAATCGTATTCGGAATCTTCGTTCTCTACTTGATCAAGCTTTCTTAAGCTTTGAAACAGAAAGTCAACACCAAACGAATGAGTCTTATTTTGGTCAAAATATAAAATTTAATTCATTTTATCAGCTACCATTTGAAAAACCGACTCAACTATACGACCTAGAAAATGATGAAATGATCGAAACTCCAGATGCAACGTTCAATATTTCTAACTTTACTGTCTTTGAAAGCTCTAACCAACAAGCTGTACATATTGACCGAACCGAATATCTCGATTGGATGTCAACTCTGCCAAGTGAAATAGCTCAAATCGTCTGCGAGCGTCTAGGCAGTTTGGAAAATGAGCTACAATTGCAAACTGAAATTTTGGAGCTCCTGGGATATGAAAAAATAGATTTGGCTGAGTTTTTACTAACTAATCGAAGTTCAATTTTGAATGCATACCGCTCGCTTGTAAAGGAAGAAGGATTACGTAGAGAAAATCGGACAAAATTCGCTGGACAGAGCCAGACGGCTTTGGCTATTGCATCAGAAATTACTGTTCATACAGAAGCAGAAAAGAAATTGAAAAAATTAATTCAAAAAGAAAAAAAAAGAACTGTTCGAACCACAGACTCGCCTGATCAAAAGTCTGATGATTTCGATCCGGATAGATTGAGAAAAAATAGAGAGGATCAGTTAGCTGAGGCCCACATGTTACAAATATATAACCAGCAACGTCTCGCAAATTTACAGCTCAAAGACACGCGTAGAATTAATCTCGACCAATATCCGTATATATTTGATTCTGTATTGAGAACTATTACTGCTTCAGCTTTTATCGCAGGTTCAAAAATTATGCTGCCTGAGAATGCAACCCGAGTTGACTCAAGGGCGTTTGAAGAGGTTCTTATTCCCGCCAGTGATTCAAAGACATTCAGTGCTGAATTTTATCGAGGGAAAAAAGAAGAAATTGTTTTTCGGCCGTTCAAGAAGGTTTCTGAGCTTGATGAGATTGGTCAGATAGCTTTTCGTAATACTAAGTCTCTGAATCGAATTCAGTCAGTTGTATTTGAAGCTGCGTACAATACAAATCAGAATTTACTTATTTGCGCTCCCACAGGAGCAGGAAAAACAAACATAGCAATGTTAACAATTGTGAACGAAATCAAAAGGCACTTTGATGGGGTCAAGTTAAACCGAAACGACTTCAAAATAGTTTACATAGCTCCCATGAAAGCTCTTGCGGCCGAAATGGTTGATAATTTTTCAAAAAGACTTGAACCGCTTGGAATTGTAGTTCGTGAACTTACTGGAGATATGCAGCTCACAAAACAAGAAATAGTTCAGACCCAAATGTTGATCACAACTCCTGAAAAATGGGATGTGGTTACTCGCAAAAGCCTGGGTGACATCTCTCTCAGTTTGTTAGTAAAACTCCTTATAATTGACGAAGTGCATCTTCTTCACGATGATCGAGGTTCAGTTATTGAGACAATTGTGGCAAGAACATTACGCCAAGTTGAATCAAGCCAGAAGATGATAAGAATAGTTGGCTTATCAGCAACCTTGCCCAATTATATGGACGTAGCTCGATTTTTAGATGTTGATCCACGTACCGGTCTTTTTTTCTTCGATTCTCGATTTCGACCAGTTCCTCTCGCTCAGACTTTTATCGGTGTAAAAGGAAATAGCAAAATAATGCAACAACAGCAAATGGATGAAACATGCTATGACAAGACCCTTGAAATGGTCAAGCTCGGTCACCAGGTCATGGTTTTTGTTCACGCAAGAAATGCAACACTTAAAACTGCACTTAAGCTTCGAGAAATAGCCAAAAACCAAGGAGAGCTCAAGTACTTTATAGCAGAGGATTCAAATGAAATGGGCGAAGCGCAGAAACAAATTCAAAAATCGAAAAACAAGCAGCTAAGAGAAATTTTCAGCGATGGTTTCGCTATGCATCATGCGGGAATGCTTAGGTCAGATCGAAATTTGGTAGAGCGTCTCTTCCTAAAGGGGCTGATCCGAGTACTTGTATGCACAGCCACTTTAGCATGGGGTGTAAACCTTCCAGCTCATGCAGTTATAATAAAAGGAACTGAGCTGTACGATTCAAAAAAAGGCTCTTTTGTTGACCTATCAATGCTCGATATATTACAGATATTCGGTCGAGCCGGAAGACCTCAGTTTGATAAAAGTGGTGAAGCGTTTATAATAACAACTCACAGTAAACTTTCACATTACCTTGGTTTACTCACTCAGCAAACGCCGATTGAGAGTCAATTTATAAATAATTTGGCCGATAATTTAAACGCAGAAATATGCTTAGGAAGTGTAACTAATGTCGAAGAAGGCGTTAAATGGCTAAGCTACACTTACTTACATGTCCGCATGAAATTGAACCCACTGGCCTACGGTATAACATATAAAACTTTGGAAACAGATCCTGCCTTAAGCCTTTATCGCGAGGATCTCATTCGAGTGGCCGCGAGACTACTTGATAAAGAAAGAATGGTCCGTTTTGATGAGGCCACCGGATCCTTGAATCCTACAGATCTTGGTAGAACAGCGAGCCATTTTTATATAAAGTACAGCACTGTTGAAATATTTAACTCAAAGCTCAAGGAGATAATGAATGATAAAGAAGTGTTAGCTTTAATATCTGAAAGCACTGAATTCCAGCAGCTTAAGGTTCGTGATGAAGAAATAGAGGAGCTGGACAAATTACTTGAGACATGTGAACTTCCAGTGATGGGTGGAGTCGAAAATCCCCAAGGAAAAGTGAACTGCTTAATTCAGAATTATATATCCCGAGGAAGAGTAGACGGGTTTTCTCTAGTCAGTGATATGGCTTACGTAGCTCAAAATCTGCCAAGAATATCAAGAGCTCTATTTGAAATTGTTCTTAAAAAAGGTTGGGCTTTGACCTGTGGCCGTCTTCTTGTTTTATGTAAATCGATTGAAAAACAAATTTGGCCTTTTCAAACGCCACTAAGACAATTTGAAAGCGTATTGACTTACGATATCATAAGCAAAATAGAAGACAAACGATTCTCAATCGAAAAGCTTCGTGAAATGAGTTCTAAAGAACTTGGGTTATTATTGCACAACCAGAGAATGAGTATGAAGCTCAAAGAATGCTTGAGCTATTTACCCGTACTTGAAATAGATACCTCATTGCACCCAATCACTCGGACAGTTCTCAAAATTAAAGTAACTCTAAATGCAAATTTCGAATGGAACGACAGAGTTCATGGTCAATCTGAATTTTTCTGGATGTGGATAGAGGACCCAAATCATAATCATATTTACCACCATGAATATTTTAATCTCCAAAAAAAAATGGTTAAGAATAGAGAGCCTCAAATTATTACTTTTACAATACCTATATTCGAGCCATTGCCTTCACAGTATATTTTGCGGGTGATGAGTGATCGATGGCTGGGTATTGAATTCATTCATTCGATATCTTTCAAACATTTGATATTGCCGGATCAGCATCCGCCGCATACAGAACTTCTTGACTTAGATCCTTTGCCTGTTAATGCTTTACAGAACCCAGCTTTTGAGGGGCTTTACTCATTTACCCACTTCAATCCGATACAAACTCAAATATTCCATTGTTTCTATCATACCGATAACAATTGTCTTTTAGGCGCTCCAACTGGAAGTGGCAAGACAATTGCGGCTGAGCTAGCCATATTTCGTGTTTTTAATCAGTCTGAACGCAAAAAAGTTGTATATATTGCTCCCCTTAAAGCTCTTGTGCGAGAGAGAATCAATGATTGGAAAGATAGATTTGAAAAAAGGCTTGGAAAGCGAGTTGTTGAACTCACAGGAGATGTTGCACCTGACATGCGGATTTTGGCGGATGCAGACGTCATTATAACTACGCCGGAAAAATGGGACGGTATATCACGAAGTTGGCAGACTCGTAACTATGTTAAAGCAGTTGCGTTAATCGTCATTGATGAAATTCATCTATTGGGTGAAGATCGTGGCCCTGTGCTTGAGGTTATTGTATCACGGACGAACTTCATCTCGTCGAACACCAATTACCCAGTACGTGTGATTGGCCTTTCAACAGCATTGGCAAACGCACAAGACTTAGCTAATTGGCTAGGAATTAAGCAAATGGGATTGTATAATTTCAAACCCTCTGTTCGTCCTGTTCCGCTTGAAGTGCACATTCAAGGCTATGCAGGGAAACACTACTGTCCTCGAATGGCAACAATGAATAAACCCTGTTTTCAGGCAATTCGAATGCATTCACCAGAAAAGCCAGTATTGATATTTGTTTCGTCAAGAAGGCAAACACGTTTAACTGCCCTGGACCTCATTTCTTATCTAGCAACAGAGCCGAATCCCAAACAATGGCTCAGAATGGGAGAAGAAGAAATAATTGCAATAAGCTCACAGGTTTCGGACCAAAACTTAAAACTCACCTTGGCGTTTGGAATAGGCCTCCATCATGCAGGCTTGAACGAAACTGATCGGAAAATAGTTGAAGAACTTTTTCTTAGACAAAATATTCAAATATTAGTCGCAACTAGCACGGTAAGTTTGATTTTGAAAAAGTTTAAATAGTGCCCTATCAGAAAGATTTTACAAAAAAATTTGAAAGCTCGCATGGGGTCTAAATTTTCCCGCTCATTTGGTGATTGTCAAAGGAACTGAATATTATGATGGGAAATCGAAGCGTTATGTGGACTTTCCCATAACCGATGTACATATCGCGCCAAATAGTGACGTATAAATTGGGAATTTTATTTCATAATTAAGAATAAATTATAATACTATACCTATCTGAATAGAAATTTTCAGTGATCTTTGCTTTCAGAATGATTTCGGAAGAACTCTACCATACAAAAGAAAAGTATGAACGCGAGCTCAAAGAGAACATAAACGAATGTCGGAAAATATTTCAGGAAAAATTTGGAGACTATTCAGATGTTCAAATCGCAGTTGCCCCGGGTAAAGTATTTTCAATTTGTTTCAAATCTTTTATTCAGCAATCTCAGTTCCCCAGGAAGGGTAAATCTTATTGGTGAGCATACTGATTATAATGAAGGGTTCGTATTACCAATGGCGATTCCGCTTTTCACCGTGGTTGTTGGAAGACTAAACAGCAGTTCAGAAAACAAGTGTCGTGTAATAACACTTGCAGAAAATATTCCAGGCGACGGTGCAGTAGAATTCAATTTAAATGAGCCGAAAAGAATTGAGGGAAGTAAATCTTGGGCTAATTACATCATTGGAGTAGCAGCTTATCACCAAGGTATGCCAAAATAATAAGAGCATCCATTTTATTTCAAAAATAATTCGGATTAGGCCCAAAAGCGTCTTTTGACGCTGTAGTCAAGTCCAATGTTCCTCTCGGAGCAGGGCTCTCAAGTTCCGCGTCCCTTGAAGTGGCATTTTACACCTTAATTGACGGTCTTTTGGGAGGTTTGAAATGAACGAAATTTAAACTCGATTAATGGTTTACATTTTTAAGTATTTTTTTCTTTTAGTCGAATCAGATAAGCAGGCGAAAGCTCTTGCCTGTCAAAAGGCTGAAAATGTGTTTGCGAATGTGCCATGTGGGATAATGGATCAGTTTGTGTCGACTATGGGGGAAGAAGGACACGTTGTTTTGATCGACTGCAGGTAATCGAGATTTCAACCAGAGAATTTACGCAAAATATTTTCAACGGAAACTGATCTAGAAACTTCGAGAGTAAAAATTATCCACTTGCAAACCCTGACTTAGCAGTGGTAGTGATCAATTCGAACGTTAAACACCAACTTGAGGGTAGTGAATATTCAAGTCGCAGATCTCAATGCGAGATTGTTGCTGATAAGCTAGGAGTTAAAACACTTCGAGAAGCAAATATGACAGAACTCATAGGTAATTTGGACTTTCAAAAATTATTTATTTGGATATTTAGAGATCTTTTCAGCCCTTCGTCCGCAAATTGATGATTCATCATTCCGACGGGCGCGCCACGTAATTACTGAGATTGAGAGAACAGTAAATGCTGCCCAAGCATTAGAAAGAAGAGATTATGTGGAATTCGGAAGGCTCATGAACGAAAGTCACAACTCGCTTAGGTATTCAAATTTAAAGCTTCAAAAGGCAATATACAATTCAATTCAATTGATTCTTGATATTTTTTAGAGATGATTTCGAAGTATCTTGCAAAGAACTAGACTTACTTGTTGAAATAGCTCGAGGGGTTCCAGGAGTGCTTGGAAGCAGAATGACTGGTGGGGGCTTTGGAGGTTGCACAGTTAGCCTAGTATTAGAGACCGCTGTATCAGACCTTATCAAAAACGTTCACGTAAGCGCTAAAGTTTAATCGAATAAACTTATGAATAATTAGATTGTTATGAAAGGAACGCTTCAACGGCAAACCGGGATTCTATGTTTGCACACCATGTCAAGGTGCAACTCTCATTAGAAACTAATTAAATCATAGCGAGATAGCACAATCTAAACTTGGATTTGTTTCTCAAGACATGAGCTCTACAAAATCACGCGCAAAATATGTCACCTTATTAGTTTTCTAGTTTTCATTATCATAAACTGAAGGTATAATAAACGTATAGATTTGACCGCTCAAAAAGCTGATTATTTCCATATGATTGCAGATGATGGGTCGAGCCGGTAAGAAAAGCTTTTATTTTAAACACAAATTTTTTTATGAGATCTAATCTAACTTAAATTTTAAAGGGCGACCTCAATTTGATGATTCTGGAAAAGCAATTATTATGGTACACGATGTTAAAAAGCACTTTTACAAGAAATTTCTTTACGAACCATTTCCTGTCGAGTCGAGTCTTCTCTCCGTTCTCTCCGATCATCTCAATGCGGAAATTGTTGCTGGAACTATAACTTCTAGACAAGAAGCGATTGAATATCTGACTTGGACTTACTTTTTCAGACGTTTGCTTATGAATCCCAGCTACTATGAGCTTGAATCGCTAGACAAAAAAGATATCAATCTTTTTTTAACTGATTTAATTAGGAACTGCCTCATCGAGTTGGAGGTTTCAAAATGTATTCGAGTTGAAGAAAACGGTCAAATTGAAGCAACGACAGCTGGTCGAATCGCCTCATTTTATTATTTATCACACAAAACCATAAGAAAATTCCAAGATTTATTAGATGACAAAGTGGACATTGAGTCACTTATTGGAATAGTTTCACTGGCCTCAGAATTTGATGAGTTGCCAGTTCGACATAATGAAGACAAAATGAACCAAGAATTAAGTCGCGACCTCCCATTAAAAGTGAATCCATACACATTTGACCAACCGAGTACCAAATGTAATCTTCTCCTACAAGCTCACTTTACACGCGCCACTTTACCATGCTCTGACTATTTAACGGACACTCGAAGTGTACTTGATCAATGTATTCGAATAATGCAAGCAATTTTAGACTTGAGTGCTGAACAGGGTTGGATTCGAGCATGTATTCAAATTATAAACCTTATTCAAATGACCTGCCAAGGAAGGTGGCTTCATGAGTCAGACCTGCTTACCCTTCCTCATGTTGAGCCGGAGCATTTAATCCGCTTTTTTGAGTTTAAACCAAAAATTGATGTCTTGGCTAAGCTTCTTTACATACAAGAGAGAAACGAGACGAGCAGCCTTGTGAATCAAATATTTGGGCGTGATTTGGATGCCTACCAAAAAAAAGAAATCTGCTCAGTTCTACCAGTCTTTCCTCAAGTTGAAGTTTCTTTATCTTTGATAGGTTGCTTGCCTTCAAATTCTGGCAGACCTACAGATGATAAAGAACAAAAAAGGCTATCGATTAACCTATCGAACGAAGAAAAAGTCTATGATCTATTTCAAGATGAAGAATATGTTTTGAATGTCGAAATAAACCGAATGAATCGATATGTTAAAGATGGAAAAGCGTATGCACCAAAATATCACAAGCCTAAAGACGAAAATTGGATAGCCATTTTAGGCGCTAACTGCCAAGACTCAGAAAAAGCAGAACTTGTCAGCATGAAAAGGATTAATGCTTCTAAAACAAATTCATATAAAACAAATCTTTATTTCAAAACGCCTGCAGGATGTGAGATGAATACATTTTCATTTACCTTTTATCTGATGAGCGACGTTTACCTTGGGTTGGATCAGCAATTTGATTTACATTTTAGTCTCAAGCCGAAATAGCTCAATAAGCTTTTCACTTGACCTTTTCCATATTTTTGATCAATAAAAAAAATGAAGTGAAGAAAAAGACTTGTTTTTCTAGCACAGTATCACCCATTCATAATTGAAAAATTGAATAAGGCAAAAAAACTAGAAAGCAGGAGCCATCTGTATAGAATTAACGGTTCTTTTTAGTTTTCAGTAAATTAAAAACACTCTCTTGGAATTTATTTTTATCTAAGATTTCTTTAAAACAGTAATAGAATTTTAACGAAATGAATCAGCTTAACCTTTTTATTCTTTTTTCCATATTTACTAACCAATCGATTGCCTTCTTTACATCATTCAAATGGAACCCATTCGGAGAAAAAATCGAAAAAAAGGTTGAGAAAGACGATCAAAATTTAGTTAATGGCCAACTCCGATTACATGTGTTTATTCCTTATCATCCTATGGCTACCATCGATTTAAGCAGTAATTCAACCGATTTAATCGAAAAATGTTCTTCTCAGCGTACAAAATTCAAGTTGATTGTCCATGGGTTTTTTGAAGAATGGAACATGACCTATAGATGGGATTGGGTTGCACCCATGCGTGATCAACTCCTTAACGCATCAGACTCGAATAGAACTTGTATTTTGATTATGGACTGGAAAGAGCTAGCTAAAGGAGGCGAAATAATAGCCAATTATTGGCAAGCGATTTCAAACATGAAAATTGCCGCTAGAATTCTGGTTGATTACTTTGAAACCAGACTCAATGGTCGTAAAATGCACTGCATTGGATTCAGCTTGGGAGCTCATATGTGTGGAATATTTTACAAAGCTTATTTCAATCGAACTGGTGAGAGACTGAATCGTATAACTGGACTTGATCCAGCTGGACCATTTTTCGAGGATAAGCCGAATTGGGAGCGGTTGCATTTTTCAGACGCTTATTTTGTAGATATCATCCATACTTCAAGCAATTTCGGACTAAACACAGCTCTTGGTCATTTCAATTTTTATCCAGACCAAGGCCCATCTCAAATCAACGCATGCGAATGGATAACTAGTCGTTCGCAAAATTTTGAGAATGTCGTAATTTACCAAGAAAGTACTGATGGAACTGAATCATTTGATGAGATTTTTATTGAAGATCTGAGTAACTTAAGCATGGATAATATTGCTGAAAAGCTTCTTACTATACTTCGTAAGTTTTCAAAGTTCTTCAAGGATAAACCTTTTAGAGTTTTTGCACGGACCCACCAACTGATTGGGTGCTCACATTTAATGGCGGTTAAATATTTTATAAATTCAATTAAAACTTGCAACTACAATGCAGTAGAGTGCGACAATCACGATACATATTCAGCTGGCAAATGCTTTAACATTTCAAATTATGCCCCAATGGGATTTTACGCGGAAAAAGCGTATGAATTGGCAAAAGGCACCGGAAAAAAATTCTTTCTGACCACATCGTCTGAAAATCCTTATTGCCAAGCTCATGAGAATGGTGCTTTAATGTAAATTTTCAACAATTCTGAAAAATTTAGCTCTTATTGCACAAACTTAATTCAATTGTTCAAATGCCTAACAAATTGGGAATTGAGTATTATTCAATTTTACCAATCATTCAAAAAATCAAATAAATGTTTTTATTATTAATCTAGAATGCTTTGCCTCTAAGAAATTTGAAAAAAAAAACAGGATTATTTTAAAATAATATTTTCTATAAAATTTAAATGATTTCAGACAAGTTCAAACGATGGTCAGGAAAAAGACCTATAGGCTTAAAAATCACATGTGGCGTGTCAGGCCAAAATTTTGGCCAGATTGGTTTGCGCCTTTATTGGTTCCAGCTTATAATAACCAATTTTTAAAAAGCTTTCCTGAAAGAGCATTATTTCTTAATTTACCCTGAAGACCAATAACACCTTCGCCAGCTCGCAATTGCTCTTCAGTAAAAGCTCGCTTATTCTCCTCAGCAATCTTAGGACCCAAAACTGGTCCATTAAAGCCATTTTTTTGCGCCTTTAAGACCAAAGTTAATGCGGCTTGCATTGATAATTCTTAAAAGCCATTACATATCTACCAAGAGCATGGATAGCCATAGTCACTTGAGAAATATTTTTTTTTTCAAAAAGATCAACAGTTTGGAACAGCTCATTGTCCGGAACACCATATTTTTTAGCTGCTTGGCAGAATTGAGAAGCATTTTCACGAAGAGCGAAGCCGCCTCCTTTAGTAGTTATCTTAGGAATCGCTCCCGGTTGCAGTTTGTTCATCAACCTTTATCCAGGTGGTTTATTCTCTTAAAAAGGTTGCAAAAAGGATCATCTCTTACTTGCAAAGGATAATTCCATCTTTTAAGGCATCTTCATAGGCGACCCCTGCTGGAAATTTCTCACCGATAATTTGCTCAATCCAATTTTGAGCCTCAGCATCGAGTTTTGGATCCCTCTTGGCAGCCATCTACAACAATTATAAGAAGTTGGTGGAGAAAGAACCGTTTAGTGCGATTTGTACCTTGGCGTTCACTGTTGCATTGAGTGACATCTTAGAAGTAGAAAGATTCTAGTTTGCAGTATTCTCTTGGTTTAAATCTTAATTTGAAAAGTATATTGAGCTTCTTGGATAGAACAGAAACATTTTATATAGCGCTTTAATCGAGATTATTCTTGGGATTAGTTCAGAGATTAAGAGCGCCTGAAATTCAGTACCCCTGACTGGAAGCGTCTAGATTCCCCTCAACATGCCATGATTATGCTCTCTAAAACGTGCCGTTGCTTGCTCCCGAAATTCTTCGTTAAGCGTTTTTATCTTCTACCGCGTGGGTTCTGATGAACCTACACAAATGCATAATCGAATATGCCATATTCTGATCGCTATTGAAATAAAGTTAGAAGATAATGATTCAGAATGCGTTCTGAGTAATCAATTTCTGCCTTCGCCCATCCAAGTTGATTATGCATTCTGTACAGTCCAGATGAACTGATTTTTGTTGAATCAATCAATTTAGCTCGCCCACTCTCTTAGGTCAGATTTCTCATTAAATGATAAAGCTGCTGAATGATGAAAATCTGCTCGAGCAACTAATCGACCGAATAAAAATATTCATCCAAAGTAATTCCATGATCTTAAAGTATACCCGAGCCGATTTTTGAACAGTGAATACTATTTATTCTGTGAATATAAGCGAAACGATATTTTCAAGAAACTAAATATTCTATCTCGGCAACAATAGAGTAGTTAAATAAGCTAAAAATCTTATAGCTTTGATCTAAGACTACCAAAATGAGTTTTGTTTAGAAAATCATCCAAGCATTCAAGACGATCAAAAGCACCATTTGATTGTATCATAGAATTGTAAAGGCTTTGATAAACCATTCCGTTAGAAACGCCCAAAAACGAGTTCAGAACATAGTCAGGTGGAGCCATCGCATCTACTAAGGCCACAGCATCATTCTTAAGTTCCGCACAAAGCCCAAGAATCGTTTCCCTAATCAAGCTCGTTGCTTGTGGCGCATTTGAAAAGTAGCCCCCTTGGTAGAAAATGACTAAATGCTTGTCCAGCATGTATAATGAGGCAAGATAGAATATTCTATCTAAAACTCCCGTCAATTCGGAATCAGTGTTGTCATTAATCTTTTCTAAATACTTGGTGATCAAAAGGCGCTTGAATTAAAAAAATCGGTCAGTAAAAGTAGGTTTAAGATGAAAGCGAGCGATTGGTAAGCTTACTTCCATAAAAACAAAAGAGAGGGTTTTAGAGAAATAAACTTGATTCTGATTTCTTGCTGCAAACTGATCCATTCCTTGTTTGAGGTTAGACTCGTAGTTCTCGAAGGATACTTTAACCATATAGCAAAGTAGCCAATCATACATTTCAATAATTACTAAAAAAGTTAAACTCGAACTTAGTTTGTTATCAAGCAATTAAAATCATGTTTACCTGATTTGTTAAGAAGTTGAGATCTAGAGGTAGAATTAAACTTCTTGCTGTTAAGTATCTCCATCTTGCTCAAAAATGAGAGGGTATTAAGTGGAGTTTGTGGTTCTCTTTTTGTCCTCATGTATTCTTCGTAAGCAGCTAATAAATAATTGCTTGTTTGCTGAAGCAGAACATTGTTATCGCCTTCAAAAGTAAGAAGAGGATCATTGGAGTTCCTCAAATCACTGAAACGTGCGGCTTAGTTTACAGAAAGTTGATATATTATACGTCTTTTTGCAAAATATCTAAATTAGATTCTCAACCTTTTAAATAACCGTGTCCACCGCATGCCTCTCGACACTCCTGAATAACTTGCTGTGTAGTCCACGAAGATATAGGTTTGCTTGCGCATGATATAGCATGAATTTCTTTCCCAAGATCCGCCTAATCAAAATATGGCAGAAATTAGTTAATAAAAAAGACCAAATACAAGTTTAAGGAGATTGTAGAGAATTACTTGTCTTTCACTATTATCCTTGTTCAATAGTCCAAGGATAAATTCTGCTAAGTATCCAAAATTAGTGCTGGAAAAATGCTTCCAAACGTAGCACAATGCTAGAGCCGGCATAAGACGATATTGCTTTTTAAAAGTTGGATGAATCTTTCTTAATCTCATAGTATTTAAACTAAATCAAATTACATGTGTCTGATATTCTATAATAGAAATCTCGTTTCCAACACTAGGCCCGAACTGTTTTCGTACTGCAGCGTAGCGAACTGCTGAAGTAAGCGCGATGTTCATGAATGCTTGAGCATAATGGGTCAGCCCTACGCGTCCATTAGATAAGGCACCCAAACTGACTCCAAAACGCTTTTTGGCGCTCTTAAAAAAAGGAAAACTAAGTAAAAATAAATTTTTAAAAATTAAAATTTAATTCAACCTTAAAAGGAGTGACGTATTTTCCATCAGGAGTTACATCACCGGTTCGATTAAGTAGATTTTCACGAGGAACTCGAACATTTATGAATGTTGCAAAGCCATTGTCAACTCCATTCATTCCGGCTTTGGCTCCCATTTCACCAACAATTACACCAGGAAGAGAGTACATTGTCTTTGGATCTCTTAAAAATAATAATCATGATTAATTGGATTTTGAGAAAATCATGAAATCAATTCGAGTCTCCATTAAATCGAATACCTTATCGGGACGATGAAGATATGCATGCCTTGATTTACGCCATCTGGAGTGATGAGCTGAGCGTAAACGGCTGAATGGGTGGCTGTTTTGCCCAGATTGCCCACCCAGACTTTACTATGCTCGATTGAAGGAGTGTTGATAATAAATTCCTGATTTCGTTACTATTTGCCTTGAGAAAGCTCCATACAAACAAAGTCTTACTTGAGTTTTTGGGTCATAATGTGCAGTGGTCTTTATTTCTTTGGTATTACTTCCGTGGCTCATTTCAGTTAGGGCAAAGCAGCCGAAAATCTCAAGATTTTCACATTTTTTAAGAATATGAGAATGCCTTTCTGTTCCAAGTTGTCTAACGAGCTCTTCAAACATCTGAATATTGAAACTCAATTGAAATCGTCAATCTTAAAATGGTTCTTAGAGAGTTCTTACTTGGAAGTTCAAGCTGTATTTAATACTGCAATCAATATCCCACATGATAATTGCTTCATCAAAAACAATTCGCTTGAGAGGATTTTCAAACAGTTCCTCCTTTCGCAAGAATGCATACTCATTAAGACGTTTAACTCTTCAATTTTTACATCAAGTAAGGAGTGATAAAAGGCACTAAATAGACTTTAATCTAACCTTTTAAAGGCGATTGACTTTTGTTCGTTTATGGGCAGTTCTTCGGAAGTCCTTAAGAACAATGGATCGTTGCTCAATGCTTTCCAAATTTTATCCTGCATTATTTGAAAATTATTAGTACTTTTCTTTATGGCATAATAAGTTTTTAATAAAGAAACATTCTTTATAAAGGATTATATCAATGTCTTCAATAAAAAGTTTCATCTTTTTCCAATCGAAAGTCGCAAGTTTTCGGTATGGCTCAAGAGGGCCTCCTTTAGGCAAGTCCTCGATTAAATTTAGGTCCGTTTGAGACATTCCTTTTTTCTGAGAATATAGGGGAAAATTCTAGATAATAAATAGGGAGGTATAAAAGACTTTTTATATAGTGGACTATTAAACCCACTTTCTTTTTTTAAAGGTTGAATGAAACTAGATAAACGAGTAAGGCTTTAACCTAGAACTATTTTTAAAATAACATTTCATCTAAAATATAATCATATAAATTGGCAGCATTTAGAATGGACTTGTCCATCCAATTAAATTTTGCTCTAAATATTCGGCTAATCTTATGGTTAGGTGGTCCATATTATGATTGGCAACTAATTGAACGCCTAATGGCAATCCTTCACTAGACAAGCCCATTGGGCACTGAGTTGAGGGGAAGCCCAATGCATTGATGATGCCATAGTAGACGAAATCAAATGTGTTGGTCAAGAGTGGCTCATTATGATACGGTGCAACGCATGGAAAAGAGGGAAAAATAAGAATGCCATCGTTACCTATATGAATTTTAATTGATACATTTTGAATTTAAATTGAATTTTCAAATTCACCTAGAATCTCTGTGATTTCTTGTCTCACTTGATCAATCTGTTGAACATAAAACTCGGGCTTATTGAGAGGAATTCTTTCAACAATTGAAAGCCCGATCGCCGGTAGCGTATGGTTCTTTTGACGAAAAGTTAAAGATTTCAAAAGCTCAGGGAACGCATTTATTGGTTCTCCTCCATTAGTGAGCAGTCGTGAAAAGGCATCTGTCTCAGCTCTACCGTTTCTCATCATTGAGCTCCACATTTGAAAACTGATTCTCAATTTTTTCAATCGTAATTCAGTCGCTTTTTTGTCAAAGCTCTTTTCAATAAAAGAGACAGCCTTAGAGACTCAATTTCATTTAAACCGATTGAATTCCCTTAAACGTGATTTTACCTTATTGAGAGCAGCCGCGCACTCTTCTGACGGATCAGAGACCAAATAATTTCCATGCAAATCACGTACGAAAAAAAATTTTAGTTTTTTAAAATCGACCTATGATTAACCATTGATTAAGTTGTTTTGTGCGCAACACCATGCCAATTTACCGGACTTTTAAAACTTGATGAAACTTTTATTCTATTAGCGTAACGATTTTAAGCATGAATTTTGAAATCTTAACATACCCTGCTCGAATTGGGGTCCGGCCATAATTTCAAAAATAAAAGCCAAATCAGAGGCCTAAATTTTTTGATTATTAAGAAAAAGCAAATCAAAACTTCTCTCACTCACGTAGCGACATATAGGTCCGCTTGAAAGCATGTCGTTTTGCATACCAACCGCCATGGGATGCTGCAAATGGTTGCTTATCATTCTGGCACTGGGCTGTTACATATATTATATGGATTGCAACTTATATGGACAATAATATGGAAGAAAACCTTGTGTCCGTAAACGCCATTAAAGTAGGCCGGCTTGAATATTTTTCAATTAGTCCCAAAGATAAGTTATTTGAGGGTTTTAATTGCTACCATTCGAATTGAGCCTCCTATATCCGATCCAACACCGAATACAGATCCTGCCGCTGAAACTATACAGCCTTCCCCTCCGGAGCTACCTCCCACGATGCTTTATTAAATTTTTTAACCTATACCTTAGAATTTGTGAATTTGAAGTTTGCCAATCCTACCGCGATAAATTGTAAGGATTTCGAGTCGTGCCGTAAAGATAATTTGATGACTCAAACCACATGCATAACTTAGAAGAAGCGAATTTGTTCTTATCTCATTAATCGTCTTCTTTACTGAAATATCTACCTCACTCGTGTTGGTTAAACAAGTAAGTATTGCTCCAGCTTGTTTTAGGTACTTAACAACATCAGCATCATGGCTTGCCTTGTGGTCTTTTCTGGCAATCAATCCGGTGGAATTAGACATTCCTTCCACATAAAAGCATTCTTTACAAGAGAATGGAACACCAAGCAAGGGTGCGTTTTTTGAAGAATATTTTCCGTTATCTGATCGATTTGATTCGAGCACATCATCTACCTCTCGAGCTTCCTAAATAAATTGATAATAAATTGATTGATATCGATTAAATAAATTTTTCGATTAATTCAATGTAGCAAAGTTACTTTTAATGCCGCTTCGAATCTCTCTTCCACAACACAATTAAGCAGCGGCTGTATTTGTTTTATTCGCTTTATGTAAGCGTCAACCAGCTCTTCACTTCTTATCTAAGCCAACTTGTGATATTGATATGATCTTTTAATTTTAGAGCCCAGTTCAGCACACCTCTCGGTTACGAATCATCTTGGCCAGCTGATTCGCCGGAATCAACAATAGTTTATTTTCACAAGGAGGAAGCGGGTGGGATTTGTCAATGCTTCTGAAGTAAATTCCATAAAGCCAGTGGATAATTGGCCGTAATATATAGTCCATAAGCAGCTTGTAGACCTGAACAGAATAGATCATAAACCCCATTTCTTGTCTAAATTGCGTTGATTTAAATGAGGATAAACACCATTTAGATCAATTTTCTTTTTAAGAAAATTCAAGCTTCAAGCAATTCGAGTTTTATGTAACAGTTAGTCACATGATACGTGTTCATATTCGACGCACGTTGACGCGTTAACCAACTCTTTCGCGTGCTTTTCTTGAATATAAGCTGCACGCTTTTCAAAGACACATTAATGAGCTAGATTTATGCGTTCAAGCGTTTAAATTGGCTGTCTAATTTTTATTAGCAAACAGCTTGATCATTTATCTGAACTTTGGAAAAATTTTAGCCAATTCCAAGCTTTAATTTTATGTTTAAGAATATGCATAAGAAATTCTGAATTAATTCAGCTTGCAGGTTGAGGCGGTCGTTAAAAGATTATCTTGGATTGGGGGTTTTTCATAATCACTAAAAATCGATAATCAGCATTTAAAAAAGAAGGTATTGGGTTGAAAACTGAAAATAAATAAGGAGTCGGCGGATTGTATTATTACTTTCTTCTTTAGTAGAGGTCCTCTCGACTCTCAATGATTTTTTCGAACTTATCCGAATATATTGATTGTCCGGGCATAGTTGACATTCAACGGAAATGACATGTGCGGAAAAGTACCGAGATGCGGTCAATTAAAAGTGATCGCATGGTCTATATGACCTCAATACAAAGGCGCATTTATGCATCCTCTATTGAGGATCGCACACGCGCTCATTTTCGACGCGACGGCTTAGTGCTTCGCCAGCCATCATACTCGTATGCGATTTTTGACGAGGACCCATTACTCTACATTCTTGTGAATGCCCAAATAGGCCCTTATCAATGTGGACTTTTATCTTATTTTATTTTTTGTTTAAATCATTAGCCATTTATCAGAATCGAGAACTAAAGGCTCTCTAATCAGATATATTTGAATTAATTTGGACAGAATCCGTGTTTTAGCTGTAAGCAAGATGTCATTTATGTGTAACGATAGCACATGGACTTCAAAAAAGCTCTCGATTAACTCGCAAAGTTTATCATAGCAGCGGAATCATCTTTGACGTTTAATTAAATTTTGTTGACTGAGTTAGCGGAGTAAGAGTCACAAATTACCTCATTTTTTACAACTATGATTTGAGAGTGATTCTGAGTGTAATTTTTGGAGCAAAGAAAAAACAATAAATAAAGAAGACGGCAGCCTTTGTTCAAAAATTAAGCTTGCTGAGAAGTAACAGGGTGCTCATTCAAACAACTCAAATATAATCGTGCCTTCTTTATCAAAGTAAAGATTTTTAAGAGCTGTTAACGAGGCGATCGTCAGGAGAGCGATGAGTTCGCAAATTGAGGCTTCATTCCTCTCACCTTTCTTTTTCCATCTTATTTTCGGTATCAAGCTAAAACTAGTTAATAACTACAAACCTTGCTTGATTCAGCCGCAGTTAATTAGCCAAGTGTTGGCAATTTGATACGATTAGTGATAGGAACAGAATGCCGTCGAAGCATAAAAGAGCTTAATTTAGGATTAAAGTTGTGTCTAGAGTACATGAACCAAAGATACTCGATGAGAGGCCGCTTTTGACACACAGCCTAATACAATCAAACAATATGGGCAAAACACGTAAGAACGAGCAAGACGAAAAGTGTCAAATGAACAAGTTTAGCAGCAAGAAGCCATCTAAACCACTAGGAACAGATTTCCCCATGTTGCCCGCTCATCTTGTTCGTTCTGATACTTGGGAATCATCCGGAATTGCATCCTCAAGCGATGCATCTGACAAAGCGCTTATAACTGAAGAAGGACCGACGTCGAGCTGCTGCTTAACTTTCATCTTTTTAGCAATCATACTTTTACTTATTTCTATGATTACTATCGCAGTTACCTTCATATTTCCTTTCTGGATTCGGATTGAATTTAATTCGCTTAATCAAACCAGGTTAACTTCCAATTTTACTCTTGAAAATAATCAAGTGAGCCTTGTCGCTCAAAGGATCACCAATCAGTCAGTTCGCTTCGATCTGGGGGTATGGGAGGTCAAAATGTATGAAAAACTCAAGTTAATAGTATCAAGTTTTACCGTTACCAACGCGTATCCGCAATCGATGCTCTGGCTGGAGGCTGAAATCAATGATCCCATTTACTCATTTCTTGTAAAACTGCTGGAGTTTTTGAACTTGAAAAGTTCGTCGCTATTCGCGTTCCAGCTGCTTCAAATTCTTCATCTGGTCTTCACGTTTCTGGCATTTTCATTTACTTCTTTATCTCTTTGCCTATGTACTAATGAACGTAGCTCCATCTGTTGGTATCTTGTATCATCTTTATTAAGCGTCTTTGCTTTTCTATTGGGCTTAGTGCCGATAGGTTTGATTGTCTCGTGGCAAGAGCTTGTATTGCCAACGTCTATTCTATCCGTAAATTATACTTTTGAATATTTTTGGTGCTTTTGGGCTTCTGTGTCGATAAATTGCGCCATTTTCCTTGCAGCAATATTGATATTCATCCAAGTACTTGTGATAAGTGTCTGCGAATGTCGAAAGCGAAGATTGGAGAACCAGCGAAAAAAGCATCTACTCGAGAAATCTATCCGAAGCAAGAGCAATAAAGTTTACATGAACATCTCATATGAAGACTTGGTCAAAGGTATACCACAAAGTAGACTTTCGCGGCTTGAATCCCTTGGACCAACATCGACTAGCCTCATGATTAGAAGCAATCAGGCTCTATCTGAGAAAATTTTTCAAGAGAACAACAATGACGCGAACAACTCGCGCTCTCAGAACCCATCTTACCTTTTTTACACTGGCCACGGCAATTATAGAAGGAGATCAATTGAAGAGCTAGATGAAGAAAAATGCGAATACGAACCAGCAAACGATTTGCTATCTACTCGAGATTTCCATAACTTTTCAATGTTGGGAAAAAGTAGTTCCAAATTAGATAATCCATACACAAATGTGAATGAGTCGACAGATGTCCGACAAAAAGGCATAAGATCTCTAAGGCCTTTCTAGCCATTTTCCAAAAATAGACTGAGTTAACAATACTGAAAAATCCATGAATTGAGATGTGATAAGAGCTAAGCTTTATTCCTAATCTTCTTAAAATAAAATTTTCAATACTAAATACTGTTAAATCACGACTGAAAATTTATATTTGACCCATTTGCTTATATCCCAAGAGTGTCTCGGCAACTCCGAGGTAGTAAAACATTTGGGCTATACCAAAGAGCGGTGCAACAACACAAACTCGAGCCATAGCGCCTTTGAAAAGCGCTTTGGGAGATTCATTTCTCAAAATCTTACTAAATTAGAGCATAAGCTTGAGGTACCAGAAAAGAGAATTGTTGTTGAAATACTCACAAAAAGCAGTCAGCTATACCATTGTATTTTATATCACCTTGAGCTCGTACTGTAGTTTGAAGGCGAGTTTTTATAACTTAATTGATTATCTTTGATACATTTTTGCTTGATATGGTGATAAAATTCGATAATTTACCATCTAAAGGTGTGACGGCGAATGATCCAATCGCTCCAGCTGCAATTCCCGAAGCAAAAGAATGATAGAATGGTGAAACGCTTTTACCTGAGCTCTTGTCAATTCCCTTGAGAGAACGAAAATATTTAAAAACAAGTGATGAAGTTAGAGATGAATTTGTCACTTTTTCGTTTAGAAAGGCGAATAGAGGAAAGTAAACTGAGGAAAAACAAACATCTCTGGCAAGCGTAGCTGTTCCACCTTGGTATAGACCTCTGATTCCTTTTTCTCGTAAGAGTTTCATAGCAATTTGAGTGGCAGACGGTGAGTTATTAGAAGCATTCGCTTTTCCAACTTGATTCATACTGGCTGCAATTCAAACTTTAAAAAAAAACTCGAGTTCGATGTTGGAGTATTTTCAACACTGACCTACTCTACCGGAATCTTGAAGCGAAATCTTTAAAAGCTCCATCGGGGTTGTGACAATTATTTGAAACTTGCCGAGTTAAAGAAAAATTATATTACTTTAAACTTATCTGCCTTTGAAAAAATAATTTACCAGCCCTGCAAATGCTCCCGAAAGCACTTGTCTGTACATCGGAAGGTGACCTTCCCTTAAAAAGAAGAGCGACCTGAATCCTGAATCTCCAAAAAGCTAAGCTGGCGACCCCACTCACTTTGATTTCAACAAATAGCGAAAGCCATCGTTCGCAACAAGTTTGATAGCTTTCTCTGGAGTGATAAGTAACAAATTTACTCCACAGCCTTTGTACATTCCTCTGAGACCTTCACTTCGAAGGGTTTTGAGAAAGCAGTCTCCACTAAAAATTTTATTTTAACAGTTCAAAGCATGCTTTATTTTGTAATAAGTGCTTACTAGCTTTTATAAAGACCGCTGGCGCCGGATGTATTTTGCCATCTCGTTTTGGCTAGATCAAGCGGAAACACACAAGATACTCCAACAATTCCAGCAATACTCGCATTTACGATTCGAGGTAGAAAACTAGCCTCATCAAAACAAGTTGGATATACAATATTTTTAGAACTTAATTTGCAAATATCTCACCCAAAGTCTGTATTTCCAGACATCTTTATATAATTAAGCGTCTTTAGAATATTTAAATGGCCTTTCTTACTTTAATAATGCAAAATTTATGATATATAAAACTCAATAATGTAATGCTGTAATAAACCAACGCTTTAGAATAACTTATACAATTTCGACAGCAATTATTTATAATTTCGCCAATAAGATTCTATGTCTTATCTAAATTTTCTTGACGCTAGCTATGTAGAAGATTCTATGTACTTTTGATTTTTATCAATTTTTGGTTTTTTAATAAGAAAACGGCTAAAAGAAACGAAAATTTTTTATTCAAGAGTCTCCAACAATTTTCCTGGCCGGAATGCTTTCTTTAATAGCGTTAGGCCAGCTTCTGCCGTGATAAAGATTGAGAAGGATGTTGAAAACGTGATTAATGTTCAAGTTTTTCTGTCCCTTAGCCCATCTAATCAAAATATTATCAAGTCTAGATTTTGGTAAGAAATTATCTTGACGTTCAACTCACCTCACATAATCGTCTAGCGGCAGCCTTTCGCACCGTATTCCATCTGATTTTGCTTGAGAGTATGAAGCAAATTTAAATTTGTTTGGATCACGATCAATGATAGCGCCGATAATGTAAACCTTTTCTGGATCGAATTTTCTCATTGGTTCATTTGCATCGCGGGACAGATAAACTAGTTGCTCTTTTGGATAAAGGTCCATATAGCTCTTTGGAGTTTCAAATATAAGGTTCTCATCAAGACTCATGAGTTTTCCATAGCGCTGATGGAAGTCTCCCATTGTATCATAATTGCAAAAATTAACTTGAAACGGTTCTATATAAGAACGATTAACATGTATAATTTCGATGATTTGTCGATAGAGCGATTTGTAAATCTCTAATCGGGCTAATTCTTTTTCATATCTGAAATCAACCACAACCGTTGGCGCATGGTTGCGAATGGATGCAAGAACTCGACTTCGGTAGAATTGCCGATATTCAGCTGGTGTAAGACGTTTCTGAAACGAGCTATAACCTGGATAATTTGTTATGTAATGATCGAAATCAGCCTCTTCGGCTTCTTTTAGTTCAGCTTCTTTTTCCTTGCGCTTTCTTTCTTTTAAATGTTGATAAAACTCGTCTTTGGCTAAAAAGCTTTAAGAATAAAGATTTAAAATAAAGATTTATGCAAACTTGAATCTGAGTCTTACGTGAAAGTGTTTTTTAAGTGCGAATAACTTTCGCATTCAAGCAGAACCTCAATACATCTTTCTGAGAGTTGAGAGGGAACCGAATAGCCAAAATCACGATAGAACTTCCAAGTACGCTCGATTTCTATCCTTTTCTGGTCAGTTGGCATATTCTTAAAGGGTAAGACTCCTAGTTTCTCGGCATTATTTTTTGGTTCCGTGAGCTTTGAAAACCAGTTATCATCAAGGTTTTGTTTCTTGTTTTCCTTTTCTTGGTTAATCAATTTTTCGAAACTTTTGGAAGCCAAAGAGCGGAGCGGCGCGGCAGAGGGCAGCGGCCTTTTCAAGAACTGCAAGAAAACCTGATACATTCCGCCGTTTTAGAAAAATGAGGTTGAATCTGTTGTTTTTTCATGCGCATCTCTTTCTAAGGTCTTTGCAAGAATTAACTTAACTTTGAGCCTTGAATATTCGAATATGCTTGAGTCCAGATGCTCTCATTTTTTCTTGATTTGAAAATTGCCAAGTTGACGGAAAGGATGCTCATTTCCTTGCATAGATATGGTTGTCTGGACTGATCAATTAAACAAATGGTGTTTAGCCTTAGACCAAGACCTTAAGCATATGCATCCCTATTAAATTGAGTGCAAAGAAGACAATTGTATCAGTGTTGCAAATCCTCTGTCCGATAAATCAATCAGTCAATCGATCAAACAAAGGTTGCCTCGTGTCCAATCTATAAGTCGAAGATCCTTAATCGTGTGAGCAAATTTTCGCTAAATAGGGCAATTAATTCGGCGACTAAACGCCCAATTGTTAATTAATGCTTTGCTTCAAGTATAGACATTTTCCAGTCAATTATTTGCTTAACGACGAATTTATCAACTTTTACCTTGTTGAATATGAACTTCATTAGAGTAATTGCTCTTTGTAAAACTGTTTTATTTGAAGCTAATTGCTCAGGATAGAATGATCGTACAAGCACTAGTCATTTCTTTTTCAAGTTATAAATATGTCATCCGAAAATCTATCTAGATTTTAGATTGAACTTGTACAGGTGCAAATATGGAAAGGACAGTCTTTTCCATTTTATTTCTTATTTTTACAATTTCTCTCTCTAATGCAGCCTGTAAGTATTTATTTGGATTTTTCAATAATTATTCCATTGTTTAAAAATAGCTCATTTAAGACATGAGAGAAAGTAAATGCTTAGCAGACAAGCCAAAAGATGTAAAAATCAAATGTCCAAACAATACAATAACAAGAATAGTACGAGCTTTCTACGGCTATAGCTGGTCGGGCGATTGTCATTTTATTGAAAAAGATTGTATTGTGAATGCACCACAAAACGATTTGAGTTGCTTAGGAGAGGGATGTTCTATCAAAGTAATTGACTCTCCGATAATCCTGCAAGAGTGTTGGAACCTTATGGCTTCTTATGTTCAAGTTGACTATGAATGCATTTCGGGTAAGTGCCGTTCTTTTTATAATGACTGACGAGTTTAGTTATTTTTTTCTTAGTTGAGGAGCTACAGAGCGTATGTTCTGTCCAAGAGAGCCAATTGGCTGCTGGTTACATAGTAACACCTGATTATCCCAGCGGACTCACTGAAGATCTTAGCTGCCCATGCACCCTACAGGCACCAGAGAATCACACCGTTGTGATTGAAGTGTTAGATTTTAGACTTCCAGGCTGCTCTCAGGCTGGCCTTACTATATGGAGTGACCAGTCCGCTTATACCCACTGCTTATCGATCTCAACAGGCATTTTACCAGGCAGCGGAGGTCAAAACATTTCCATGCGTCTTCACTCACAAAATGTCAAAAGAAATACAGGCTTTCTGTTGAAGTACTATGGTAAGCTACAAAGACTGAATTAAAAGAAAATTCCTTCCTCATTCATCCATCATTCCATTATATTTTTCAGTGGGTCACAAGGAGGCAGAGCCTGATGGTGACGCAACTATCAAACTTGTATGCTATGGATCAGCAAAAGCCTGGAAAAAAGGCATAAATGAAAATTCGGAACTAAATCCGTACACGGATCAACCATTAAAGGATCCTCGTCTGCGTTTAGAGCTTTCTTCAAATTTAACATTTGATGCTCTCAAAAACTCAAGCGTTGCTCTTGATGCCTCAGAAATAGCGTCCCAAAACGTAACAAGAATTTCAAATTCAACAGTTACTGCAGTCAAGAGGCCGATCGAGCTCTATCACGCAGAAGAGGTAAGCAATAATCACAACTAAGGAATTCTTTTATTAACATAAATGCATAGATTGATGTCAAGTTAAGTGATACAGACAAGCACTCGGAAAAGGGTAGAAGAGAAAAAAAAAAATTCGAGAATATTATGACTAATTTTTTTAAGATATAGCTAAACTTAACTGGACTTTTTTGATAATAAGTATCGTTGGAAGCGTCATTTTCCTGCTTATTTTAATTAATGCATTGATTTGGTTCATCTTTTCGATCAAGTAACTTTTTTGTTAAAATTTTATTACTTTGGCTAATGCAAGGAATTTCAAATTAGGACTGAATCGGATAAAAAGCCAAATCTTTGTGTTGGCGGAGGCTTTTTCCCACCAGAGAATTATTTTTTACCCGAACTTTATAAAACAGGCTCACTTCGTGAAGAAGAAGCATACGCTCAAGCCTTTTTGGCCGACAACCTAGCCCGAAAAGAACTGCCTTACTACCAATATAGGAGCTTTCGTCAAGGTGCTCATCAGCCTGGTTATTTGAATACTCTAACGGCCAGTCGATCTATTAATCAAAAACATCTGGTCTCTAATCCGTGGCAGAGAACTTTTGACAAGTAAGTTAGTATTTTGATGAATAATTCCTGACTTTTAGACCAATAGCCAACTTCTTTGGACGTCAAAATTTCCATCTAATTTCAATTGTTTAAAGCTGATTTATGTTTATATTCAAGTGGCGACGAGGGCCAACTATTTTACGGATTTGATTATGGTAGAGTGATAGGCAATAGTAAAGAAATAGATGTAGAGGCTGGTCCGAATCTGAGTTCTATCGGAAAAAAGTTTACTCGTCATAGAGTAAAAACATCACCCTCTTTTCCAAAACAGAATCAAAGACATCAACATGCCCATCATAAACTTAATAATAGAGATAGAAAGACGGTCAAAGAAAGTTTTATTGAAAAAAAAATTAACCTCCGGGTAGCAAGCCCTCAAATTTCCGAGCAAAAATCTTTTAAAGAAAAATTGAACTTCAAGGGCCTTTTAGGCTGGGTTATGAAAGGATTGGCAGAAACACCAGCTGAGGGGTATGAAAACCCGGCAATAATAGTAAACTTTGATGAAACACCCAAACTGGCTCGATCGGCCAACACCAAAAAGGAAGACAGAGAGAGTCGAGCCACCGCTCCAGTCGAACTGGCAACGAATAATTTTACCTTCAAAAAGCCAGATGATCATTGGAGCTATCGTTCAGAGTCTTTATCAGGCTCTATAAAATCAGTCCCCGAAATGCCTCCAAACATTCCACCTTTAGAAGCAAGCGATCTTAGTACTTCTGACTTACCAGAAGCTCCAAGCATAATTAACAATCCAGTTTTCTCAACAGCACACCCCAAGTACATACCAAATTTTGACCAGAGCATTAGCTCTGCAAGAAAAAGCGTTTTAAATTCATGGCAGGCAATTTACTGATTTTTTATGTATTATTTTTACTTTTAATTGAGTTGAAGACAAACCTATTCTTTGTTGGTAAATTTAATTGATTATTGGTTAAGTTTTATGGTATAGAAATAAGTTTTTCAATTCATTAGTAAATAAAACCCATTTATGATGACGATTTTTTATTGAAAAAATTCATTTTTATGGAGCAGGTGCTAACTTGACCCATCCACCAGGCCCCTTGAGTATTTTGCGCCATAGCATCTGTTTGCCTCCTCTAGTTTCAAGACGCGTTAGAAGACCGTGGGTTCTTACTCTTTTCATTACAAACGGCTTGTATTGATTTCCGCGAGGAGAGCGCTCTTGGGTAAAAACACCTCGATAATTATACTGATGAGCCGTCCTTATTTGAGATGAGACTTTCATAACCAACTTAAAATAATTTTTAGAAAAGAGAAAGAAAAAATTTAAAGCTTACCAACACCTGAAGCCTGAAAAGTTCTGCAGGCGGAAAGAATACTTAGACCTTGAGACAGGCTCTTTCCGATTGATTTACATATGAAATGAGTTAGCATGCTTTTGAATTGAAGAAATCAAAATGTCCTGTTTAAACAAGAACTTTCTGGTTATTATCCCAGATATTTTCAATTAACAGTAGGAATCGATGCCTGGGAATGAATATTTATTCTTTAGAACCGAAAATGGTAAGAATGTAGGCGGTAGCAACAAACCAACGATATTTGACCTCAAGTTAATAAAAATAGGTTAATGACTTCAATATAATTACTCATCCTCCTCGCTTTCAGTGGTAAATTCTCCGTCATCATCATCTGCTTCTTTCTCTTCTTCGTCGTCTGAAAATTCCCACTGCTTATGGTTTTCTATGTTGACTGCCGGCTTAACTTCCAACTAAAGGCGGTAATCAAGTTAATAAAAGAATTAAGGCTGAACTAATAGTGGAATAGCACTTGCCTTGAGGTTTTGAACAACATCAAAATCAAGGTAGGAATCGGAACGCAACGCTACATTGTAAGTATAGTTGCCAGGCGTTTTAGGTGCAACCATTTTGAGCTCGATCTTAAAAACGTTTTATTTTATAATGATCAATAGGAAATATACAATTTCTAACCTCATCGCTATCTTTAAGCGTGTAGATGTAAACAATATTGCTCAGAAGGATATTTTGCTTTCTGTCGCACACATAGAGCCACCAGCCCTCTTGTTTTACCTGAATTAGATGAGCTTATTATTTGAGGCTTAAAGCAACAAACCAGCAAGACCAAAACTTACGTTCGGAAAGTAGGGGCAATAGACACGATGACTTGCTCGGTCTTTCCTTTCCAGCTTGTCTTTTTTCTTTTGCATTTCTTGAAATTTTTCTAGATAGGAATCTTCATTTTCCTCTTGAGACTCATCTTCGACATTATCTTGGTCATTGCCGAGCTCGTCTGCGCCTTCATCATCTTTCGGTCCATCATCTTTATTTTGCGGACTTTCTTCTTCATCGCTAGCGTTCTTGTCTTCTTCCTCGTCTGTCGTAACTTTGTCTTTGCTACTCGATTCTTCTTTTTGCTCGACTTTTGAAGATTTTGAATTTTTGCTGTTCTTTGACTTTGGTTTGCTTTTGTTTGACTTGGCCTTTTTCCTCTGTTTTTCCCAAGGACGGGATTTTGACTCTTCATTTTTGCCTTGGTTCTCATTGACGCTCTCGGTTTCATTTGTCTCGTCAATCTTTTCGTGCTCTTCGTCTTCTTTCTCGAACAGTACTTCGAGATTCTGTCTCTTAAGGGTAACAATCAGAGTGACAAGGGCGCCAGCTGTTACCAAACGCTCATCCTCGTCATCGATTATTTTAACTGTCACGTTCATCTCCACAAATGGATAAGTCTTGCAAACTCTTATGATATCGTCATACTGTTCATCCGTAAGGTTTCGAAGAATTGAGCGCCTGTCTGCGTCTTTCATGCCAACAAACTGACGTATTGAGTGTATGTTGCGCTTCTTTGTTGAGAAGTGCCGCAGCATTCCTTCCTCGATGTGTGGAAGCTGAAGCAAATCAGATTTTTTGGTTTTACTCCACAAAGCTTGAACGATCATCGGACAGAGACGCATCATATTTTCTACTGTCTCAAGACGGGGAACGTGAATATCTTTTAAGTTTTAGTTAGACATTTTAGTTGGGTTTTCTTCTGATTAAAAACTCGGTTATTGTTTTACCTCTTGGAGAAAAACTAGGATTGATAGACATCATTACATTACTGAAGATACTGATCATCTCGTTTATAAGAAAGGGGCACTTGGAAACAATCAAAGCCGTATCTAGGAGTATATATAAGGTAAATTAGAGCATGTAAATCAAATCAATGATCCAAGTTTGTGTTTGTCCGATTTATTACCTTTCTGAAGGGTGTTTTCTGGCAGCGGGAGCCGAGTAAGGTGTGCATACATGAGAGCTCGCGCTTTGGTGCTATACGGGTAAGAGAAAGGTGCTTCACGAACCTTTTCTTGAAACTCTGAAAGCTCTTTCATAAGCTTAAATTAAATTTGTTTAACAAGCTGTATTTTTATTTTACGCCTTTTCTTTGCCTTACCATAGGTACTTCCACATTATCGCTTGGTCGTTCAACAATTTCAGGATTAGACCGACGATCGAATTCAAAGGATGAGGAAAGGATCATGATTATGCCTATTAAACGCTATCAGAATGCATTTTGTTTTAAATCTAATAAAATTTCTACGTTTTATGAGCATTTGAGGGTTTTTCATTATAAAATAGCCGTAAAGTTTGGTAGTATTCATGAGAACTTTATCGCCTGTGAATTTGATTGACCGGTACCACCAGGTGCCCTTTTTTAAGCTTAAATTTCATTGAAGCCCAAGAAGATTTTTTAAGATATTCTTACCACAAAAATAGGTAGCAATACCATGAAGACCAAAACATATATGCCCAAAACTATATAAGAGTTTTTGCCCTCCACGATCCACTTTGGTAGGGCAATGCCAAATTGAGTTACTTGAGATTTAGAGTTCAGATATTGCTTATCCGCCTAGTGGACTCAAAAACTAAATCACCTCCCGGTCCATCCGGATTTCCGTATTCTTTCCAGTTGTTGCGTGCTTCTTCATCTGTCAGAGCTTTGTAAGCTTTACTCAGCTCTCTAAAAGTAACCTCATCTCCTCCGACGTCAGGATGCATTGTTTTACTCAGCTCGCGATAACGTTTTTTTATTTCTTTTACACTGGCTTCCTTTTTAAATTTGGTGTCAAGCGCAGCTTTCTAATACAAAAATTGTTAACCTACTCGATCAAGGCCGAGTATAACGAACGGATCGTATTCCTTATGCTCCATTTCAATCTGAGAAGCTTTATAGGCTAGAAAGAAAAAAAGGGCCCAAGCCAAGATGAAGAAAATTTTCCTTTAAATATTTCAACGCTGATTTCCTCTGATTTTGTAGGTTTGAAAAAATTACTAAAAGCGCTTACAAAGCAGCCTCTCCAAAACGACGATGAGGCGTGTTTTGGTTCAGACGTTGAATTTTTTTTCGAGCTGGCTCAAAACAAGATACTTCTTCAGCATGTGTACTCTCTGGAGACGGTCGTTATAAAAGATAATACAAACGATTGAAAAATAAATGTTTACTCTGAATCTTTTTCCTTGGCCAGTAGTAATAAGTCAATGGAATGATGATCATGGCATAGAAAGAAACTGCAAAATATACGAATTTGGCACCACTCTCATCGTATTCAAATTTCATGCCCGCCATCTTTCTTCTTCAGCAGTCTAAAGAATCTCAATCGGTTTGATAGGTTAAAACAGAAAAGGCCGAACGAGTTGTTTTGAGCGCCTGCTTGGAAATCTATGTGGATTTGTACAGAGAATTGAGCATATGCAATGAATGCTATAAACGTTTATGTGTCATATTCCCGCTTTGACGTGCAATTCAAAGCTTTCTTTCGCACAGCAATCTATTAACCCTCTTTCTCAGCTTCAAAGAAAAAGGATCCTGAAAGAAACTATGGGTAAATCTAAAATATTTTAAAAATGTTCACTGCAATTTATTCATGAATTTCTTATTAAAAAATTTTCCCAGACTTTCGTTTCTCTAATATTGTCCAATTATTCTCATATTTGGGTTGAAAGATGTGTTTGCTCAAAATTTTATTGAATTTCTAGAAAGAAAAACTAGTCATCTGGTCTGATAAACTCAACGGAGTGAATTGAGTCCAGACTCACTGGTCAAGTTTTAGTTTGTGCAGTGAGCTTTAGTCTTTAGTGCTGCTTATTCAAAAATCAGTGCTGAATAGTACAATTGGATGAAGACCGTTTGCTGCAAAAGAGAGCCATTCGCTTATTATGGAACATGAACTTTGTAATCTTAATACACATATTTGCATTGTTGAGAAGCGAAATGCCATAGAAAATTTCGGAGCCAAATCGATTGTATTAATCTCGACCTATTCGGTTAGCTGGCAATTTCGATAGGGAGTGTGTTTTAGCTCTATTGCGCGTGCTCTGAAGCTGAGAGTTTGAAAAAGGGGTGGACTATAGGTGTTTGAACCAGCAAATGACATTTGTACTTTGTACTAGTAAAAGCCGAATCAAGAGTGGAATAAACAAACACTCGAGGCAAATCATTATACTGCGGTGGGAGTGGACGAATGAATGATGAAGTAGATTGATGCGAATGGAGTCTTTATTAGGGTCGCCTTTCTGCTTTATTTAATTTTTCATTAAGAAGCGAGCAAGCAGTGCAATCACAAACGATTAAGTATGGGCAAATTAGGTCAGTTGCTTGCTTGTAAGGTGGACATTTATGTCGTTTATGCATGAAACGAATAGGAGGACCCGCCAATTAATCATATGCGAGTTGACGTACACCTCACGAGCACTTGTCCAACCGGCGACAGGAATCGATCGGAAGTTTCTTCCTGACGTTATCGCCACCGTCTTCGAGTCTTTCGCGGCGCGAGCTCGTAATGAGATTTTGGCGTGGTAAGCATGCACGCGCATGCATTGACCACTCTCAATCAAACCTAGCGAACTCTTTAGCTCGTACACATACGCTTTATTCAGTGTATGCGAACTAGCGAACTAAAGAGTAAGCACAGAAAGAGACTAAAAGAGTGCGAGATTTGTGTGCTCAAGACTTTTGTTTTGCTGCTTTGAGTGGAGCTTTCAACCGGCGTTTGCCCAGATTCAAGTCCAATTCAGACGGTCCGCAGCTATCGCTCAAATTTCAATATTTGCTAGGGTCGTTCTAATTGCATCGAGTAGCGCTGGGGGCACGCGCCGGCCAAAATCGATCGCGATCATAATTTTGCCTCATCAGTGTGCGGCAGTCAAATTCCTTTTTGCGTCCGAAACGGCCTAATCTCAATAAGAAGTTAGATTTTCGTTTGTGTAAGTACGGCGGTTCGTGGTGGTGATAAGGTCAGCGAGCGATCCGGCTGCCATATTGCGACCTTTCGAACGCGCATCTCATTGAGGCCGAATGCGTGTCGCAACGGCTGATGAATCGGTCAACCACACGGCCCCTCTTCTACATCATAATTACGGTCTCATGCATTCCCATCCTCTACAACCGCCTACGTTCATTTAACCAATCATGCAGCCGTCATCAATCACTCAAACAACGCTACAAGTTCGAGCCTTGGTAATAATCCAGTAATTCTGTTTTTTTTCTTAGTTTAGATGCTCAGCATGATTCGCCTGAGCGCGTTTATTGCACTGTGCATCATAGCACACATTGACGCCCAAAGCTGCGACTCTTTTCAAGATCTTTTTGTAAATGCTAACAAGTTTGATCCTCAGTTTGATTCGGTAGCTTATGTCTCTGCCCCGATCCGAGTCGACGAAATCAGACGAGATGAAGTCATCCAGTTTACTGTTAGTGACGCGGACATGCCGTTTGCTGATGTTTCTGCATTCAAAGTTACCGTGAATGACCCAAATTTCAAAATCCAAGCCAATCCAGCCACTCAAAACTTTAAGCTGATATTCGATGGTCGCCTCATTTATAATGTGAATAGCGCGCACCGCTATCAAATTGAAATGCTGGTTTCGGATCAAGGTGTACCAGCACGATTCGGACGGGCTGTTGTTTTCATACCTCTGATTAACTATAATGTCCATGCGCCGAATTTCGATCAGCCTCCGCGTCTAGCGGCAGCAATCAATCTCGAGCCAGGCAACCTTTTAGGCATCCTAAATGCGTGGGATGACGATGGTGATAATATTGAATTCAGCATGGATCCTTCCAACGAACAGCTGGTCAAGGACAGCATTCTGATCAGAGCCAATGGTGAAGTTGTGCTTCGGGCACCACTCACGCAATTCGAGCAATCATTTTCTTTCACGGTTTTGATCGTTGATGATGGAAGCTCTTGCGACCAATCCAACTCTATTCGGGTCACTAAACAGACTAAGATGCCAGTCACAATAATCCTCATCGAAGTCAACATGCACTCCCCCAAATTTGTTCCAAACCGAGCTGGTGACAATTATTGTGAGCGACGCTATCAAGCGTACGAGAACACCTTGTTTAGCATTGAGGTAGTGGCCCAGGACGACGATATCAGAGGCCAGAATGGTAATATCGTTCTCATTACACCAGACATAAGCGAACGATCGCCTCAGAATGCCTTCTCATTAACTCCCCAACAACCTCAACAGAATAGACGCCTGACTGGAATCGTCAAAAACCTGGAAACTTTTGATTTTGAGAACCCTCGATATGGCTCCAACGTCATGAACATCATGTACATCGCTGAAGATCAAGGTGCAACGAAACGTCGTGGATACTGCTTTCTAACGATCGAAATTCTTGACGTCAATGACAATGCGCCAGTATTTGCTCAGCGCTCTTACACCATTTACATTCATGACCAATACAAAGCTCGCCAGTTCAATTACAGATTTGTTGCTACCGATGCTGATTCTGGTCTGAATGGACAAGTCCAGTACTTTATGTCACCGAGTAACACAATCGCCAACAACTTGTTCAATCTCGACCTGGAGGGAAGTCTGACTATTAAAGACAATTCATATTTGGACATGATAGGCGAAACGCTCACATTTGAAATATACGCTGAGGACATGGCTGAAAACCGAAAGCGTAGTGACATGGTTACCGTTCGAGTGATCAAAACTCATTTAAAACTCCTTCCTCCCTACTTTGCTGACTTTCCATCACCGGCTGAAATTTACAACGTCTCTGAACAAACTCCTCGCGGCGAACTCTTGCGTGACTTTACCATCGCGATTCAGACAAACCCTTCTGACCAATTCCTCCGATGTTTCTTGAGCCCCAAGCCAACACCAGAATGGTTCAAATTTGAGTTTGTAAATAGCGGCCAAACTCTGCGCAAGACCGAAACCTGCCAGCTCCGTGTTGAGGATCGATTGGATTACCGTCTTGCAAGCTCCATGATTATTTACATGGTTGCTGAAATCGGCAACTATCTTATGGAGTCCACCGCTCGTGAGCTCAAGATCATGACTATTTATCTAAAAGAAGAGAACCTCAATTCGCCAAAGTTTCTGACCAACACAATCGAGGCCAGCGTTGTAGAGGGAACTGAGGATTTAGACAAAATAATTGCGGTCGTTAAAGCTTACGACATTGATAAAACAGACCCTTTCAATCGCATCACATATTCATTTGACCCAAAGTCAAACCAGGATGGATTTTTTTCTATAAACTCGACTAGTGGTGAGATAAAACTGGTCAAGACCATCCAAAACAAGAAGAACATCCCTCTAGAAGTTGTTGCGAGCGATGGGGCCAATGGTTTTCAGATGAATAGACCTAACCAGAATAGTATTTATGTGGACGTCAAGGTGATCGATATTAATGATAAACCGCCAGAGTTCACAATGTCTTCTTATGAGTTCAATGTGAGTGAAAGTGCCAAACCTGGCACGATCGTTGGTCGCCTCGAGGTTATAGACGAAGACGCCGAGTCTTTCTTTAACTTTTCCATCACCGATTCGGTTTTTGGAATACGACCAATTTTTGACGACGCACGATCCAAATACTATAACAACTACAAGGGAAGCGCTGAAGTTTTCTTGAACACCTATCTAGACTACAACAAACAAAGTGTCTACGAGCTTGAAGTCTATGTGTCGGACAGCAAATTCACAAACAAAACAAAGCTGACTATTTATGTGATTGATGTTAACAATAGGCCGCCGGAGTTCGTCAACACACCTTACGTGGTAAATATTGAAGAAAACAGCGTACCTACTGGTCCTCTTATTACATTGAGCGCCCGAGATGCTGATCTCCTCTCTAGCGAGTTTTACTTCGAATGCTATTCTACTCCGAATCTCAAAAAGGAATGGTTCGATTTAAATCCTCGCACCGGAGAACTTCGCCTCAAAAGGCCAGGAGGCTTAGATCGTGACGAACCGCTTGGAAGTCCGGTTTATTACCTGCCAGTCAGCGTGAGCGATCAGCCCCCAGGATCCGAAAATCGACTTTTCTTTTACTCTACTGTTAAAATCGTTTTAAGTGATGTGAACGATAACGCACCATTCTTGGTCTATGCAGATCTACAGCGTCGCCCGCTAACAATCGACGAAGGTGCAGGTGGCCCGACTTCAGTTCTGTTTTACGTTCGTGACGTGGATTCACCAGAAAATGGCCCACCATTCAGTCTTACTTTAAACAATTACACAGATTTATTCGGCGTTCAAGAGGGACAATGTGGACCAAATCAATGTGTTGATCGGGCTTTGTACAATCTGTTTTCCAAAGATCAGCTTGATCGTGAAACCCAGCCTTACTATGTTATCTCATACACAGTTGCAGATCAAAAAGGACTATCTCGCACTGGAAACCTACTGGTGGTTGTCGGCGACATTGACGATAATCCCCAAAGTGATGGCCGCAAACAAATTCGAATCATATCGCTTGAACGAAAGGTCAACCTCGACATGTTCTTGGGCACTCTGTTTGTGGAGGATAAAGACGATTGGGACTTGAGTACTAAAACCAGCGATACTTGTGTACAGAATCCGAACGCCTTCCAAGTCAGACCATTCTTGCAGATTTATGGACCATCATCACTTCAGAACTTTCCCAAGCCCAGCATGTCTCTTGAATGTCGAGTAAGAGATCGTGCATTGACTTCAGCTCAGGCCAAGGTTGATTTTACAATTGAAAACGTGGACTATCGGGACCTGGTTGATCCTATTGCAGTGAGAGTACTCGGTATTCGTAAAGAAGAACTTGCGAAAAAACGCCGCGACTCTGATAGTAGCATTCTTGAAAAACTCGTAATTAAATTGATAGAAGTACTATCAATTCAGCCAGAAATAAGAGGAGATTTACTGAGAGTTGTTACCCTGCGAGACTACGAAGCTCCCATCGTGGGCATAGAAAACTTGATTTCTAGCTATGAACTCGACTCATTCGGCACGGACATATACTTTGCTGCTTTAAAAAAAGGGATGAGCATTTCCAGTCGCTTGGCATATCACCTTATTGCCAGCCGCCAGGCTGAATTAGAATCAGTATCTGGTGGTTTTAATATTCAATTACTTTTTGACCAATGCCCCTCCAAGCCATCAGACTTTTGCTCACCGGGAACCGCCTGTAAGCAACACATGGTTTTGTCCCGAAAAGAGCTAACCACTGACGCAAATGCAACTTCCCTGGTCGGCATGGACAATATACTTGCTACGAGCTGCTTCTGTGACGTATCAAGTTCACCCAGATGCTTCAACGGCGGTACTCTGGTGAGATCAGCCGGAGGCTCTGACTATTACTGTGAATGTCCAGATGACAATTTAGGACCTCGCTGTGAGGCTCTTTCGCTCACTTTTATGTACCGACCATCAAGCCCTTCACATTCATATGCACTATTCGACAGTTTGGCACTTTGCGATCCTCTAAGGGTTGAGCTCGAGTTCTCCACCATACGGTCAAAAGGCCTTCTTTTATTCAACGGGCCATTAAATAGAGAGTCGCGCTACTTTATCGCAATTGAGATTTTCAATCGCACTCTGCTTATTCACGTTGGGAGTACCAACATATCTTTCCAGAACGTGGATGTGTCCGACAAACAATTCCATAAAGTCGATGTATCTTTATCGCTCAATATGGTCCAGGTTACTTTGGATCGATGCACATCCCAAACTGTTGTAATAGAAGATTACGAAAATATGAAAAACGATAAGCTGCCATCAGACGTAAACAAACTGATTTTGGGTGGTGTGCCTCCATCAATATCCATGAACCACTACTACTATAGCTTGCTGAATGTGTTTGAATATGAAGGCTGCATAAGAAATGTTCGCGTTAATGGAGAGCTGCGCGATCTGCAGCTCCCAAAAGACTCGTCTGATTACAATTCTGTTAAAAACTCGGGATTCTGCGACTGCTCAAATGACCCAGAATGTTTGGACACAAAAGCACAAAGAGTCGTCGGCTCTAATGAATTTCCTTGGTGGATAATCCTTATAATATGTGGTGCTCTTCTCTTGTTAGGTAAGTTATTGAAGAAATTAATTTTTATTTGTTGCTTTCACATCAGCCAAAGCCTTGGTGATTATTTATGCACTAAACCAGTCCGTGCAAGCTCATGGAGAGTATTTTGCCTTCCATGAACTTGAACCTCTTGGTCCAAATGTAATTTAATAAGAAACTGCTAAATAAGCTTCATTGCAAAATCAAATAACTACTCGTTTAAATTTGAATCAATCTAATTCTCTAAACCGATTAGCTACTCTGCTCGCTCTGGCTGTATTCGCCATTCGCAAAAAAGATAACCAGAAGAAAATGCTGCAGATGTTTCCGGATGATGATATACGCGAAACTATCATAAACTATGCCGACGGTGCAGGAGAAGAGAATACGGTTAGTCGTTTTCCTACAAATAATTTGTACTCGCTTAAAAAACAAAATGAAAATAGGAAAACTTCAACATTGGTGTGATGAAAAAGCCTCTTGGGCCAATAGTTCAAGCATCCTACTCGAACATAAACTCACAAGCACCAGCAATGGGTAATTCAAATTAACAAACTTTTCCTTTGTCTCAACTTACATTTATCTAAATAGAATTGCATTCAAACGATCAAAATATGATATACGCTTATGAGGGCGAAGGCAGTGAAGTTGGTTCATTGAGCTCCATTTCATCGGCACACAGTGACCGAGAACCTGAATACGACTACTTAAAAGAATGGGGCCCCAAATTCTACAAGCTGTCGAATATATACTCAAAAAATGGCGAGGACATAAATGGTGACTACCAGAATTACGGATATGATGACGAGCATTACAATAGAAAATAGAAGAACAGCTATATAAGGCTACCATTCTAGACTAAATGTTTTGCAGCCAATTGAATTTCGAGAAAACAAAATCAAAACCAAAGTGCTTCAATTAAATGATCTTTTCGCTATCGGCTCGATCATTCAATGCCTAACTCATGATCAATTTAAATCGATTTAATTTTCTGTAAAATTTTCATTCGTTATTACTCAACATGTTCTGTTAAAATAGATGAACTAAAATATAAAAATGCTTTGGGATTCCTTTGTAAGACGTTCTGGGTCAACCTCTAAATCAAATTTGTTTTTGTTCAGTTGGAATTGAACGGCGATAGAACAGAAATATTGCTCTTTTTATGCAACAAACGGCCGACAGCAGTGTGCACTGCCTCTAAGACTGAGCTTAGTTTTCGATTCTTATAACTCCCCAGCAATAACTGGAAACCTGCGCGATCTTTATCTGATGTTGCGGTCTTTGGTTAAATTTAAATGATATTCGAGTATTTGAAATTTTCGCTTTCATTGATCATCGCGTTTCTGGGCTTTTTCTTATTTCTACTAGCAGGTAAAATTAAGTATTTGCGCTCACAAACCCCTCAGATCTAATGAGTCGAACGTCAGCTTGGTACTTATTCTGGCGTCTATTTCTCTCCAAATTCGATTTCATTCGTGAGCTATTCTCGTCGGGCTCAACAAACAATCAGAACAACATTTCAACGAATAAACGAAATCAGCGGCAGGATTAGAAAAAGTTAGAAATTTTCAAAGAAATTCACGTTTCATTTAGTTATTTAGATTTGACTTTAAGAGATGTCTAACGACAAAGGCAATGCTCTGCCAGACGACGAGGCGAGATCGAATGCCGCGCGTGAAAAATTCAATGAAAATCTCGAAGAATTCAAAAGAAAGAAGCTTAAAGATATCCCTTGCTTTCGTTCTACATTTCTCACAAGTAAATTCCAACTTGCCTCATTTAAAGAGATTTTTACATTAATTCGTTTTAAGGCATACCATCTGGCTTGGTCGCTGGCTTAATAACTTATTTGATTAGTAGTAAGCCTAGAACTTCATCTCATGTGGCTATCGGTACCTACCTTGTTGTATCTGCCGGGTACTTTGCCAACTGCCGGTATGAGTTCAATAAGCAGCTTGAAAAGAACAAAGAGCTCGGAGAAATAATGAACTTGATCATTAAATATCGTGGCACCGAGCTTGAGGAGCAGTTCCAGAAGAAATACAAGGAAAAGCTTGAAGAGCTTGACACTAAATCCAAATTTGTTTAACGTAGAGGATAATAAATAAGGGGTGAAAAATTTCTAATAATTCCGTGACTAAAAGATTTGCATTCATTTAAAATGAAGATCTAGATTTGGCCAGCCAAATCTCATTATGATTAGTTTATTGTTGATCTAAGTTGAATGTTATTTTGGAGTAATGTTTGTCGTTTAAATTTAGAGCAAGAATTATTGATTTAATTCCAGATTAAATTGATTCGTGTGATTCAAGATCTTGGGTAGAGAAACCAAGGCGAAGAGATCGCTCACCGTATTGACTGATAAGTTCACCCAAACTTTCCCAGCAAGTTTGATTCAAAATTCTGAGTCCAGGAAGTTCAACTCGCTGATCAGCATATGCGTAAAGCTGTACATATTTTTGATTTTCTGGATCGTAAACGGTGTAATTAGAATTTCTCGAAACAATTTTGTAAATTTGAATTTGCTCTTCTTCTCCCTCTTTATGACCCAGCACATGAATGAAGGGAACGAATCGTAGATTTATTGATCGAAACGAGAAAGCACCCAGGCTTTGCAAGTGAGGCTCTATATCACAATTGAGAGCCCCATTTGGCCTAAAAATTTCGATTTTCAAAAGAATTCTCCAAAAAAGTAGAAGCTCCTCTTACCCCTGACACTCTAGAACTTGACGAAAGTTCAAATATTGACAGACAACTTGTGCCTCGTAAAAACTAGTAAAGTTAACTGCATCTAGAACCGTTAAACTTGAAAGAATTGAATAAAAAATTCTAGCAAGTCAGTCTTAATTACTTGCTGGTAGATAAAGATCGCTGAAAAGCTTAGGATCGAACACCGAAAAATTTTTGATAAAATCTGGGATTGTTTGGTTGTCCGAGCTTGAAATTAACTGCAGCCAGAAGGCAATTAAGTATACAGCTACTGAAAAGTGTGCGACGAACATGTTATTATTTCGCTCTGTATCTAAGGCAGCGAAACATCAATAGCTATATATTGAGGAATGAATGGCTTAGTCTATTTTTCATAACTTTGTTGGTTCGTTCACTGTTTTAATATTCTCTAACTCTCCTCAGAAAAAAAGGATTGAAGTCTCTTTTTTTCGACGACGGTCAAAGCGAACTTTGATTGATCGACTAGCAAGCTAAATTGACTTAACCTCGCCTGTCATAAGTTGCCAATCAAATGGGCATTTAAAGGGAGATTATTTTAACTGAAATATTATATTTTCTCTGTAAAAGTCATAAAACAGTGAACAAAAGACTGTTGCATAGATTTGTTTTTATTTTTGCAGCTTTTAAAAATTGTGTTTTTAGATTATTTAAAAGTTTTGTAATATTACTTAAATTAGAGTGGGCAGAAGATGGAATTATTAGAAAAAATCAATTAAAATTGATCATTGTCGATTCAATTCGCTGGTTGATTATTAGATTGCAGCTTAGTTGGATTTGACTTTAAGGGTGAGCGAAAGGCGGACATTCTCGCCACCGATGCGTTCAATCAGATCCTCGAACTGATTCCAGCATTTCTCATCCTCGAAAAGGAAGCCAGGTCGGCCAATCTTTTCGTATGGGTAGAAAGAGAAGGCGACATCCTCTTTGGTTACTGGGTTTTGGATGGTGCTCTTGCCGTCCTTAGAAACAATCGACCAGATGGTCACTGGCTCTTCGACTCCTTCAACTGAGACTTGGTCGGCCATCAAACGGAGGTTGGATGCCTTGAAAGAGAACGATTGCAAATCCTTGAAGATCGGCTTGACTCGGCACTTAAGGCTCTCTTCGCCATCACAGCTGATCATTGACTCCTTGTTCAAAAATCGGCAAACCAATGGGTTTCGGCTGATTTCGGTAGTGCTCTCAATGGTGGTGCTCTCCATCTCTTCATCGACTGATCGCTTTCCAAATGGCAAGAACGGCGGTACTCCCAAAAGCATAGTAAGAGCAAGTTGTCGTCTCAAGAAAAGTGGGCCCATAAAAGGGAAAGCCGGGACTGGAACGGGCACTGGTACTGGAGCCGGAACAGGAGCTGGCACTGGAGCGGGTACAGGAGCTGGAGCCGCTGCTGGTGGAGCAAAGGTTGCGTAGCAAGCAGCCAAGACAGCTGAGAAAACGATGACGAACTTCATATTTCCTTAAAGTTTTTGCTGCTAAAGTTTTCTTACAAGCGTTTCAATTTGGTTTGACTCTGATCGAAGTTTGATTTTTATATCGATTTTGCCGATTGTTTAGTTTTGTTTGATGATCAATGGCTAGCCAATCGGATCGAATGTTAAGCATTACGATTCAAAAGACACAACGCTACACGACAAGCTTTAATATTTCAAGGCTTTATGTAACAATCGATTCGTTGAGCTTAAACTGTGGTAGTCTCGCGCTGACTACTAAGCCGACGCTTAATATAAAGCTCGCTCTCGGAATTTTAAGCTTAAAAAAGTTGCTAGGCCGAACACCATCTCGCTTTAGAGGTTCATGGCCAATTGAGTAGCTCTACACTTTTTTCGGCAGTTCCCCCAAATTTAAACAAAAAATAGCAGTAAATTTGTATTTTTAACTGAAAAAAAAACAACTTGAGTACTAAAAAGATTTAAACCCAAAGAGGGTTGAAGGATGTTGATGCAAATCAGCGATCAGATGTATCTTTTTGTTTCTGAAGCATTATCTTTACAAGTTTTCCGAGCATTTTCAATTCTTCTGTTGTGATTTTTTTATCTTCATCTCCAAAATTATTGACAAAGCTTTTATCTGCGGTTGGGATAATCTTCATTTCATCATGGCCTTCATGATCTTAATATTAAATTTGTAAATTTTGGTCCTTTTGATTAGCGGATTAGGGATGGGTTTACCTTCAAGTTGCGAATCAACGGAGCGGCTTCCTCGCACGTTGATATAGGGTGTTCCAAGCTGGTTAGAAAACGGCCTTAGGCGTGCTCTATGCTGACGCCAGCTTGGATTAAGAAGCTCGAAAAAAAAGTTGAGATAGTTTGTCTTGGAATCGGCCAGAGGTTGTGTTTGAACGCAAGTTGCCAGCAATCCCAGCGCCAGGATGGAAGCGAGTAAAAAATTCATATTTTCGCAGATACAAAAATAAAAAACTTCAACAGTCAATTGAAAAAAATAATCAAGTGCTTTAATTCTTGTTAGAATTGAGCTAGGTCCGCAAACATTTCAAACAATTCAAATGATTTGCTACACGTTGTTGTAATTTTCGTTTGGGACATGACCATAAAATTAGGCTTCTAGTAAAGTGCTTCATAATCAGTTTCTGGGATGTTAAAAATAAAATTTCTAAAAGCTTCCTTGTGCCAAGAATTGGTCAATAAATTCTTTTTCTTCATAAGAATAGAGCAGACATGGGTCTGACTACGGAGCTGGTAAATCTATGCAAAGTTTAACAAATATCTGTCTGCGCATTTACGGCCTGGCGTCAATTCATTGCTTGCACTCAGCAAATTTATTCCTAAGATGATTTGAAATCTCTCGCTTGGTCTCGCACACTCAGTGTGAAGCATAAAAAGGGATACTCGTTTTAAGGTGTTCTCAAACGCAGAACAATTTTTGGTTTTTGTCCCAAATGTTTGAGAATCTAGCCGCATGGCTGCTTGAAACCTATGCGGGCCAATACATAGACGTTAGTCCAGACAAACTTTCAATCGGCTTGTTAACAGGTGCAGTGGAACTAGACAATGTTTCACTTAAGCTGGACGCTTTAAATAGCTTGGATTCACCATTCTTGATCAAATTTGGCCATTTGAACAAAGCAAGGCTTAATGTGTCACTCGCTTCTATACGCTTCAGTCCCCTTAAGATAGCTGCGGACACGCTCAATGTAATCATCGGACCGAAGCGACCTGGTTCAACCAAACTAAATGATTCCTCCTCGGACGAATCGTATGTGATAAAGCTTAAAAAACTGATCGAATCAGAGCAAGAGTGGCTATCAGAAAAAGGGAATAAGTCAGAACAGGATATTTCTGGATCTCGTCGTTCTTCTCTTTTTTCATTCATATCAGCTGTATGCTACAGCCTGCTTATTAACTTGCAAGCCACAGTAAAAAGACTTCATATACGCTATGAAGATGATGAGCAACAGTTTTCACTTGGCCTCAAAATTGATTCACTTGAATTACGAAATGAGTACAAAGTCAATCAAAATATTCTCTCGCCAGATGATTTACGATTCGATCAAAGCCGGCACAAGCTAAAATGTTGTTCTCTTTCTGGTCTTACAATTTACTTTGACAAAGACTTGGTTTACCTAGATGATGAAAAAGATTCAACGGTTTTGAACGAACGCATGAACTCCAACATCACTAAAGGTTTTAACATCTTAGAGCCTTCTTTCCTAACTGCATACATTGCTCAAGATATTAGCCCAAGGCCTATTAGAGAGTTAGAAGAACCACGCCTGCAGATCGTGGCATGCGTGTCGGATCTCAAACTTAATTTTTTTGATCATCATTTGGAGCAGATTCTCTTTATTGAGAGGCGATTCAAAATCTTTCAGAGACGTAAAAATTGCGCCCATCTCAAAGTTCCACATGTAGAGCTATCGAACCAAACGAAAAGGAGTTTTGCCCAGCAGTGGTGGAGATATTTCTACTTGGGTGTATTAGCCCAGAATGGACATTTTGCGCGAACAGATATTATTGAATGGGTCCGTGACGTACGAAACTATTCTTCTCTTTACCGAAAGTTATTGAACGATCGATTAGGACCTGAATCTGACCAAAGCAGCAAGTTAGATTTAAGTATTGAGTTGGAAATGAGTAATCAAATATTTCATCTGAGTAAATTATCACAAAGTGAGCTCGAACTAAAGTCTCGAATAGAAAAAAGATGGACGATCGATCGACTATTAGCATTACGAAAAGCAATTTTAGACAAACTATTAGAAGAGAGACGGCAATCACAAAAAATAGAAATGAGTCTCGTACCATATAAAGCATCAAACACGAGCAGTGGCTTTTATGATTACATTTATAACCGTATAAACGATCTTAAGACCTACTATTTGAGCCAGAACCAGAACAGCTCTCAGAGAGTCATCGAAGAGGGAACCCAAATCGACCAGGAAGTCATGGGGCTTATAAACGAGTCAATCGAAAATGAAAGCATTTTCCGACGCGATTCACTTTTCGCAGTTCTTAAATTGAATGTAGACCAAGCGAAGGTGACCTTCGTCACAACAGGAACCGAAATTTGTGAAATTAAACTTGATCAATTAAAACAAAGTGTAGAACTCATGCCGCGCTTTGATATTATTAATTTTCGAACTCGAATTGATTCTGTACGAATCGGTTCTCCAAACGAACATGCGCTAATAAAGCTAAACTCGAATGCGAGTCAAAGCCCACAGAAGGATCTCTCGCAGGAAACTGCTAACCTTTTTATTGAATTCCAACACCGACACAGTGAAAAGTTTCAATCTTCCGGATTTTGTCTAAGCTGCACTGGTCTAGAGATTTGCCCGAACTGGTCGACAATCAAAAAAATGGAAAATTATTTCAACCAGCTCATCGTTAAGCGTTCAAAAATGTTTTTCAAAAGAAAACTGAAAACGCCAAGATTTGAAGATCCAAAATTAGCCAAATTATTGAGTCGCCTAAGTCTTGATATCAGCTTTCGACAGCTCTCTATAGTTGCGTTTTCTAGCAATTCAGAATCTGTCTCATTCGAAATAGACCAATTGAAAGCAGAAAACAAAGACAAGATAAAATCACCTCTTGAGCTTCTTAGAATCACTACAGCACAGATTGGCGGAAGAAAAAAAGAAGAAAAGGGAGTCAGTGACAGTGAGGAAAGTGAGGACGAGCTTTTTGTAACTCCTCTAGCTAGTCCACCAAATTTAGATATGTCGACAAATATTCTGGGCGACACCACCTATTTCGATTTACTCTTTCAGTCTGAGTTCTATTCAACTTTTCAATTTGATTTAGTGCAAGCGAAAGTTGTCTGCAAATCGGAGAGTCAAAAAAATGCCAGCCACTCAGAAGAAGCATTCAAGAAGATAGTTGATAATTTCGATGCAAGTCTCCTTCTCGCAATATTCAAAATCAGTGATGATAAAACAGCCATAAATGAGAACCATTCGGCTGAAGAATGGCCTCGTTTTAAAGCTCGTCTTGATTTTGATACAATCAATATAAATCTTGATATAAACAAGCTATCTATCTTTACCCGAGTGCTATTGGAATCTATTCCGCCATCCAAGGACCCAAGTGATTTCGAAAGCCAGAAATCCTCGGTCGAAATTCCAGAAAAATTGAGTTCAAATTATAAAAAAGAGAAAAATGAGCTAAGAGTTGATGTAAAGTTGGGCGAATTCAATTTGATGCTTAGCAGATGCCAAGATGAACTTGAAAATTCTATCCCTATAGAAAGTATTACTCTGTGCGAACTAAGACTATTTGATTTAAACTTTCATATGGACCGATTTGGTTCTAAATCATTGGCTTCCGCTTCTGTAGGCAACTTGGTTTTAGCCGACGCTTATCAATCGTTCGGTCCTGATTTTCAAGTTTTGGCTGTATCTCATTCAACCATAATTATGAACCCTGATACCGGGCAATTTAACGAGGAGAGTTATCATCATAGGCAGCCTAACTTAGATGTAATGATCTTTAAATTAACAGCTCAAAAAGAAAGCATATCGATTGAGAGTGAAATCAAAATGTTCAACATTTTATTCAACCCGTCCACTTGTCGAGAGTTGGTGCACTTTTTTAATCAGTTTGCAATTATAACAAAAGAGCTGTTCAAAAATGAACGCCCAAAAGACCAATCAGCATCAAAAGCGTCAAGACCACTGACTGTAAACGTAAGACTGGGAACAGTAAACGCAGTATTTGTGGATATAATTGACGAAGAACAAGCAGAAAAAGCTGCAATCTTGAGATTCGACGAATGCCAGTTTGAAAGCGCTTTAACCGATTCAGGTCAATCTTCCTTAAATTTTTCTTTGCAAAATACTACTTTGAATATGATTGGCCAGAAAAGAAAAGAACTATTTACAAATCAAGGGCAAAGCCAGCAAATTGACCCGGGCATTGAAATTTGTGTCTTCAAAGCAAATGGCTCAGCTCCAACTGAAATATTAATAAATATGAACAATGCAAAATATTCACATGATGCAGAATCGATTGGACGCCTACTTCAAATTGTTACCGGTTATGGGAGTCAGCTTTCAGTCGCTGTCGCACCCCAAGAGCCTTTAGAAAGGCATAGCCTGGAAGAAAAAAACCAAATCATTGACATCAAAATGTTTATTCGCAATATGGTTTTCATGCTGGCAGCTGATCAAAATGTCAGCAAGATGATTGCATATGAAATGAATTCAGCCGACATATTATTTGAACGTCAATCATCTTCGAAGGACTTTTCCCTGGTGACATATATCTTAGACTCGGAACTCTTGACCATGAGTTTGGAACGACACGACGGAAACAAATCAGAAAATCAAATGAGTGAAATATCAAACTTAACACTTTGGAAGCGTCGAAGTCTGATTAAAGATTTGAGTTGCAATCTGATCTTCATCAACAAGGCTGAATCTGAAATAAGAACGTCTGTCCACTTTGAAGTAGATTCTCCTCTTAATATTGCACTTAACAAAACGGACCTTCAAGTTATCGGATTTATGGCTGAAAATATTGCGCCTGTTCAACTCTCGAAACAAAAAAGTCTAAAAATTCCTAAAGAATCTAGAAAGCGATCTAAAAACAATCCAATAGTTTTAAATGCAACGATCAAGCATCTTAATTTGCGACTAGCTACCGACATCGAAACACCGTTAGATTATATCGCGGTGATAAAAATTTCGCATTTGAAAATTGAATCGTTTAGCAAACAAAAATGGGTTCGGGAAGTTCTATTAGAGATGCAAGCTTTTAAAGTGGTTGACCTGCTTACGAAAGATGCACTTGAAAAAAGCGGCGAATTCAGTAAACGCGAGGCCATGCTAGCAGTTGCCGAGTCCGCGTATAGTTCAAAAGCTTCTTCTCGCCTAAAGTTTACATTCCGCTCCCGATCGATGCCTAACATATTTACAGAAAGCCCATGGGAAAAAAACGAAACGTTCAGCCCAAGGTCTAACTTGGCCGGTATGAGCAGCATATTCGAGCTCGGCAAGCTCTACAAACGATGGGAATGTTCAATGTCAACTTCTCTGCCATCAAATCAATTTGAATGTCTAATACAAAGCAAGGAAACAAGCAGCATTCAATGTCCTTTGACTCCACCGCCTTCTCCAACAGCGTCAAAAATCCACCTGAACCGCTCAGAATCAACATCTGATGTGAGTCGAACGCATATCGGAAAAACGGCCGAGTTCAAACCGCGAAACCCGATTTCACCCCAAGGAAATGCGTTGTGTGTAAAAATTACGTTGATAAGCGAGAAGCATCCACGCTTTAAGAAAAAATTCAAACAGACCAACAAAATAATCGAGATTTTTAGTCATAGCCTTGAACTGAACTTCAATGCAGAAACATTCGTTCTACTACTTGACTTTCTAGGAGCAGGAGCCAAGTTTTATGCTAACGAAATATTCAACGAACCAGTTCCACCGCGAACTGATTTGAAAAAAACTCGTGTTGAATTCAATGCCGATTCTCTACGTCTAAATCTTAATGACAATGAGACCAGTAAGAACATGGTACAGTTTAGTATAACAGGATGCGGTTTAGAAATTTTAGCTCATGGCGAGGCTTTCAAGCTCAAAGGAACGTTCGCGAATCTTGAGATTATTGATTTTTTTGAGCCAGATCCTTCTTTTGCTGAATGCTTTTATTCAACTCGACCGGTTGAGTTTGAGTTTTTCCGTCACAGTGGTTCGCCTGATAAAATTCGCGCTACTTATCCATACGAAGTGGCTTTCAAACTAAGACTTAAACAAGTTCAGTATATTCATAAACAACGACTGGTCATCAGCATAGTGAATTTTTTCACTCAATTCAATCAGTTTCAAGAAGTTCTGGCAAAAGTTAGGACTATTGCTGAGGGTCTGTTTGATCCGGACTCAATTCTGCCGCGTAAGAGTTCGAGAATCAAATTTGACATTTTAGTGTCAGATGGAATGGCGGTTCTTCCAATACGCTCGGATACCCAACCTGCCTTACAAATCTACTCAAAAACAGTCCTAATTAAAAACCGATTTGTAATGGCTAATCATAGAGGCACAATTGAGGACAAGACCAAAGTTGTAGACAAAAAGCGACATTCGCTGGAAGAGACTGAAAGCCAAGCGAGTGATGAGCATGATTGCCTTCTAGACATTATCGGCATTGAGCTTAAGAGAGTCAGAGTATATAATTCCAAGCGCGTTGTGAAGACGCAAAAAACCGGTCCAGGTTTCAAGAGTTTCACGATATTGAGTGAACGCAAGCTTTTTGAAGAGCCTCGTGATTTTTTCTTTCAAATCGAACGCAATCTGGAAAACGGATTAAGCAGAAAATCGCCCGATTGGGCGATACACTCACGCTTTTCAAAGTTACATTTATCCTTGACCAATGATGATTTTAAGCTTATTCGCGCTGTGATTGAGCAGAACATTGGTGAACCAGTACGAAATATGTTTAGCAAGCTCTCTCTTTTGGTGCCGACCTCAAACGACGTGAGCTCACTTACTGGCAAAGTTTGGAAATCTCTGAGCATCCGCTTCGATTTGAGAAATGTGGCATTTGAGCTGATCGTCGACAAGCTATCGTCTATCAGCTATATTACCGATTTTAAGAATAGCTATTTTGTTTACGAAGTGTTTTCTAATTCAAATCGTTTGTTAGATTTGTTTTCCAATCATTTTGAGCTGGCCTGGCGAAAAAAAGGGGTCCGATCACAAATATTTACGAGAAAGGAAGGCAAAAATTTCAGGCCAAGCCGACTGCAAGCAGAGATTCACATAAGAATGGAACAGTTTATGAGCAACTACGCCGTAATATTGAACAGTAGCACAATTTATTTACAACTGGCAGCTTTAATTCATCTCAAGAACTTTATTGTAGCCGAGTATCCAAACCCTGGCGACCAGCCGAATTTGGCTGGAAAGAAAGTGCTTAAGTTTAAAGTAAACATAACGGATTCAGATACTGTTTTACGAGAGGATTCCAGCCAATCCGATACCACATCATTGGTACTTCGTCTGACAGCGTTCGCAGAAAAGAACGATCGCAATTCTAACAAACCGTTTCGTGCCTGCCTTCAATCGGTCGAAATGTTTTCAACCCAAATGAACGCTTTCGAGAATGCAAAGCTTCCTATCTTAGAGCCAACTACTCTAGCAATTGATTTTAGAACAAAGGCTGATTCCAATTCTCAATCGGTCGATCTAAATGGAGATCTTTTTCACATCAGAATTTCTTATTATGACATTCAGCTTATAATCCGTTTGGTTAACTCCCTCATAACAGATTTAAAACAAGCCGATCAAAGCCAGAAAGCAGAAACAACTCTAGAAAAGACCAAATCCAGTCTTGTACAAGAACTCAGAGTTTCTCTCAGCCATTTAAGTTTATTCTTAATTGATGACTGCAAAGACGCTGACATTCCTTTGTTCGATGTGCAATTCGATCGTTTCAAACTGTTTTACTCGCTGGCTCAATTAGCCTCCGAAAAGCATTCATGCACCAACGGCCGCATTGAAACAGGTCTTGCAATTGACTTTTACAATAGATTTCTTTCTGGCTGGGAACCTTTGCTTGAGCCGTGGCTCGGAAGGGTTGAGTTGAGGATGAACAAGAGCGACAATCAAAGTTTAACAATTACTTCTATGGATGTATTGAACTTGAACATTTCTACTCCTTTCATTGATTTGATTTTAAACGTGGTCCGTAACTGGAAAGAAGGAGGCGTTCGCACGTTTAGCCAACGACGCAAAATATTCCAGCCGTACAAGATCGTTAACTTAACTGGACAGCCAATAAGTTTCTGCCTCTTCAAAGGCTCCGAGCGCTCGCATGCTTTGGCAGCTAACTCGAACTGGATGCAACTAGACGACAAAGGAGAAAAATACTTGAGTGTATATGATAATAAGCTGGAGAATCGTAAGAGAGAAAACTGGGATAAAAACCAAAATACCAGTCAGAATTCAAAACGAATGATTCAGAATCGCTTAAGAGTACGCCTGGAAGACTGGAGTGAAATTCGGCCGTTGGCGATCGAAAAGGTAGGGACCTACTTCCGAACGATTCGATCGATGTCAAACTACGAAACGAGCAATATGCGCCTGACTGAGTTTACTTGTATCATATTTGAAATAAGTTTGAGCGGAGACGCCACTAAACTTATTCAGGTTAAATCATCGGTGTCACTGAAGAATAATTTAGAACAGCGAGTGCAGTGTCGAATCGAATCGCGAATCGCTTCGGCTCGTCAACGCCTTGGTCCTCTGTTTGTCGAAGTTAATGAGGACCAAGAAATCGCCATTCCTGTCAAGTATCTTCCATGCAACATTTGGTTGAGACCTAGTGAGCTTGCAGTACACCAGGAAGCTGAATTCAGCTCGTCGTGTGTGAACACCAGTCGACCAAAGAAACCCGGCCAAGTTGAGTACGTACAGTTGTCATGCCGAGTTAAGGATATATTTGCGAGGTCAGCTCCGCTTCACGCATTCCATTTCTTTGCCCGAATCAAGCGGTTGGGATATCCAAAGAAAATTATAACGAACGAAACAGACTCCAAGTTCGAGCTCGAGTATGAATTTACTGAAAAGGTTCCGGGCCACAGGATAAGCATTGAGCCTGCATTTATATTTTTCAACTTATTGCCAATCGAGTTAAGATACAAGTTTAAAATGGCGGATTTGCAACGAGTGCAAGGCATGGACGGCAAGCTAGACTCATATAAATCGCAATCGTTCCACAATTTAGATGTAAGCAAACAGCTCAATATTTTGATCGATGTCGACAATTACAAAATCGCAAAGCCGATCGAGATCAACCCGAGCAAACATCTGACCGATATTCCCAAGAGTCGGAACGAAAATGAATCATCAGAGCCAAGTCCCGAGGCGCTTAAAAAAGATGTCGGTAAAGGCGTTTCAACGGACAACATTTCAAATCCAAAGCTTACTCTCATGCGTAGAGTGAGCTTTTATGACGAAAAGAATCGACCAATGTTTCTCATAGCTAAGATAATTTTTAAAATGGGCTCGAATGTTGGAGACCAACTTGATTTTCAACCGTGTCCAATAACACTTCACCTGTCGGCCGTCTACTGCTTTTTTAACCTTACTGGTCTACCGCTTATATTCAAGCAGTGCAATTGTGACGAGGCATCAGGGCAAACTGAAGATCACGAAGCAGCTTGTAGCAACCAGCCACTTCTCTTCAGCTACAATGACAATGACTCGCCATATGCCTGTTCTATGCGCATTGGGCGTCAATGTAATGATTTTAAGGCATTTATTGAGCAACATTCAATAGAGCAGAAGCGTAATCCCGGCGATTTCTTTGTCAGCAAATGGTGTAAACCATTCGGATTGGACGGAGGATCAAGTTATCGCGCACTCAAAGTCATTAATCAACTGACCGCTCCTAAAGGAACTGATACTCATTCAGCGGAAAACTCGCCCATGAGCTCTTCAATTTACCCCGATCTTGTCTACTACATTGGCATAGAGATAAAGCCCGGTAAGGGCCTGCTCAAAGATTCTACGTTCGTATTTTTCAGCACTAGGTTCTATTTGGTAAACAAAACGAGTCACGACTTGCTGGTGGCACAATATCGATTCGTGGAAGCCATCCGCTCCAAAAGCCTTGACATACTTTCATGGAGCGAAGAAAGCGGCATTGACGAAAAGAACAGTCAGAACAAAATCTACCAGAGTGAGAAGGAAATGGCTCACAGCACTAACCTACTGCGTGAGTCAATATTGCAGTTTCATTGGCCTCGTGCAGATTACGATCAGCTGCTGAGCGTCCGTCTCAAGAACGATCAAAGATTCAACTGGTCAGGCGGATTCAAGATAGACCAGGTCAATTCGTTTTATTTAAATTTGAGAAACATCTGGAACTACGATCATGTAATGTACTTGAACACAGAAGTTTATCTGAAGAACGGAACATTCTACGTGATATTCTCTGAAAGAAGAACTGTTCCTTTTCCGATACGAATTGAAAACGAAAGCGATCTATCGATTTATGTGATGCAGACCGAGTGCGTTGACGAGAAGTATGCGATAAATATAAAATCGAAATGCTCGCTTGACTATTCCTGGGACGAGCCTATACTCGACCAGAAGCTTAAAATCGGAGTGAGAGGAGGAACGAGTGAGATAATCGATGTAAAGGAGATTGAAGTTTCTAAACATCTTTTCTACGAGAGCTTTTTCTACATAGTCCTTACGAGCCCTAAAAATGAGGCTAGAACAGATGAAAGCATAGACCTTGTGCTATCAGTTGGATCTCGCAATCGAGTTTGTGTAGCCAGGAGAGAAGTTGGAAATCGTTCTCAATTATGGCACATGACAGCTGATGGCTTGATTGTTCACGAAGGAAGCTCGTCACCTCGTAACATAATCGGCAACAATATTGACATCTCAAACCGCTATGTTCTTGACATTGACGATGTAGCCCCGAGACCAAATCACGCTTCTAGTCTTGCTTTGGCCCTACCTGACCAGAGACGAAAAAATACCCAGCGTTGGCTTTTTAACAAAGAACAGGAGCTCTGTTGTTTGGTGCCTAACATGTGCGTTCAGGCTCAAGGCTACTCGGTCGGTGCTTCAGTAAAATTGGCACCATTAAATAGCGGCTATTTAGTGAAGAAAATTCGTCTAGTTCGCCTACGACCTGGGTCCGGTCATTTGCATTTGAAGATGTCAACCGAGGGCTCAGCCAAAGTAATCAAAGTGACAGACGCTCGTAACAAAAGTTTTCGATCAATAAATTGGGAAAAACGACCAGATAACGAAAACAAACAGACTAGCATACAGCTCAATCTGACCGGCGGAATCGGAATATCCCTGATTAGCTGGACAAACCAAGAATACGAAGAGTTGCTATATGCTTGTCTCAAAACGGTGAAAATAGACTTTGAGCGAAATCAAGAAGAGGAAAAGCTTAGCGCAAGTATTCAATCGGTTCAGGTTTGCAATCAATTAATCAATTCGCAACGTCACCATGTTCTCCTGGTCCAGTTGAACCAGAACAGCACTCCTCTAAGCCAAAAAGCGCTTGAGATTGCTTATCTGAGGAAAATAAGCGAAAAAGATGTGTTGGCTTTCGAGAGCTTGTTGGTCGAAATTGGAGATGTAAATTTGCAACTAGAAGAGAGGCTCCTTTGGAAGCTTGTACAATTCTTGAGCCGAATTAAAAGTAAACGCGTAAATCGAATGGGTCTGTTCAGTAGCGATCTTCAAGCAGCTCAACACCTTCGCATCCACGACCGGGAACAAATTCTGCAAAGCTTTGGCGTTTGGTCTAGCAACTACTACAAAGCTCAAGTGAACATGCTGGTTGACAGCTCATTGGCTAAAAAGTACAGTTTCAACAAACTGCGAATCAGCAACATCACTATGCTACTGAGTGTGTACAAAACGGCCAAATTGAGCGGAGATTTGCTGCGCATTAAATCCAATCTCGGGGTACCTCTGATTCAGTTTGAAAACGCAAGGATCGAATGCAAAGCATTTGTTCTCTTGAATGAATTCGATGCCGCCTCTGCAATTGGAGCACGTCTTCTAAAGCACTATACAAACGAGATTAGAGCGAATGCAATAAGAATTCTCGGCTCGGTTGATTTCTTGGGCAGTCCGATCGGCCTGGTAGTTGACTTCAAGGAGAGTTTCGCCAATGTTCTCTCCAGTGGTGATGTTACTGATTTCGTTTTTTCGATCACCCATGGAGTAGCGAATTCGGTTTCAAAATTTTCCGGTTCTTTGTCCGAGGAGCTTACTGAGCTCACTATGGATGAGCGGCATCGTGAAACCCGTGAGCAAATAAGAAGCAATTACAACAATGGAAGCATCGATCACTTCGTCGGAGGCGCGCTTGGATTCGCCGTAGGTGTGGTCGGGGGAGCATTTTCTCTTGCGACTCAAACCTATCACGGCTTTAACGAGAGTGGCGTAGCAGGTGCAGTAACAGGGCTCGGAAAAGGGGCTTTAGGTACCGTAAGCAAGCCAATTGTTGGAGTTTTGGACTTGGCTACTGGGCTAGCGACTGCTATCAGAGAGACAAGTAAAACAGCGTACAAGATGGAAATTCCAAAGATCAGAGAGAGCCGCTGTTGTTCCACTTCTGGTGCCTTGCTTACACACTTTTCACGCTCTGATTCAAGTGGACAGAAAATCCTCTATCAAGTAAACGAGTTCGACCTCAGTGAAAAATTCATCGCTCTTGAGACGATCAGTCTTAAGAAGCAAAGTTTGATTGTAAGTTAAAATATGATCTTCAGCTTTCGAGCAAAGTCTCATTTGCAATTTCTCTTTCTAAGGTTTTGATAACCAACAAAAGAGTGTTGTTTTTGAAGAATTTGCAAAGCGAACTGAGCTTGATGAACGAAATAAGTTATGAGGAGCTACGGAGCCTGAGCGTCAGCGAAAGTGCCACCGGTGTCTTCTTGCTCGCTATGATTAAAGAAGAAAGCGGAAAGCGGCGAAGTCTTGAGTTTGAGTTCGAAACTCTGTCGGCCGCTAACAATGTGAAACAAAAAATCACTTACGCTAAAGCAGAATTTGATGAAACTATTTATGTATTGGCAAGCAGCTCCGATGAGTAAATTTGACCGCATTTCGATTTCAATTTCACATTCTTAAAGTTTTGTCTATTTATTTTTTCACTTTTTTGCTTTTACAACAAAATTAAAACTAACGAATTGAACGGGAAATAGGTTGCCTTTTACTGGGAGGGGCCTTGGTTAAGATTTATTAAGCAAATGCCTTTAATATTAAAATTAACTTCATAATAACTGAATGCATGTGAGACTCTAAATGGAGAAAATTTGAGGTTCATGGAAGCCATTCAGTTCAATCGATTTATTTTATTTTCCATAAACTTGAATTAAATTCAATAAGATCAGAATAGAATTGTTTAAATGAATAAGACTGAAAAGGGCGATACTGGACATTCAAAATTGTTTGGTCTAATACCATTCCGGAAGCCGCGAGAGACGAGTGCAAGCCAATGTGCTGAAATAGAGACGGCTCGATAATAAATTCTTCCAAGGCCAACTCCTTTCGTAGCGAGTTCAACGCTATGTCTTTCGGCTGGAAAATTCCTTTGCCTTCTTTATAGCTCCTGACCATTTCGTTCAAATGATCTGATATTAACTTTGTCCTGCCGATAGGGTAAAGATTGGCCACCGTATTAAAACCCAGGGAATAGCGTCGAACTCCAGTTCCAATCGGGCAGGTCTCCGAAGCTTTAATCCAATAGACGACTAGCGCAGAAGTTGCGACTATGACCATCAAATGGGGATAAATATTCCGAGATGATAAGCGAATGAATTTTCCGACCAAGAGAAACTGAATTGTGGTGAGAATAAGGATTTGAAAAAGCGCAAAAGTTACAGCAGGCGGATACATAAGCCAGTCGTAAGGCCTGTAGCTGGTGAATAGCTTTAAAAGTAGCCAGTTACTGTTGGAGCTTCGCTCAACATCTTTTATTGCTTTCACCAGTCTGTAGACCCAGTCGGGAGCCGCGATTGTGTCATCTTCAATGATCAAAACGTAGCCACATGTCTGGGAGTAATTTTTCATGAAATACTCCAGAACTGCAGCATAATCCAGCGTCTCCTTTACTTTGGGATTGGGATCAAAAAACAATTTGTTTGAATCGACATCGAGCTCGGAGATAGCCACCAGGTCAGACAATTGAAGCAGTTCGGTATGCAAAGATGGTATCCTTGCAACGTTGAAGAATTTGAGAATGAGTGGAGAACTGAGGCTCGCTCGGGTTAACAGTGATGCCAAGGTTTGAGTTGGATAATTTCGATTTCCAAATCTCTCTTTTGACAGCACACCTGCGCAGACCAATGGACGAAAAGAGGACTCTTGTCTTGTAGATGTTGGCGAGAAAAAAGGCTCATCTGGCGTCTTGAGCCCGATAATGTTGAAATTTGCCCGCTTCCATTTTCTTATCTTTTCTAGAGCAAGCTGGCTTGAGTTGAGGTAGATATCGAATTGGTTTAGAAAGGCGCTGAGATTTTCCTCGTAATACTTTTGTTTATTGTTTTGATTAAGTAAAATGTTGTAGCCGAAAGCGATCAGGCTGAATAGAGCACATGTGCTTAAAGTTGGGAGGAAAGAAAAGAAAAGACGCCTCATAAACCTGCTCTCGTAAACCTAGTCTACTTTTTCACCTCAATACTTAACTAGTCTTATTTAGCCTAGATTCGAATTTCAAAAATTAACCCATTTTGGGTCTTGTGTGGACCTTTTATGATTAATTTAAGCTCTAGCGGGTTGGGTGCAGTTTTTTGTGATGATTATGTTATCTTGAAAGAGTTTTTCATAATTCGTCCGCTATTATGATAGCGGTAGAGATCGCCAGTTTCGAAGAGGATCCAATGCCTCAAATCGATTCTAATCAGACCACAGCATAATTTAACTCTCGAGAGTATCATATGGCATGATATGTTTGAACGACAACGATCCCACGTCTTCAGGTAAAAGGAACCTGCGTTAACGCCTCTGCCAATGTTTTGTTGGTTTTATCGATTCTAGGGACTTAATCGTCAGCAAAGATTAAGACAATCAGGAAAGATGACCAAGTCGTTTCAAGATAGGTCGGCACACACAACGCACAAGAACTCGATTAGATTTTACTTGATTTTGCGTTTTTATTTTGGTCTTAGGGATGAAGGGATTATATAGAGCTCTAAGATTGCGAAATCATCAAATGCTTAGGTAAAGAATTTAATTTAGAAGAAAAAGGAATAATCATCTAGTCTGCCATAATTGACAATTCGCACGCCCAAACTCCGAGTCAAACTGACTTGGATTCTTTGCATTTGCGGCAGCAATCACTCAGTCATTTAAATAATTTAAATTTTGAAGCGAATTAAGTCAGTAAACACTTGAAAATATTGACGATAAAGAAGACAGATTTTCAGAGAGAAAATCGTCGACTGAGAGAAATAGACTGGCATTGTGCATGCGGCTGCGGCCCACAAATGATGCTGCTCAGATAAATAAACTGCTCCGATTTATTGATTTCGCTTTCATTCAATCATCTTTGGAAAGGTTAAAAAGGACGCTATTTAGCTCTATGGAATGAACATCTAAAACTAGTGGAGTGCATTTAGTATTGGTTGAAGGAGTTGAAGCCCGGTTGCGGCTGGGCGGCGAAACCACCGTAAGGATTGGGGGCTCCATAAGGGGGCATGAAACCGGCCCCAGGGCCAGCAGTCAACATTAGCTGTGGCTGCGAGTCTAAGTTCAATATTTTATGAACATCTGGATTTGGCAATTTTTTTTTAGCGGCACTTACCGAGAACAATGGGGCTCTTTTCTTTGTCGTTATCCTCTTCGACGCGAACTTTCTCTGCCTGTTCGAGCTTGTCGATTCTAGTGCTCAACTCACGCATTGTTTGAATCATGAAGGGCATGGCAAAATCCATGATATTGTGTCGCCAAGCAAGCTCAAGAATAACATCTGGCCGAAGCTGGTCATAGCACTGATACAGACAAGCAGCGAAGCACTCGTGCAGGTCCTGTTCTAAGAACCAGTTAATCAAATCCTCGGCCAGCTCGTACTGCTTTGACTCGCTTGCGTACGTCATCGCATCCTTGTAGAGTCGATCCTTTTTGCAAAGTTCAATAGCCTGCTTCCATCTGTTATTGCCTTTGTACAAATAGGCCGAAATGCGTCTGAACTCAATCAGATCATGCTTCTCAAGGCGCTGAGCAAGCGAGATGTTGTCAAAGTTGTTGTAAGCATCAATGCTATTTCTTAGTCCTTGGAAGTCCTCCTCTTCGATCAGCAGATTGTTAAGAGCCTCATTGATAGCCTTGTTGTTGTTATTCTGCACCGATCTAAGATACGGCTTGACCATTGCCAGGTGATTGACCTTGATGAAATAAGCGACGGTCCTTGTGTGATCCAGTCTCGGTGACAACACTGTAAGCAGGTCGTTAAGAAGCATTGGCTTGTAATCCAAGTAGAACTGAATCGCTTTATAATAAAGCTCAATATTTGCCACTTTGGTGATCACATCTTTGAAGTGATTTTCGCGCCACGCTTCGGTCGGATGAGCGATCATAGTGAGAATAGCGTTGTCGTACTCTTCGTACTTGTCGTACAAGAACACGAGTTCTGACCAGAGATGAGCCTGCTCGGCGGCTCTCAGTACCTTGGGAATATTGACTCGAGACCAGAAAAGCTCGAGATGTTCGCGCATCTTTTGTGGCTTGTACTTGCTGTAGAGGATAGCCAGTTCAGTAAACATGCCCATGTGAGCTCGTTCGAGGCCAAGAGCAGCTTCCAAGAGAGCGATCAGTTCCTCGAAATATCCACGGTTCTGATAATAGTCAATCAAATCCTCTAGCTCGTCTGCGTGAACGACAATGTTAAGACCGCACATCTGCGCCAGTCTAAACTCTTGGTGGTCAACGCAAGCAAAGCAAACTTGTTTCCAGGTTTTAGTGCTGTTGGCCTTTCGAGCGCTCTCAACCGCTCCCTGGTAGTCTTCCATGTGGCAGAGAGTGCCAGCCAACTTGGCATAATTGGAAACGTTGCTGTAGAGGATTTTGGCAGCCTCATACATTTTGTCGTCGAAGCATCGGTCGCCGACGTTGAGGATCTGCGCATGGTTTGGTCCAGAAATGAACTCTTCAAGTTCGGCAAGCCGATTGGTCTTGGCGTAGGCATAGACAAGTTCGGTCTCAATGAAAGTCTCACGTGCCTTCTTGCGAGCCATCTGCAAATATTTGACTAGATCCTCCCAGTTTCCGCTGTTTGAAGCCACATTGACAACTTCCATGTAAGAAGAGGGATCGTCGGCTTTGATAAATGAATCAATAGCCTCTTTAACGAGGTCGGCGCGGAGCTGAGCTGTAGCTAGCAAGCTCCAAACTCCTGGCTCGTTGCATCGCTCGGCGAATTCGTAAGCTCGATCCAAGTTTTTGACATTGTCGATGAGTACTTGAATGGCAGAGGTATTGACCTCGAACTTCTTAAAGATGGCAAACGCCTCTTCATAAAGCTCATTACTGATCGCAATGTTTGCGATATCCGGGGCATCATAGTTGTCTAGTCGATTGATGTACTCCATCACTCGAGAGCGATCGGCCTTGATGGCAGTCAAAATAAGCAAGTTCTGAAGGTTGCGATGATCACTGAACACACTGTTGTCCAAGACAATTTTTTCGAGCACTTCGATGAGTTCACTTCGGAGATCAGCGGTCATGAATGATTTTACAGTGACACTAATGTCCTCAGGATCTTGGGTCTCGTTAAGAGCAGTTTGCACAACTTGATCAATCAGCTGACGTCTGTATTGATTTTCCTCGCTCAGAACCAAAGCCCAGAGTTCGGGATCTCTGCGACGGACCAAATATCGGGCCTGGCTCTTAAACAAGCTGTTTTCATTGCAAACTCGAATGAGTTCTTGATCACATTGGCCGCGCTCATATGCCACGCAAGCGAGATGAGGATCGCGCTTCTCACAGTATTTGCCTACAGCTCGGCTGTCGTAGTATTGATTTTCACGCAAGAATTTCTCTGGGTTGTTGTTTGAATCAATGTAGATTTTGGCCAGGGCATTGTGAACGCCTGAGTCAGTGGAGCCCTCGTGGATTCTGGTCTCAAGCCAAGGAAGCAGTAGTTTCATTCTATTTCGCTTCTCAACTTCCGCGACAAGCTCGTCCACGCTGAATTGGCCGCGAACAGACATAATCATCTGCTTGATTTGATCGTCGCTGCAGTCGACATCCAGCAAGCCTCCAATTACTACTGGCAGGCGAGACGGGTTTACTTTCTGCACGTAAATCTCTATGTACTTGACCAGCTGGTTTCGGTACAAGTAAAGTACGAGATCGTGAACAAAGTCGAAGCGATCACAGACAATAATAAGCGGCAGCTGGTCAGAAAGCTTGGCCTCTTTGAGAAAGTTCTTGACTCTTTCGGCATCGAAGCAAGTGCTCTCTCGGCAGATGCGCTCAACTTCCTTAATTTGGCCAGTTTTGCAGGCTGCTTGAATATATTTGAAGTGAACGTCCGAGTCCTGACTAAAGTTGACTATTGAGCCAAGGAAATAGAAAAGACCCTCGTAGCTCTTGAACGACTCAAATATGTCAATCAACGACTGCGTGGTCAGCTGTTCGTGGTATTTGATAGCAATCTGCACGCAGACTTGAAGGTTTTGTCTAATGTTGGCAGTTAGCATCGCCTTAATACATTCGAGTGAGTCCTGAACGCTCAACGAGCCGAAGTAGTTGACTAGCCATTCTGGGTTGAGCAGATGGGTGTGGACCACTGCACGCTTGATGTCATAAAGATCTGTGTAGTGCTCAAGAGCTCTCTGCAGCAGACCGGCTTTCTCACACAGCTGTGCAATATGTGCCCGATCGTAGTGAGTAAACATTTGATTTCCCAGGATGGCATCGGCAACCTGAGGCGCACTCATCAAGTTCATTTCGAGCAAGCGAGTCTGCAGATAGCCTTCTGATTCGCGATTATTTTTCAGAGCATCGAGAAGGAACGAAGTGCACTGCTGAACCAAATTGTACTCCATGAATACATCAACCACCTGGTTCAAGTCAGCCAGCGGCTCATCCTCGCTCACCAGTAGCTGAGCGAACTGCAAAGCTTGATCGGGATTGATCCTCATGATGGCTCGCAGCAAAAATATGTAGTCAGGAGTGTATTGGACCTTTTTGGCGTAGAGGACAATCTTTTGGAATTGGCCGGTTTCCACGAAGCACTGGATGACTTTATGCGGTACCACGGCTCTCAGGTAGACCGAAAGGGCAAGAGTGGCGTCCAAGGTCTTGATTAAATCGCCAAGCTCCTCACTTGCTTCAAGCTTCTCTTCTTTCAACCATTTTTCCAACAGCTGCTTTTTTCCTTGCTGAATAACAGGCTTGCAGAGCTCCAATGATTCGTACTTGTTCAGTTTTCCTTGATCAAGCAGAATTCCAAAGTATTGAAGGAGTGGAGAGGTTTGACCCGGCTGTGTGGGGACCTGAATAAAGCGCTGAATGATCTCAGGGGTACGCAAAATGCCTCGTGGCGCCGATGCAGCGACTTTGGCCGCTTCAGAGTAGTTGGCCTGCTGGAATAGTTGATTGAAGCGGGTCACAAATAGATCGTCGGCACCCGGCAAGTTGCTGCGCGATGCCAATTTATAAGCGAGCTCAGTGTTGTTAAGGGTGCCGCTAATGTAAGTGACGATGTTTTCTTCATCAACTGTCACAGAAAGAACTTGTCCCTTTCGGTTTACACCGATGATGCCAGAAGTGGGCGTGTGCGGAGCGGTTACAAAAATCGTCTCGGCGCTAATTCGATTCATGAATATACATGTAGCCGTTTCAACATCATAAATGTGAATGTAACCGTATTTGGTGATCAGATAAAGCACGTCATACTTTTCAGAAGCCTGCATAGCTACTGGAAAGTCGTTTTGCGCTTCAGGAGGGAAGAATACGTCAACTGCCTTCTTGGAGTAGGGCTGATTGCCAGCAGCGGGCTGTCCAACTTCAATTATATGCAACTTGCCACCTTGAGGTCCACGAACAGCAAAGCTGAAGATGGTCGAAGGCTCCTTATTGCCAGGGAGCTTGAATTTAGTGAAGCAGGCTGCATGGCCCTCGATAGGCTGCGACACTTTTCGCTCAACCGAGTAGAGCTGCATTCGGCCCGCCACTCTGTTCTCCTGAGCGGAAATGCCAATCAAAAGAAGCCACTGCATAGTGTGGTCAGTTCGATAGTTTATAATTTGACATCCCTGCAAGCTGTTGTGTCTATCGAACATTTTCACGGGCTGGGAGTCGCCTTCCATGCCCCAATGGTATACTGACTGCTCGGTGACAATGCCGATTGTGTTAACACTGATCCACTTCCAGAACAAGCACTCCTCGGTCATTGTATATGCCTTCATCTTGCTTTTTAGTTCGATATTGAATATCTGAAGGGTCTTGCTCGCTTATTGTATCATGTTTTGATTAGAAAGCGTGATACAAGGCATTGAAAACAAATTAAATTACCTTTGAGGGCAATCACTTTTGAAGTTGGATGCATGATAGCCGAATCAGCGGTGATGGGCCGTCTTACAGGGTTAGCTGTATCATTCATGTCGATGATGACCACCTGAGCCGTATCTCCGGTTTTCTCTCGCACACAAATGAAGCGATCCGATTCCATGGTAAGTGTGCTGAAGCCGATGCTGGCCACATTGATGCCAGCATTCTGGAGCTGCAAATGCTCCTGAAATTTGATTGGTAATGCAGACGCCATTAAATCTACGCGTTCAAGTATTTAGTTATTCCTTTAGGCCTAAGCAAAGAGGAGAGTAAAAGCGTTTGCTCAGTCAAAATTAGAGGCAGCTGAAAGAGACAAAGCCGTTAGTAAGCGAGACCCATTTCTTTATCATATGAGCTCTTTTGGTCATGAGATCAATATAATTAGTCGCTATCTACCGTGTCGAGCTCTGCTCAAACACGCTGACAAGCTTTCAAGCTACGATGAGTCAGACCCAATCGTTCGCTCGCTCGCTAACTCAGTCATAGTAGAGTAATGCATGTATGCGCTCTAGACAAAAGAGAGAGAGAGACGGCTATGTTACTAGTTGTTAGTGTACACGCTCAAAGTTGCTTAACTGCATCCGTCGGCTTGATAGCTAAAATGCATATATGGAGACAAGCGAGTTTGAATATTGCAAATTCATAATCGCCGCGGTCCAACAACCATTTTGGATGCATTTTCGTCATCAATGAACAAATCGCGCTTCTATGTCTTAGTCGGCAAGCGATGAATATGTGTGTGTATGTCAGTATGTGTGTGTGTGTGTGTGGGTTTGAGTTGGCGTTCGCTGCATATTTAATTCGCCTTTTATGAGATTTGCAACTATTGATCGAAGTGGCGTCGGAATAATCGAGTCACATGACCCAGAAATGCTGATCGAAAGACGAATATGCAGTCAAGACATCGACAACCTTGTGTTTGGGACACTAAGCTCATTTGGCCTCTTATCCGACATATGATTTTACACGTGTTCAAAAATCTTCGCTCTCAATTCATAATTCGAGTGAATTAGTTGGCCCCTATTAAACGAATCCCTTAACTTAAATGAGCAGCAGAGTCGACGAGTGAATTGGGAATCATCATATCAAATTCAAACTTGAAGAGATAAAAAAGAAACTTGGATGCTTTATTCAAGCTAGCAGTCATGCGCGCTCGAGTCAGAATTTCTTATCATTCAGGTCGGACGTGTTTATCTTATTGCTAACATTTGTTGAGAAAGCGGGCGTAGAAACAGAGCTGGATATGTAATTGGAAACATTTGTAGACATGGCAGAGCCCCAGCTATTGTAGGCAGGTTGATTCGCTCGATCGTCCGAGTACATGCCATGGCCTGCCAAGCCCCAAGCCTGGCCTCCTGGCCCAGGCATCATTGGTCTTGACTGCTGATAGCCTGCGATGGGCATCATTTGACCCCAGCCATGTCCTCTGCCATAGTTAGTGGGCCATCTGTAGTTGCTCTCTCCACCTCTACTCATATAAGTTGTTTGCATCATCATCCCGGTTGAATAAGCAGAGTGGTCGTAAGGGCTTGCATATCGAGCGGCCCTTCCCTTAAAAGTGTGTTAAGAAATGGATCTTCTCTGCGTCGGAAAACTTTTCTACCATCGATGGGTGCTGACGTCGATGGTCAATATGATTTGGATAAGGATTGAATTGGGGATATGCGGGTGCCAGGTCTATTTTTGTGATTATGGTCATTAGAAATTGAAATTTAAACCATGATTTTACCTGGTCGTAGCATCATTGCCGACGGGTTCATTATGATCGATTTTGATAAATTTATCTCTATACGTGAAAAATTAATTGAGAATACTTAAAAAAAGAAAATGAACTGGCTCTTGTTACTTCTTTCTTCGTTTCTATCGGCTCTTTTCTTGATAATAGCTTCGAGTCGCGAGTTGCGCCCCTCTTGGTGGTATCTTTCTACAAGTTTTCCAGCAGTATCTTGATCTAAACCGACGTATTGTACCTCGTCAAATTCGCTCTCTCCAGGCAAGCAGAATGAAGCTTTAATTATTTAAATTAACTGGATTTTCCATTGAGTTATCACGCGTAAAAGCAACCTTTCAGATCGTTGATAAATTTCACGGGCACCTCTTTGTCCTCAAGTTTTTTCGACTCTTCGAGACGTCGCTTGTATTCTTCGTCTGAGGGAATAATAACTACAGCTCTTTTTTTAAAATTTGCGAACAAATCGAGCTTTCTTCTCCTGGCCGAACGATACGTATTGGCCTGAACAGAGCTGAAGCTTAAAACTCTTAGAGAACTTATTAAGCGTCTGATTAGTTACCTGGTCTATAATAACATTGCGTCCGTATTTAGCCGCGATTATCAGAAGAAAGTTGAAACATTTGATTATTTTATCATAAAGCTCTTGACTGAGCTTGAACTGAGATTGAGAAAGTGAACTCTGAAATTGGTCGAATGCGGCATTTTTCTTCTTCATTCCAAGCATCTATTGGATTGGATGCAAATTGAATATTAAGGCGTAAGAAAAATGACCGGATATGTTTCCGTATCCTACTTTCATTTGTTTAACTATTCGAGACGCGCCAACAATTTGAAAATGTTCTTCAGGGTGTTGCTCTGCATACTCGTTAGCCCATTGAGATTTTCCACAGCCAGGCAAGCCGATTAGCACAATAGCCTTGTTAAATGGATAAGGCGATTTGAATTGATTCAGGCATTCCGATCGAATTACTTGGCATTCATTTTTGAACCGCCTATCAGGGCTGATTCGTTTTCTAAGGTCATGTGACAATTTCTGCATTAGCTCGAAACCGGGCTTGATCGGGGCGAAAGGCTCATCGCCGATCAAGCTCACACGCTGACCAAAGTTCATTTCAAACACAATGTTCTTGGTGAGAACATGCGGAACGAGCATGGCTTGCGATTTAGGAAATTTCGAATCAAGGAAGCTTTTCAACTCGTGACGAGAGATTTTAAACGCTTCGCCTAGGTCGAGGCCATTTTTACTAAACGAGATCAGAATATTCTCAGGGTCGCTTTCAAAGTCCTGAATAAAGGGTTTGAGAATTATTTTAAAATCATCGAAAAATGCAAATTCAATCGCTACCAAATAGGCGCCAACTGAGTCTCCTTTTTCCAATTGTTCTCCGTATTCAGCAAACTGTTCATTGTGACATTTGCGCCCATTACTGCAAAACGCAAAAGAGAACATTTGCTCGCCTGCGAAAATTAAGATCATTTGGACTGAGCATTTTTGGATAGCCAACTTACCCAACTGTAAGCTTGCTGACCAAATAGACCAGCCAACTCGGATCATATGAGGTTCTAGGTCATCTTTGGTGAGTTCTGGACACTCGTTTGTATCGGTTAACTATTTTAAGGTTTGAAAAGACTTAAATCAGCTTGTGGGGTCTCAGTGTACTTGCATGAACTTCAAACGCTGCTCGACCTGAACAAACTCCATAAGTTGATCGACATCCAGCCCACATAGAAGAGAAGCCCTCGCCAGAAAGAGGATAAGCGAGCAAGCATTCCTTGTCAACCACAAGGTTGAGGTCACAAGTGAATGGATCGATCACCACGTCCTCATCACTAAACTCGAACTGAGTGTCCGGAATTTGATCGGGATCCATTTGTGGCCAAATGTTTTTCAAGAATTCTCCTCTTATTAAGCACGAGCAAGTATGCCTTTTTATGACCAGGTAAATCTAAGTTGACATGCGGCCGGCTTTAAATCTCACATCTCAACATCAGACTGCAAATAAGATACCATCAACCAAAACCTTCTTTCGTTCATTTAGTTTCTGAGTTGTAAAAAATAAAAATTTCAAACGTAAAGCTCAAGTCCTAGAATTTATTTCACAAAATTAAGCTGGTCGGGTAAAGTAATTTTTTCCTTCGTAGCGGCGGACTTCAAAGAAGAAAGACTCTTGTTTGGTAAAAGCGAACGCGGGCAGGCATTTATTTGAGTCACTTGGGAAGCCGTAAAAGTAGCTGCTGATGATGGTTATTCTAATTTTCAAGATTTATTTTTTAGAATCTGATCAATGCGAGTTGAACAAATTGACTTACGCGTCTTGGTCATAGCGATGACAGCCACAGCAGCCAGTTATTGAAGAACCTTCCGGTGCAATACAGTTTTCATCAAGCGCGCAAGTAACCCAGGCTTTCATTATAAGCCAAGTGATAAATTGGTCCGAAAAGAAGAATATATTCGCCTCGATTGTATTGAATTGATTGTATTGAATAGCGTTGGAGCCAAACCATTTGAACATCAGAGGATTTGTGTAGCAGGTGAGACTGAGTCCGATGAACTGGCTAAGCATGCCGACTTGTTTCGAGGCTTTCAGCAATTTTCCGATTTGCCCGGACTGAAATCGAATTGAGGAGTCGACGTAAATTACGTTTGTGTGGTTCATCAGCACTTCCTTAAATATCTAGAATTAGCAATCATGTTTACTTATTGAATTGGAGAAAAGCTACTTGAATAAGGATCGGTTTCCATGCATAGACTTTAAGATTTTGAACGTGAGGAGCCACTTTCTGATAGACTTTAGATTCGTCAAATTTGATAAGTCTGCATTTACAATTGGCGATTGTCTGAGGAGATAAATCTCTCAATACTTGATCATGATTTCGGGCAAAGACTGAAAGAATTACCGATTCACGCATCTCACTGGTAAGGCCCAAGTCATAGACAATCAGCTTTGCTTTGGGCAAATGCTCATGGATTTTGAAAACTGTAGCTTGAAGTGCCCCGTAATACTTCTGATCAGCCGCCGTCACAATCACAAGTTCTTCCTTGATATTCATTGGCTTACTCGATTATGGCTCGAGGACTTTGAAATGTTTTCTCTTACATTTTCGGATGGTTCAGGTCCAGATTCAGTGCGCGGCTGTTTGAATGAATAAACATCGGAAAGCTGGCTGAGTTGCTCGATGAATGCATCCGTAACTTGAACTTCACCGTTGTCCACTAGTAAATAGTCTCTTATTTGCTGTTGATATTTAGCTGGCTCGATACCGGCTGAAAATTCTGTGAACGAAATAAGGCCAAGCGATTTCAGGGTAGAGCCGAACTCTGCCTCTTTCTCTTTCAATATTTTGAGCAGAAAGTTGATTCGGTGCTTTTCAATGTCCAACAGAAATCTCCCTCTCCCCGTACTGGTTTCTGGCAAATCTTTGGAAGAGCCAGTCGAAACCATAGCCGGCAATTTATGGACTGCGGGAGTGGGTACTGGATAGTGCTCTAATATTTTCCAGTCGTTATGCTTTTCAGCCACTTGCTCATGTTCAATGATTGGACGGATTTGATTGCGAACGTTAACTGTTCGACTCAATTGAAAGAACAAAATAGAGACGACAAGAAGAGCAACAAGCCGCAGAACATTGAGTTTGTTGAAGCGAAACATTAAGCTAGAGGCATTTGTTGAGACCTGATTGTTCTCATCTAAATTGTGCGTGTAGTGAATGCTAACAGATTTATGTTGAGGAGAGTAAAGATTAGATGGAAAAGGCAACGTTATACTGATAAGAGCGTTTCAATTAGGCCACCTATCTGCAATTATTTATTTCTAGGTTGGTTTCATTCCTTTTCACGAAGCGACAAACAACTAGGTGAAGAGATTCGGAGAGAATCCGAAAATATTGTCTCATCGCTCCCTATTATTGGTTTAAACATGCAGAAGGAATTAGTCGGAGCGAAACTCTAGACGTCGAGAACTTGCCTCGAGAAATTCAGAGTACAGAGGATTTAGGTCTTTTGGGAGAGTGCGACTAGTGTTTGGTGCAAATTAACTTTTTTCGCTTTTGACGCGCGCGCTATTCCCATTCGTTACAGAACAAGACGAGTATCGTATGAAAGTAATTTTCTGCCGTTCGTCTAGGGGATTGCATAACAATAAATAGAAATAAATAATAGAAAAAAGAAGCGCAAGTGCCAAAAAGAAATCATCTAACGCGACGAAGCTCTTAAACACTGCGCATATTCGTTTAAAGTGGAATTTCGCTTCTCTTCTACTCCTGAGGGTTTTGGAAGAATACTCTTTCAACAAACGCATGCTTTTCTAATTCCAAGAATCGCTCGAAATGGTAATGATCATTTAAGTTAAGGAGCATGTGTTCTCATCCAGGGTATATAATTAGAGTCATGCTCTGCCATGCCTCAAATAATATAAACGAAGTGTTGACTTGTTTGAAAGCTTAATATGAAGCCCAATAACGGCAAAGGTCGATAGAAGAGATATTTCAACGACCGTTCGCAAAGATCGCTCGCTCAACTTGCTTTCTACAGACCTGGTTACGAATCGAGCTCTGTGGCGATCACTTGAAAATCAAGCACCTGGTTCAAAGCCGAGCTACTGGTTAATTTTTAACGGCGCTTTGAAATAATCTTACTTAATGCCAAAACTCAAGCACCCTGTGTCTGGCCCTACTCACACAACAGCGCCTTGAATAGATCGTGTGAAAGGAGACAATGGGCGATATAATTGGATAGGCGTGCTAAAGAGCTTATTGAGTTCGGGTCCTGGCTTTGACAGAAACCTATTGATTGCTTTGAGTGTAGGCATCAATGAACTACTGGCTCTCTATCCGCGTCTAAGCTTAATTATTTGACGAGTTGCATTTTTATAAAAGCTTCTCTCGCCCAATTGTGATTAATTTGCTCATTTGCTTTCCTCGGATGCATTATTGCTGCAATTGATTCGAGCCTTCTAATAAGGCTCGTTTCATCTTTAATCACACTTGAGTGCATCATTCCTTCCTGCACGCTTCACAGCCACTCGATCCCTTTCCAGCTCTTTGCAATCAGTACAAGTCTCAAATTGCCACTGGCTTAATTTGGATTTTCGTGTTTATTTTTAAGAATGATTTGGCAATTTTCTAAAAGAGATTATGTATACAGCGTCCGGAGTCAATACGTCTCACAGACTATCGCTGAAATTCAATATCGGGTGTGCATGATATTGTTCTTTCTTTTTGACTTTTTTCTTTCCTCCTTTTTCTAAGAGTTTTGAATCAATTTGGAGATTGAATATTGAAATTTGACCGCTTTCGTCTAAACTTACATCCTTTCGATAAATCCAAGGTTTAACAAAATGATTATCCGCCCAACAGCCTCGCTTGGCTTTGTGAGCGTTGTGCTCTATTTGCTTAAGATGAGAGCAGCCAGACTGACGAGGATAAAGCAAGACCATTCCAGCGTCTAGCATCAGTTTGTTCACATTCTGACCCTCAGAAGTCAATACAAAAGCTAGTTCTCGATTGTACATGTCTTTTTTAATTCGTTGGAGATACACTCTCGACCCCAATGGAAGAATTGACCTTTGATGTGAAAATTCGTATGAGACTTTGGACAAATCTGAATGATCCCTGTACCCTTACTCTAAGTACTGGGTTGATTTTTTCCCCCAAGGTTCTTGATCCGACTCGGGTGCGTCCACACATCTTGAGAAATTTTCGATATTAAAGCCCAGCAAGTATTCAGGATGTACAAGTCTTACACGAATCTGACTCGAATTCTTTCGTGGTCAGTGTGATTTAGAATAGTGATAGTGTCGCCATCATAAACCTTCTTTACGGTGTACTTGTGCCCTATAGAATTGATAGTGCATGATTAAATCTGTCTAAACGAATTATTCTCATGTAGTCACAATTTCTTACCGTCCGGTTCAATTTTTTCGTAAAAACGGTTCCCAGTGTTTTTCTGGCTTTTCACAGCGACCAAAAGCAGAGCTGAGATGACCAATGTGACTAAGGTTTTCATGTTCATTCACAACTGTCTACCGGTCTATACTGGGTTCTACAGTCAAGAGCTGAGGTGTATTAATGGGCTAACATAAGTGCTCTTTATGATTCGTTGCTCATAATTCGAACAAATGCATTGGTAGTGTGCGTTTGGAGATTGGCCATACGATACAGTCAAATATTTATACAGTCGGCAGGGAAATGAGATAAACCGGCTCCAAAGGGTAAAAGATGGTTATCGGCTTGATAGAAAAGGTTTAAGCAAAAGTCAATGAAGAGCACTACTGAAAAAGGGCACAACCAAACTGGCAGAAGGCCTCTTTTTGAATTTCTTTTCAATTGAAATAAACTAGAGTCACAACACAATATTTCAATTCAATTATCAGCGATCTCTTTGATTTAATGCCAATCTTATTTTCTATCCAGCACTTTTGCTCATGAAGAAGATAGGGACACTGCGAGATGTGATCGGAGCTCAATCAGTTGGCCTAGAATTTCTATTCTTTTCAAAGATTCTTATATGGACGCATATTTATTCACTCAAATAGAATAGTAGCTTATTTCAAAAAGAAAAATAATTTAAGTCTTTGGGTCAAGCCGCGAGTAGAATGGCTAGACTAATCTGTACATCAACAAATCTGAGACCAGAATGAAAATTTTAGTGGCGCTGAACACTTGAAACCGCCCGATGCCAGTTGACTATCACTATGTCCTGACAGCAAGTGCTGTAGTTCTTGAGTCGGTCTTTTTCACCGAATTTTAAGCCAAAGTATTTTGATTCGTGGACAACCACCAGGTGGACAAAGTCTTTGGGCTCTATTATGTCTCTGACTTGTTCAATTTTGGTAACTTGGCTTCCGACAGTCTGGTCGTCGACTTCGATTAAAATGTCTCCAGGGCGTAGACTGAACTCTGCAGGGCTGTCGGGCATCACTTCGCATACGTAAATGAAACTTTCACCTTTTACAATTTCCTCGGCTATTGAAAAGCCAAATCCGACATCGGGCCATTTGCAAATCGTAACCGCACGAATCGCACCGTTTAAGTGCGATCGAGTAGATTCGTATTCGTCGTCATAGAAAAACGACTTACTTTGATATTCGTACTCCAGGTAGCCATCAGTTTCACTTATCATCCGAGCGTATGTGAATTTGTTGGCGTCGCCGTTCGGGTAATGACCGGGCTCGAAAATATAATCATACGGCTCCTCGACATGATAGTCTTTGTTTGCGCTAGCGTCGGTGCTGACTTCATTAGAAGTGTCCTCAAATTCGGTGATTCTAACAGAATCATCAGAGCTTGCACTCGCCTGCGACTCGGCCATCACTGAAGAGCTCATTTTAACGGATGAAATTTGGCCACACTTTTGATTAAATAAAATGGACCAAAATGCCTCTTTTTAAATATGCACGAGTGAATAGCACAAATATTGATGCTAATTCGCTATGAGCGCACCAAAACAGTCTTTGCATGCAAAAAAATTTGGCCGATTAGAAGAGAGCTTGGTCTAGAGCAATCAGAAAAAAGAGATCACATGAGCTCAAAATCCGACCATAAAGGTATGAACTATTTTGGGTCGAGTTGAGGGTTAAGAGATGGCTTGGAGTGGACCCAAGACAAAAGAGCTGTAGCTATGGCACATTATGGCAAATTATGAAGAACGAATATTAAAAAAAGTTTCGATCGACCTGAATTCTGTCAAGGGTGCGGCTCATGTGATTAATCAAGCGCTATATTTGGTCTCGACTCACAGATTGCTTTCGCATTTTTGCTGCTAATTGCATAGATTTTCGACTTTGAAACTGAATGCGACGTCATGGGGTTCAAGCTCCTCATATTTGGCTTTGTCTCTGGTCTGCTCTTGACTTTTTTTGGCCTATTAGCTGTGATATTTAGCGACAAGTTCATCAATAGCCTGGTTACTGCGGTAAATGATGGTGTGTGAAATTCCAGCGAAAGACTAACTTGTTTTTAAAACGAAAGAATACCAAGCTATTGCCATCCACTGATTTATACAAACAATGGCTCAATCCACCGATTGACGTCTACTTGAACTTTTATCTTTTCAACTTGAAGAACAGCGACGAGTTCGTGAACGGCGCAAAACCAGTCTTGGAAGAAATCGGCCCGTTTGTTTTCAAAGAGACCATTACCAAAGACTCAATTGTCGACAATAATAACTACACCATCTCGTACAATGAGAGAAGAACCTACCAGTTTGTGCCAGAGCTCTCGCCATACGAGCAGACCTACCCGATAACCACAGTCAACATGGCACCGATTGCAGTAATCGATATGCTTCGAAACTCGCCAGACATCCTTCATTCGATAATTAATTTGGCATTGCAACTTACAGGCGAGCAGCTTATCGTGACTCAGCCGGCGCGAGACCTATTGTTTGGCTACAAAGACAAACTTCTTTCGATTCTAACCAAACTTGATAAGAAATTGGTTCCCAGTGAATACGTGGGACTCTTCATGGATAAGAATGACACGATCGATGGCTTTTATACGATATTCACGGGCGAAGACGACTATCGCAAGCTGGGCGTAATCGATCGGTTCAATCGCATGAAAAGTATGACAATGTGGTCAAGTGAATATGCAAACATGATAAATGGCACTGATGGCACAATCCTGCCACCTTTTGTCGACAAAAACCAGCCTCTCTACATATTTGTGTCTGACTTGTGTCGCTCAATGGAGCTATTTTACAACGGCACAGAGTACGTAAAGGATGACATTCGTACGCTTAAGTTCGGCCCAAATGCTTACTTTTTCGCGAATGTCTCGGTAAATCCTGACAATGCTGGTTTCTGTGTGCCGGCTGGTAACTGCTTGCCGGCAGGAGCTCTCAATATAACTGAGTGCACGGGCGGGATACCCATAATTATGACCGCGCCACACTTTTTGTTTGCCGATGAGAAGTTTGTCCACGACGTAGTAGGTGTCAAACCCAACTTTAGCATTCACACAACGTCTTTGAACGTGGAGCCGATGACAGGCGTGCCCATGAAAGCCCACAAACGTATTCAATTCAATACAATGCTCAGACGCGATCCAAAAATAAAGTAAAATATTTTAGATAGCTTTGTTATTATTTGCGCAAGAAATTTAACACCTTTCAAAGTCTAACCAAAAAGCTGCCCGAAATTTTGTATCCGCTATTCTGGGTGGATGAGGTAACACACAAATATTTGCATTTAACGACCAACCTTTTCAATAATCTGTTGTTCCAGAACTTTGAGATCGATCAAAAGAACGCCGACAAATTTTACTATCAGCTCAAACTGCCACTGAGCGTCATAAACACGGTGAAATTCGTCATAATGGGATTAGGATTGGCCGTCCTCTTCACTTGTATTGTGGCATCGTTCAATAAATGGGAAAAGAGTCGCAAAGAAAACACAAACGAAGAGTCAATTAATTGGATAAGCGATGAGACTACTCCTCTAATCCAGAACTGAGCCAGACCGAAGCATTTATTTTAATTATCTTGCTTAAGTCTCTGCATCCCAGTCATTTATATGCCAGCCTTATGTAAAAACGAGAGTAATCTAATTGAAGAAATAAACGACAAAACTGAGTTAATTCTGGCATTTTATTGAGTTGATACTGAGAAATAAAGTTTCGAGTTTAATATTTAAAATCTAGAACTCAACCAATGTTAAGTTATTTGAGATTTTATTCACTTGAGGTCATATGCTTGATTATACCGCTGAAGTGATGAAGAGCTCTCTTCATAATTCAAGTGCAAAATACTTATTATTTCTTATTTGATGCTAAAATATTCAATTTTATGCGCTTTCCTGGCCATGACCAAAACTTGCATGCAATCTGGTTCAGATAAATAATTGTTGCTTGCAATTGGAAGGCACAAATAACTTTATAGTTATACACGAAGTATGTATCCTCTAAGGGTCACAGCCCGAACTACTACGATGACGAGTGCATCGGGGCAAAAGCCTTTTATAGGCTTTTGCGCTTCGACGCCGAGTGGTAGTTTTAACCTAAATTGAAATGAAAAATGCGCCAAGTATGAGAGTCGGTCCTTTAATTTCCAATGCTTCTCGCTTTTGTGGAGTTTGTGGAGGGCATTCTCAATGCTTGAATTGTATTCTGCCTTCTGCACACTCTCGTCGTCTGTTGTTAGTTTAAATTAATTTGTAAATTTACTTTCATTCAACATGTATTTGTTGTAAAAAAATATTTGCGATAAAACTAAATGCAAAAAGAACAAACAAGTCACAACAAAGAAGAATTAATTTAGCGAAAGTCGATCAAATTAGCGAAGGATTGAGGTGAGTTATTCCCTTTGGCTCTGGGTCGGCGGTTGCTGACTGCGGTGAGGAGGAAAAGTCAGAAGATCCGAGCAACGAAGCTGATGAGTTCTGTTGACTGCATCGATCTGTTTTCTCGTTAAATGGACTGTTCCTGATGTTTATCAACAGATTGTTTTGGTTCATCAGACGACTCGCTTGGAGACCAGAAGTCGGAATTTCACAATAAACGTGGTCTAAGTTTTTCCTGTTCGGGTATAAAATGTCTGCATTGAGATGATTGTAGAAGCCATATTGATCGTTAACAGCTCCTGATTCAGTCGCAGGATAGCAGGCGGCCTTCATCTGCATCACGTTTGGATTGATTGTGGACATTAAGAAATTGGCTTTATGATCTCGCAAGTACCACTCGTAAGGAGAATGCACGCCGATTTTGACGTACTTGCTTCCGCCTGGAACAAACTGTGTGAAAGAAATGGGCGAAGAAGACTTCATGTCAGCGTTGAGTTCTGTTGATGGTTGAATGGATGGTTTGCGATGCTCTAGCTCAATGTCATAGGGCGCTAGACACTGTTTCTGCTGAGCCGGATTCGATTCACCCTGCTCGAGCTTGTTAAATGGCTTTACACAGGAATTGCACATGGTCCCAATGCTTTCTTGATAATTTGCGCTTTCGTTGCTGCTGTGGCCTCCAAAGACGTGACTGCGGCTCATTAGACTCTCAAACCTGCTGCCTTTGGAGTATTTATCGACGCTGTACTCGCCGCGAATCGCTTTCGCGATGGCTCGTTGATTCTTTCGGTATTTGGCCGAATAAATAAAAATAAAAGCCAATAGTGCTATGATGAACAAGATTGAAATAACAAGAGATGCAATTATTAAGATAGAAACAGTGTCGAAAGAAAGCATTGGTCTAGATTGAGCTTCTACGGCCGAAGCAGACTTGAGTGATACTTGAGTGGATCGAGGACGGGTTGAGGTGAAAGAGCTCGAGTCGGTGGTAGCTATGTCTTTGCAGTATTTATCGTATCCTTGCAAACGTACGATGCTCAAGCAGAACGTATATCTTGTAGAGGGACTTAGGTTGTTCACTTCGAACATGCGCATAGAAACGTCTCTGATTGTGACAGAGGAGCTATCGCTGTCGGATATTTGCACACTGTTCGGTTCTTCGATCGGGCTGTAGCTAATTTTAAAAGCCTTTATTTCTTCGAGTGCTGCAGGGTCACGAGTATCGAGTTCCCACTCGATGTTGACCGAGTTGTCGGCACTGATCAGCTGAATGTTGGAAATTCTGGCTTGTTTGGTCGCATCCACGGGTGCTTGCAATTTGGGCTTGGCCGACGTTTTAGTTATGGGCGAATTGCTCGGCTCTAGTACAGCTCGTTCTTCTTTTAAGAATTGAAATGTATTGCAATGAGGCTCGTCTTTCGAGCATTGGAAGTCTTCCTTCTGAAGGTTGGAGAATTTAAGAAAGCGCTCGTTGCCTCCCGGATGTTTGCAAAGCCATTGAATAAATGCGAATCGATCTTGTCGAAATCTTTCCTGCGTCCATTGGTACAGAGGAAGAAGGCGGCAATCACATGCAAGCGGGTTGTGCGTGAGCACTAAGCTCTTGAGATTTGGGAGACGTTCGAGCATTGCCGGAGCGAAAGTGCAGAGCAGGTTGTAGCTTAGGTCCAGATCGCTCAAGTTGGGCATTGAATATTTGGGTCTACCAGCACTATCGAGGTCATTTTGCAAAAGGATTGAATCTATTCGATTATTTTGCAAGTCCAGGTTCAAAAGGTGGCTGTGAAAACGATTGAATACGGACCAGTCTAAGGTTCCGATTTGGTTGTAACTCAATTTAACTCGCTCGAGGGACTTGAACACTCGAATTGAATTGACACCGTTGGAGTCTAGTTGAGTGTTTTGTAAGCTGAGATTCTTAAGTGTGTCAGCTATTCCGCTGAACGTGAGCTCATTCAAATTCTCCAGCTTGTTTTTGTCCAAAGTGAGCGCTTGCAGATTAACCAAAGGACGGAACAATGCTGGCGGTAGGTTTTGGATGCCATTTCGAGACAAGTCAAGTCGCTCGAGACTGACAAGGCCCAAAAACCTTGAATCTAAGGGCTCTGAAGCTTCGTCAAAGTTTATAGAGTTGCCCTGAAGACTGAGGGCTCGGAGCTCTGTAAGAGTCTGGAAAGAGTTGGCATTTATGCGATTTATAAGGTTGAAGTTAAGATTGAGCTCTTTAAGTATGCGTAGTTGGGCAAGAAAGCCCAGTCCATTGCTATCAAGCTCATTGTTTTGTAGGTAAAGATGCTCGAGGCTGGCATTGAAGGGACTAAGAGCAAGCGGATGGAATCTCTTTATACCGTTGTAGGACAAGTCGAGCTCAGTGAGCAACATGTTGCTCATAAAGGGCACACTAGAACCGAAGCTGTTAGGCTCAATCGACTTGATGCCGTTCTGAGATAAGCTCAGTTTGCGAAGAGAGCCGAGGCGACCGTTGATAAAGGCGAGAGTGGGAACATCCTGCAGTTGATTGCCGTCAAGATAGAGCTCTTCTAAGGAGCTGGACAGGCCGCGGAATGCGAATGCGTCAACGCGTCGAATATTGCACCTTTTCAGACTCAACACCTGGAGCTTGTTTAGTTTGCTCAGCGTGTCACTTTGAAGCAGCTCAATGCGGAAGCCGCTTAGATGAAGAGTCTTTAAATTTCGCAGGTACTTAATTATTGACTCGGGTAGTTGGAGATTGGCGGCGGGATCGGCATCCAGCCAGAGCTCTTCTAAATGATTCGCCAAGTTGATGAACGCGCGCGGATGAATTGATTTGACTTTGTTGCCGTCCATAAACACTTTTTTCACTTTGATGCCCTCGAAGCTGGACTCATCGATCCGTTCGATTCGATTGTCCGACAATACGAGCTCGTCGTATACAACGTTGTTTACATTCAGCTCTGGCACTTGACTAAGACCACGACGAGCGCAGTAAATATAGTTGGTGTTGTCCTCGCGGATGCCAGGCTGGCAGGCTGATTCGAACGCTGACCGGCTCGTAACCGCTGCCGAGAAGGCGATGAGCACGATTGCTAATATCGATGAGGTCAACATGATTTAGAATGGCATCTTTTCTCTACCATAAATCAGTCTAAACGAAAAAGATAAACACACTTAAGCATAACATGGATATTTTGGCCCTAACGAGCGTGGCTTTTCGCTCCATTCTAATCTAATCTAATTTGATTAAATTAAAGGCTGGGCTGAGGCAGTTCGGACACGCTCAGACGCCAACAGTCTACAACGCACTCGCACACTCACTGGCTCTTAATTTTGCCGGCTAATGAATGGACACGCTTGATATCCAAGCGTGAACTTTGTGAAATAAAAAATCCACATGGCCGGGCCAATGGCGGCCACTGTCTCTTAAAACATCTTCCTCTTCATTCTCATTCCCCCGCTTTCGCTCTCTTTCTCGGTCTATGCATACAAGCAGGAAGCATCTGCCAGGCAAACGCTTTTTCCACATAGCCTCCGGAACTTGGTGCGATCGAAGCGAAATAATAAATAATACAAAATGAAAACAAACTCACGCCTTTTTGCTCAGGCATGTAGAAACGCATCGCACTCTCTCATTGTGTATGTGTGTGAGGCGTGTTGTTATACCTGCGGCTATGGCCGAATTATTAGATTGACCAAAGCCGAGCTGTTAAATCGGTTATAGGCGTGCCACGTATGGTAAAAGTTAAAGCCAAATAGTTTTAATTAGCAGCTGCGCGAGGGCTTCGATTGTGCAATTGTTTAGTTGAGGACGCAACAATCCAAATGGATAAAATGTGTGTGTGTGATCGCCGGCGCGTGTGCGCCAAACAAGTTATGAAGATTTCGGTCCTCCACAATGGAGGGTGGCGGCAGCAGCAGCGGCGGTTAACTAAAAAACAAATCTGCGAATGAATTTCCAATCAAGCGCGTAATAAATGAGAACGGGCGTTTGATATTTGTTTACAGAACGTTATTTAATCCATCGGCATAAAGGAGGCGAATGTGGCACGTTCTAGTGGCGAGTAAAGTTGAGGAGAAAACCGATCGCTTAGGATAGAATTTAATCGCTTGAGCACTCAGTTTGTATGATGGATAGATAAACAGGCCGTCACCACTTGTGTGTAACGACGAGCCAAAGTGGTCGGGCCGTATCGCATCGTAATGGCGGAGCTGAGCCAAGCACTGCTGCCTCGAAAGGCTTGATTTGAGATAAGGCAATTTGCCTCGACCGAATTGAGCAGTGATGAGAAAGGTGCGGCCATCATTTGTGCAGCCCGAGGCCATTCTTGGCCACTGGTATCGAGCTTTTCTCTTTCTCTCTCTCTACGGCCTCGTGTGCATTAGCCGTTTCTTTATCAGGCCACATGCGAAAACTGAGCCTGTCAAGCGGCTATTGTATCGTGACGCGCTTGGTTCAATTGACTTGTCAAAGCTCGCTTTCTCACCAGTCCCAGATGAATCTCTCTGTTAAAAGTGAATATATTGTGCTGATCTATGAGAACAATGAAAGCACTGTAGAGGATTGTTGTTTGTAAAACGGTTCATTCATGTGCAAATGAAGGCACGTAACTTTGCTTACAAGGCGTGTGATGATCGTTAAGGTAAGCAACCGGAAGCGCTTTGCCTCTCGTCAACGTCCCAAATAGATAATCGGACACGCACTGAACCATGATGGTCTCTGATAAACATCTCGTTTGTTGTGCTTGGGCCGCCTTTACCTGACCGGGTGCAATTAGTTAGCAAAGCTAATTGGCTTTTGGGTGCGGATGTCGAATAGAGCGCTTGCGTGTACGATCAATCGAATCGACTGGTCTTCCTTTAGTTCGTTCTTTTTGTTCTAGTCCGCAGCGCAACTGGCCGTCGTTCTAATTTGCAAGTCAATCATTCATAATATGGCTTGTGCAGTAGTAAGAGCTTTTGCTCGGTCAAGCTTCGACTCGTCGGCGGCAGTGGTCATTTGCAGAATTTAATTATCCATGAGAAGATAAGGTCCTCATCTCATCTCTTTTGCCTCTCTAGCCCATCATCATCATCATGATCATATTGGCCAGCCCGAATAAGGCTCTGGTCAACCTATCAATTAATTAGATTGATTGAGCTCCCCGAACAGCGGCGTTCGCCTCTCGTCGGCCAATTCACTTCCACGCGTACTTAATTTGAATAACAATAAATCAATCAGTTAAGCAGCAGCAGCAGCAGCAGAAGAGAAAGCAGAAGTAGCTTAGGCAGTGGTAGCAGCAATAGAAGTATCATCAGTGGCAAGAGTCTGCTGACTGAAGCGTCGATGGCCTGAAGCGCGTTCGTCCGTGACCACATGCTGCCGAAGCAGCTCCTAATTCTCAGCAGCGCTAGCCTGTTGTTTCAATCAGACGCGTCTCACTCGCAATGTGGTCCGGCGTGCACTCGACATATTGGCCGAGGCAATCACTTGTCAGTCATGAAATGGACTCAGTCTAGAGAGCTCACGAAAGCGCCTGCATTCGTCTCGAGGGTAATCGCTTCTGTCGTTGGTTGTCATCATAGCGTGGTGTCCTGACTCTTTGCCTCATCTCTCTGCCATTGACTCTATGCCTTTACTAAATTCAAAATGGTTAGTTGGGTCAATTTGAACACTGAGAGACGTCATGTTGACATGAAGTGCTCAGTGCGTGGCTAAATTGAGCGATTTGGGGCTTTGAGAGCGAGCGGATATGAAGCGGGCCCTCCAAACTTGAAGAATGCGGATGCGGCTTAGAGAGAAAGGGAAAAATCGGAGAACCAGCCGGATCGATTTCGAGACGGATGCGTCGCCAAGGTCGTGATGCTATTTGAGTGGAATTAAGCGCCCTAATGAGCTTGCTAGCCGCCTTCTAAAGCTGCTTAATCAAGCCCTTCCACTCGAGTGCAAATCGGCCCTTACGCACTCTCGAGTGGCGGCGCCAGTTTCGAGAGTCGAAAAGCAAAACAAAAAGCAATTTAGAGACTCGACTGGTCAGTAGAGCGATGCAGCTCTTGCAGCCTTAAATTGCAAGACGCTTGAAATAGTAGAGCGTGGCATGCTTCACACATGATCGAATGAAGAGAATGTGCAAATAAATGCGCGTGCAGACCAAGGTAGGACGGGAATACAGCTGGCCATGCAAACGTGCCAAGCTCGACGATGCGTGATATGCGCACAGGCTCGAATATCGTTCCGTTCGGCTCTTCTCAACTCTCAACAACAAAAATAAATAGCGAACGCGATAACTTTGTGCCTTTTCATCTGACGGCCTGCATCAGCTGCTTGCGCGGCTACTGCTTTCTCCTTTAGTGGCGGCTGCTGCTGCTGCTGCTAGAAACGCTCGTGGCTAATTCGAGTCAATTTGTTAATTCGGAACATTTGCTGCCCTCAATCAAACCGAGCGAACGAGAGAGCGCTAAGACGCCGGCAGCAGCGGAAGAGGCCCTCGATGAGAGCCGCACGGCCACTTGAAGCCAACATGGAGGCGCTTGACCCTCGCATGACGCCACTATCAGGCGATCTGATCATCAATCTCGGAAAAATAATAATAAAAGCTAAAGTGTAAATGATTGTGATGATCGTGAAGGAATGGAATGCTGGAATGAGCATTAGGAGGCCTCACTCGTAAACAAACAATGGGGGCGCTCGAGTCATTAAGCGATGCGGAAATGAACGATTGCCGTTGCCCGTTAGATAATAATCATCATCACCGCCACAATCATCGTGGCGAGGAGCCCTTCTCTGCTGGCCGCTTGGCTTTAGAGTGCACAGTCGTTCTCTGTCGGTGTTTGCCTCTTTCGCACGGTGAATGACCATCCATTACGCTTACGCATTCACCACAAATCGATTTCACAAATTCCTAATTAATTTTAATGAATTCACAGTCCACGAATGATGATTCCATTTAATTAAATACTCGTCTCGTATGGGCTCGCCACGCCAAGCTGGTTCGGAAATGCGTGCACATACACTCGAGCACAGGTCGATGTGAGGTGAGATGAACCGGCAGCGATTAGCTGTCAAGCATCCGTTTAGCGCGATAAGAGGTCTCTGACGACCGCAAAAACCACATCGACGACGAGGGTGGTTGACGCCAACTTGGTCAGCGACGGCTAGACGAACACTTCACACGCCGCCAGCGCAGGTGAAGCGGCAGTCTTATCATTGAGTCTTATCTGATGTGCTTACCCCTTCCAATCACCAAGCCTTACCAGGCCAGGCCCAAGTGCTCTCACATCGATCGAATGCAACTCACTCGAATGCACTCGTCTCAACAATTTGGGATGCTTGTAGGCGAGTTAGAGTGTACTCTTTAATCCAATGGTTCCGCCCTAATGGATGTTTTGAGGCGGATTTGGCCCATTTGTGATAGGGACGCTCGTATCTTATCACCGATAATAGCCAACTTGACGAGTGGAAGGGAGACTATGATGAATCGAACTTGTCAATACTTTCACTTGTCAAAACGGCGCGCTAAATCGAATATGAAAATTTAATTAAACAATGGTTGTGAGGCGAAAAGTAGCAACCTGCAGGAAATGATGCTTATCGTCTCTTAATCTAGATCGGATCAGAATAATAAAAATAATGAGAGAGGCAGGCTCGAAGGCTGGCCAAACAGTGTGCACTTAACGAGAAGAGGAAGAACGATAGGGAAATAGGGGCAACTTAAAGTAGTTAAGAAAACATAAAGCCGGGTTAGGCCGGTCTCTCAGGCACTTGGCTCGCGTTAAGGTTAATTGTCCGCTCGCTATAGGTATAGCGTGCTGACGCCCAGGGACTAGATGATGCCAAATTTAATTAGAGTCGAAATGGATTGTAACATGTTGAACTTTGGCGATGATGGACCTGAATGAGCACTTGAAATTAGCATTTATTGTGCTCGTTCGATTAGAGTAGACGGGCTTGTTCGTTCATCAAGCCAAATGGGCCAGTCAGTCAGGCAGGCGGTCAGCCGTCCAGCAAGCCAGCTAGTCGACCCGAGCTGTAATCGAAAACGCATCAACGAGCATATTGCGCGACAAATTAAAAAGGATACAATTTCACTCGTGACTCTCAATTTCGACGCTCGAGTGCTCTGATCGAATAGGCTCGATCGCATGGATTAGGATTTTTAACTCTTCTAACACATGCCGCCTGATCATCTCGCCAACTTTTAATTGGATATACACACACTCTGACGAAGCGAGTTAATAACCAGCGACCAGTTAGGGAGCAAGCGAGCGAGTCCAAGTTAAAGCGAGAGAAGCTTGAGTTAATTCGTGGGGCCTCTTGGGACCCACTGGCCTCCTGGCTGAGAGAATAATCATGCGGCGAATAGAAGAATGAGTTATCGCCCGCAACTGTTGGCGGCTTGTTCTTAAACCACGCGCGGCCGTCGGCCGCTTTGAGGCTTTGAGCTTTACACTGCAAGTTGCATCTCCTGCGGCTGTCAGCACTGATCGATTATTTATTAGCAGAACTCTTTGCACCATAAAACGGCCGGTAGGCCACAGACCTGAAGATCAAGTTGATCATATCCGGCTTTAAACGTAAACTTCCGATCTAACCAGTCCGGTGTAATTAACTTGGCGCCTAAATGACGCGAAACGAAGCGCGTCCCTCGGGCACAAGCCTCTCTCATCGATGCCCAACTTTCTCACCCTGACTGCACCCAGGCCGGCCCTCGAGGAGCCTGTTTTTGTTGTCGCTTATGCTGGTCATCTCAATTCGAAAGTAAATAATTGCCTCAATCGAATTTGGCAATTAGTGCAAATGAGTGCCTTGGTCTCAAGCTCACGCTCTCGTCTCTCTTTTTTTATATTTATATGCATGTGGCCCATTTCACTTCAAGTGTTTTCATTCTCTCCTCAGTCGCACGATTTAGTTCGGCGCCCAGCACATACTCACACTCGTTCACAATTCATTGACTATACACATTCGAGAGAACAATGTTGTTTTCATTCACTCTTTCTCTAAAGCGCGCGCGCGCTCAATCGCTCGCCATATATGTGAAATAGAATAAAACAAAAAGAAAGAAGAAAAAAATGCGCTGATTCATTCGTCTCGCATTTGGCTCGCTCCAGTTCGAAGTCGCAATTAATTCTGGGTCTCACGTTCAATTGATAAATCTTTCAAATGTGGCGATGAACATCTCAGCGACGACCTAATTCCGCAAAGCATGCATGAGGCCGCTGGACTTGGCCAATTCAACAATAAGCAAAGTGGAGTGGAGAAGACGGCACAAGATCCCTAATAGCTTATATTGTTCCCGTTTGCTCGATTCATCGGCATTCTGAAGCGTGACCTTCTTTGCTCTTCTTGAAACAACATCAAAAACGGAATAGAGATCGTGCGCTAGTCCAATCTAGCCCAATGAAGAGAGAGAAAGGGAGAGAGAGAGAACACATACACTCGAAAATCCTAAACAGTATTAAAACGGCGCGAATTAATTAAAACTTCACACAAACATATGAGCGCACATAAGCAAATGAGCGTTTTAACCTCCGGCGCCTATTGAGAAGGGATTTAAGGCCGAGTCAACAAGCAACGAGCGAGGAAAGAGATGTGGCCGCAATCGCCGTATGATCCCTCTAAGCTCGTTGCTCTCTTGGCATGTCTTTAGGCCATGACCGGTGAAATATAAACTGTATATCTTCAGATTTCACCCGGCCGGCCATTTGAGCGTATTAATACGCGTCCACGGCGTTGTTCAAACAAATGAGCAAGCAGCGTGCAAACTTGCCTCTTTCTTCGAGCCTAGTGCCGCCTTCACCTCTAAACTAATAATTTTGTACGATTGACATCTCGTCAAATGTGCTGGCCAGTGAAATGAGGGCGGCGAGGAGCGAACGTGACACTCTTTGAACTAAACGCTCTAGCAAACTTATCACTCACACTAAACACGGCGATAATCGCGCGAATAAAAAATGATTGAAGAAGCGAATGGCGTCGCGGCGAATGCAAATAGCAAAATTGAGAGACAGGCAGAGAGAGAGAGAGAGAGAAAGAGAAGGGAAAATATTTAGGACAGAAGATGAGTGGAGAATGAAAGAGTAGGCATTAAAAGACTTAAGCAAATCGCACGACACATACATAGACGACGATGCACATATTTTAAGGAGGCCGTTCACCGGGTCGATATACTCCGAACCAAGCGCAAAAGCGTAGCGAAGAGTAACTGAGAGAGAAGAGGAAAGAAGCGTAAAAGAGATGAAGGGAAGAGCGCTAGCGTAGGGCGAGTGCACTTACAAACGCTTTTAATTCTTTTTCTTATTTTATTTTTATTCATCTCTCCGAGCGTCAGTGGGTTTAAATGCGCTCGCATTTGAATTGGCCTTTTGGACGAGGCAAAAATATTTCTCCTTTATGCGAAGCAAAGTGCCAAATCAAAGCGAGTGCAGCAAATATCCGACACCAGCGGGCACAATAGAAGCAGTTTCGATCGGTCGGAATTCTTCGCCGCACTCTTTCCTAGTTTGGCGTCGAGTTCCGCCTATCGATTGTAGTCAATATGGATGAAGACGATGCGCTCTCAATTGACCAAGAGGAAACGAATTGCGCTCTTTATAACGCAGCCGACTATGAGAAGATGTGCCCGACAAGGAGCAGAACGAGCGAGCTTTAGTGGCACTCGTTCTAATAATGGAAAATGAGCTGAGCCGTTTTTGATGCCTGAATGAATAACCATAAAGCAAACGCAATTCGCGTCTCTAGTTCCTATTTCAGAGCCTCTTTAAGCTAAATGGGTGATTTGTTCGGGAGAGAGAGAGAGAGAGCAAGTGTTTTAGGGCGAACTCGAACTCATGCACGACCGACTAGGTTGCGTGTGCAGTAAATCATCTACATAACTCTGGTGGACGGTTTTAGTCTACTAAATGACCCCTCTCTTTCAAGTCTCCCTCAAACGCAGACGGTACAGTCTAAGTCGAATCAAATTTATTCGTGTTCTCGACTCCAAATGAACGCAGGAGAGCACTTGTTGTTTTTTTTTGTTGTTGTTGTTGTGCTTGTTAGCGATAGATTCAATTACAATTCGACCGTTTGATTTGTTTTCTTTGCTTCTCTACTTGCGAGAGCGTTGGTGAGGTTGCGTCCTCGTTTGGAAGTTCAAATTCAGTTTAATTGAGATAAATAATTGTCGTTGCGTCGTGCGGCCTGCACCCAAATCTACATACATGCATGCGTCGTGCGGTGCCGCCGTTTACTCGTGTTTGTAGAAAAAAAAAGAAGAAGAAAATGTGCCAAAAAGAAGCTGTAATCAAATAATCATCAGAAAATGAATGAAGTATGAATGTATGCCTGAAATAGTGAAAGAACCAATAAATCAACGGATAAATCAATCGATCCGTTCTATCTACACAAAGTCGGTCAGTAGCCGAGAGTGCGCCTCTTTTTGCGAGAGTTGCCGTTCATTCGATGCTCCCTACTTTCTGTCTGACTCAAATACGAATCGCGTTCGTATTCACTTGCCTCGCTGCTAGACTCGCGGTACGAGAACTTTTTGCCCGCGTTGCGCGAAGGCCGATCATGGTCGCCGTTCAGCCGCTGGCTGCGAGAGCCTCGCAGTCTCTGGGCATTGTTTTCCTTGTCATCTTGACGTCTGCCGTTGGGTCTCGAGTCTCGGCTGTCTTGTTCGCTCTCTTCGTCACTTGATTTGATTGCTTTGTTGCTTCGTCGCGAGCTTCGTTGGCCTCGTTCCGCTGTTGTCGTTGCTTGCTTTTGTTGCTGGTGTTTGCGATTGTTTTTGCCGCCGAGTTCCGCAATCAGTGAGCCCAACCCTCCTCCTTCGTGCTCTTCACTGCCGTCTGAATCGAGTACTTTGGAAACGGGTTTCTTTTTCAGAACTCGTTTAGATCGTGTTTGCCGACTCTTTTCCTCGTCCGAGTTTTCGTCCATCTCCAAATTTCCTTGCTCAATTGCGTCATTGTATGAGAGCATCGTCTCAGTTCCTGCTCGTTCTAATTTCGCCTTGTTTGTGTCCATAAAAAGCCTGTCCATCGAGTACGAAGTGGATGGTTGAATGTCGTCGCCGTTTAGATTGTTTGAACATTGATCACTTTTCACCAAGTCATACTCAACCGACTCGTCTTCCATGAACGATTTGTTCAAGAGTTCGCCGGTTTTGGACCTCTGCATGGGCTCGCTACGACCAGATCCTGTTGACTGGTTACTGCTCTCGTCATTTTGAAGAAGCCTGATTCGCCCACGAGTGTTTACGGAGGCGCTTGACGCTTCGCGGTCAAGACCTGCCATTTCGGTGTGTCGAAATTTTCTCGAGTTTAACCTTGAGCTCTCGCGCTGTGGCTTTTCCTGTTCTTGTTCAAAGTTTAGTTGCGAGCGCATTTTCCTAACAATTCGATTTGATTTAGAATTCGGTGCGCCGTTTGATGTGACCATTGGGAGCCATTACCTAACACGACCGTATTTAGAGACATCGGCACAATGCAGTTTCTTGATGGGACCAATGCGAGATTCATAGGCGTTCTTGAGCTTGATCGTCATTTGGTAGATCTAAAGCACGATCGACATTAGATAGGAAAAATTAAAAGTGAACCTTTGAAAACGAAACTCACTCTTGATCTTTTGTTGGTGTTGTAGCAGTGCGAGTTTTTAAACATCAGCAGGCAGTCACGTTCGAAGAGTTTGAGGTCGTTTCCGTAATAATTGTCGAGCAGCTTGTTAAGGATGGTTCCCAGGTCGACCGGTTCACGCACTTTTTCCAAATAGTCCGGATATTCGCTTGTGTTGACCGGCTCGCGAAACGGTTGCGACTCGGGCAGCTTGATCAGGTCAGTGATCATGTTGACTGCTGCCTCGTGCCAAGAGAGCAAGTTGTGACTAGAAGCCAGATTCAAAACGGGAAGGTTTTCTGGCTCTTGCCGAGCTCGGAGGTTGAAGCGTTTGCCGCGAAGCGACTTCTCGTGCAGCTCTTCTGCATTCTCTCTGGAGTCGTTAAGCTCTTCGTCGTCTTTTATGCTCTTTGCCATTCGTCGGTAAATTGGCATTGGATTATTTACTTCATGATCGCTTATGAATTCGATTAGAAGCGAGCAAAGGTGCTTGGCCTGTTTGACAATGTCACTCTTTGGCTCGTTGTAAGTGATCGCATTCGATTCCATTTGCTGCACGTCCCAGGTGATGGCGGCTAGACGCCGATAGTAAAAGCTTGAGATGCGCTCTTTGATCGTACTCAGATCGATCGGGTAGGAAATTTGAATGGCGTAGTCGGGAAAGGAGTCCAGATCAACTGGATAGTTGAACGGCTCAGCAATAGCAAGCTCCATGATTTGCTCTAGGCCGGTTAGAATTCTTGAACAGTCGGCCTCGCGGCCCACTTCAGGCCACTCGCCTGGCTCTGGTTCGTAGAGCAAAGCCTTCAGCTCTTCGTCCGTAACAATCTCGCCGTTGTTGGGCAATGTGGTACCGAGAGTCGATTTCGCCTTGCGCGATTGTCCGCCGCTGAGTGGCTCCAGGTCCCAAGGACTCAACGCTTCTCTATCGCCGTTCTCCCACACTACATGCAGACACTGAAATTGGGACTCGGGATGTTCTTCTTGAAATGGTTTTCGGCTTTCTACTCGGCCAAACCACCATTTATCGTCGATAATCGATCGGAAACGATCATTGGCCTGCCAGTTTTTCTCCATCGCTCGATCATAATATTGACGCAGAATCACAAAGTCGACCACATGCGCCATGTCATGAAACTTAAGGTGAAATGTTTGGCCTGTTAGCACTCGAGTGTCGGGGTCTTGCAGACCAAGCTTCAAATTAACTAGTCTGGGCGGGCCGGTGGTTATTTTCAAGTCCATAACTTTGCAAAACTCTTGGACTTTGATGTTCTTGTTGCGTGCCCATGGCAAACTGGCCTCATTGATCGGATAGACATTGAACTGCTTGACCGCTTGAACGTAGAGCTCGTGTCCTTGCCTAAAGTAAACGATTTCGTCATGGAGCTGTGGTACATAAGGCAGCTTTTTGGGCTTTGTGCTAGTCAACCACTCGGGCGGGCGATATTCGGGTGGACACTCTCGCAGTGCTAAAAGCGCTCCCTCCGAATGTTTTGATTTCTTTTTAGATTTCGCCTTTGAACGCTTCTTGTTTGACGGAGAAATCTGACGCCGGCTGGCCATCTGACTCGTGCAAGGCCTGTTCGGATCAAGGTTCTCGTCATTTTCTTCATTTTCGCTGAAATCGCTCTCCTTCTCATCGTCTTCTTCTTCTTCGTCTGCAGCCTCCTCTTCGTCGGAGCTCACTAGCCGCTTGAGCTTCCTAGAGATGCTTGTTTTCTCCTTTTTCGATTCGGTCTCAGCTTCTGCTTCTTCGTCGTCCTGCACTCGAAGTACTCGTTTGGAGCTACGTTTCGATTTGGTAGTCTTATTCGATGTCCGAGCCGGCGGCCTGAGTGTTTTTCCGGCGTCTTCTTCGGCCCAGTCTGAATAGTCGCTAGTTTCGTTGTCACTGAGTGTAGAGGCTGCCTCAGCTGTCGGTTCTGGTTCTTGTTCGGTCACTGTTCTAAGCATCTGTGAGGCCGTCGTAGGCATCTGACTATTGGAATCATCGTCGACATTTATGACTTGGTCTACACTTTCCTCTTCTGACGCGCGATGAGTGTCCATGGTCTCTTCATAGTCACTCTGAATTCGACTCGTAATTGCACTCGAGCTAGTCGTTCTCTTGATTAGGCCTTTTCCTCTTGCTCTCTTGTTGCTTAGATTGACGAAGAGGTCTTCGCTTCGAATGTTCATTTCGGTGTAATCGTTCGCTCTGTTGTAATCTCGCTCTTCATTCTGCAGCTTCTCTAATCGATCGAGCTCGCTCGCTCTTAGCGTTCGGGAGTCAAGCGGAACAATTAGTCGCTTGGTCACTCTTGCACGCGCTGTTCCTCCTTCCACCTCGTCCGAATCTCCAATAATTTCAGCGATTCCATTCTCATGCGTGACTATATGAGGATTGAGCTGGCCTTCAGTGAGATTCTCTCTTCCGGGCACCAGACGCTGATACTCTGCACTGTAGGGATTACCGTCCGAATTGACTAGAAAAGGCGGCGGCATCATGTGCGGAGGTTGCTGAGTCTGCTCATCGACGACGTAACCTTCCGGATCGCGCATCAACGGACGATAGTCGGTGTGAAAAAACTGCTCATTAGGCAGCCGCTTGAATTTTTCCTCATTTGCAAAGCCGAATATAGTAAGGTGGCCATGAGAGTCTGTAGATGCAAACATGTCTCGGGACGGTGACCACTTGGTATCGAAAAAGCAGCCGTGACCCTCTTCGTCCATTTTGTTGTAGTACTTTTTGATCATGTGACCTGTGAATATATCCCAGAGAATGACGTTTCCATCATGGCCGGCACTGAGCAGAACTCGTGGGTCGTGAGGATGGGCTTCAAGAACAAACACTTCATCTGTGTGTCCTTTGAGCTCGTGTATTAGCCGGCCATCTGTTGAGTTCCATACTTTGACCAAATGGTTGTTCTGCGCAGTCACAACCATCGAGTCATCTGCATTCCAGGTGACCATGGTGACACAAAAGCGCTTTAGAAGCTCTAGACTACAAAGTTCATCTGAGCTGTTTTTGGACAGGGACTTGGACGCGTCGATCAGGATCGAACGCCATTTGAATTTATCGAAAAACCAAATGCGCGCCGTGCCGTCTTTGCTGCCGCTCAAGAAACGTGAAGAGCTATTGGCGTACATTATACTGTCTACGATGTTTGAATGTGCCTCCAGTTCTTTCAGCTTTGTGGGCAAGCCGTTGTCGAAATAGTAAAGTCGAATGGCATTGTCATTGCTCCCGGCGGCCATGAACGAGCCGCCTGAACTAAACGACAAGCAAAGCATTTGACTGCCAGCTCTTGACTTCTCGATAAATTTATGGGGCTTGATGCTAAATGATTGATTCAAGTTAGAATAAGTCAAGTAGGCCGAGTAAGAAGCGGCTATTTACTTGAATTTCAAAGTCTGAGCGTCCCAGCTCCAAAAGCAGATTACTCCGTCGTTGCCAGACGAGGCGAGCCATCTCTGTGAACCACGGCAATAGGGCGAGAATTCGATGCATGTAACCATGTTTGTATGGCCATTCAGTATCGTCACCGGCTCTGTTGTCAAGAGGCTCCAGACTCGGATAACTTTGTCACAACTGCCTGAAGCCATGAGGCTGTTCTCGAAATTGACATCGATGTCACTTATTTCCTTTTCGTGGCCGCGAAACGTTGCTAAAAGGCGGCAGTCGTTGGCTGACCACGCTTTGATCAGATTATCGTCGGCACCAGTCAGAATATAGCGGCCAGTTCGATCGAAACAAATGCAGTACACTGCAGCTAAATGAGCAAGAATGCGCTTGTGCACGTTCATCTGGCGATAAAGCGGCGGTTGAACTACGTTCAATGTACTGATTGTTGGACTTATTTGGCGTCTTATCAGATTATTGACGATGTTCAGGCTGCCAGAGTCTCGACTTGCAACGTGTGGATTGAGACCTTGGCGAGTTAGATGATGCCTGACGTAGAGATCTTTGGGAAGAGCGCTAAGATCCGAGTGACGATTGAAATGCGACTCTTCTCGTGGATTTTGGCTCTTGCCTCCGTTGCTTAGGGCGAACCTAGTCCCAGTTAGAAGAGTGTCCACTCTCAGCGATTTCTTAAGCCACAAATTTTCAACGATCGATTTTGTTTGGTGACATAGATTGACTAAAAAATCGCCCGGTATGTGCGGATGTTGTCGAATCTTAAGTGAGCGAAGGATGTCAGTTTAGATATGGAGAAATAGAGGCAAAATCTTTGCACCATCTCTTGGAATGTGCGCCGATGGGTGCCTCCAGTCCAGTCATAGCGAGCTGGAAGGGCAGAACTGCTTTCGAGCTGTTGGACGAGAGCCTGAAAAGCGTGATGTCTCAATTATCAACATTTTTTGGTCTTAAATAGGCGAAAAAGGCTACCCGGCCGATATCTTCGTATGGTCCATTAAGTAAGTGGTGCGCGATTAGGAAATAAAGCTCTTGATTGTAAATAAGAAACCTGAGCTACAAATGTGATGATCTGTCGTCTGCAAAGTTACCTGACTCGATAAAGCTGCTGGTCGATGAGATTTCAGGCATTTCGGCGCGAGAAAATGCCATTCAGGCGTACCGCATGCCAAACCGATCCTTAAAGAATTCAATCGATTTTCAACCTAAATTACAGAGCGAACATGGAATAACAATATTTGAAGGTTTTCAATCAAGGCTCTGAAGTTTCCGCTGAGGTAGGAAAACAGCAACAAAGGGCAGCTAGGAATGGGAGTTACTCAAAATGGTAGTGTTGTAAGTTTATTCATTTTCTATTTCGCATTCAAATCGTGTTCAGGCAGTATGTGGGATGGTTGCCTGTCCGCTCTTAGCTCGATGCGCTACTTGCACAACGAACTTAACAATTGGGCCGTTTATTTTCAAGTTATCCAGCATTGCCCGGAGTTTCCTACGCAAGGTCTAGCGGTTCGTTTATAAATTAAAAGCCTTCCTCAAACCATGGAACGTGCACTCCTAATTTCCTATTTCCTATTTCTTTCCTTATTTTGATTCAAAAATGAAAAATACGAGCGGCTACCAGATTCGATTCTTTATAAGATCGATATTGGCGACGAACTGCAAGCCATCAAGGCAAGTTTATTTGAACATAATTGGTAAAGCCAAAAAAAGGTTGAAACTCGAGACAATTTGGAGAGTTGGCTGGTCAAAACAACTTGGGAGAGATTAGCGTGTTTTTGCTAGTTTGAAAAGTGAAATAGGCATGATTACGGATTTACAATGTGGCGCGATGCTAGAACGAAAAAGTTAATAAAGAGTTCTCTCGGACAGGTTCGAATGGAAGAGCCGTAGAGTTTAGGCCGAGAATGGAGCGCTCAGAAAAGAGCATCGATTGTGATGAAGCGGAAGCTATGAAGCAAAAACAAAACACTAATTACCATGTAAGTTGGTAGGACACCTGGTTGGTTAGATTTAATTATAAGTTGGCTCGATTTTAAGAGGCAGACTAAAGTTAGGAAGCGCAATTAATTAGCCATTCATGGCCAAACGTACGAGTGAGAAAGTGAAATAGAAAATCATTGAATGCTTGGCGAATGATTCGAATATTTTGCGGCAAGTGATTCAATCACGCAATGACTAATTGCGTACCAGCGCTTAATTTGATGCTAACAAGCAATTTTATGGATTGCTAACCGCCAAGCCTGTGGGCAAGTGTCGCTTAGTAGCTTTGCAAAGGACTGAAGTGATTTATTCTCGTTTGATTGGAACAACTAGAAGAAGAGCCCGGGCGAGTTGGCCAACTAGGTCGCTGCTTTATTCGTGTTTGGTTCAAATCAAATGGCAAACACCGGATGCTAATGAGTTTATTGTCGTCCATGTGCTATGTAAATGAGCAGGCAGCAAGAGCTAATACTCGAATTATCGAAATAATCTAATAAATAGAAAGAAAAAATCGGAGAAAGGCATAGAGTGAGAGCAAAGCAAGTGTAAAAGGAAAGCGCACAGTCGCACTGGTGGTAGACGAGAGGCAGTCGTTGGAAATTGGGTAGAACAAATAATCACTGGTCAAATATAACCTGATGCGCGATGTGTCGTTTTACATCAAATTAATAATCGATTTTCGAATTCAGTTCTATTCAATCTTGCTTGCGCATCTGTTTGCCCAAGATGAGATGGTCGAGGCCTATCTTGCTGATCTCTTCGCCTTCTTCATTAATTGCATATTCAATTTTTTTTCTTCATTTTTATTTGCTCATTTTCAAACCATCATATCACAATTCATGTTGGTCATGCTCGTCGCATGTTTGCGCTTCCCGTCACTTGGAGCCAGGCAAGTTGCCACCTTGTTCCTCAACGAATCGTTCACTCAATCTAATTAAAGCTATATTTTCTCTTATTTTCTATTTCTATTTTACTCTCTCTCTCTCTCTTTCTCTCTGCTTTTTTCTTCATTAAATATTCAAGCCAATCGAGTCGAGCAGATCAGAGGTCTTGTTTACCAACTGACTCGATCTCGTGCCTACGCACAGCGTTGGCTCGAAAGCCCTGTTTTTCGATCAAATCCGATTGGCTTCAACACTCATTGGTTGATTCGAGTTGAGCGGGTAAAAGGCGACTACAAAAGTGAGACCCGAAATGATTTTCATGGCGCACAAGTGAAGCGACAAGCATCTTTCCATTCGATATTCATTTAAATCAATCAAACTTGTGTTTAGCTCAAGGTATTACTTTACACGTTGTTTGTGTTTTATTTCAAAACATGAAGGCCGCCAACAGCCACTGATAGCCCGCTTCTTAAATTACCAGCCAGTATCGGTTGATTGTTAGAGGCTTTCCAGTGTGTTTCTATCACCGTTCGGCCTAGAGTCTTCAATTTCTCCCCAACTCGAATATTAAGTTGATTCAGCGAATGTTTTGGTGAATGATGAATTTGATTTGGTCTTTGTGCAATCGCGGCTATTACCTTTTGCGTGCAAGAAGAGATTAGAATCGAGCGCGTGTTTATTTGGCTACTCCATCTAAGTCAGGCGCGTTTTGAAATATTTTCGACGCGTGCTAAGATTGATGACATTAAATCAAATGGCAATGCGTGAACCTGTCCCAGCGAGAGCCACCGAGTTGATTGTCATTTAAACTCTTTTTATGGCTTTGCTTTGAAAACGCTCAATGTCAGAGTAGAGAATCTGAAAACAAAAGGCGAGTGATTTTGGCAAATTTAGTCATTAGAATGCTCTTAAGCTAGCAAGTGAGTGAAATGTTTGCAAGAAGAGAATAGAGGGCCAAATGGCCGCTCCTCGATCCTATTGTCCAGTCAAAGCCTTTCATCGCGCGTTCTACGGTCGGTCTCTTCTAATTCGCTGTGTCGGACTACACGAGCGGCGAGCAGTGAGTATTTGTGTTTTCTCAACCAGAAGAATGTAGATTAGGAAAGCAAGTGAGTGAAAAGTTTGCAAGCTCTGAACGGGTCGCAAATATTTGTCTAACATTAGCCTCAACTAGCTAGAGTGGACCGTCATGCAACTGTGACAGCGAGCCGTTCATTTGTCTTTATTCCATTATTCAACAAATGACACACGCTAATGATATTTGAGTTTGGGCTTTGGTGCATGTGTGTGTGTGCTCTGAATGGTGAATTAAAGGTTGGCTTGTATTCGTGTGGATGATCGACGAAGGTGTCAGAGGAGCTGGACGACGATGGTGACCGCCTCACATAAGCACTCGGTCGATCGATCAAGGTATGTCCGACAGGGCTTAGCGTACACTCCGAGACGCCAAATAAATACTCAACGAGATAAAGTGAATTAGACTCGCGATTTGCTTATATCTGCCAGCAAGTGAACAAAAGCAAGCGCTTGATTGGGCGGCTCTAAGTTTGCGTTTAAGCCCTGCCGAGAGTTGCTCTATACGAATCCCGCTAAATTCGATTCACTTTTCATTCGAAAGTTGCGCGCTTATTTTATTAACCCAAATATCAAGCGAGCCCGAGCCAAATCGCTTCTTAATTCGTTCAAATCGAATTTACTCTCTCTCGCTTTCTTTTTCCAAAAAAAAAAACTCCGAGATTCCGAGAGTAAGTTTTTAAGGGAGAAAAAAATGTGGAATGCTTTGCTTTCTCTCTAATTTTATCGAGTTTGCGTATTTAAAAGGCTTCTGGGCGAGAGCACGGCCAAGCGAATGAGAGAAAAGATTTTTTTTGCTATTTGTGTAAAATCAATCAGCTTAAATAGAGGCACGCACGGCGTGTTTTTGTTCAGTTGGCCCTCAATCGCGTTCAGAGGCGCAATTCACCTGCACTCTTCTCAATGACTGCGTTCTTAATTTAGGCCGTTCATCTCCCACGTTAAAGAAAACAAACTGTGAGTACTTTCCATTCAACGCGAACCAGTGAGGCAGCAGTTGGGAAGAATGAGCAATCAGAGGCCAAAGAGGCTAAAGACCACCAGGCAATAGTAGTCCAGTACGAATAAGAATGCGAGTGGTGAATGGGAACACGATCGAACAAACATTCTCCATCTCGCCTTTGACTAATCTCCGCAAATCAATTTGGAAGTCACACGCTCGCCAGTGCTCCTTGTGAAAGGAAGTCAGGACTTGTGCAACGCTAAGCCCCGATTAAACAAACACTCTGATAAAATGGATGCCTATTTAATGGGCGTTGAAGACTTATCACACGGACGGAAGACGAGCGTCAATCTACCGGAGCCAAGGGCTATTAGAGAAAGGAACCTGTGCCCAAGAGAAAGAGAGCGAGAGAGATGAGAGGGACGGTTTAGGTCGATTTGAATGAATGTCGAATGAATGTCAGTCAAAGGAAAGCTAAAAATATTAAGACAGCATTCCTTCTCTAACTATCCCCTGGTACATGAAAGCGTGTCATGATCGCCGCCTTGACAAGGCAAACGATAAGCGGCGCAACAAGTGGCACGTCTGCTAAATTACAACCTTTAAGATATTTTTCATTATTAAGTTCAGAGTTGCTCATTAGAAAGTAGAACAAAAATAGTTGATTGACTAAGGGATTGAATGATTAATTAATATTCGAACCAATTAGATTGGTCGTAGGGTGGGCGGCGAAAGCCAATCAAATAAATTCTTGCCTTTTCGCTTTCGAGCGACGCTCATTCGTCGTTCTCGTAGTCGTCGTCGTCGTCGTGGTTGTTGTCGTAGTCGAAGTCGACACCGCCAACGACGTCGTGTATTCTTAGTCGTCGAGCGTTTTTTCGTTCATTCGTAGACGGGCCTCATTTATTCTTTATACGTGCGCTCGCTCTTTCGCCTCCCGATCTATCCTTCTCGTTTTGCCAGGCCACCAGGGCAGTTCGCTTTCCCTTTCAACTCGATGAAATCGTCGAATCATTAAACACCCAAATTATTGTCTATTTCACTTTAGCCTCGTTTAAATTCTTTTGTCGCTTGAACGCATTCGGTCAACAAGGCGTTTATTCTTCTTCGTCGGGTCTTTTTTAGTTATTGTCATATGCATTTTTGCGACTTATTTTTTAGACTTAAATTAATAAGAAAAGGCAGTGAAAATTAACGAGCAGCTTCTTGCGTTTCGACGAACAAGGCCCTTCGCTTCAAATCGTGCATAGCAACAGATAGAAATGGTCGGAGCATACGGAATCGGTGCGCATAGTCGGGTGCACTTGACTGAATCAAAGCCCTCCGCGACTTCAAGTAAGCACCGTTTCAATTCATTTCGCCCAATGGTCAATCACTCACAGCTTATCATTCAAGGCCGAATTCTGACCGACGTTCCCTGCAAAGTCTGTCATGATAACTCGAGCGGAAAGCACTACGGCATATTTGCATGTGACGGGTTAGTTGCTTTGTTTAGCTTAGAGATTGTTCGAGGGGAGCATTAGACGGGCTCAAACTATTTTAACTTGAAAATATTTTCTATTTGCTCAGCTTAAATTAATTCGAGGCAAACTCCTCAAAGGTTACACTTAATTTTAACACAACAAATTTGGCCATTGTCACGAAACAAAAGCGAAATTTGTTGCTTTCTAGACGATTTCGTCATTTTAAGTTGATTTGCTCTTTGTCGTTGTTTATGCTCTTTCACCTCACTGTACTTTAAGTTTCTGAATTTTTTTTTGCAATTCCAGGTGCGCAGGATTTTTCAAACGCTCAATAAGACGCAATCGGCAATATGTGTGCAAGAACAAGGGTCATTCAAGTTGCCAAGTCGATAAAACGCACCGCAACCAATGTCGCGCATGTCGTCTCAAAAAGTGCGTCGAGGCTGGCATGAACAAAGATGGTTGGTTTCTATTTGATTCAATTTATTTCCAACAGCCCGCAGTGTGTCGACATTTCTCATCCCTGTCGCGTTTGCTGACTTGCTCCGATTGTCGCCAGTCGCATATTGCCGGTCCGACCATTTGCAAATGGTCGAAAAAACCGCATGAGAAATTCAATCGAATTGTTCTTTTCATTTGTCAGCGTGAGCTCCATTTGGTCGAGCGTGTAGACGAAAAGAAAACATCAACAACATGAAAATCACTTGAAAAACAATTGAAAAGCTCCCATTCTCGTCTTGCTATTTAATTCGCACCTTTGACTTTTTACTCGTCCAGAGCTCTTCTTCGTATCTTATTTTAATTGATTCGTGCCTGAGTGCTCGAGGCCGTGTGTTGCACCATTATTTTCATTTCAGATATTTTCCAATGTGCGCAATAATCGGCCCGGTCTAGGGAGAAGATTTATAGACGAGTGAATCGAGATTTTAATCTCTGCTTAATCTCGAACGTTAAGTGAGCAGCAGCAGCAGCAGCAGCAGCTAAACACTGAAGAACTGTGTCCGAGCTTAATCCTTGAGCGCAAATCGCCAGTGGCTACTTAAGCCTGACTTACGCAATATTAATCAGCAGCCAAGAGGCAAGTTAAAGCCCCTTGCTTCTCTCAAGAGCTCAAGAGCAACCGCCGTTTTCAGCCGATGTACGAAATCCTGTTTCAGGGTGATTTCTTGTTGGCAGGCCTTCTGGGAGCGATTAAACGCATTGTTTCGTCTCCTCTATAAACAGGGCATGTTTGAGACAAACGCTATATCGATAAGTCGTACCTGCCTGGTTAAATGCTTGGTATTTGGTTGCCAAGCCCTTTAACAAACTGACCGAGCCAAGGCACATAAAAGCCAGTGCATTCCTTTCATTGAAATATGAAGAAGCCGTGTAAAAGCGAAGCGCACATGTTTGGCCTGTGCAAACTGTCGTGCGTCTAGTCGCGAGCGCGTTTGTTTACTTGTTTAGCAAGCGCGTGTCATTCCGTCCAACTCATGTGCACCGTTCTCATCTGGCCAGTCGCTAATTCACGTCAGTCGAGTCAAACGGATATTTAATAATCCATTTATTATATATTTTCATTTATTATCATTCATCACCAAATGGGCAATATGCGGCTCAAATATTTGCGCGCGATCGATAGAGCAAGTGAACGAGTGGTTGCTTCATTTTGTATTGATAATCATGAAATTGTTGCGCTTAATCCAATGATAAACACATTTATTGTTTTAGCCGTTCAACATGAGCGTGGTCCGCGCAATTCCACAATTAGAAGGCAAATGGCCATGCTAATGAAAGAGTCAAACGAAATTCTTAGCAACGTTTACCGTACAACGCCCGGCTTCTTCCAACGTTTCATGCCACACATGGCCCAGTTTGCCGCCGCCAATTCTTCTGTCACCACACCCAATGCGCCGCCCTTTGTCACACCAATGCCATTCATTCCGTTTCAAGGCGGCGAAAAGTTCTACCCTCATGTTTTCACGTCGGACCACAATTCAGTGCGTGGAGGACACTCGTCGCCCGAGACAATCTCACCTGCGCCCAATGATCCGACCTCAGAACCTCCTCGAGAACAGCAGACACCGCCCTCGTCTTCTGCAAACTCAACCAACAGCGTCAGTCCGATAAATATCAGCTCGGGCCACAACTCGGCCTCCACCCCAGCCATGTCTCCACTTATGGCACCTGTACCATCGGTAAAACCAAGACCGTTCATGCCTTGCGCTAAATAATTTACACAATTGACCATCCTATCTCATAGCATCCATTCGAAATCAAAAACATCCTGAGCAGTCCAGAGAGTGTGTGTGAAACAGCCGCTCGACTTTTGTTCATGTGTGTTCGATGGGTGAAGAGCATTCCAGCATTCACTGAACTTGCCATGGACGACCAGGTAAGCGATTAGATTCGGTTTATTCGATCCGTCGTAATAAGACAACGATTAAAAGTTGGCGCTGCTGGAAGAAAGCTGGAGCGAAATATTCATGCTATCCGCAGCTCAATACCAAATGTCACTTGATATCGGCTCGCTCATGACCTACGCCGGTATAACGCCGGGTTCGGCGCCGACTGAAAAAGTGTTCAAGGTCATGTCCGAGCTGCGAAACTTTCAGGATATAGTTTCAAAATTCAAGCATGCACAAATCGACCAGACCGAGTTCGCGTGTCTAAAAGCGATCGCCCTATTCAAGTCAAGTAAGCGGCGTTTGATTTGTTGATTGACAACTGCCTACTAGTGGCTCATTGTTGCTTAGATTTGACAGGTAGAAGCGGATTGGAAACTGGCAAGGAAAACTACTCGTCGTCTTCATCTTCAACCTCTTCGCTTGACTCATCGAATGTGTCAAAGCCGACTCAATTAAACGATGTGCAAAGTGTAATGGCGTTGCAGGACCAAACACAGCTCTCGCTGAGCAAATATTGCGCTAGCGTGTATCCCAGTCAGCCGTTCAGATTCGGCAAATTGCTTATCCTGCTACCCTCGCTAAGGGCCGTCTCGGGACAGACCATCGAAGAGCTCTTTTTCAAAAAGACCATAGGAAACATTTCGATCGAGAGGGTCATTCTCGACATGTACAAGACCTCAAGCTGTTAGATTGGCCTCGCCACTTGGCTACTCAATGCAATAATCACTGTTTCCTATTTATATCGCAGTTCTATTCGACCTCTCAAGTGCACCTTATCAAGGACGTTTGACTAAGAACTGTTTATCTTGTTTCCTAGATTTTACTTCCATTTATTCTCAATTATTGCGTCGTTTTCGTTGGCCATGACCAGCCTCCTACCCAAAATTCAACTTTTTCGGCCTCTTCATCTCACTCTATCTCTCTCTTTTTTTTATTATTTGGTTCACGGTCACGCTTTGTATTTCGCTATTATTTCACTATTAATTGTTGAATAAATAGAACTTGTTAACGAAACGCGTTGTTTTTCTACTTGAAGGTTAATGGTCCAATAGGAAGATTGAGAATTGTCGCACGACCCCGACTTAACAACGAATCAATGAATTCAATGACGATCCCAAGAAATTGAAACAACAACAACAACCAATTCATTATATTCGTTGCGAAATTAGGACTGCTCGTGATTGACACCAGACAAGGAGTAAAAGAATAGACTCGTATGGGAGTGAAACATGAGATTGATACAAGCGAGCTGGTGACGCTAAATCGTTCGGATTTATGGGGCTTATCGTCGACAAACTAAAAGGGCCACAAAGAAGCCAGTCAGCCATTCAGAGCCGAGAATATCAGGCCAAACACGAGCGGGACGTGTTTATTTGACATGCAGTTGCTCGTAGGTATGAGTTACTTATCAAACAGAGGATTAGCCAAGTACCTAAACCGAATGCGCGTCGGAGTTGGAAAGAAAACAGGCCCGACATCACGACTGAGGTTGGCGCTTTTGCCACTTGGCTACGATGCGACACATGTTTATTTGTGCCAAATAGCAACTCGCGCGTATCTAATGAGCCAAAAATAGTCACTCGTTTAATGACGATTGGCCGCAAAAAATATTTGACCTGTTCGAGGTGCCAGCTAAATGCTGAGAGGGGATTTATCGAAGACAAGTAAATAAACCTGAGCTGTACTGGTCGGCTTAAGCGGCGCCGCATTACTTTCATTCGTTTAATTGAAATTGAGCCTTAATTGGCTTGATGACAAATAGTCTGCGGGGATGAAAGTTATTCCAATCTATCGGCTACTGAATGAAGCGTGATCAAAGACGCCCGCCATTTCTCCTTCCCTCGTCCTCTCTCTTGCTCACTCGTTTTTATTTGACCTCGACCGTAGGCACTTTGTTCAAAGGAGAAAAATAACAGTTCGCTTATTAAAGCCGCGTCATACTTGTTTGCTCTTTTAATCGAAAAGAAATTAATCGGCGATGGACTTGTGCGCGCTATGAATCACGATAATCAACGTTTGTCTTGTTTCGTAAACGATATTTGCTCTCCCATGGCTTAAAGTGCCGCGCCAATCTCGCCTCACTCAAACATGCCATCATCAAACTTATCATGTTCCTTCTCTCTTATGAAATCGAGAGCAGCAAGTCGTCAATTGAACAAATGAATTACGCTCTGTTGCCGGGGCGTCCACTAGCGTTGTTAATAACCGATGATTACTCACCGCTCTGGCCTTGTTTTCTCGTCTAATTACAAAATGCCTGCATGATAAGGCCTAAAACCGACCGAACGCAAATATTTTGTTTGAGTCGGCAAATAATATGAAAGCGAGTCGCAGACCCAAACACGTTTAAACGTCTCTCGGCCTCTGCGTCTGCACATGGTGTGCTGACCGCGCTTCTCTTATTTCGTTATGCAAACGCGGCAAATTTTATTTTCAAATATTGAAGATCTGAGCCGCCAAACAGCGGCTTCTATATATATACTATTCAAATATTTGAATGTGGAAGGGAAGCGAGCTTGAGCCCGAGAAGATCTGACTCAATGGCCTCGTACAGAGGCAAGATGGCAATCAGTTCATTTAAAAATCGATTTTAATTTCGATTCCTTGTGTGAAAGGCAAGTTCATGGTCGATTTAGTTTTGATTTTTGAAATAAAAAAAAAAGAAACAATTTGCTGCGAGAAATCCGATTCCAAAAAGGGCGAAAATGTTCAAAGCAACTTGGAGACCCAGATTTTGTCGGGCACGTTGATTTGCGCCTCGACCATCTCGCTGTCTAACGTGTGAGCCAAAAAAGAGCTCATGCCGACATCGTTCTTTTCGGTGCAGTCTAGGAAATCGTCTTGGCCGTTTTGGGCCAAGTCTTGCAAGAAGCTTTGTGTACTGTTTAACAAGCATTCGTTGGTTGGATTGGTCCAAAGCTGCTGATAGCGTTGCGAGACGTGGTAAGCCCGTCCGATGTGCTTTGAGAACGAAGTGATGCTTCTTCGTTTCATCTCCTATCGATTAGATTTGAAATTCTAAATCTGCGCAAGCTAAGTAAGAGATAAATTACCGCTGATTTTGTCGGCGCAATTATCTTGTGATGGCGACTCATTCGGGTGATTACGTCGTTAAGCAAGTCGCTGCTGTACTTCTCCAACAGAGCAGATGTCTCAATTCGGCGTGGATTTTTATCATTTATAACGATCGAGCTCTATCGAATTCGACTCTTTGAAGATTTAGCATTTGATCGCACGACCAGCGGAGCTTACATGAATTGCATTGTGCAGAGTGCTGCATGTTATATCGTACTCGTTGGTGGGCTGTTTAAATCGGCCATTGTCGTTCTTGAATAGAATTTGCTTCGAGTCGTTGCTTATTCTGAATTTGGCGTGAAACTCCTCAATTGTATCGGGCAATAGCCACGTGACCGGTTCAGCCGACGAGTTTTTGTATTGATTTGGCATTGCTTTGAAGCGCTCACGTAATTTTTTTACGACTTTTATGAAAATCTCAACTGTTTCCTCGTCGGCTTCGTTGCGTTTATCCTTCATTAGGTCAAAAAATTGTCTAGTGAATGCTTCGTCTCGCCGACACATTTCAAGCTTGTTAACTATGAAGCGTTTGTTCAAGCCAGATTTCATCAGAACTTTGATTCGACGTCCGAATGAGCTTCGCTTTTTCTTGCCACATCGCTCTGGCATCATTTTCACCATCACGGCTCTTATCAAATCGAATGAAACACTGCGCTCGTTGGGGAAAAAGAACAGTGATGCCAGCTTGATGTACAGAATGAGTTCATCTTCTTCGGGATGCCAGCTGGCTCTCAGCTCTGATTGAGCAGGTGCCTTGCCCGCTGAAGACACTTGGCTGCTCTGCTTGAACTTTTTCGCTTTGGCCAATAGATCCCGGGCCATTTTGCGTTTGGTCGCAGCTGCGTCTATTCGCGCCGCAACTTGCTGAAAAGAGGATTTCGCTCCGGATCCTGAATTAAGAGGCGCACTGGGGTTTTTATTGTTCGCAAGTTTTGCTTTCGAAGGCGAGGTGGGCGCGATCGGCTTGATCTCGTAAGTTCTGAAGAAAGTGAATGGAAACACGAGAATCAAGTCTATGAAAGGCGCTTGCTCGTCGTCCCTTGTAATAGGGCGATCGCCGCTCGAGTTGGCGGCGTTCTTTCGCCACTTGCGCACCAGCCAATTGGTTCCGGTGTGAAGAAAGAGCTGAGAATCGTAGCAGCCAGGGCCCATTAAGTCACCGAGCTTTTCAATCTTTCTCGGATCTTCGATCTCATCCAGGCTAGTGCGAGCGCCGATATGGCTAAAGGACTTCTGGCGCGACTTTCGGTCTTCTTGGAGAAACTCGCCCACGCTGAATTTGTATGTGTGCGCCGAGACGTGCACCAATTTGTGCCAATAGGCAGTGATCTCTGATTCGTGCTCGAAATCAAACTCAAACTTTTCGAACTCGCCTCTTTTGCTGAGCGCGACCAGCTCTCTCCAGCTCTTGGCTCGATTCGGGCTGGTGTTGAAAAAATAGGCTGATCGGTGCAGATATATCAACTGAGACTGAACGTCTCTGTTGACAAAATGAATGCAAGACGGCCCCGAGTCGATGAAGCTTATGAGACCTAGTTTGGCCAAGACCTGAAGAGTGGAGAGCAAACGTTGAAGATATCTTCGTCGGTAAATGAGTGGCGCGATCAGATTCGGAGGTAGATCCTTTACGAGGAGATTCTGCTTCACAGGGTGCTTGAGAAGTTCAACCAGACCGGGAACCAAATGATTTACGACTATGATCGAGCAGAAAATCGATATGGGCATGTAGGCCAGCAGGTCGCCAATACTCAGACAGTTTGGATGGTTCCTTTTTTCCACTGGAGGAATGAACGCCTTCCAATTCATCTGAGTTTGATGAATATGCTCAGGGACTGTGCACGAGCTGACAATCGGGTGTCCCTCGTTCTCAATCGAATACTCAAACTCTTGAGCCTTTCCGTTGTACGAAAAGAGCAAGTAGGCCAGGAATCGATGAAGTACAATCGCTTTCTGGAACTTGGGCACTGGAGCGTACAGCTTGCTATATTGAGTAGAGTAAGGCAGAGCTTTGACGACAGACTCGATAAACGCGGTAGTGAGCTTAAATGTTGACACCGGCTCATCAGCAATCGAGTCGTCAGCGCCGGCCACGTCGAAAGTTCGCTTGAACCCGGAAGAAAACTCGATGAACTCGGCGCTATCTTCGCTCACGTCTATACATCGAGCACAGAGATAGTCTACATTTTTAAATGGAACATGGAACAACCGGAGCTTGTTCTCTTTCTCCATCGCATACAGCATTCGCCGAGTGGTTTTAGAGTCTATGCAGCCCTTCATATCGTTCTCGGCCTCGTGTCTCCTGATCAAATTAGTCAAGTCGAATTTGGTGCAAATGCGATGCTCGGTCAAATAGTCGAGTACAAGCTTCTTTCGGTTGACTGTGCGGTCAGACATGAGAGCCTGAATGACCGAGCTGCAGCCCTCTCTCTTCAAAGTTGTTATCTCAACTGGCTTGCTGTCTTTTTTTATTTCGTCGCGATTCGCGTTCAGGAATTTGCGCATCACGACTGTTTGATATTTTGCTTTGCCTCGCGCCGTCTCCTTGATGATTGTCACTATTTGGGGATGAGCTTGCAAGTGGGAGCCGAGTCGACGCGCTTTGTAAAAGTCGAGCCCAAAGATGAGGCCAATCTGTTTGAGAGATATTCCTTCGCCTTTACGATCTTCGATGCACTTGAATATCTGCGAATAGAGCGGAGTTGAATTTGACTGATGCGACCCGAGCGTGGCGCACATCCCAGTCTCAGGCGACTCTTCCTCGTCCAATTGGCCTTCATTCAGTGTTTCGTCGTTCGCACTCGTTCTGTTGGTTCTGAGTCTGTACTGGGCTTCAGTAAGTCGAAGTGAATGCACTCTTCTAGTTTTAAGGCCTCTTGAACTCTCTTGGGCAATGAATCGCTCGAACATGGCCTGTTTCTCGCCTGTGCTTATCAGAGACTTGAACTGCTTTCGATTGATGCCCAAAACTCGCCTGAGCTCGGAGAAGCTCGCTTGAGGCCAGTTGCTTTTGCCTTGGCTCCATCGCTGCATCATATGGTCGCAAGCCAGTTCGGCGGGAGTGCGCAGCTTAAGAGCGAAACGAACCAGATGCACCACGGACTTTTTCTTCTCGGAGGAGAACACCTGTTTGCGAACTAAATTGCGCGTCTCCAGCTCCATCAGAATGTAATGAAGCTGCTTGGCGCCCAAGCCGAACCTGTGAGCCAGACCTTGTTCTCCGATTGTGTTGGCGCCTCTGAGCCGAGTGCGTCCGATGGCCTCGAGTATACAATACTCCAAATTGCTGAGACCTTCCAGTCCTAAATGCTCCGACGAAGGGCACAGTGTTCTGTTCCTTAGCTCTTGAGTGGCGACCACCAGAACAGCTTTGGATGAATTCTGTTGTACAAAGTCTTCGTAACTGACTGTTGGTTCTGGCTCAAGTTTCTTTCGGTCAGAGTAACTTGGACAAAATCCTCGGTCGACCGAGTTCGAGATCAACCCATCCGAAGCATTTTTCTTTGACTTTGTAGAAGCCAGTGAACTTTTCTCGGCCGTAAAATATTCGACATTTTCACTTCTAACCAGAGCTTTCCAAATTACACTTCTAAGACAGGGTTCGTTTTGAAGAGCAGCCAAGATTTGAGAGTGGAATAGATTTTGACGAACAAGCGATGCTTGAAAATTTTGAATCGAACAAGTCAATGTCTCGAAAAGTCTTTCAATTCGACACCCTTCGAGTCCTTCAAGGGCAATCTCGGCCTCGCACCAAGATAAAAGAAATTCAAGCTCGTCAGTGTCCAGGTCTGGCCACATTCTGCTGCAAAGTCCTTTATTTTTGATTTCTTGCGCCAACCTCAAGCGATCTGAATCATAATTTCGAGCCGGGTCGACGATTTTGTCTTTAGTCTTTTGGAATCATTTTTCAGGCCCTTGCTGACTCAGAACGTTCCGCTTTAACTTAACATACAATTCAGATTTTTTTCCCGAGTACTCCCTAGATCTGAAACGAACATATTTCGTTTAATTGCATGAAACCCGGAAGCAAGGAAAGTTTGACGTCGTTAGAACTTGTCGAGGGAAAATCACGCGCTCAAGACACGTGAAATCCCTCGAACAGTGAACGATAAATCTAAGCTCAAGGAAAAATTTCATTGTATTTCAAGACAAAACATCAAACTTTGGAGCCGTGCTTCGAAAAAGACACAATAGCCAACCAGTATTTACTCGCGTCCATTTCGCTAGACATATGATTGGCCAGATAAGCTCTGTGATATTAAGTCGGCGCTGTTCAAGTCTAACGCGTCAGTCTGAGATCGGCGTTAAATAATCAGACGAATGAAATTTAAAATAAAGAAACCAGCTAATCGAACGTGTAACCGTCTATCGTCATAAATGAATCGCCAAATCGCGTGTAGTTGATGATTAAGGCCTATATGGCTTGTTAATTATGATGCCAATTTTTGATTAGGCCAGGCACTGTGTACGTGTGGGAAGAAAAAATGCATTGCGAAATAAGCTCGTTCATAATGAATATTGGTTGAACCATCCGCTTGGACAGGAGAATAGAAAGAGCTCGGATTCGCGCTCAATTTCGAGGCTTTAGAACACAAAAGATTAGCGTGAACCATTCGGTATTGAATTCTGTTTAAATTTATGGTAGAGCGTTCATTGTTTTCTTTTGAATCGTCCGCCGATAAAAAGCAATTGGTTCAAAGCTTCAATTCAAACCATAGTCAACTTGGTCGCTGTGAGCCAAGTTTTCAATTCAAACAAATTTTCTTTCATTGTCGTGCGTGACAATTTGTTCAATTCATGTGCAAATCAAGTTTGTGTTTTAGATCAAGAAAATTGTCCTCTAGACAAGGTTCAAGCGTCGCACGGGCCGTTGCTTAAGCAATTGTATGAGCACTCCAAGTCCGAATAGATCAAGTGACCACAATATGCCGAAAAACATTCATAGGCTCAAGCTTCCCTCAAACGCAGACAGTTCGCCGACAGAAAACAACCAAACGAGCGTTGCTGCTCCCCCAGAACCGGAGCCGGCTGCTCCCCAATTGAACGGACAAAGCGAAAACCCGCGACGCGCAGGAGGTGCCAAATCTCGACCGCCTCCTTTGATGGGTATCGGACAGGCGAGCGAAAATCGAGCTGCTTCTGCAAACGGAAGTGCTGCTGATCGATCGGCCATTCCAAGTGTTGAACAGCTTTCGAACTTGGTTCAGAAGCTTGACATAACTGAGCACCAAAAAGACAAGTTGGAGGAATTTTTAAAGTCAAGAGAGAAAATCGGCGACCTGACCAGCGACGACCTGTCAGTTGAAGGCGAGCTTGGTCAAGGCAATGGCGGTGTCGTTCTTAAAGTGAGACACCGCGAGACTGGAACCGTAATGGCTAAAAAAGTAGCTCAAAAAACATTTTCCACCTTGTTCAAGTCTGAGACTAAATTAAAAAAAAAAACTCAAGCTCATTCATTTGGAAGTAAAGCCGGCAATCAGGAATCAAATACTTCGGGAACTGACAGTATTACACGAATGCAACTCGCCCTACATAGTTGGCTTTTATGGCGCATTCAACAGCGACGGCGAAATCAGCATTTGCATGGAATACATGGACGGCGGCTCGCTGGATCTCGTTCTGCGAAAAGTCAACCGCATTCCGGAGCCAATTCTCGGCAAACTCACCGAATCAGTGCTCAAGGGCCTGAACTATTTGCGCGAGAACCATTCAATCATGCATAGAGGTAGGCAATTTATTCCTCATCAACCCGCCTGACCAAATGAAGCTGACGCAATCGACTCCTAAATAGATGTAAAGCCATCCAATATATTGATCAATTCAAGTGGAGAGATAAAGCTTTGCGACTTTGGCGTGAGCGGACAGCTGATCGATTCAATGGCCAACACTTTCATCGGAACTCGTTCCTACATGTCGGTAAGTGTCCAAGTAGCCAAACAGCCTTGAGAGAAAGCGATTACTGAATAAACACATGAAGCCTGAACGACTGGAAGGAAACCGCTACACTGTTCAGTCGGACATTTGGAGTCTAGGTATGTCGCTGGTGGAGCTTGCAATCGGTCGATATCCGATCCCTGCTCCGGACGCCAGCGAGATAGACTCTCTTTTCCAGATGGATCCGTCGGGACTGTCACCCCGCTCCGAGGGCCGAACTGGCCCACAGTCGATGGCAATATTCGAACTTCTCGAATATATTGTAAACAGACCGCCACCATCGCTGCCGTCGACCCATTTCAGTCCTGAATTCGTCGACTTTGTTGACCGATGTCTGATGAAGGAGCCAAACGAAAGAAGCGACCTGCGCAGCCTGCTCGAGCATTCGTTTATAAAAAAGTATCAAAAGACGCCTGTCGATTTGCAATGGTTTCGCCGCGTCAAAGAAATGCAGATTTCGGACGAGAAGCGGTAGAACCCGAACGATAGGCTAGTCCAATCATCCAGCGATTTTAAATTGATTCAATTTCATTTTGTTCGCACTGCCTCTTTCCTTAGCGTCATCAGTTTGGTTTTATTTCAAGCAGCCACTCTCAGCACATAGATTTCTAGAGACAGCCTCTAAAGATCTGTTATTTCTACACGATTTTCTTCACCTCTTTTCTTTTTTCATCTATTTTTGCTTTCTCTTCGTCTACATTTGCTTTACTTTTTGATTCTTGTCGCTTTCTTCATTCTCTTGCTTTTCTCTCTATCTTAGTACATGCAAGTTCCACCAGCTGAGAGGCTCATTCTATGCGCAGGCCAAACCTGATTACTAATGCATCAATCCCAATCTGATTAACTATTGAGCACAAACGACTAATGAAATCATCATGCCGCAGCTCAGTTATCAGCTTGAAATCTCGCTCTCCTCTATTTGACCAGAGCTGGCAAGGAAACGACGATTTCTCAAGCACTACCGGAAGTTGTTTATCAAGCCGTGAATAAATGTAAACTTCTGACCAACCTTGTCTTGCGGTCCTCTATTAGCCTATCCACTCATCTATCTGTCGACATGTTTTTCTTCGCCTCTCTTTGCGCAAAACTGCTTCCCTCAATTTATCTCTAGTCTAACAAACCCAGTTTCGAAAAACGCTCCAGTGCAATTTGGTGGTATTGAGGCCATTTTGGTATTCATCAATATTTTAGCTTTATGTAAATTGTCAAAGCCAAGCGACTTTTATCAACTCGTCATCGGGGCCCAATTTATTTTGGTTTCAATTGACTCTAGCCAAACAGAGACATTAGTTTTTTCTCTACGTATTTGAAAATCCAATAAAACCTAGTTCCCAATCAGCCGCATTTCTACGCCCAACTTTCACCAAGTCGAAAAATATAATGAAACAGCGACCGGTTGGTCTCGATGCGCGTCAGTACACGCGACGGCGGCCAGATCATGTTCAAGCCGCGCTTCTATTCTAGAAGAACATTTCATTTAACTCTAAGTTTGCTGTCTACCGCATTCAAAGCGTCCAATCATCGAACTCTTTTGAACGAATTGAACGATTTACTAACTTAAAGTAAAACATTTATCGTAATTCACTCAAAAAGAGACTAAGCCTTTCACTTGGCTCGAACTTGCGATGAATCAACACGTAAACACAACTTGACGCATCCAGCAATCGAAATGAGCTACAATCTCTCGAAATCGTCGCTTTAATCAAACAAATGAAACTTTATTCACTTCAAATTCAATGATCAAATCGTACAAACAAAGCGGAATAGGAATTAAAATAGAATGAGAGAGAGAGAGAGAGAGCGAAAAAGTAAAGGATCAAAGTTCTTTGAATCGAAACCGAACGTGTGCGCTTGACTGAGCTAATCAAGCCAGCGCCTCTTTGGGAACACACAGCGTTCTCACTGGCTCGTCAAGCATCAGCTGCAGCAAGTCCTTGTGGTTAAGGTGCGATCGGGACCAGCTCACGATTATCTCTCGATCAGGGGGACAAGACTTTTTGAACGCGTCGGTTTGGTAGGCGTTGTTCAAGTAGCGCCAAAGGTGTCGCATTCTCTTGGGAATATCAAAGTTCTTGAGGTGCTTGCCAGCCACGCGAATATGCTGAAGTTTGGGCAATAAAGCGCAGTCGAGGCTCGTCATGAGCGCTCCATTCAGAAATCTCTTCTCTTCGCTTGCGTGCACCCGCAGGTAGTCGTCTATTCTCTGCAGCTCTTGTTCAAGATGAGACGAGTTGGCGGTTACATCTCGTATGAAGAAGGAGAATTTGGAGAACACGTTCAAACAGACTTTCTGGGCCTCGGGATTTTGCATTTGAAGTGGCGCGTTCGGATAGAGCATGTCAAGGTATTCGGCGATTTCGTCCACGTCGCTCAGGATAATTGCATTTGGCGCGGTATCGTCCGAGTCCACCAACGAATTTGAGCCATGAATTAATACAGGCGGCTTGATCGAGAGTTCTTTGAACTCTTTTGGCGGATTGTCCAAGTTTATGGTGATCACATCGAAGTTGAATCGGTTAAATTGGGCTTTGACCAACAGCTGGAGGAATATGTCCTGGCAGAAGGGACAAGCTCCCTGTGATCTGCCGTCTTGACCAGCCTTGACAAACAAATGAAGTTTGTTCGGGTCGACCATTGAGTATGTGCTATTTGAAGGCGACGAATAAGTCGACGACGGACTCTGGCTCATTTTCAGCTCGTTCTATCCATTCAGTTGTCTAAAGCCTAAATTTGACTTTGTGTGGTTATTTAGTTTGCACGCACACGCATTTGCCAAGTTCTTATTTGGTTTGTGCAAGTGAAATAGGTGAATTGAGCCCAAGAGGAAATAGTGAGAGGAATTTGTTGAATTAGAAAGTCAAAAAGGCATGTACATTCATGTGCATTGAGGTGTTGTTCAAGTCAACAAGACCGCTGCTGCATTATTACGTGACTCGGAATTCCAAGTTCGCAAATGTGAACTGGCAAGTCTTGTTTGAGTTGGAAGAAATAATGAAGTTTAATTTGAAGCCCAAATATTCGCACAGAAGCATTAATAAATGGGAATGGAATTTGAGCGATTTTTCACTGTGTAGATAGAAAACCTCTTTAGACAAAGAGAAAGAGAGAGAAAGGGTAACGGCGCGAAATAATTAGTGACGCAAGCTGGACGATCGCAAATTCTAATTAGATTTGTTGGTGAGTGAAAGGAAACGCTCAACAAGCTATGAGGTAACATTTCAGAGAGCCTTTGATGCTTGCAAATTGCGTCCGACCGATAAGCGTTTGTTTATGTTGAGATTATCTCGATGCGAACAAGTTTGGGGGTTAGTTCGCCTGAATGCACTCGTCTACTTCCTGAGTGCCTAAATAGAGCGACTAGCACTATTCAAATCGCACTAGGTCCATTCAATTAGTTAGAAATAAGTCTCTTGAGCCATCGCTTGCGAATAATCAAATCAAAGGGAGACGACGTGTGCATAGATAACCTTCGTTAAATGAATGGGTCAATCCGCTTGAATTTGATAACGATTACGACCCGGTGATGGTTTTTTGTATTCGAATTGAATTGGTGAGCTCAGCTTCTCATCAAGACCAATCTAGTGGCGAACAAGAAATTAGAAATTGAAATGAGTTGATCAGCTAATAAGCATTTGTCCTAAATTCGCTTTCAGAGACACAGTTTGCAAGCTTAAGCGGTCAATTTGCTCTTCGAAGCCGATTAGTGGCCGTAACAGGTTAGAATAATTCGCCAACATGTGGCACATCGAAATTAATTTGCTATTCCGATGGCTTGATCTAGACATCGGCTAACATGAACTTGAAATGAACCTGAAAAAGCGAGAAAAAAAACAGTTGCAAGCAAAACAACCACTCGATCAAATCATAATTAAACCTCACTCAGGTTTTGTTGCTCTCTCCGTCTCTCTTTCGGTGTGTGTGTGTATGTGTAGGCACTCTGCTTTTGCTCTCTTTGATTGGCTCGAATTCGAAATTCAAAATCTAATCGTTGTTTGACCTGTGCGTCTCTAGCTAGCGGGTCTAATGATTATTTCTCAAGTATTTGTTGGTAAGTTTGGTTGCGCTTGAGGGCCCTGATCGGACCTTAGATTGCAGAAAAGTTCCCAACTCCATTTAAATTGCGCACGACATACTTGACCACGCACACACACACACAAACGAATAGATGGATCGAAATAAAAACTGATCGAATTTTAATTAATCGCTCGACTGACCTGGACTGAGCCGGCATTCGAAAGCGATCTACCTTAATCTATCATCAAAATTTTTTTTATTTGCTCATGTACTCACAATGTTTAGAGAAATGACCTGGTTGAATCGGCGCTTCAGCGACCCACTCACAAAATGGCCCGAATCTGTTCAGATGCTGCGTTGTATTTGTGAAGCAAAAGAAGGAAAGACCAAGTGAATCAGAATCTTGCACAATAATTCTGGTTGCAGAAATAAGAAAAAGAAAAATAACTTGTGTTCTTGAAAATAAAAGAACAGTTATGAATTGCGAAATCCCTATATTAAGAACTGAAATGGAAAAAGGGGGCTATGAAACCATCTAAGTGGAATATGGCTTGTACCTTCAGATCTCGAATGGAAGAGCTAATGCGCTAAAAAAAAAAAACTAAAAATAAAACCGGCTAGCATAAGGACGTGTATATCGAGGCTGCCGCAAGGTGCTCAAATAAAAACGAAAATTGAATAGAAAAATGAATATTTATTTGAATACGGGTAAGGAACATGGCTGAAAACTGGCGGTAATTAAGAATATAAGTTTAATCCTAAATCCGAAAAAAGTTGATCCATTTTAATATCTTCTATTCTATCTACAAACGTAATGTAAGAGAAGAAATCTTGGCAAGGCCTTAGTCTGTCTCGTTCAGAACGGTGGTTCGAACAAGGAGTTCAGTGACCACGTACGGGTCGCAGTTTGAGGATGGTCGGCGGTCCTCAAGGTAGCCACATTGGTCCTCGCCTACGCTGCGGGGAATGCGCACACTGCAGCCGCGGTTTGCCACACCGGCGCTGAACTGCTCAATTGAGGAAGTTTCATGGTGACCAGTAAGTCGGCGTCGGTTATCCATTCCACCGCGAGGATCGTAGTTCTTTATGTGAGTCGAGTGGCGTTTTCCAAGCTTCTCGATCGCATCTTCGATCGCTTTAATTCCGCCCGGCTGTCGCATGGCAAGAGTAGAGTAGTTGGTGTGTGCACCGGCTCCGTTCCAGTTTCCGGTGATCGGCTTCGGGTCGAAGGTGACCACGATGCCAAACTCTTCGGCCACTCGGTGAAGGATGTAGCGGGCCACCCACAAATGGTCTCCAGCTTCGATGCCCTCGCAGGGTCCGACCTGGAACTCCCACTGGGATGCCATCACCTCGGCGTTCGTTCCGCAGATCTTTACTCCGGCGTACAGGCAGGCCTTGTAGTGGGCCTCCATCACGTCGCGGCCAAATGCTCGGTCGGCGCCAACCGAGCAGTAGTAAGGTCCCTGGGGGCCTGGGTAGCCGTTGGGCTTAGGCCAGCCGAACGGCCAGCCGTCACGCTCCATCAAGCTGTACTCTTGCTCGATGCCGAACCAGGGGTGAGCTTCGCGAGCGGCGTTCATCGCCTCCTCGCACTTGGCGCGCTTGTTGGTCTCGTGCGGGGTCTTGTCGTACTTGTAGGTCTCCGACATGACGAGGATGTTCTTGCCGCCCAGGAACGGGTCGCGGAAGATGGCCACCGGCTTCAGATACACGTCCGAGTTTGAACCCTCGGCCTGCTCAGTGCTCGAACCATCAAAGTTCCACCACTTGAGCTCACTTGGGCTTGTCGGCTCAAAGTCGATGGTCATCGTCTTTGATCGCAGATTCTCGCCCGAACCATCGATCCATATATAGGTGGCCAGCACCGTGTCCTTGGGTTGTTCAAGATCAAGGAATTTTTTAAGGATCGATTTGTCGGTTGCCGAAGGGTTGGCAAACATCGGATTTTGCGCCATTTCGATGTCGGTTGGTTTTTTCTTAAAAAATGATGCAGATTCAAGATAAGGTGGGACTTTTTATACGCCCGTCTAGGCCTCTTTTTTTTTGAGTGTAATCACATCGCGTCGCTTATCGCTGTTCAATCTACCACATTAATGTATTTTATTCTCATGCGGCGAGTCGTCTTGTGAGCGATCGGCAATTATTTCTCTACATAACCTACGATTTTCTACTAGCTCGAGAGATATCGTTTTTCTCTACAGTTAGCTCTCTGACATTACATAAATTTTAATTTGAAAAATATGGCGTCTCTAGAAAGTTTTTGCATGAACGCTAATTTACATTTTAAATTGCCAGATGGCTCGACTCACCTCAATTCTTGTCTTTTTTATTAGATCTAACTTCATTTGACATTTGCCTTTGAAGAATATTCACATTCAAGGTATATCTTATCGAAATCGTTTCTATCAAGCATAGTGCGGGCGGAGCACTCTAGAAATTTCTCTGAATTATTTGGGTTCATTTGATTCCCTCAACTTTGAGCACAAAGCGAAGAAATTAATTTTAACAAAGAGATGTTTTAAATTAGGGCTTCAGGGCTTTATGTCCTATTAATTGGAAGGCCTAGATCCAAGCTTGCTAGATTGAGCAAAAGTGCGCAATATTCGCTCAAACTAGCCAAATAAAGAGGGATGATCAAAGAAAATTAGAATAATATATGAAAGCGTCGTCTTGTGTACTTCGAGAGTCTAGGGCTTTGGAAAATAAAAGACCTCCCCCCTCCCTTAAAACTCCCTGGAAAACACCTTGGTATGTTCACAACTCTGGGAGGAGCTAGAGTCTAGATACTAAGGACCGCCTTCGTACTAATATATTTCGGATGAATATAAACAGAGGATTGTAAATTTTGAGATTACGTTTGATATTGAATCAAAGATCGGATAAAACTCGTTGGGAATTTTGGGTCAAAGGACTAGCAAAATCACCAAGAGATTCGGAAAAGAAAAAAATGAGAAGCAAGTAATGCAAATAATAAACCTCTGTGGGGTAAAATAGTAAGGAAAGACAAAAAAAATCAGATTCAAGTGTCAGGAAATTATTATAATTGTTGTTAAAAAATGACAATTATGCATATCGTTGAAAAAAGAAATCTAAAAAGTAGCAATCAAAAATCCGGGCCTACAAAGCTTAAAAATTGATTGGCTAACAAAAATGAACAATGAATTGGGATGCTTAAGCTTAGCAAGGCCTCTAAGCTCAGTGTATAAAAACCATAGACCAAAACGCGGCGAAATTAGATGAAAAGTTGAAGTGCAAAATGTCTAATCCGATATTGTCAAACCCCTCTGCCACCGAGAAGGCAGTTTTGAGAAAGTTCCTTGATCTTGAACAACCCAAGGAGAAGGTGCTGGCCACCTATATATGGATCGATGGTTCGGGCGAGAATCTGCGATCAAAGACGATGACCATCGACTTTGAGCCGACAAGCCCAAGTGAGCTCAAGTGGTGGAACTTTGATGGTTCGAGCACTGAGCAGGCCGAGGGTTCAAACTCGGACGTGTATCTGAAGCCGGTGGCCATCTTCCGCGACCCGTTCCTGGGCGGCAAGAACATCCTCGTCATGTCGGAGACCTACAAGTACGACAAGACCCCGCACGAGACCAACAAGCGCGCCAAGTGCGAGGAGGCGATGAACGCCGCTCGCGAAGCTCACCCCTGGTTCGGCATCGAGCAAGAGTACAGCTTGATGGAGCGTGACGGCTGGCCGTTCGGCTGGCCTAAGCCCAACGGCTACCCAGGCCCCCAGGGACCTTACTACTGCTCGGTTGGCGCCGACCGAGCTTTTGGCCGCGATGTGATGGAGGCCCACTACAAGGCCTGCCTGTACGCCGGAGTAAAGATCTGCGGCACGAACGCCGAGGTGATGGCATCCCAGTGGGAGTTCCAGGTCGGACCCTGCGAGGGCATCGAGGCCGGAGACCATTTGTGGGTGGCCCGCTACATCCTTCACCGAGTGGCCGAAGAGTTTGGCATCGTGGTCACCTTCGACCCGAAGCCGATCACCGGAAACTGGAACGGAGCCGGCGCACACACCAACTACTCTACTCTTGCCATGCGACAGCCGGGCGGAATAAAAGCGATCGAAGAGGCGATCGAGAAGCTTGGAAAGCGCCACTTGACGCACATTAAGAACTACGATCCTCGCGGTGGAATGGATAACCGACGCCGACTTACTGGTCACCATGAAACTTCCTCGATTGAGCAGTTTAGCGCCGGTGTGGCAAACCGTGGCTGCAGTGTGCGCATTCCCCGCAGCGTAGGCGAGGACAAATGTGGCTACCTTGAGGACCGCCGACCATCCTCAAACTGCGACCCGTACGTGGTCACTGAACTCCTTGTTCGAACCACCGTTCTGAACGAGACAGACTAAGGCCTTGCCAAGATTTCTTCTCTTACATTACGTTTGTAGATTTTCCGCAGCATAAATTAATTTGGAAGTAGAATAATTGAAATAATTTACAAAAAGAAAAGTAATGCCTTCTTAGTCATGATTCCCAGGAAAATAATAAATCCTTAATAAATTATAAGAACAAATCGTGTATAGGAAGTCTCTAAAATTTTAAGACAATCGATCTTCCTGGCAAACCTGTATAGATTCGATAGGTTTAGCTTATATTCCCTACAGAATGTTAAGGAGATTCAATCCATTCTCTAATTCAAGCCATTAAAAAAATAAAAATGTAACACGTTATGTAATAAGTTGTATTATAAATGCACGACATTACTTTCTCTTCAACAAAACCGATCAACCATTCTAGAAAAGAAGAAATAACTATTCAACCACAATTACCCAAAAAGAATGCTTCGAAATGAAAACATATTTACATTCACCGACTACACAGTATTCGGTTTAATGCTGGCAGTAAGTGGTGCCATCGGCCTGTACTGTGGCTGGGTAGACCGGAAGAAGGCGTCGACCAAGGACTACTTGTTCGGCGGAGGCCAACTGAACGTAAGTCGCTTTTGGCCCAGGTTGCGCAGAGCACTGGCTGATTGGATTGGTGATTTGACGCTTAGATCATTCCGGTGGGAATCTCGATCCTGGGCAGCTTCATATCGGCGATCGGAATCCTTGGCGTGCCGTGGGAGGTCTACCGATTCGGAACTATGTATTGGCTCTCGCTGGTCTCTTATTGTGCGGCTCAGGTTGTGGCAGCAGTGGTGTTCATCCCGCTGTTCCACAGACTCAAGTTGGCGAGCGCCTACGAATACTTTGAGCACAGGTTTAACGGAGCAGTGAGAACGTTCGCTTCGATGGTTTTCGTCCTTCAGATGGTAGGCGGCTCACTTGCCGATCGACCTGTAGGAAGCTCTCTCATTTTTCAAGTTCCTCTATATGGCAGTGGCCTTGTACACGCCGGCGTTGGCGATTGAGCAAGTGACGAAATTCCCTCTCCTCCTGTCGATTCGTAAGTAGAGTGTTTGAGGAAATTGCCAGAGCCAGAACTCAACAGACGATAAGTGGGCACCGGAACAATCTGCCTGGTCTACACAGTGATTGGCGGAATGAAGGTGAGTAGCTGAGGTCTCGGTTGGTCTGTTCGCACGCTTATCGCCCATCAGGCAACCGTCTGGACCGACACGTTCCAAGTCGGAGTCATGTTCCTCGGTAAGACAGTCGCGGGCCCGATCAGTTGGCATTATAACTGACCATTCAAAGGCCTGATTGTGATCATCATCAAGGGAGCCTTGAGCGTGGAAGGCGGAGCCCCAGAAGTTTGGAGGCGATTGGAGTCGACCGGAAGGATCGAGTTTTTCGAGTAAGCGCCACTTTCACTTTTAAGGAATAACTTTCCCAATCAAAGTGACCGAATCTGGTAGCTTCGATATCACCCCGTTCAAGAGGCACACGTTCTGGGCCATCATAATCGGAGGCTTCTTCAACGAGATGACCGTCTACGGCTCAAACCAAGGAACCATTCAGCGCTACTTGTCTGTGCCCAAGTGGACAGATGCTCTCAAGTGAATTTCTATCACCCTCAGTTTGGAAGTCCCGAGTCTGAAACAATCATGGCCAGGGCTCTTATGGTGAACCTGGTCGGAGGTGTCAGTCTCATATCACTGACTGTCCTCGCCGGCATGGTCGCGTTCGCAAAGTATTCCGAATGCGATGTGCTGTCGACCGGCAAGATCGACAAGGGAGAGCAGATGCTGCCGTTCTACGTCATCGACAAGGATATTCTGGGCGCCATCCCAGGTCTGCCGGGCCTCTTCATCGCGACCATTTACAGCGCTGCACTGAGGTGAGACCGTTGTGGCACGCCTATCGTCCTCACCTGACCAACCCTTCACGTCTGAAGCACCATCTCCACCGGAATGAACTCGCTGGCTGCGGTGACTATCAACGACTTTGTAAAGCCACTCTACCTGTACACCAAAGGCCGGCCGATGAGCGAGGCCCGCGCAACGAACGTGTCTCGTCTGCTCGGTAGGACTCCTTGCTGTCCTCTGTTGCCCGTTTGTCTAATGAGCGTAGCCTTGGGTTTCGGAGCGGGCTCGATCGGACTCGCGTACTTGTGCCAGTACGTGAACGACACGGTTCTGCAGATCACCCTCGGTCTGTTCGGTCTGTTTGGCGGTCCGCTCCTGGCCGCGTTCGCCATGGGCATGTTCCTGCCGTTCGTCAACTGGGTCGGAGTGCTTGCCGGTCTGGTGGTGAGTTCTGGCGTCAACTTGTGGATCGGTGTCGGCGCCATATTCTACGGCAAAGCGACCGGCGTCAAGCCCTTGTCCATCGACGGATGTCCCTTCAATACCACACTGGTGCGGCCACTTCCTCTTCTCGACGAGCCCGTGTATGCCTTTGTTTTACCTTACTGTTTCTCGTTGTGGTACTTTGAATCTGAACTTTCACTAGTGAACCGTCCATTTACCGCATCTCCTACAAATACTACTCTTTGGTGGCCGTCATTATATCTGTCATTGTTGCTTCAATATGCAGTATTCTTGCCAACAAGTTAAAATTAGCACCTCAAAAACGAGTTGATCCAAAATTATTATCTGAACTTCTCTATCGATCTAAACAGGAACTTGATTGTTCCGAGCTTAAGGTGTGGCCTTATTTTTTTCCATTTTTACAACTTGGTTTCTCATATTCTCCAAGGTTTCTCCAATCGTTGATGAGTCTAAACCGATGCTTTGAGTTTTTAAAAACCAATCTCTCGATTTAAGCATTTAATAAAACTCAGGGAATTGTTTTCAATCTGAAGATTCTATTTTCGGTTGATGTTTTGCTTTAACCTTCTTTTTTTTGTTTTTATTTCTATCTTTATTGAAATTCTTCATTTTTAAATTAGTTTGATTCGAGCATTCAATCTTTTGGTTGATTATAATTCTTTTCCCGATATTGTGGTGATTCTTAAGCTTTCGATGTGATTCTTTATTCAGAGACGAAGACTTTTTTTATTGCTTTAACATGCACATAACAAAATTACACAATCAAACACGTTTCAGGCACGTGGAAATCGGTTGTATAACGGCCTTTGCATAACATGCTTTCTCAAGTGTTGTTAACGGCCATCTCAGGGAGCATGAAAGATTGAGATAAGAGGAGAGAATTCGGTCTTTCGAGAAGAACAAATAAAAACTTGACATTTACTTAGTGGGCAAAAACAAAAGCAAGCGCCAGATGTTATTTTTTGAACAAAATTTATCAAAAAGTTTTATCCACACTTAGCTGGTCTGAAAAAGAGAGGTTCTTACAACAAAGGGTCAAAAAGGCTTAAGTGCCTTTTGTGCTCGCTTCAAACATAATTCTGATAGGATGGGTTGCGAGTCTTTGGGTTTTTAATAGACGACTGACCGAAAATTGAATCCAAAACCTTGCGAAAAAAAAATTCTACTGGACAAGCACGGAATTTATTTCTTAGACTAATTCAGACAAAAAGGCGGAAAATGATTGAAAAAATGGGGTAGAATCCATGATTAGTAAGTTCTACGCAAACAAGAATCAGAAATGAAACTCGGGAAACAAAAGATAAAACTTTTTTTAGCAATTTCATCATTTTTAAACCTAAATGTCATACAAATAAAAAGCAAAGAGGAGAATCAAACAATTTAAAAGAAACGAAGCCATAAACTTGAAAGTTCGCCATTAGAAATGAAATTAAATTTTTTACATAAGCCGGCGTCAATAAATGATAAAGTTTCGACGGTCTAGAAAACCGATACCAAGACATTTGTCGAGCTGTTGAAAGACAAATTGTGTGAACAAGGATAACACGGGTTGGTAGCGTAAAATACCAACATATTTTTTCAAAAATAAAGCCTATCGAAGAGTATAAAAACAACAGGTGAACGAAAATTAAAAAACTAAGAAGAATTTCAGTTACGAGGACTAGAATGATGGACGCTAACGTGTTTACCTGGGCAGACTATACGGTATTCGGTTTGATGCTGGCAATAAGTGGTGCCATCGGCCTGTACTGTGGCTGGGTAGACCGGAAGAAGGCGTCGACCAAGGACTACTTGTTCGGCGGAGGCCAACTGAACGTAAGTCGCTTTTGGCCCAGGTTGCGCAGAGCACTGGCTGATTGGATTGGTGATTTGACGCTTAGATCATTCCGGTGGGAATCTCGATCCTGGGCAGCTTCATATCGGCGATCGGAATCCTTGGCGTGCCGTGGGAGGTCTACCGATTCGGAACTATGTATTGGCTCTCGCTGGTCTCTTATTGTGCGGCTCAGGTTGTGGCAGCAGTGGTGTTCATCCCGCTGTTCCACAGACTCAAGTTGGCGAGCGCCTACGAATACTTTGAGCACAGGTTTAACGGAGCAGTGAGAACGTTCGCTTCGATGGTTTTCGTCCTTCAGATGGTAGGCGGCTCACTTGCCGATCGACCTGTAGGAAGCTCTCTCATTTTTCAAGTTCCTCTATATGGCAGTGGCCTTGTACACGCCGGCGTTGGCGATTGAGCAAGTGACGAAATTCCCTCTCCTCCTGTCGATTCGTAAGTAGAGTGTTTGAGGAAATTGCCAGAGCCAGAACTCAACAGACGATAAGTGGGCACCGGAACAATCTGCCTGGTCTACACAGTGATTGGCGGAATGAAGGTGAGTAGCTGAGGTCTCGGTTGGTCTGTTCGCACGCTTATCGCCCATCAGGCAACCGTCTGGACCGACACGTTCCAAGTCGGAGTCATGTTCCTCGGTAAGACAGTCGCGGGCCCGATCAGTTGGCATTATAACTGACCATTCAAAGGCCTGATTGTGATCATCATCAAGGGAGCCTTGAGCGTGGAAGGCGGAGCCCCAGAAGTTTGGAGGCGATTGGAGTCGACCGGAAGGATCGAGTTTTTCGAGTAAGCGCCACTTTCACTTTTAAGGAATAACTTTCCCAATCAAAGTGACCGAATCTGGTAGCTTCGATATCACCCCGTTCAAGAGGCACACGTTCTGGGCCATCATAATCGGAGGCTTCTTCAACGAGATGACCGTCTACGGCTCAAACCAAGGAACCATTCAGCGCTACTTGTCTGTGCCCAAGTGGACAGATGCTCTCAAGTGAATTTCTATCACCCTCAGTTTGGAAGTCCCGAGTCTGAAACAATCATGGCCAGGGCTCTTATGGTGAACCTGGTCGGAGGTGTCAGTCTCATATCACTGACTGTCCTCGCCGGCATGGTCGCGTTCGCAAAGTATTCCGAATGCGATGTGCTGTCGACCGGCAAGATCGACAAGGGAGAGCAGATGCTGCCGTTCTACGTCATCGACAAGGATATTCTGGGCGCCATCCCTGGTCTGCCGGGCCTCTTCATCGCGACAATTTACAGCGCTGCACTGAGGTGAGACCGTTGTGACACGCCTATCGTCCCCATCCGACCAACTCTTTACGTCTGAAGCACCATCTCCACGGGAATGAACTCGCTGGCTGCGGTGACTATCAACGACTTTGTAAAGCCACTCTACCTGTACACCAAAGGCCGGCCGATGAGCGAGTCCCGCGCAACGAACGTGTCCCGTCTGCTCGGTAGGATTCCTTGCTGTCCTCTGTTGCCCGTTTGTCTAATGAGCGTAGCCTTGGGTTTCGGAGCGGGCTCGATCGGACTCGCGTACTTGTGCCAGTACGTGAACGACACGGTTCTGCAGATCACCCTCGGTCTGTTCGGTCTGTTTGGCGGTCCGCTCCTGGCCGCGTTCGCCATGGGCATGTTCCTGCCGTTCGTCAACTGGGTCGGAGTGCTTGCCGGTCTGGTGGTGAGTTCTGGCGTCAACTTGTGGATCGGTGTCGGCGCCATATTCTACGGCAAAGCGACCGGCGTCAAGCCCTTGTCCATCGACGGATGTCCCTTCAATACCACCCTGGTGCGGCCACTTCCTCTTCTCGACGAGCCCGTGTATGCCTTGTTTTTCCTCACTCTTTCTTTATGTGGTTCTTTGAATCTGAACTATCACTAGTGAACCGTCCATTTACCGCATCTCCTACAAATACTACTCGTTGGTGGCCGTCATTATTAGCTTAACGATTGCCATACCGGTCAGCTTGCTGGTTAAACGGCTTGCAATCATAGAACCCCCTGAAGTTGATATGAACTACATATTGGACATTTCCCCGTTTAAAAAAAGGAACCAAGTCTCATCTGAGTATAAAACCGAGATTATAGACGATGTACGTCCATTGCTTCTTTGCCCTCACATTTTATTCAACTCCATTTTTTGTTTCAGGTAGAGCAGGAAGATCCAAAGAAAATTCTTAAAGAAGTCACTCCCCTTTGATCGCTTTTAGCCAATAAATTAGTGTCTGCTTGGATAAATCTTTTTGGTTGTGCTTTGTGATGAATTATTATTCTTGTCTTCTTATTATAATTCGTGTTCGGTTCACTATGGATACGGCTCAAGTTTGCGGGACACGAATTCTTTAGGTTTTTACACAATGGCGCACGTGATATCACAAATCCTCACCAGCGAATAATAAGCAAGCCATTGTTGTTTTTGGTATTTTATTATTTTTGCATCTGCGCTCGGCTAGTATCAACATGGAGCGTAGTTGAGGTGCGGATTGAACACAAAACTTCTCAATACCTTTCACTCCAATTATTAACGAATTAAACAAGTTTGCCTCACCATGGCGAACTGAGTCTGCGCCACAGCAGTGTTTCTACTCTGATGCGAACAAATTTTTTTATTTTTAGTTGCAAATAATGGCACTGTGAGCAGAATGAGCAAAATTTCTACTGACAAACCCGAGAGTTTAATTGGAACCTGGGTAGGCAGATTTAGATAGAAAGTAGACTTGCTTTCATTTAACTTGAGATTTTTATTTTTCAACATAAAAAGTATCCGTCCGGTTTCCATGGTAAGTTGCTCTCAATTCGTATGGACTTGGCCAAGTGGTTTCATTTCATCGTCTGAAAAGGCCACTTCCGTTCAAAGTCACGTTCTGAGCAGTCGCAAACTTTTCGACAGCTAGCTAAGCCCGTTCCGCCCGAGAAGTTCAGCGTGCGACTAAGAGAAAACGCACTTAACCATGTGTTTTCTCATCACGACAATCGTCAGGCGTTTCTCAACGACTCGAACGTTTTCGGCTCCGGAATGGGAAAAAAGAAAATTGAAAGCTTGAACAAGTCGATCTGGAATCCGGAGTTTATCGCATGGAGCGAGAAGAGCGGTCGAGATCAGTTCAAGAAGAGCGTGTACCAGAACGACTTTTGCCGCTTCTCACAGCCGTCTCGAATCTTGTCGGCCCGCAACTTGGCCGAACAGCGAAGCAAATCTGTTTATTCACTTGACTACAACAGCGCACCGGCCTGCTGGAACGAGGTAACCAGACTGACGCGAGAGGACAATTCATCGCGCTTTGGCTACACCAATCGCTGCAAAACGTCTATCGGTGAGCGTCTGAGTGTGGCCCATTGTTTGGTTTGGCATGACAGAGCGACTAAAGCAGCAGATTCAAGCTGATCGGCTTCAAATTCCAATTCATGAATCTCTTGAGCAGCTTTTATTGACTTATTGGCTTTCATTCGTTACGCTATTCACTTTTACGCACAATAAAAACAAAAGCGTTCGCATTTTAACAGACTCAGCAGTCTTTGGCTAATGCTCGTGAGATGATAAAAGAACTTGCATCAAAGTTGCGCTTGGTTGCATGCTGGTCGACCAGGCCTTGGAACAAGTAGAGCTCCAGTGCGAATCTGACTCGTTTGTGATTAGACAGAATACAAATTTGATTTTTGCAGCCTAAGCTTACCTGGCGCTCGTCTTTCGATTGTTAAGTTTGAGGCAAACTTTGAAGGGCGAGGAGGCGAATTCCAAGCGACAGAAAAGTCCAATTGCAAACTCTTGGGTCAATCTCGTTCTCATCCGAATTGAAGTTCGACTATTCGATGTTAGAATCAAGTCATGTTCAAGGCGAAGAGAAACGCTGAAATTAACATCTCTAATAAGAACGATTTGGATAGGAGCATGCAGAGAGCAATTTACCTCATTTGAGATTTAGTCTTGGATGTTTGATACCAAAGGCTCATTTCATTTGCAAGCTTAAGATCGATGCTCGATACGCCGATTAGGCTGGAGCCAAATGAAACCCCATTCATCAAACGGAAATTAAATTTCTCGTCAATGAACTTGAAGTTTGAATTAAATATCGATTTGGGCGTGCTGGGCAACTGCCAGATCAATGACAGAAGACTGCTGTAGCTATCAAACAGCCGAATGATGCGAATCTTTCTTCCCAGCAAGCTGAAATGAACACTGGCGCTTGGCTCTCTTCGTATCTCATCTCCCGACTGAGCGCTTTTGTCCCAAGCTAAGCTGTTACCGAAAAACTCCAGCTGCTTAGGCATTTAAAAACTTTGTCGTCTATCAAGCGTTGAGGTCTGCTCACCCGAAGCAAATCCTGGAGAAGGTCAGATTGATTTTGTTGATGCAAAAGAGCGATTTCAAACGTCTTGAGACCTCCGTCATTTGCGTAGAGTTGCTTCAATTCAAAGCGGAAGTCATCTTTTCGATTTGCTTAAACATAATTCAGCAAGTAAATTCTCAAGCACGCTTCTCACCTCCAAGCTGTCCGAATGAATAGGACGATAATGCGCTTGAGATGAAGAAAGTGAAACGATCCGCTCTAACCAAGCTGTTGTTCAGAATGTTTTCGATTGTGGCTCTGAGTTCATATCTGGGTCAAGGATTTGAGTATTGGACACATTTGAAATGTTCTGTTCTTGCCTCAAGTTTTGGTCGACGATCATTTTGGATCTTATGAGGCTTTTGGCCAGATGGCAAAACTCCGAGTCAATAATAGCCGAGTAATTCCCAACGAAGAGGTCGCACTCATTTCGTAGAGCGAAAAACATGTTCTGGGCATAGACTGCACTTTCCTCGACATTCTGATTCATTTTTGAAAGAATCAGCTCAAGCGCTAAGACTCGGTGCTCAGACTGCAGTTTATAAGTGCCGCCCAAAAATATCTCGTTCAATATCCGAGCTGTGCCCGAGTCAAAAACGGCCAAGGTTTTAATTGATTTTAAACCGACTAGACACAAGTCGGCGTCGGCTGAGCACAGGTCACTTAGGCTCAAAATGCCAAGTCGACGCGCGTTTCGAATCGCTTCCAGAGAGGTGATTGTCTTTGATTTATCACTGAAATCGATTTCAGTAAGTTGGTCTATGTAGCGATTCAGATCGACCTCAGCGAGAGCTTTTTGCCTGCCTAACACGGCGCCCAAGACAAGCTTGGCCTTTTCTTTTGCGTCGACCACAGGTAAACGTTCACTATGCGACACTAACAGATGGATAGAGTGCACAAGTACACTGTTCTGCTGTAACGATATGGAAGCAGATTGAAGGAAGCGCTCGATGTTAGCTGCTTGGCTAAAACCGATTGGTTTTTTGTTCTCCAAACCCTCAATGCCAATATGTCGACTCAAAGCCTGATGAAGGCAGGACGAATTAGAGGCCAAGATCGCGTCTATTAGCACTGAACTGAAAATTGAATTCATTCACTTGCGGTCTGAATTGAGGCGAATAAGCAAATTCGAACCTGATTTTCTCATCTCTAGAACTAGCTACAATATCAAATAAATCGCTCAAGGCGTCGACGTTCTCTGGACCCAAGGATTCAAAGTATTTACTAAACTCCATAAAAAGGCGCGCCATTTGAGAAGAGCCAAACTCGACACGTTTGCGCAGATATTTTAGTTTTTTGTCCAATTCAGTTCGACTCTTTACAAAATTAGACACATTTGACGAAATTTGGCATATTTGATAAACTATTTGAATTCAACAAACCAAATGGTATTTGAGCAATGCAGTTGCTGAATTCAGCTGCTCATACAACTTGACTGTTCTAAAATCAGCTGGTTCTTTTTGATTGAAGTTTATCTCTTCTTCGTTTAGAAGCTCGATTGCCTGCCTTTTCAAGCAGCGAAAAGAAAATGAAGAAATAGCAAGTGAACATTCGGCCAAGTCGCTCTCACCATGATTCGATCTTGTGAGAAATTTCCTGATTAAATTTCGACCTCAAATAAATTGTTTCATTCGAGCGAACAGAATTGATCGTGTTTTCAGTTAGCTGAACTTGCGCCCTCACTTGACGGCCTAGTTTTGATACCTTGAAGCGGACTAGAGCCTCGAGTTGGTTGTTTTAGAATTATGATTCAGCTCACCTGGTTGGTACGCTCATTATCTAACATTTCACATTCGTCCACGCTGCGAATAGAGTAGGATCGGCTTTGATTGTGGTGAGTTGACAACTGCTTCTCCGTCGGACACGAAACCTTTGCCGCAAGCGAGTAGAACGCCAATTCGAGGAATATCTTGCCTCAAATCTACCTGGCTCTGACCAAGGTCCGAATCGAACAGTTGAGCGATTCCTCTCCACAGTAGCTCGCCCTCTAAACCTTGACCTTTTACTTTTAACTTTTCAATTTTCATATTTCGCCGATCGTATTCAAACGCAATCTGCATTTGGGCAAACTCTTCGACCACTTTAAGATCGACCAAGTCGGAGCTAAGAATTTTTTTGACCTTATAAGAGTCTTATGTCTGTTTAAAACTATGAGAGGCGACAAGAGACGAGAACTTTACCCGGCATGAGACAGATTTTTCGCCAACATCGCATTCAATATGAGTGTGAAGCACGGAGCTGTCGATTAAGGTAGGCCGTCGGTAAGGCGTGAGTTGGATTCCAGTCTGGTAATCATACAAAATTCGTTTGACAGGCTCAAAAGCCGCACTGAAACTCAAGGTCAAAAGGCAGCACAGAATACGTGTAAGCATTTAGACGTAGCTAGAGGGGACTGAGAGAGACATGCGAGTAGGCGAACTGCATAAATGTTGACTATCGCCAGGTGTGCGTTCGTCTGAGTGTATTCATAAACTCTCTCAAGTGCTTCTCGAGAGCACTCCATTCAAAGGCTTTATCGGCATTGAACGGTGGAAATGGCCAGCTCGCCGACCGCAGATTATTTTTGCGTCTAAATTCAAATCCTGGACTGACTTTTTTTCTGTTCTCAATTAATCAATTCATGCGTTTATGTTTTTTTTTTAATTTGACTTTTTATTTTTATTTTTTATCTTCTGACGACGAAACTTCTTGGCCGATTTGGAATTGTGAGATTGAATTGTTTTCTTAGCGTTTTTCTTCTTCTTGCCCGAGTCAAGAATGAGTTTACGCTTTTTCTCCAGTTTCTGGAGGCGATCAGTGATTGCGGAGGTCTGCTTTGTCAATTGGCTCTTGGACAATGCCACTTGAGCGTCGGCTTTTTCCGACTGTTCCATAGATGGCACCTTTCCATCGTCATCGTGACCACTGGCCTCCGGCAAGCCGCTTGAAAAGTCCGAGATCACAATTGTGCTCGTCTCGTCCTCGATCACTTTCTGCTTGGTAAGCTTGACTTGATTGAATGTCGGAAGACCGGCCTTTTCGTACTCTTTCTGAATGGCCATTGCTTTCTGAAGAGCAAATTTTCATTTGAGAAAACAAGTCCAATGTGCTGTGTCGACTTACAAGTTCGCGCTGTCGCTTCTTTTCCTGCCTGATCTTTTCCTCGAGCTCCTTTTCGGCCTTTTTCTTTCGATCGAGTTTCCTTTTTCGGAAACCGAGCAGATAATCCCTTTTAAAGGCAAAATTGACAACAATTGTGAATGGAGGAGGAAAAAAATTCTTTTACGCTCGCTTCTCTTCGTCGAAAACTACTTCGCTTTTTGCAGCATCGCCTTTTTTCTTTGAATTCCTGACCATTTTCTAGTCGACAAAACGTTTGCGCGCGCGAATCATAGACAAGTATCTACTCTATCGCAAATCATAGTAGTTAAAATTTTGAACGCATAATTACTCTGCACTGTCCGGTCTTATCTAAGTTCGCAAATCAAAATTGCTGGTTTCAGGCTATTTAAAGACTCAAACCAATACTGTCTAGAATTTTATCGTCACGAGATTGGCTCACGAAAGATGCTGAATGTCGCCGGCTGGGTAAGATCGAATGGGCGCCGAAAAAAATGTTCGGTTGGCTCTGTTAGGCAGATTGGTTGCTGGCATTTTCTACCAGATTCTTGGATGCCTGGCAATGAGATTCCCAGAATCGATAAGAACCTTCCAGGAAGGAAACCTCGATCTACCGTCAAGTCCTAAAAATACGAGCCAATTGCCAGTTTTTGATCAAAAACCGCATAAAAGACAAATTGACGCGTATTAGGGGGTCTTTTTCTAGAAACTGTTCGAATTTCTCGCTCATTTACATTAAGCGCTCGGCAACCAGCACATACTATTGATTGTGAAGATCAGAGAAATTGAAGAGAATTTCACGTTCAAAACTTGATTCGATCAAGCAAAGTCAGAGAAAATGAGCGACGAGGAAAAATTTGACGGAATGCTGTTCACTTTGGCTCAGCAGCATCCGGGAGGTATCAGCGAGGTCCTCGACACATTTTTCGGCTTTTTGGCGCGAAAAACCGATTTTTTCGTCGGAGGCCAAAAGGGCCTAGCCGAGGAAATGGTGATGGACAAGTTCCGAAAGCATGAGCAGACGGCTCGAAAAAGGCACGAGAAAGAGACAGCCGAGCGAGAGGAGGCCGACCGTATCAGAAAGGAAAAGCTGAGGAAAAAACGAGAGGAAGAAGAGCTGGCTGCTCAGTCGTCCAAAATCGTTGAGGTCACTGAAGAGGAGGCTCAACGAATTGAGAAGATGAACGAAGAAAAGAAGCAGACTTTGCCAAGCCAAGTCGAGTCTAAGAAGGAAGACCAAGACGAAGAGCATGAGGAAGAGGACGCCGAGGACAAAGGAAAGCTGAAGCCCAACTCGGGAAATGGCGCCGACTTGGACAAATATCGATGGACTCAAACTCTGCAGGACATTGAACTTTACATTCCAGTTGGACCCCCAAGAGTCAGAGCCAAAGAATGCTTCATCGAGATCCAGAAAAATCGGCTAAAAGTAAAATGCCGCGACAATCTGATCGTCGACGACTTGCTGGACCATTCGGTCAAGACCGAAGAGTGCTCTTGGACGCTAGATGACGGCAAGATAATTCAAATTCATTTGGAGAAAATCAATCAAATGGAGTGGTGGAGCCGCTTAGTCAAGTCAGATCCGGAGATCAACACGCGCAAGGTAAATCCAGAAAACTCAAAATTGTCCGACCTGGACGGCGAGACCCGATCGATGGTTGAGAAAATGATGTACGATCAACGCCAAAAAGAGCTCGGCTTGCCAACTTCCGACGAACAAAAGAAGCAGGACGTGTTGAAGAACTTTATGAAGGCCCATCCAGAGATGGATTTTTCCAAGTGTAAATTCAACTAGCCCAAGATCCTTTGACAAAACATAAGCAAAAGAAAATAAAGCAAACTACCAAATCGATTTTCTATTTATAAATTAATAAATTATCGTAATAACTATTTTTTGAGCAAATATCGGAAAAAGAAATATCGTGTATTTTACCGACATTTTCTCTAATAAGTTTAAACCTTTCATCAATTTCATTCAAAGTATTCTTCAATTCCATTATGTTGAATGCTCGTTTTAATTTTTCTTCGGGTTAAGGGAAATCTTGTTTTATATCTGCAATAACCACATCTTAATCATCTTAAACTTCTATAAAATTCTTATTTTCAACTTGAAGCTCCCAGTCCGACTTGCGACCGGAGAATCTATTGGGTTAGAGTTTTTATCTTCTAATAAAGACAAATTGTATGGCACCAGAGATGGATTTTTCAAAGTGTAAATACAGTTGAAAAGCGACAAAAATTCCAACCGTTATCCAGCTGTTAACCGAAAATCTCTTTATATCTATTAACCAGAGCATTGTTTTCTATTAAAATAAACCCGATACTTAATTTTAACGACTCAGGAGGGACTAGGGCTTCAGTTTGGGTCTAATCTAACCTGATGCGTCCCGAGACTGTGGTCTGTGTGGTCTAGCAAGGGTCTACTGGTAGATTGGTAATAAATGACTCGTTCGACCTTATCAGACCGGAAGAGACGCAACTTCCGTCTGCCTTCATGAACTAACTAATGCCCAGCCCACTCTCACTCGGCCTCTCTCTCTCTCTCTAGGAGACGCATTTTATTGTTTAGAGCTTTAGAAAATACATTTAGCTTTTGAATTAATAAATAAAACCGATTAGATAGATAGATGAATAAGATTGGGATGCCGATCTGAATTGGCTAAATTTGACTTTTTTTGTTGTTTTTGTTTGGATTACGATAACTAAACGCGGGCCTAATTGAACACAAAATAAAGATGAGATATCTTTAGTATATAAATAGGGTTTATGAATTTTGATTGCGATTGATTAAATGACTTGTTTTGAGATGAGCTGTTCACCGTTTCAAAGCAGTTTAGAGCAGTTCTCGATCGTCCATGTCAAGTTCATCGAGCAGCTTTTTGAATTCAGAAGCTCGATTCAGCTCGTCAAGGTAGTTGCCAATCACGTCGTACTTTGGATGCTGGGCCACTTGGTCTACGTCTTGGCTAAGCAGCTCTTCCAACAATTTGGTCTCAAACTGCTTCAGATCATCTTCATCAGGCTCTCGGCGTTCATTATGCATATGGTGCATCTGCATCTCCTCTGACTGCGACATCTCTTCCTCTTGGTCGACCGGAACTTGGCTGGCGTCACTAGGGATCTTTGAAATGTCAAGTGATGCTCCATCTGATCTCTTTTGTTCGCTTTTGTTTAGATTTCATTTTACTAGAAGAATTACAAGCTCTCAACTTACGAAGTTGTTGAAGTGCCAGAATGGCGGACCGTAAGTCAGACAGGTGTGCTGAGTTGGCAACTTGTCGCCGTCTACGTAAAACATGACGTAAAAGTTGCACATTTCATCATCGCCAGTCGAACTTTGATTGCAAGAGACGAGGTCAGTTCAAGTTGGAGGTGAGCGCAGAGAGGACTCGAATTACCCGACGTAGACATTGTGATCCAGGTTGTTTTGCATTGTACAACGAGCAGCGATAACATCTCCCTTCTCAATTGTCACATTGTTGCTGACCGGATAGAACATTTGAGGAAGTCGCGGCGATCGGCGTCCGATTTCAATCCACTTTTGCTCGCCAGTTTTCTCGTCTGATTTGACAACGTAACCGGAATTGACCACGCCAAGCTTGTGCGCATGGGCTCTGAACGCGAACGGATGCATTCTCACATCTTCGGTCTGTTCACATGCTGACTCGAAATGCTCTTGATTTTGAGCCAAAATATTAGATTCGGCCTATTGAAGAGGACAACTCGATCTGTTACCTTGTTGATTCGGAGAAATGTAACCTCCAGTAGCCAACAAATACACGCCAGCTGTCTTTTCAGTTCTAATCGATTGATTTAGAAAAGGCAGGAACCTGGACTTGGATTTTGTGTTACTTACGGCTCCGTTTGTCCTTTCAGAGTCAGACCCGAAGCATCGGTTTGGCCTTCTGTAGCGTGCGGAAATCAGTTGCACTCGGCGATGCCAAAAACAGCAGACAGCGATTAGAACTTACTGAGAAACTGATCAATACTGGCATAGTGGACCTGGAGAACCAAGTAAGGCTTATCGGTTCCTTTTCCGATTTTGAAAGCCACACCCTCAGGGAGAGAGAGCTTGGGAGCGTCCATCGCCCAGGCGTAGATGATGCTCTGCTTTCGTCCATGGCAGACAGGTCCGCTCTTGTAGCCGCTATTGGCGCCGTTTGCCATTTCTCCGCAGTTCCTTCAACGAGATTCGTTTGCAGCGTCTCATTGGCGTGAAATTCACAGCCTAGGCCTACCAGACTTGTTCATCGCCGACTTCTGCACATCCGAACAAAAGCATGTGATGAGCTATTTGCTTGGTGGTGTTGGGCAGGAACTCATCTACGAACGTTTTCAAATAGATCTCAGCCTCTCATTCCGGGAGGAATTGAATGCTTACTTATATAAATGGGAGCGTCGCCCTCCACCTGATACTTGAAGCAGATATAGCTGTCTTTCTGGTCATTCAAAGAACAGTCGATTAACGATGAATATGGCAGTAAGCGATAGGAGAATAGTTCTTACCGCTTTGGGAGCCACGTGTGGCATAGCCAAGTTCAAGGTCAATGGCGATGCCAGCAACGAGGCGCTTTGAAGCAAAATTGTTATCAAAGCTAGTCGCAACATGGTTTTTTTCTTAAGCTGTTTGACTTTGTGTTGCTATTCCCCTGGCTCGACAACTTATTTATTGCCGAGCGAACAAAAAGCGAAAATAGGGTCGTCTAAATAAACGGTGAAGGTCTTAGCGGGTGTTGTTTTCGCAAACGCTTTCATTCCTCCTCCTCATCGACATGGTCGCCACCACCGTCACCGCTATAGAGCGAGATAATCAAGTAAAATTGAAGTGAACAAAAACTCGTGTACCAATTTTCATAATCGTCGACGTCGGCCACCGAGTGGAGAGTTTTACTAGCGCATGAGCGAATCGGTCACATAAAAAATTTAAATATTGATCCACTTAGTCATGAAATTTGCATTAAATTAGGCCAAAGAATAGCCGTGCTGAAGAAGAGAAGAAAATGGGCGCCAGCTGAAACAGCATAAGAAAAGCAAATGAGTTTGGCAATCTAATGTCATGAGTGCTCGGCTCGCAGATATTCCTAAACTAAAGCTCTTTAGAGCGAGCGTGTTTCGGCTCCATAAAATCGATATTCCGCTCATAATCTGCATGCAAATGTCTAGCTCATTTGCCGCGTCAACCCCAATGACGCAAAATTAGTACGCCCACTCAAATAAGTCGACTCGGCTAGCTTGAGGGGTGGGGAGGGATAGTGATGGTCGTTAAATAAGATTTACATAAAACAGAATTTATTGTGATTACACCGATTGCTGTTTGTCCACACGCCGGCCTGAACTTGAGCTAAATCCACTCATTCACTTATTTAAGGAGAGGCACAGAGTTACATGAATCAGTTGATGGTTGTCGCAAGAGTGCACGCCGAGAAAACGCCGGCTCGAAAGCCGGTACTCAGACAAAAACAGAGCCTGAAAACGTAGGGCTTGTTTCCAAGCGATGGGATAATTTATGCAAGGATTTGTTGTTTTTTTTGGTTGAGAGTCCACCAGAATGCAATACCAGGGTAGAGTGGGAACGTGCAAATTGTAGATGAACGAGTAGATTGTCCACTCTAATCTTATCAGCTGCCCCGACTGTCGATTGGCCAAACATGTTGAAAAGGCTGCGATATAAAAGCGAACAGGTCGAACAACAGCCGGGTCCGAGCATGCTCAGGCGAGTGGTTCGAAGTCCGTTCTACCTGTTCGGCGCCGTGCTATTGCTGCTCGATACAGCAATGATTTTCGTTGCCATGTTCACAAACAACTGGATCAAAACAGCCGAAGTTCTGGTCGAAGACGAATACTATACACTTGGCCTTTGGTTCACTTGTCGGGTAACGCGTGTCGAATGGCTCGACTCGCGATCGGACATTTACTGCTACCAGAGCGATTATTCTGCTGGTATGTTGCATTCTGGGTTTCATTTGCTATCATTTTGTTTAGCCTCATATTTTGCTGCCTAGCTTCTTGGATTCACGCGTCTCAGGTGTTTTACGTTCTAGCTGGTGCGGCCAGTTTACTCGCTCTGGCCGCGAGCATATTCGGTCTATGCAAAGATTGTATAAACAGTGACCTGGCAATGCCTTCGTTCGTCTTTTGGACTCTGGTGGTCTCTTGCATTTTTCAGCTAATTGCGATCAGCGTTTACGGCGGTCGAGGTGCGGGAAATTACAAAAGCTTCGAGCCAGACTACTCGATGATTATTGCGGCTGTTGCTTTGGGACTCAGCGCTCTTTGCTGTCTCTGCTTTCTGGTCGAGCTCATCAAAAATACAAAAAAGGAACCAACCAACTGAAGCCTCTACCCGCTCGGCCGGTATTCACCTGAGACACCTGATCTCTTTTTTTATCTACCTCTCCCCCTCTCTCTCATTTTCTTTCTCGTTCTTTTCTTTACCTTTTTTCCTTTCTTTGGCTTTTTTATTCTGCTGAATGATAGAGTTTTAGCAAATTTCATAAATAATAAACGATAAAGAGAATGAAGAAATGGTGTTTTAACGAAACTAGTCCAAAAGGCTGGGGTTCGTTGATGATTATTTAGAGGTACTTCTTGCAGCGCTCTTCGGTGGTCTTTGCGATAAAAAAAGATCAAAAATGCGAATGCATGGGTCAAAAAGTCATCTTATTTTTTTACCTTAGTGGTGTTGCCCCTGATTATTTTTTCAATATCGAGTTCCTGCTCGAACACGCGCAGGTTGGTGTTCTTCTCGCGCAAGAGCAGTCGCGGAGCGTCTGTTTTGCTTTTGAGTTCTTCAACTTCGGCTCGAGCTTTCTCTATGCACCTTTGAATGGCGTTTTGTCGCTGGTCGTAATATTCGTCGAGCTTAAGATTGGAGCAGCATTGGAGAAACGCGTTCATTCAATAGACAGCACTTCTAACCTCGTTTTTAAATTGGGCGCATATTTCAACCGGATTGAGTCCACGTTTGTTAAAGGTTGAGGTGGGAAGTAGATCGTTGAGTACGTTTATGATCTTGTCGTCTAGTTTTCGGATGCTGGCCAGCTTGTTCTATTTAAATTTTGTGTGCAAAAAAAGCCTCGCATGGTTAGGTTTACAGTGAATCTCAAGATTGGCGAAAAGTAAAAGCTCTTGGAATACTTGAAATATCATCATGTCGGCGCAGTTTAAATCCTTGATCAGCTCTTTGTCGTGCACAATGTAATTAGTTTTCTGGGCCATGACCTTCTCTGCCGAATTTTGGCTTATTTGCCGATCTCAATGCCTAGTTGAGAAACGTTTGAATTTTATTTTGTTTTCCATATCACCAGACAGCTGACGGTAGGTGGGCTGCACTGGGTGTGTTTAATAGTTCATTTATTTTTTAGGCGTGGTTTTCTAGGTCCACTAGAAAGATGTTACACAGGTCGGGATGGGCATGGACAGACTCTGCAGCAAAAGTGAAACGCCTCATTTCCCAAGCTTTTTTATTCAATGAAATATATCTAAAATGTTTAATTGCCTCCGCTGCTTGTGTGATTGCTTCAGTACTGATCTATGATTGAAAATGTTCAGAGGATCGATGATGGCTGGCTCACCACGACTTGGTTAGATGGCGGTGAAAATGTTTGAGAAAACTCTTGACTGTTTTGAAAAGACCGAAAGAGTCAGACGGCGGTTAGCTATAGATTGTTTGAAACAAGCTTGGTAGAGACAATAATTTGCTTTCATCGGCGTATTATTATTTTGCTCTAGTAGTCGTTTGGGCCTTTCATTTCATAGACACTCTTGAGACCAAGCTCGGGCTTGTCGAAGCCAAGCTCTTCGGGCGTCGAAATTTTAAGTCGGTCTAGAGCCGGCCGAATCTCTTGGATGAGCCACGGGTAAATGACATTGGCGTCCGGGCCGGCCTTCCACTTAAAAAATCAATATCAAAGTTGATAGAGCTTTTGATCGTCAGCCGGCAGACGGTGAAGGCTAGTTACCTTGAGTGCCTCCAAAAATCGAACGGCCACAGAATGCTCGTTGAGTCTTCGGCATGCTTCCAAGCAGGCGACCACAATTTTGGGCTCGGGGAAGTTGTCGAATCCCTGGAGGTCGTTGATGCCCTTTCGCAGCATCCAGCCGTCCAGATTCGGTCTAAGTTAGTCGAATAGCAAAGCATAAGCAGAGTGTTCTTCATTTAAAATGAAGCAGAAAGTCTAACTTCTTGAAGTAGGCCTCCCAGCGATTGTCAAAATCCTCATCGGACTCTTGGTGAGCAGACGAGTAGAGGCGAACTCCGAGTGATCTAATTCCGGTGTTTCGCAACGCCTCAGTTTGTCGGCTAATGCCAGCGGCGACCAGTCTTACCAACGAGCTTCTTGACGATGAAAGCATATTCTATTTGTTTTAAAATTCGATTATCTTTTAGATGCTTTTTGGATGGAACCGGAGTTCGATTGAAAAATTTCACTCAATTTCCGAAGCGACGCGGCACTGACGCAGGCCGCAGCACGATCAACCCAAAGCGGGTAAATGCATGCACAATAACAAGCCGCTTGCATTTCAAAGCAGCGTACTCTCATACACTTGGCTACACACACAAGCTAGCGCTTCTTGTTCGCCGTGCAAATACAACTTCTCATTCGAGCATCTGCTCAGCCTTGAGGCGCCCGTCGCTGACCTAGCCATTCAATCCATTCATTTCAGTTTAATTTCATTCGGATAATTGAAACACAAGTTCGCTAAATTGACTTGAATTTTTGTTTTATTTAAAAATTCATTTGCCCGACTGAGGATTTTTATGCCAGAGGCTACGATTTGATGTGTTCGTTTAGAGAAGCGTCTAAGAACATGCTCATCTCCTGCGTTTCTTTCTCGTCAGCTTGAGAAGAAGGAAAGAGCTTGACAACGAACGAAGTGCTTTCTCTGTCGGGATTCATCTGGCTGTGATGAGTCGAGAAGCGCTCTTCGCTGTACTGCCACTCAGAGTCAAAACGGTACTCGCAGCGTTCATACTCTTCCATGTGCGCGGTGGTTCGCATCGCCATCTCCTGATCGCACGCGTTCTTGAATCTGCAACGTTCGACCACAGGGCTCTTGGTGAACTCAACCACTCTGAAACCGTTGGCCGCCGATTCCTGGCTGTCGGCACTCAAACGGCCTGCTAAGATGGCGCCGTGCTCGTTGCTGGTTCTGACCAAGTATTCATCTGCGTCTTTTTCGATGAAATCATTAACAAGCGCAAGGCTGTTGAATTCATTTGAAGACTGATGTTCGAGCCGTTGATGGCCAGCTTGTGGCAGATAGTGCTCCTCCTCGCCCAGCACATGCGAGTAATTGTCAAATTCGTTGAAAGCTGATTCAAATCTCGTGTCGACTGCGTAGCCGTCTCGATTAATGCGCGAATAGAGTTGACCGGCCGACGGCTCCGGCCTCTCTTCGGCGTTCAGATAGACGGCGTATTGATCGCCGTACACGTTTACGTCTGTGCTCACTTGACTGTGGGTCCTTGTTACTGGCGCCGTCGTTGTTCGACTAGAGCTGTTCAACGAGCTTGGACTGAGAATGTTGGCCTTGCTGTCCAATGAAACACGTTGTCTGCTTCTTCGTCTAAATTTTTCGTTTTCGAATCTGAATTCTTTCATTGTGCGATAGACTTGAAATATTGCTACCTGCAATAGACGGCTCCAAGCACCACCAAGGCCATGAGGAGCGCATAGAAAAGAGCGAGAATAGCAACAAACCAAATCTCGCCGAGTCGCGACTCGTAGTTCTCGTCTTCTGACCGCAATGATGGCGCATACGTCAGCTGGGGAGGTCCACTCGTCGTAGTGGCGTTCGTGTTGGCGTAGACGATTACCTGACTGCTTTTAGCCGGAGTTGAATTGAGCGTTGGAGGCGTAGCTGGGCTAGTTGTGGTTTGATTGACGCACGAGGCCGTATTACATTTGGGCACAATGTAGTAGTAGAGAAGGAAACGGCGATGCTCGTTAAAATACTTGTCCTCGCTGAGTATCGAAAGAGCAATGTCGTAGGTCGATACGGTCACTAGTTTGGTGGTTAGATTTCCGCTCAATGTTTCCGTATTGGTCAAAACTCCTTGTGGGTTCTTCGTTTCGACTCGGAGGCGATCGAGGCCAATGGCTCCCGACACAGAGTAAAGGACGATCAGATGGTTGGGCTTGTTTCGAATCAACGTGTGACACGTGACCCGTGGATAGAGCTTCGGGTACCAGCTCGAGTGAATGAAGCCGAACCGCTCGTCCTGACTGTTTATGGTCACGTTTTGGCAAATGTCGCACTTGAACGGCACCTGTACGACTTGCCACGTCGGAATGCATTTGAACCGTATGCTGATCACTTGATGAAAGCTGCACTTGGTGTTTGAACGCAGCTGGTAAGAGATCAGGGCGCACTCTTGCTTTCCGGAGCAGTCTCGCTTGGCCAGCAAATAGGCCGCCTCTTTGTCCACGCATTCGTTCGACCAGTCTGTCGTGCATTCTGACTTGACGGGCGAGTAGGCTTTCAAGGGCGAAAAGGACACTCCCTCGATGGCGATCAAATGGCCCGCTGGACATGAAAGCTTGAAAGAGGCAAACGAAGGGCAGCTGGTGACGATTTTAATCGGCAGAATGTATTCATATGTTGAATCTAGACGAATCAGCTCTGAACCGTACGAGAAGCATAATAAAATCGAAAAGCGAATTACTTACCAGAGTTGTAGATGGCCGTGGTAATATGACTTTCCGTCTCTTGGTGGCTTGACTGTCTGTCGGGCTCTGGCTGAATCGGGACTGGATTAATAGGAATGAAGTCCGGCTCGTCCATCGACGGATAATTGAAAGGAAGTGACTGAAACGGTAGCGGATCAGGCAGCGAGCCGTAAGAGGCGGCAACTATGGCCAACAGCGAGCATAGAAGCGCCAGCCGCGGCCAATTCAGTCTAAGCGCGCAGTGCGGTCTCATTTGATATTTGGCAAACTCATAGGAAGCCGACGGCAGACTTTGCTTAAATAATGGTGAAAATTAAACCTTGAAATTGCGATATTTGTCAAATTGACGAGTGATGCGAATAGTTTGCTTCTGAAGAAGGCTTGGATTTGTGCGAGAAAATTAGCGCGGCTCAAACATTCCTCGGCTCCCTTCACACACACCCACACACATAGACTCGGCGCTCGCACGCGCAAGCGTGATCTCTCCTTCTGTCTTTCCCAACCGCTCTCTGTCTCTCTCTCTCTCTCTCTCTGTCTCTCTGAGTCTATTTCCGCTCGTTAATCAAAGTGGCTATTTCAGCTATTTATTGTTTGTTTGTAATGAAAAATTCCTCCAACCGCTTGCGTCTTGCAACAAGCAAACTGAGCAAACTCAAGAGAAGCTCAAGTTGAGATGGCCTCCAGCTTGGATACCGAAATAGAGACACGTCTGCACGAGTGATTGTGTTAGGCGCGAACGGGTGCGCGAAATGTTGAGTCAATTAAAATAGCGAACAAATTAAGATCACGATGACAATGTTAAGAAGAGTGCAAGAGCGGTCATAAATCCGGCCGCGCTTACTTTCTTCAACATTAGAGGCGGAAGGAGCTGAGCTGAGTTCTAGGTGTCGCTCGGTCTTTATCGGTTAGTTCGCCCAAACAGGGCTCATTCGCGCCTCAGATCATCAAATGGAGACAATGGCCGTCAGCTTATGTTGCGCCCTGAAATGCGCCATGAGACTCGACACGCTCGCAACGTAAGGCAACACAAAGCGCGCGCAAGATCCCAGTCGTCCAAAAATCGTCGCGCTCGCAAAGGACTAACTTGGCTAAGCCGCAAAATTTATTAATCTCTCTATCTAACTCTATTGTTTTGGCTAGCTGAATAGGTATCCGATATTTCCGATTGACGCTCGTTCGTTCGGCTAGTTTTGTCTAGTTATTCAGATTTGCCTTTGGGGAAAAAGCGCTCAAAATTCGCTTCGTCTCGACCAGTTCCTCCTTCGTCTAGCTCCAAGGTGCACCGCTTTTTCTCCTCATTCAGCCGACCTTTGAAAGCGATGCGTTGAATAAATAAACACAGACTCAGTGTTTTAGTCAGCATAAGGCAAGACCTAATTTCGGCTTTCAAAAGCGCATATAAGGTCAACACGCTGGACAAGGCTAAAAACGAGTCAGTCGGGCTTAAGTTCAGAGTCGATCCAGACTTGAAAAAAAAGTTATTTTTCGCTTCAAGCTTTCTCATTTTAGGTTTCCTTTTCACTCAAGCTAAAGGACATTGAGGATTTGAGATCCGAAACACTTCAAGTTAAGAGCATATCGTGTTTAGTTTGGAGCTCAATCCAACTGCCATTTTCAATTTAAGCTAATTTCCTCTCTGCCGGCTATTTTCAAACTTGAGCGATCAAGATTGTTCTGGGGTCTGGATTTTATTTATCAACTAAACTCTCGTATAGGAAAATTTCTTACGAATAAAAAAAATGAGAGCGAATTTTTTTGGCTAAGGCAGTACAAACCTAAATACTGAAATTTGGAAGAGTCTGTAGTTTTATGGGCTTTGGGCTATATGTTTAGGTTTGTTTGCTATTGCTTCAGTTTGGTTTGGCTCAAGTCTTTAAAAAAATGTAAATAACTTTTTGATAATCTTAAGTTGAAAAACCTATGTCGGCTAATTCAAATCATGCGCGTGAATGATTCGGCTGATTGACTGCAATTTCCGCAGTCATTTTCAATGAGCAAAAGACGGTTCGCACAAGTTGAAACTGAAAAAAGACGCGGCAGATATCTTTTCTGACTGCAGCCAAGTAGTGATATAAATGGCAAGCTTTCTTTGGCTTTTACTTTATTTGCTCTAAATTACTGTCCACATGCTCAATGGTTGTTGTAAATTTATGAATGTTCTCTTTTTTGCTTCGAAACGCTAAGATTCAGACACGTAGATGACAATGCAGCCAATCAGCGAGCGACAACGTGAATTATCTGCCGTTCGGCCGTACGCGCACGCACACACCCAGACCAATACATGCATTGCTCGCTTATTGAGAGTACGGTTTAAAAATAAAAATTCGAAATTTGCCTGCGTTGGCAATCCTGTTGGCACTGTAGCGAAGAAAAGGAATAGAAAAAAGAGAATTTTCTTCTTCGTATTCTAATTTTACTCGAATCAAGTTGAGGTTTAGACTAAAAAAAAGACGAGAGAAGAAAAATGTTGAAAATCGCATTGCTCGCAATTGTGGTCACTTGTGCTATGGCCAGCGATGTGCTCGAGTACAAAGACTCGAACTTCGATTCACTGATCGCCCAGCACGAGATCGCCTTGGTTGAGTTCTATGCGCCGTGGTGCGGTCACTGCAAGAAGCTTGCGCCCGAGTACGAAAAGGCTGCCACTATGCTCAAGTCAAACGACCCGCCAGTACCGCTCATTAAAGTGGACTGCACAGTGGAGACTGCAACCTGCGGCAAGTACGGCGTCAACGGCTACCCGACTCTGAAGGTGTTCAAGAATGGCGAGGTCGCCATGGACTATGCCGGACCTCGTGAGGCCAACGGTATCGTCAAGTACATGAGAAGCCGCGCTGGACCTTCCTCCAAGCAGCTCTTGTCCAAGGCCGATATCGAAAGCTTCTTGAGCAACGATATGCACAGCGTAGTCGCCTTCTTCAAGGATGCATCTAGCGCCGCCGCCAAAGAGTTCCAGAAGCTCGCCGACAAGTTGTCTGAGTCGTACCGATTCGCTTACACGACCAGCGAGGAGTTGTTGAAGGAGTACAACCTTGAAGACAAAATCGCCATCTTCCAGCCGCCGCGACTTCAAGTCAAGCTTTTGCCCAGTCAGGCTATTTTCGAAGGTACTCCTGTTCTTGGCGATATTGAGCGATGGATCCGAAGCAGCATCCATGGCTTGGTCGGCCACCGAACCCCAGACAATGCCGGCGACTTCCAGAATCCTTTGGTCGTCCTCTACTACAACGTCGACTATGTCAAGAACCCGAAGGGCACCAACTACGTGCGAAACCGTGTGATTAAAGTAGCCAAGAAGCTCACTGACGAGGGACTGAAGCTTAACTTTGCCATCTCCCACGTTGACGACTTTACCTCGGAACTGGACGCATTTGGCATTGACCAGCCACGTCTAGATGAGAAGTACATCTGCGCCTTTGGACCCAAGGGTGAGAAATATGTCACTGAGGAGGAATTCTCGTAAGCAGGCCTTAGGTCCACAAATCGAAAAAAGCGGTTGCTGATAAGCCTTTCTTACTTTTAGAGTTGAGGCATTCGAAAAGTTTGCTCGTGAGGTGGCCGCTGGCACCCTTGAGCCCCATTTGAAATCCGAGGCTATTCCTGAGAGCAACGACGAGCCAGTGAAGGTCGTTGTTGCCAAGACTTTTGACGAGATTGTCAACGATGAAAGCAAGGACGTTCTCATTGAATTCTATGCTCCATGGTGCGGTCACTGCAAGTCTTTGGCTCCCAAATACGAAGAGCTCGCCAAGAAGGTAAGCTTCATGGCCGCACTGACTTTAGAAAGGCGCCGTTTTTAATTCGAAGTGAACGAATAGCTCAGCGGCGAGGATGAGATTGTGATTGCCAAGTTGGACGCCACTGCCAACGATATTCCCAAGCAGTACGATGTTCGAGGGTAAGTGCTCAGAGCGAGGCAAAGTAGAACAAAAGAACTGATTGATTGGCTTTAGCTACCCGACCATCTACTTTGCTCCGCGAGGATCGAAGATGTCGCCCAAGCGATATGAAGGCGGTCGTGAAGTCAAGGACTTTATTAACTACTTAGCCAAAGAGGCAACCAATCCACTCAAGGGCTATGACCGAAGCGGCAAAAAAGTGAAAAAGAGCGAGCTCTAAGCTCAGGCTCTTTAGCAACTTCCAACTGCCACCTCTTTGCCATGCACCAGCACCCTCAGCATAAGCCAAATAGACCCATTGACTTCACAAGCAAAAGCACAACAAAGCCCCATTTTGAATCATTTGCGATTTATTCCAAGTTGTTGTTTGATTATTATTTAAGACCATTTGATGCGGCAATTTTGATTTGAACCAGATGGCGGGAGAATTCCCACACCAGCATAGTTATTCGCGTTGTTTTCCAAGCATTTCTTAGACCAGCTGCGATTAGGCTCTGGCAAACACGGACCATTGGTTCGCTGTTGGCTTACAGCCGCATCCACCTCCCAAATTTCCTCGAGCTTCAAGTTTATTTTACCCGCGTCATCTAAGCTGGAATGCATAATGCATTTGATGAATAAAACTCAGTTTAAGTTAACCAAAGTGCGAACTTTCATTCTGCGCTCGAGAGGTGAAAAACGGGCGCAGGAACTCGTTTTGTTTATTTCAGAGAATACGAAAGGAATAGGATGACGAGCTTGTACTTGAACACATTTGGAAAGAGTGAAAACGCGGAAAATTAAAAGAGAAGCCGAAATAGATAAAGCGGACAGTAAAAATAGATAAAAAGTGAAAGAGTCCAGCCCTGAAGAGGCTGAGGGCCTAGCTAATCGAAAATATTTGACGTTTTGCTCATTGAAAATCCACACAAACGATGAGGATGCGTTAAAGCAAACTAGAGAGCAAAGTTAGGAGCAGAGTGAAGCCAACGAATAATCTGCTCGCCTCGGGTCCGATCGAGTTGTTCTGATATTTCATCAGGAGGTTGCGATAGTCTAAATACGGTTGGTTTTAGATACAAGGAGATACGAGGTCGTTCAAGCAAATCGAAGCCAATTACCCTGATCGGAGCTGACGATGGTGCTCACGTTTTGCGAACGAAAGCTGCAAGTGTAACGGCCAAGTTGACTGGGCTCCACGCCCGAGATTCGCAGACGCGTCCAAAGGTATGGACGGGCGAAGTATTCAATTTGATAGTTGTTGGTTGCGTTTGACTCGCTCGAGTCCAAGTGAAGGAGGTCATTGTTGTGATACCAGTTGAGACGAGGGTGAACTGTTCTGCTGCGATAATGACTGAGGCGAGCGCGCCTGAGCTCGGGCAGAGTCTGAGACGTGTTGCATGTCAACGTGAGATCATCGCCCAACCTGACCACTGGATTGATTGGCTTTATTTCGAGGTCTACTTCGACTTTGAGATAAATGACCCGCTTGAGAGAGTGAGGGGAGGCCATCACTTTGCAGTAATAGTAGCCCTCGTCTTCCAGGCGAACTTTACGAATCTCCAGATCCCAGGCTTGTTCTCGCACCGAGCTCGTGTTTGCGATCACTCGTATGCGGTAGTCTTTGCGATAGTAGAAGTAGCCGACGGTCAGCGTCTCTGGTATTCGAGCCTGGTTAAACTGCCATATCACAGTCGCGTCGTTAAGATTCTCAATTTCACACGGGAGCACTTGAGTGCCGCCCACTTTCACTGTGTAATGGCTTTGGCCCGTTTTAATTGATGTCTCGATCGAAGACGACTGAGCGCCCAGTGTCACTTTGAACGCACAAGAAAAAAAGAGCCCGAATGCACGAATGAGATCGAAGCTGAATCACAAACTGAATGAGCTTACCTGCGCAAACAAGCGCGAGAAGTACAATCCGATTCATGACGCTCGTTATCTTTTTTAATTCCGCTGCTGCTACTGTTGCAGATGGTCTGATGGTCGTTTTGGTTAGATTTGCCGCAATTCAGCTATTAAGCAAAGTTGTCTCAAATTGTGCCGACTCGAGTGGCTTGAACTGTCTGACGCCCGCTTTGGTTTAGGTCTATTTGCTTGCCTATTTACTTGCTGCTTGCCTGCTGCTCTCTGTCCATTCAAATTAGTATCGTGTCGCAGTGAATATGCCGCATTAGAGTGTTTCGCTTTCTAGCTCGGACAGGCCATTACCGAGTTGTCTCTAAAACTTGTCGAGCCACAAAGTAGAGTCAAATGATTAAGTGAATTACCAAGCGTCTCTTTGTTCTCTAATTTCGGTGGCACTTGGAAGAATCAAGTCAAATGACGTAAAGTCGACGTCTTGAAGTGGCGTCAGCAGGAAAAAAAACAGCCAATAAGGCGAAATGAATGACATGCAACCGCCGGAGGCTATTTGCAAGACGTATTGATGGAGACCCCTGCTGCTGCGGGCATTAAGGCTCGCACAGCCGTTTAAGACGGTCAGCGCGGGCAAAGTAAGCTTCGTATGCGATTAGCAAGCGGTGTCAATAATTGAATTCGACGTCCAGTTGAGCAACTGGCCCCAACGATGATGATGGCGGTGGTGATGATGATGATGATAAAAGCATACGCGCATCTAATTACAATCGATGCCTCTAACTGTCTAAATACGCTGGTGGTAGACACTGAAGCCAGTCGTAGCAGCCGCAGAGGCTTTCAAGTTCGTTAGGACTAATATGGCTTGTGTTTGCGCTCATAGAAATGGCCACACGAGTGCCAAGTTCACATTTCAATTATCGATGAGAGTAACTAACGAGAGAAGGAGTAAATTAAAATTTCAGCTGCGCATCTGAACGCCGCCGATCAAAATCAAAGTCACTGGCTTTTAGAGAGAAAGAGAGAGAGCGCTGGCGTTCTGATCGCAGTGTTGGCTAGCATAAACACCGTGTCAATGAATATCGGCCGGCAGCAACGTTTTGCTTTATCTTTCATCGCTTTCCCCTCTCCTACACGAAACACACACACACTCACTGTGTTGCTTGCTCGCTCGCTTGGTTCAACATTTAATTAGCACCAAGTCTAAATAGGAAAAACATTGCGATCTAAATAAAATTATTTACCTAAGTAATTAACTCTCACGTAGGTTGGATGGAAATAGACTCGGAGAGAGAAACAGAGTTGCCCGATTAGACGAGTTGTTGGCTAGAAGAGAAAAGCAGAGAAATAAAAGCAAAGAGGAACAGAGAGAGAGAGAGAGAGGAGTGCACGATGCGCTTGGACATGCAACGTTCTAAGAACGAAATCGCTCTTAAGTATCGAATTAACATGAAATCCGGCGGCGTCGATTAAGTGGAAATTCACGCAAGTAAAACGAAAATCAGAGTAAAAGTTGGCCGCAACCGATTTGCGCAGGCGGCTATGACTCGGCCGTAAAGGGTGTGGATGGAGGGAAAGACACACGAGCGAGCAGGCAGATGAGCGGGTCTGAGTTTCAACTGGCAGTCGATTTCTGAATTTGATCTAAATGAACGGGATGAAGAGGCATGCTGCACGTACGGACGGACGAAGAGATGAATTCGTTAATTAATTGGGCGCCCCAAAGCTGGCGTTCATTTTTGAAATAAACTGCAGAGAGCGATCTAATGGGCAGCTTTGAATGCGCTGAGACAAGCAGAACGTCTATCCTGTAGCTTTGTTTCCATGCGCTGTTTACTGAGCTGAAGGCAGCGTGAACCGACAACTCTGCACTGGATTACAACAAGCGACTTGTGCGCATGCCGTGCAAGTAACCCAAACCCATAGGCCCTAGCCTGGCGCCCAAAGCGAGTGCGAAACGTGTGAATCGGCCAGACGATCGCACCGATCCTAAGAGCAGCAAGACACGCGTGATGAGTAAACAGTGACTATGAATTTAGAGCAGTTGAACTATTCAAGCTCGGTTCGATCGTCGGAAGATTGATTGGTCCGTTGGCTGGCCTGGCCGCTCGCTCTCCTCGTTTATTGCAACCAAGCCCATGTCCCAAATATAAGATGAGCGCATGAAAACGCATGCCGCCACGGCCTTAAAGAAAAGCCCGTTCGTATGAATTATTCAAATTTCTGCGGTTTTAATGAACGCGACCATTTGAGCGCAGATAGCTGTTTAGAAATGTACTCTTCATTAAATATTCAAATGGTCGCACAATCAAGCTCAGATTCAATGACATTTGATGATCGATAAAACTATTGGTCGCACATTGCGCACACACACGAGGGCTGCTCGCCTGTGCGACCGAATAAGCGAGAGGGGCCATGAAGGTGAGCAGCGCCAATCTTCTTCACGTCCAACTTCGATTGATTTGATCTCTTGTTTAGCATTGAGCTCGTTCGGTCCGATTTAATCGAGCTCGTGACCCCGAAAGTGGCACATATTGTGGCCAACTTGTCTAACGCTTGTCATCATTGCGAGCAAGAGTGCGCAGAAATATTATTGCGCTAAGCTGTTTGAATGACTCGAGGTCGGAACTACGCTCTTGAGCCTTTTTATCTAATCTCTTCCTCCAACGCTCTGGCCCGCTTGATTAATTGTAAGAGTCGATTCATCGCCTCTTTCTTCTTCTCGTCGAAAATTTGATTTAGTGCCAGAATGGCTTAGACAGCCTCGTGCGCTGCTTAATCCTAATTTGCAGCGATCTATCATACGCGGATAAATTACGCCACTACCCGGCCTAACCAGCGAGCCGGCAAGCAAGCGAGAAGAAGAAAAAAATAAGAAAAGAATGATGATGGCAACAATAAAGATCTGAGACCTAAACACATGTCGGTCGCCGGGCCGGTTTAAGCTGCATGCCGACGTAACTTTGCCGCATCTGCCAATATGCCTGCTCTCTTCGTTCAATGCAGAACGCGTTTAATTCGGCTTTGATTAGCTACAACGGCGACGATACGGTCATCAAGTCAGCATGAATCTGAGTCGCGCGCTGCCCGCTCGAATCGGACGAGTTGTCCACAAACTGCATGAGCGCTCGATTAGCTCTCTGTCTAACTAAGCGAATAACTCATTGACTGGCTGACTACTCGTGTCGCAAGTGTTTGTGTTTGGCTCATGCACAAACTGATCCACATTCGGAGCGGATTTGTAAGCACTTAGGAGCAATTGACTCCTCTTTTTATGGGCCCGCCGGGTGAGAGTGCTTTTCTGCCGCCTGCGAAATTCGGCGGAGGGCCAGCGCTCGACTATGGCTTGAGCAGACAGAATCTAGGTGAAAGCTCGGCTTGTTTGTGTTTGCTTTGCGAGTGAAAGCGACTTGAGGACACGCGAGAGCTAAGCCGGCCAAAGTCTAAAGCGCTCGGTCACCAATAGCTTCTCTTTCTCGTCCAAATGACTTGCAGTACTTATGTAACCCGTCACTGATTTTCTAGAAGCTTGATGACCACAAAATGAGTGCGGCCAGTGATCGCGTGCTATATCCACTCGATTAAACGCTAAAAAAAAGGCTCATCTCAGTTGTTTATATACGCGCTGTGCGGCTTCAATTGGCTCGGTGGTGATTAATGGATTCATTTAAAATCATTTAAGAAGTCCGTTAGACAGGCGAGGTGAGAGAGAGAGAGAGGCAAGAAGCTGCTGGCGCCACTCGATCGCCTATTCACCTAGCCGGTCCGATGCCTGGCCGCCAAACGACCCGGCCAAAGCATTTTCTCGCTCTATATCGGCATCACAGAATCAGAGTGGAAAATTGACAAGGCAAGCCCTTGAAATGATAGATTTCACTTTTTGCCGGCTTGATTGCTCTCACGCACTTAGTCGATTCAATTAAGCCTTCTGCTTGCGCCTAATTAAGCTTCATGAAAGAACGCGTGAGAGAGCGAGAGAAAGAAAATAGAAAGAAACAGAGAAGAGAATGGCAGAGCGAAAGAGAGAATTAAGGGTGAGAGGAGAGAGAGAGCGCACAGAAAATTGACGGCGGCGTTCATGTATATTGTATTTATAGAATTAAGGTGGACCGGTCAGACAAACAATGGGTAAAGCACAGCGCTTCGGGTGAGCGTAACAGATCAGCGAGTGTGGCTTCGAGCTGCATTTGATGTGCGCGCCGCCAAATTGTTTAGTCTAATAATAGAACTACTACTGTTGGGCATCGCGATTGAGCGAATAAAATGGATTGAACCTTTGCAAAAGTTATCTATCAGAGAGCGCATGTGCCCATTGGCGGCGGCCAGCCAGCGTCAATCGCAGAGCATCGCAGCGCTTTGCAACTGTCCGAAATCAACTCGCTGCCTTCTTTGATCTCGTTCGCTAAAAAAAGCCCAGCTCAAGCGGCCCTCATCTGTCAAGCGCGCGCAAATGTTTCCACTCCTGATTGAACCAAGCGAGCATTACATGTCAAGTTTGCTGGCGCCTTCTCAAAGAAATAAAAAAAATCCATTTCGCCCTATTTCCAGCTTCTGTTTACTCGACACACACACACACACACACGCACGCACACATAAAGACGAGAGATGGGGTCTTAGTGGCTGACTGCTTGACTGTTGCTACTCTGACAAGAGTCAAGTCAGAGACCGAGAGGAGGGGGGGGGGGTAACAAGGCATGAGAAGCTGCGACAACATTCTGACCGAATGGCAGGAAATTTTAATTATCGAAATTTAAACATCTTGCGGGCCGCGTCTCGCGTGCTATTACTTAAACGGATGCACTTTACTTGGTAGCCCGCATCCGTCCGTGCTGGTATTACTCTTTTCTTTATTGATTTCTAGGCGTCTAAAATTCTAAAAGGCCAAGTTTTACGCAACTGCTTGCAGGCTTGTAAAATCAGCATTTCGATGCTCGACTGGAGTTTGTGTGATCAAGTTCTGTAAACAGAGCGACTAGCTTCAAAAAGAGGAAAGGAGCCATCAGGAGCAATAAAAGAACGATACAGGCCATCGAATCTATTTGAGACTCAGAGAGCATGGATATGATGCAACGCAGTCCAGTTCGGGCCCTTGAGAAAAAGCCGAATCAGGTCTTGGTGCCTAAATCTGTCAAGTCGTTCGAGTCCAGACGAGCAAAAAAAAAGAAACAAACGCCGAGAGTCAGAGAGAACTATTTATTTGTTCAAGTATTTGTTTGACATTGCGTTCAAGCAAAAATATTCGGTTTGTTTGAGAGAAGCAGCAGCCAGCGATCGCACCTTTCTTGGGCGCCATCCAAACGAAATAATAACATGCGCATACTGAAGTGTAGCAGAGTTAAGCAGTAGAACAAAAATAGAAAAGAAACGAAAAAAAAATAAAACGAATGAAATGTGACATGGGGTCGGGCCGTCGATAAGGCAGCTGACATTCATTAACGCTGTCGATTTGTTGTCTCACAAGAGGCATTGCATATTCTTCGTTTCACTATTTAAGGCTCAAGCTCGGTCGGGAATCGACAAAAGTGGCACAAAATAAACGTGGAAGAGGTACAAGTGTGTTTACAGGTGCAGTTGCTAATCCTGTTACTCGGCAAGCCGCATTGAGTAAAACTTAAGCCAGCAAACAGGCGACAAGCAGCCAATCAACTCAGTTCTGACTGATGGTGTCTACGAGCCCGTGAAGGAGCGTGAGTCTGCTGCTGGAAAAATGAAACTCTTCTTCCACTACGTTGAAACGGGCGAACGGCTGTCCATCGACGTGAACACGAAGCAACGAGTGCTCGACGTGAAGCGAATTGTAGAGAAACGCTTCGGTCTTGGGACAAGCTCGTTTGCGTATGGAAACAGGCGTTTCGTTATCGAGTTTGGTGGCTGCGATCTCAAAGACGAATGGGTGCTTACCGACCTGGGCATTCCGTTCGGCTCTACTCTCAAATGCTTCATTTCCGAGCTCAAGATTCAAGAATTTACGGTTCGGATTCTTTACCGCAAACAATGCATTCGACTCTTCAACACAGACATCGACCCGTTCGACTCGTATGTGATCGAGCTGAAGGTCTATTTGAGCAATCTGCTCGGTCTACCGCTCAGCTCGTTTCGCCTGAAATCCAAGACCCAAGCAGTGTTGATGGACGAGCAAAAGCTGAGAAAGTACCAAGTGGGCCCGTACGATGAGATCCAGCTCGAAACCTGGCACGACTGGGACCTGTTCTTGATCAACTGCGAAAAGGGATTCGTTCAGCAAGTCTTGAAATCAGCCAGTACGGACGAGAACATAAAGCACTATCAGCTGAAGGTTGCTCTCTACATGGCTTGCTTTCACGGCCATTTCGAACTGGCCAAGTACCTCATGTCGCAGGGATTTCGCCTCGACCGACCGCCAGGACAGGTAGGTTTGACTCGATCTTCGTTCGGAGCGCTCGCTTGAGGCTGAATATCGATTTGCGTTTGTTGTTCCAAGCATCCATGTCGTCAATGGTGCAACTTTGAAGAGGGCATGATCTCTCCGGACGCCAAGTATGAAAAGCTTCGTCGAGAAACATACCGCTGTCCCATACACGCAGCCATTCTCAACGGTCAGGTGAAGATTCTGGCGCTGGCTGCAAAAGCCGCGGTTCATGTGCTCGAGACCAAAGACGGAAACGGAATCGCGCCGTGGCGCCTCTCGCTGCGCAATCACCACAAAGACAGAACGAGAAACGAAGCGCAGAAAGAAGCGGCCCGATTCCTTCTAGCCAAGCAGTTTGGCGGCAAAGTAAAGCTGAGTGAACGAGTCTACATCTCCATCAGCTTGTACTCGGCCATAAAGCGTTGGATCGAAACGGCCAGAGAAACGGTGTTCAACCTGCACGGGCAAGAAAAGAGCAGCCTGGCCAAGCGGAGACACGCTCCAAAGGCCGGCCTTGTCGGTAACAAGGTCCTCATCGACGGATTCAACAACGACTTTGCCGATCATCCGCACTCACTTGTGCGATTGAGAAGCAAATATAAAAACTACTATTTCAAGAGCGACGAAGAGCGAGATCAATACGGGCATTTGGATTTGTACTTCAAGACGGTGGGCTTGATCAAAGAGACCAAACGCAATTCCAGAGCGCAGAACAAAACCACTCGGCCAACTGCGGCAATAATTAAACGGCTGCCGGCCAAAACCTTGCCTCTCTGGAGCAAGGCGGTCAACAAGATAATTTTCTTTAAGACAGTGAGAAAATACGCGCCAATATTGCAGTCGCTGGGTGTCGAGTTTGACTACGACGAGATAAAAATCGACACCGATCCAGTGAATGAAAGAGCCAAGGTGAAAGTCAAAGAGGAGCCTGAAAAGGCCTTGTCGAGCAGAGTTGGCCGATTGAACAACAAGGCGCCGGTGATAGTGGGCAAAGATCAAGCCAAGCGGTTACCCAAACGAGCGATCCCCGAGGCGAGAGCGAATCAAGCGTTCAATGTCAGCGTGTCCTATTTCGAAGAGAAACTTCAACTGATGAAGCAGAACCGTTCGAAGAGCTTCAGCACCAAGGAGAGGTACATCAAGGAGACGATGAGCATCTACCGCAAAAGCCTGCCGGCCGACACGAAAGCGAACAACTCTGCAAGCCAACTGTTCGCCGAAGTAAGCAGCTTCAAGGGTAAAACGTGGCTGCAGCAAATGAACATTGCTTCTCGACTTGCGCGTGACAATGTGATCAGAAATATTCAACTCGCATCTTCGGTTCAAGTTCAATCTTAATTTTTACTTTATTATGTTCATATGGCCTTAAAATTTTGATAAAACGTTTCCGCGTAGTCGACCATCAGCTCTTTGGTGCACTCGGGCAGGTCATCAGTGTGGAAGGCTGCGAGCATAAAATGACTGAGAGAGAGAGAGAGAGTGAGACATTGATTTTACCAGGCGAGCCAGAGAAGAGGCTGAACGGAGGAATGATTGTCTCCGGAGGAATGACTGAATTGGGTGCTACTGCACAGCAATCTTTCAATATCGATCTTCTTCCCTATAATTAGACACTTAAGAGCGCTTTTAGAAAGTGGCCGAAAATGACTGTGCTCACGATCACTGATCCTTTGCCTATGTGGACAAAGCTGCCGATGTTGGCCGCATTTATCACACAGTCGTCTTCAATTATCACATAGTCGCCGATGTGAATCGGGAAAAATGCAACCCTGTTTGCGATTCGATTTCTAAGCGCGATCGTTTCGCGCAGTCTAGTGAGCGTTGTTTACCCGCCTTGAAATCGTTTGAACGGCGGCCGAATGACCACCCTTTCACCAATCACACAATGACGTCCAATCTTTACGCCGGCAAGCTCGCCTCGGATGATGCAGTCTTTGAGCAAAATTGTCTTAATGAACAGAGAAATTGGTAATGAAGGCGATCAAGCTCGCACGAGTAAATTTGACTTACTCTGCCTTGGAGGATGATGTTTTGGCTGCCGTTCATAATCGAGTTTCGGCTCACTTTGTTTCCACTCGACTAAGAAATAAGAAGCGCTTAAGCATCGCTCAGATTCAGGGGAGTTTGTAGAAGTCAGTTGTTACGGTCTCTATGAAATCGGCCTTGTTGTAGAGCACTTCTGGCACTTCCATTTTTGCTCCGATGCTTGCCGAGCTTTCCTGTTTTGTCAAGTTTGTCAGCTATTTAAAGAAGGCTTTGACTCGATTGTCATTTATGGCTATGATCGTCGCCTCGCTCACACGATGCTTAACTTTCTTAGTTTAAAGTTGACGCTTTTTGCTCTTAATTTATTCTTCGCTTGACATTAATTTGCTCTGTCTATTTAATGCGTCACAATTTATGGATTAAATTATTATTAAGAATAGAAAACAAGACAGGATAAATAAAATCAATCGAAACAGTCGTTCGTTTGGTGAACAACTGTCCTTAACGCTAGGCTGTTTTGCTGGCCTATGCCAGTCTGTGTTTAGGCAACTTTCTAACTGCGTCTCTAACAAACAGCTACGGAGTTGAACACGAGAAATTCAAATGAGAAATAAACTGAGAGAGGGAAACAAGAGAAAGAAGAAGCTAAAATTCACTAATTTCCACATTGCTCTCTTCTTGAGCATTTTGAATAGGCACTTGAGAGCTCTCTGCTGCTGTTTCGGCCGACTGAGCGTTAGAGTCTGCATGTCCTACTTGAACATCGGCCTGATGATTCTGGTCCGCCCCTCGGGACACGTCCTCCTCGTCCTTTTGCGCCTCCTGTCCATTGGACGCATCCGCAATCTGCGTGGATTGTTCCAGCACCTGCTCTTGTCTTTTGCTCTGCCTCTCTACAGTCGATCCGTGGCGTTGCTCACTGCTCTCGTCATGCTTTTGTTCGGTTAAATTCAAATTAGATTCGTTCGGTTTAACGTTTTCGTCGATTGCACACACAGGCTCCGATGCAGGTTCGTTCGTGCTGTCTAAATTCTCTTCAACTTGGACCACTCTAGAAGCAGCATCAACACCATCTACAGCATTCTCATCAGCAGCAACCGCGTGATCATTCTCTTCATCAACCGCAGCCGAAGCAGCAGCAGCAGCATCGTGCTCGATTGAGTCAGGAGAAGGACTGACCACCGCATCGGCCTGGGCAGTAGCGGACTGCTCGACAACTTCGAGAGGAGCCGCATCTGACGACGATGAGACAGTCAGCTCTGAAGTGGGCAGAGGAGAAGGCTCAAACATTTCGTGATTTTGTTCATCAGAGTGGTCCTCAGGGGCTATAATTTCACAAGCACTGGCAGAAGCGTTTACCGAATCATCAACCGAATAGGGGGCGGCCGATGTTTCAGGAACGGCCTTGACACTCTCGCATATTTCGACTGCGCCGCAAAACTCGGGCTCAGTGAAGGTGCTCTCTTTGAGCTCATGTCTCATGTCACTAACAGGGTGCAGATCGGATGCATTCATACTTCGAACAGGCTGGACAGGCGCAGCAAACGTCACACCGTTTTTGACTGCTCTAGAAGCAGCCGCCTTTGCACTGGGCGAATGAGGATAAAGCGGCTCTGCTCTAGATGCTTCATTCGCAAAGTCTTCACTCGAGTGGGCAGGTGTGTGCGTTCGTTCAAGCTGGCTGTGCTCGACTGTGCTTGGTGCTTCACTCTTAAGCGTAGAAGAACTGCTATTCTCAATTACGGATTCAGTGTCGGTCAGGTACTGGATGTATTTGAACGAGCGCGAGGGAATAGTCGCTCCGCGATATTTAGGCGCCGGCGCTTCTTGCTCGCGTTCTCGAGCAGGAACTAGAACGCAGCAGATGTAAAACGAATTTTCCAAATACTGCTAAGGGTCTGAAAGCCTCACCTGTGTTCATTTGATAGGCATCAAAATGAGGCTGGGGCGTATGCGATTGTGCGCTGCTCTGATCCGAGTCGCTGTATTTTCTGCTCACGTACTGAAATGTCTTTGAGGGGACCGTAGATGAAGGGCCGACTCGAACGGGTGAGTTGAAACTGGGCGAGACATTGCGGCGAGTTTCCTCTTCGATCGCTCGAGCCACCTCTGACTTGAGCGGCGCCTTTTTCTCTTCTTGGTCTTTTTTAGACTCTAGTTTGATCGAGTTGCTCGACTCGCTCTCTTCTATCCATTTGTTAAGCATTCGAAACGAAAACGACTGATTCATCCTATCGTGATAGGGTTCGCCTCAGATAAATGCGATCTTTTGAAACGATTTTCCAACTTACATGTCGCGACTTTCACTGTTCTGTCTTGGCCTCGTCAGCTTGTCCGGAGTGATGTGAAATCCGGTCGGAGTTGCCGGAGGTTGGTATGATGACCGAGGAGCTTGTTGAATTAGGCTCTCTGGCCCGCTCGAGCTATTCAGGCGGCGATGGGTGTTGGCCGAGGGTGCTTGGTAAACTCTTTGGGAAGAAGATTCGCTCGAGTTAAACGAGGACTGAACGTTTCCCGACGTGTCAATCGAGTTCATTGAATCGTAGCGTCTCACTCTGGCCGACTGGCGAACATGTGAGAGGTCCAAGCCTCCGGGCGTATAAGTGAATGGCTTCTTGCCCATGGGCGACACGGTCATCGCTTTGAGCAACGCGTCCGGTACTGCCCCGCTCGAACTCGTTCGCGTGTTTGACTCTTCGTAAGAGTGGTGGTGACTCGAAGAAGAGCTCATTGCCGAATCGCGTTGAGAAGCGTATGTGTTTGACGGAGCGAACGAGACTGGCATCGGTGGAGCCGGCGGGGGCGCTGCTTGCACGACCGGGCTCGCTTGACTTGAACTCGCCGAGAAGACTTTGATCGGCAGCGGAGACGAGGGCTGATAGCTGTTCTCATTCGAGTAGGCACTTGTCGGCTGAACGCTAATCGGCTGATAGCTGTAGCTTGGCTGCTGATAACTCATCGATGGCTGCGATTGATATGAAGGAGATGCGGGCGGCTGAGGGCTTGCGAAAAATACTGACGTGTTCGCCTGTGTCTGAGGTTCGAAAGGCTTCGGGTACTGAACATTGATCGGCTGCGGTTGATAAGCTTGAGGCCTAGGATTGAAGCTCACTGATGAGGCCTGATTCTGTCCTAGTGACGGAGCGAATGGCCGATAAGCAGACGGACTCTGGACGCTGGCCACAGGCGAGGGAGCGGACGCAAAATTGCGACTAAGCTGTCTGACACCAAACGAGGGCGTTGCTGATGAAAAATGGTTTGGCTCACTTTGCTGATGAGCCGGCTCGTAGCTCGAGACTGATGGAGGTCGCCATACTGCCGGACTAGGCTTGACATGATTGACATTGAACGACGCCGCCGCCGCCGCCGCCGTTTCTCTTTGAATGGTCAACGGAAGAGTCAAATCAAACATTCTGATCAAATTCAGTGCGTCCTCGTGTCGCAGCGAAACAGCTGAAAAATTGCCAATGTTGGTGATTACGTCACCGACTTCAAGTTTGAAGTGGGCCGGCGAGCTTTCGCTTACCTTTCAATTAAGTTAGGAGTCAGTCGACGGTGTAAAATGCCTTTGAAGCGTTTCTTACTTTAAGAATAGACAACGGCACGTTGTATTCAGCGCCGCCTTTGAGGCGAAATCCCCACGGAACTGAAATGTTGTCTCGTGAAAGTACGACTTGCATGTTGATGGCCTCGAGCAGTGCTCTCCGTTCGCTGGCGCTCTGTGTCTCTTCGTTTTTTCAATCGACTGCTCTTGTTTCGTGTGTGAAGCCGCGCCAATCTAGCACCTTGAAAAAGAAGAAAATTTCAAGCCTAAATATCGATCTGAACGAATGAAATATTGTAAACATGAGCCTGTCGAGGAGGTGGGAGGCCCGGCGGGAGATGTCGGACGCGGTCTGCGCCATCAAAAAGCTCTTTCAGGCCACACGCAAGTAAGCAAACAACGCAGATAGCAGCGAGAAAGGGGATAGAAAATCGAGCCCAAATGGAACGCGAGCACAACGGGGTCGGAGGTGGATAATTTCGAAACGTTGCTCCATAAACAAATTTCTGATCGGGCGCTTTTTGTATGTTTGAATTGGATGAGGTTGAGGAGGAGGAGCGGGCGAGGAAAAAATGAACGAGGAGAGGCAAATCTGCCAGATCTTTGTTTCATACGCATACGGCGGCGCGTCCAACTTGAAGCCGATGGATTTGGCAAGCTGATTGGTGCTTCAGTTTCGTATAATCGCTTGGATTGGTCTCTGCTCACTGCTGGCGGTGTTTTCTTTGCGGCCTGCTTAAGCGAACGCTTCTGCCATGCCTGCTTTTGTTGCAGCAACTGCTCGCCTGAATTCATTATTATCTATCTTAAAAAAGCGCAAACGATAAGGAGATAATCATAATAATTATTGAAATCAATTTATTCTGGCCCGACCTACAACAGAGTTGTTGCGCGCCCTGCTCTACTCCAAACTTTGGAATTGAGTTCTTTCTAATGATACAACATTATAAATGAGCGCAATGCAACCTTTGCCTTGGCCTTCGAATCTAACTGCCAGATAGGGATTAGGGCCTCTCTGCCCCAGTGCAGATTCAGTTTCGGTTGTTCGAGCTGAAGGTTGCATGTTCAATTAGACCGCAGCTCCCAAATTACTTTCTCCGCTCTTGCTATTCTACTTGTTTGCTCGCTGTTTTGCTGCTTCTTTTAGGCCATGTAACTAGAGCCCAGCAGTCTCTCGTCATCACTTAAGGGCGTTTGGTTCAAAATTAGCCTTTATCTTTTGATTCAACTTGAGCATAGCAAACCGTGCGTGTAATTAGTCTTGATTTATCGTCTTAAATCACTTTTCCCTCTTTTTCCCATTCGAGCTGGCTCAAAACCAGGTTGCCTTCAGGATCTAGGTCTGCATTTCAATTCACCAACACCTTAAACCAAGCAGTGAGCTCAAAGACTAAAATCGAGTCCATAGTGTTTTGCCAAAGCGGGCTCCGAATTGAAATAAATTAAAAGAAAAAGTTTGAATGTTTTAAATTGAAACTGGTTGTGGAAATGCAAAAAAAATAAAAAAGTTCGCAGTGAGCAGGATTTGAACCTGCGCGGGTAACCCCATCTGATCACCGTGTCTTGATGCAGACATAGAAGCATTCTAGTCAGACGCCTTAACCACTCGGCCATCACTGCACAGTTCAAAAGTGTCTCCACGTTACATATCATTAACAAAATGAATTTGCCTAGGAGCAGCCGAATGCCGTCAAACTATGCTTTTGATTTAATTCATTACTAACAGCGGTCTCATAATGAGTCAAGTTGACGATTCTCTTGGTTCTGCTCCGACAATGGAACATGATGCCTTGCTGGTGAGTGGTCGAGAAAACGAACCAAATTCGAGCGATGCTCTCACATTAATGACTGGAAATAAAGCTCAAGACCACAGCACTGAGGATCAGTCGACTCTACTTGCCCGATGAGGTTGACTATTCGACAGATTTTCCGTTTCTGACTGATCAACGGACAATTGCATTTGTGCGTCGCTCACTGGTAGCTAGAACCCAGGTCTGAGTAACTTGGGCCTGCTTGACCGATTTGAAGGTGTTTTTCGTGATGCGGGGTCTGCCCGGAAGCGGGAAATCCACTCTGACCAAATTGATTACCAAGTTGTATGAGTCGAGTGTTGTTTGCTCGGGCGACGACTACTTTTACGATTCAGAGGGCAACTACAACTTCAAGGCCGATGAGTTGGCGATAGCACATGAAGCTGCTCAGAAGAAGGCAGTCGAAGCTTGCAAGTTAGCACAACACTGATTAAAGCCACTCGTTGATGCTTTCAAATAAAGCACACTTAGAAAGGGATGTAGCCCTGTGGTGGCCGACAATACGAATGTTACTCCCAGAGAGTACAGAAAGTACATGGAAATAGCTCGCAGTCACAACTACATCGTAGTGTTAGTCGAGCCCAAAACTCGCTTTAAATTTGACTGCGAGTTCTTGGCCAGTGAGCACTTTGCTTGCTTTGTTGGAAAATTCAATCAACTCTAGCTCTTTTGAAATAGGAAATAACACGCATCAAGTGGGACTGGAGATTATCAGGAGGAGGAGAGAGCTGTTCCAGCCGGCCATTCCCTACTTTTTCGCATGGTTCCTAAACAAAGCAGACTCAAACCGTTTGAACGAAGGAGCCATTTGCATGTTGGCATTGGCCATCGAGCAGAACTCTAAATTCGCAGATTGCATTCGAACCAGTCTGAATGTTGAAGACGTCGTCAAGCAAGCGTTCAGATTTCCGAACGAGAATCTTCTCCACTGCACAGCCAAGTTCATTGGCAAAGCCAGAGAGACAGCCTCGCCCTATCTCTCTCGGGCCGCCATCGCCTCCAGCTATGGTCAAGTTTTTGCTCTAAACCTTGTTGGGTTGACCATAACTCAGCATACGATCGGTAATATTTCGCATTTGGCCATGTTTCATAGTTGGCGATTGACAAAAAGTATTTTTTTCACATTCCTGATCAGCGTACATAGTTGAGCTTGACGACCTTGGCCAACGGCTCTGGGACAATGACTTGGTAATATTGCAGTTTAGCACTTGGCCAGAATGCTTATGAAAACGCCTTTCATGCGTACCAAGGCACCGAGCAGCGTTCTTGAGGAGCTTAAGGCTGAAACGGATAAGAGTAAGGCACAAGAAGTCGAGCAGGTGCTCGAGACTCACAGTGGACATCGGAGAGCTCATTTAACGGTCGGGCTTGCTGATGGTCAAATGGCGGTTCAGGCCGGGGTCGATTGTTTCAGACTACAGGTTTTAAATCGTCTAAAACTTGATCACAAGATTGTGGCTTTTAAGAATTACGAGATTATCTATTTGGGCGGTTGTCGGTGTCTTATCAACTTTAAAAAACCTTTGCGCGTGGACTCAATGTTTTCAGCTGTGTTCTAATCAATAAACTCGGCCGCTCTCTTTTGATTTGACGAAATCCATGAAATCTTATCGAGTGAGAGAATTTTCGCAATTTCATCAGTTTTTTCCTTTTCGGCCAAAAATAGACCGAGAATGACGCGACTTGTCTTTTTTTGGATTTTAGCCGGTAAAATCCCAAAAGGAGGCAAAATACTCAAAACAGAAGTACGGTTGAGAAAAAGGGGGAGAAATCAGGAAAATGTAAGTTTAGTTCCGATTAAGCCGCTTATCGGTCTAATGTGGTGCATTTATTAAAGTGAGTGAGAGAGAAGGCGTTTAGAGCATGGAGTGCAATGCATTTGCTGCAAGAGCCGACGCTAGCGTTTCTGTTCGCATTCTCTTAGCTTCTACTCGCATGCAAAAGCAACGAGCTCGACGCTTCATATCTTTGCGAAAGCTTTCGGTTCTAGCCTCTACTCGGAATCAAACTAAATCGTTTTTTTCTTTTCATATTTACTTTGACCAGAACTTAGCCAGCCAAAAATGCGCTACACGGCAATCAACCTTGCCATCAAACGATGCTTTCACACGAACCCTGTTCGTGCGGTGCGACAAGTGAGTTGAAATATATTCCGAGCGTGGCCAGCCGAGTGTTTATCTCTATTCGCTTTGAAATCTAGGTCGCCATGAGCAAATTTGAGACCGACAAGGCCGTCCCTTATGAGTCTCTTAGCTCTAACTTGGCTGTTGTTCGTCGAAGGTAATCAATCAATCAAGTGCAACTGCGAATTTGGGCTTCAATTAGTTTTTCTCCTTTAAGACTTAATCGGCCCCTGACTCTTTCGGAGAAGATTCTCTACTCTCATCTTTCTGAGCCTGAAACTCAGGTAGGTCGCATATACACTGTTGTTCTATAAAAAAAAAAGGTGCAGGCCAGGCAGAAGGACGAGTTTAGTTCCTTGGCTGCTGAAGCGCTCACCGATATTAATGAACAACAGTCAGCCGGACTGGCTGTTTAGCGGGTTACAGTGCGTTTCAGACCAAGCCTACTAACTGAAACGTGTATAGCTCGCATACATATTAACTTACATCAAATTCATGTTTGTGCTGAATCGAATCGGCGATCTTTTACTTAAAAAATTTCCCCAAGGACATCGAGCGTGGAGTCTCATATTTGAAGTTGAATCCTGACCGAGTGGCTATGCAGGACGCCACCGCCCAGATGGCCATGCTTCAGTTCATCTCTTCGGGTCTGCCTAAAGTGCAGGTGCCCTCCACCATTCATTGCGATCACTTGATCGAGGCTCAAGTCGGCAGCCAAAAAGACTTGGATCGCGCCAAGGACATTAACAGTGAGGTGTACAACTTCTTGGCGACCGCTGGCGCCAAGTACGGAGTCGGATTCTGGAAGCCTGGCAGTGGAATTATTCACCAAATCATCTTGGAGAACTACGCCTTCCCGGGCGTCCTGCTCATCGGAACTGACTCTCACACCCCGAACGGTGGAGGTCTCGGAGGTCTCTGCATTGGTGTCGGCGGTGCTGATGCAGTCGACGTAATGGCTGGCCTTCCCTGGGAGCTCAAGTGCCCCAAGGTCATTGGTGTTCGATTGGTCGGCGAGTTGAGCGGCTGGACCTCACCCAAGGACGTTATTCTCAAACTGGCCGGAATCTTGACTGTCAAGGGAGGCACCGGCGCAATTGTCGAATACTTCGGCCCTGGAGTCGACTCAATCTCGTGCACTGGTATGGGCACCATCTGCAATATGGGCGCTGAAATCGGCGCAACCACTTCGGTGTTTCCCTACAATCACCGAATGAAGGACTATTTGGCTTCGACTGGTCGACGAGAGATTGCCGAGCTCGCTTCCGAATATCCTGACTTGCTGCGTGCCGACTCTGGCGCTCACTACGATCAGGTTGTTGAGATCAACTTGAGCCAACTGAAACCGCACGTGAATGGTCCATTCACGCCCGATCTGGCCCATCCAATTGACAAGCTTGGCGAAGAGGCGCAGAAAAATGGATGGCCCACCGACATTCGAGTTGGCCTTATCGGCAGCTGCACCAACAGCTCCTACGAGGACATGACCCGCTCGGCTAGCATTGCCAAACAAGCGTTGGATCGAGGACTGCGCGCAAAGGCCTCTTTCACTGTCACTCCAGGCTCGGAGCAAATCAGAGCGACCATCGAGCGCGACGGTCTGTCAAAGATCTTTGACGAGTTCGGCGGATTGGTGCTGGCGAACGCCTGTGGTCCTTGCATTGGCCAGTGGGATCGTAAGGACGTCAAGAAGGGAGAGAAGAACACCATTGTGACCTCTTACAACCGAAACTTTACCGGCCGTAATGACGCCAACCCTCAGACCCACGCGTTTGTGGCCTCGCCTGAGTTGGTAACTGCGCTTACTTTGGCCGGCGACCTTCGATTCAATCCGATCACCGACGAGCTGACCGACGCCAACGGAAACAAATTCAAGCTCCAGCCTCCGTCTGGTGATACTCTGCCCGCAGCTGGATTCGACCCGGGCCAGGACACTTATCAAGCTCCACCGGCCGATGGCTCCTCTTTGTCTGTTGACGTAGATCCCAAATCGAACCGCCTCCAACTGCTCGAGCCTTTTAAGAAATGGGACGGCAACGACTACATCGACTTTCCCGTCCTGATCAAAATCAAGGGCAAGTGCACCACCGACCACATCTCGGCCGCTGGTCCTTGGCTCAAGTACCGAGGTCACTTGGACAACATCTCCAACAACATGTTCATCGGAGCCATTAACGAGGAGAACAACGAGGCAAACAACGTCAAGAACCAGTTGACTGGCGAGTACGGCAAAGTTCCAGATGTTGCCCGCGACTACAAGGCCAAGAACGTTGGATGGGTTGTTGTTGGTGATGAGAACTACGGAGAGGGCAGCAGCCGTGAACACGCTGCTCTGGAGCCGCGTCACTTGGGAGGCAGGGCCATCATTGTCAAGAGCTTTGCTCGTATTCATGGTAAGTCCGCTTCGGTCTGAAATGGTTTCAACTTTTAAACGCCGATGTTCCAACAAATTGAAGAGACCAACTTGAAGAAGCAGGGCATCTTGCCACTTCGATTCGCCGAGCCAAGCGACTATGACCGAATCAAGCCGAGCGATCGCATTTCTCTGCTTAACCTTAAGGACTTGGCCCCGGGCAAGGTCAGTACTTTACTGAGACTTGGTTTGGCATAAGTGAAATTGATTGATTTGCAATTAGCCTGTCGAGTGCCGAATTAAACACGCTGATGGCTCGACCGAAAGCATTCAGCTGGTTCACACTCTTAACGAGAATCAAATCGAATGGTTCAAGGCCGGCAGTGCTTTGAACCGAATGCGTGAAATATTGAGCAAGAAATAAACACAGCCGCTTTTTAGCCAATTAACGCGAAAAGGACAAGCAAGGAGAGGAGAGTCCTCTCGCTCTTTCAAGCATCCACTTTGCCAATTTTCTTCTTTCTAGTTCTACCCCATATAAGCCCTCAACCAGATTATATGCCGATAATAAACATCGTGAATTGACTTTTTCTTATTCAACAGTTTCAACCTCGGTCTCAGGTCAACCTCAGCATTCGGTAGTGGTCTCTTACGAATTTCATTTTACGTCCATGTTCACTTTGGCTCCGTTCCTATTCGATAATGGTGAGACATGATGCTGCTGCTGTCCTGTTTGATGACTAGTTAAAGGTCAAATTTAGACTGTGATTCCCACGATTATGCTTTTATTTGCAGAAATGTGTCCAATAGGATTGAGTTTCAGCCTGACTCGTAAGCTGGATAGTGGGCTTCTTACTCAAGTCATGCATATTCTGCTTGCGTCCTTTCATCGTGTGGCCTTTTGTTTTCTCAATTTTCAAAAAAAAAAATAATCGCATGAATACAGAAAAGGACCTGGACCGTCCGGGAGTGCTTATGAATTAAGATTTAGGGCTTAAATTACGAATGAATTAGCAACGCAAAGTTCAATTTTAAGTTCGAAATAGCGATTATGATTCGGATGTGTGTGGGTAAACATCAGCCGAGATTTGGTCCTCAATTGATTTTGAAAAGAGAGGACTAAGGAGAGAGAGAGATTAATATCCTAATTTAACTTGGCTCCCTATCGTCACAAAGAATTAAACTCGAGCACGACAAGCTACAAGAGAGCCGGACGCTCGTCCATCCGTTCTTCGAGGGGCTTAGCTCATGAATGAGCGCATAAACCAATAAAAAAGGTCACATGAATCGAATAGTGATTTCCAACGCACTGATAACCCCTCTCTTCCCTTCGAGGTGAAAAATAAAATTCAATCGCTGCCTCGAATAAGCAACAAAATTGGATCTAACGAAATTTAATTGAAATTTTACAGACAGCTTCGACCGAGACGGTGAGGGTGCTTGTGTGTATGCGAGCAAGCGAGCGCTAGTTAAAGAGGGATTAGTGCAGCTAATCGAACCGACCGAGCACAATTTTCAAATAGACAGTTAATTTGGTTCAGACAGTTGATTAATTCGACTAAGATGCAAACTGGCCTCATTAAAGTTGCCTTTTTCAAATCAACGCAGCATTTTTCTTCAGGTCTTGTTTACCAATACAAGCACCACTCGACGCACGCCCTTCTTTATCTCTTTTCATTTCTCTCTATTTTCTTTACCTGTTTGTCTCTTAATTATGGCCATTATCATTCACATTCTATAGCTTTTTTTTTTGGCTTTATTTTACATAAGTCCAATGGCATTTGGGTTCACACGGTGGTTGCTTCGTCGTCGTCGTCGCCGCCGCAATCTATTCGGCCGACCCAGAACTTGTGAATATAAATCGCTTTCTTTTATTTATACTGGATAAAATCAATAAGCTCCTTAGATGAATGGCGAGTGGGAGAGACAGAGCTGAGACGAGCAGTTTCTATTTATTAAATCGAGTCTCAGCTCGGTTTTCAAATTTCTTGATAAATAAAACTGCTCGACATTAGCATGAGTGGCGCACGCCCAACGCAGTGACGCACTCAAATTTTGGTCAAGTAATAATTAGCTCTTTTCAAGCGTCACATCATTTTAGCCTCACATGACTTTGTGATGCTGCTAGAGCTCATTCATTAGAGCGGCTCGTATTCCTTCATTAGCCGATTCGGGCTCGATTATTTAAATTTCAATATTATTCGCAAAAGTCTTCAACTGAAGTGTTCATTTTCTTTTTCGTCTTGTTCATTAATTCATCAAATATTTGACTTGTTCACTCACGGACGGCTCACTCTCTTGCCCGCTTGCTAGCCTACTCTCTCAATTATTCGTGGCCGCATTTTTAAACGGCCGCTTTTATACTTGGGACGTTAATTTTTAAATTTTCGATTTTCTATTTTCTCTTAGTCTCCGTCTTTTTATCACTATTTACTTTCTCAGCGTTCGGCATTGCCGATGCGAGTACTCTCTCGTGCACACTTTTAATTTATTTGATTTTCAAATAATTTCAAACTAGAACATAAAAAGCGAATGAAAGAATCGAAAACATCTAACACTGTGCAAGGTGGTGGTTACATAACTATATTGCTTTGTAGCAAGATAGGCGCTTATCGACGTCAAATGGAAAGAATTTGCCAACCAAAATACCAATTATCTAAAGCGAAGAGAGAAAAATCCAAAGTGAAGATATATGTGTAAAGTTTCTCTTCGCCGGGCCACTTAGTCAGCTAGTAGTTTTTCTTGGTCGACTCTGTTCAATTTATTCTCGTTCATTCGATCTATCGTTCTAATTTTTCGCCACCGTCTCAATGTTTTATTCTGCTTGTGTAACACAACAGATCAGATTTCACGCTTGGAAAGGCTTACTTGACGTTTAAACAACGTAGAAGGTGCTAAATGTTTGTTTTAGTTTCTACATTTATTAAAAATTATCAAATCGTCTTAAATGAGAGCGTTTGAATCGGCCTACTGAATGAGTGTCTGCGCACGGTTCAGGTTAGCTAAATGCTCTATGCATTGACCTGAGCGTGAGGGCAATCGACATGGAATTAGAAATTCTCGTTGCCGGTCAAACATGGGACTCGCATTTGGTTTCTGTTGTTTTTTAATTTAGTCATAATTATTTTCTTTCATGAATTTTAAGTTGATCTTCGATCTAGTGTTTCTTACTCTCAACACAAGAAGAAGACGAAGGAAAAGAGAAAAAGTAGAGCGCGGACCGTTGGAATAACAATGAGTCTCTTTGACTTGAATTTGACTTGGTCCATTTGCAAAATCCAATTTTGTGGTTTTTTTTCTATTTTTTTTCTCTTTCGCTCTTGTCAACTCTTTGAAAAAGACGGCCAAGTTAACTAGAGCCAACACCGACTGGCTGAAATCAGACCGACCAAGAGAGTGCAAGTATTCGATTCACTTTTAGAATTTTCAATTGCATGCAGGTCATTGCGAGCATTCTACTCACCAGGGGCTTCGTTCAATTTTTTTTTTTCATGAATGCCCCAAGTTTGTTTAAATTTTTTTCCAAACCAATATAAACCCGTTTATATATCAGTGTATATTTATGACGCGTAGATACGATCGGGAGTCGAATTTTAAGCTTTTTTTACTTTTTTGTTGTTCGGCGACTTATCAGCGTTTTTTTTTTCTATTATGATAAGAGCGAAAGAATATCGGCGTATGAATAATAGAGTGTAGGCCATATCAACTTGAACATTTGAACTTTGAGTTATGAAATTTGAATTTATGGTTTAAGAAAAAGCGCGTGTACTTTGATTCACTTTGAATTTACTTTGAATTTACTCAAATTTTCTCGCAGCTGCTGCCGCATTGGCCGTTCCTTACCGATTTCTACTCTCAACTATGTCTCGTCTGAAGCAATTTACTTTTTTTTTTATTGTTGCATGCTTGTGGCTTTTTCGCTCGTTCATTTTTGAGGAGCCGCAGTCAAATTGTTTACATTTCGAATTTAAATGTTACTTTATAAAAAAAAAAAGAAGAACATTCTCCTCGTCGTGCGTGGCTTTGTTTTACGCAAATTATAAAATTTTGAGCGCCCGATAAAAAAAGAGGCATAAATTCTACGCTCGGCTATGAATCAGCTTTTAAATATATTTTGTTGCTTTTTAAATATCTAAAATATTTTGTAGCGATTGCTTCGCAAGAGTGAGCATGGTTGCGAACCAGTTTGGAAATTCAAAAAATGAACTTAAAAAACCAGTAGAATTATGATGCATTGCAGGAGAGAGAGAAAGACGCGGAACGAGATTGTGGAATGTGTTTACAACGTAATCGCTTGTCCAATTGTCACCACTAGGGTGAGAGCGCATTCTTTCACACTGTTTCTAAAGCGCTTAAGGGTCAAGCCGCGGCCGTCACTGCTGCCGTAGCTGATGCCCAAAAACAAGAGCGTCGTGGTGATGGCTTATTATTTCACCTCCTTGTACCAATCAGCGCTTGTGTTGTCCAGCTCGGACCCTTTGCCGTCAATGCGCAAATATCTAATTGCTTTGCCGTTTCAAAGCCGAAATAATGCCAAAAATGTATTCAAGAGCAAATTAAAGCAATGTGCCGCTACTTGTTAATTTATTTATTTGTTTTTCAAATCCTTAGTCGAACTGGCTTGAGCTTGACCCGCTCAATTTCATTTACTTATTCATTTTAAAAGCGTATTTAGCTCGGGCTTCCAAATGATCCTCTTTGCTTTGTATGGATTTGAAATTTCTATTCCTCAACTTTCGAACTTGCTCGACTAAATAAATGTCACGTCCAAGAGGGGCAGGGCATAAATCATTTCTCTCGATCTCATTTTTTCTCGATTCCATCTTTCATAATAATTTATTCACTTGGCTGTCAATGATTCAAAACTCTCAGGCGCTCTCTCTCTCTCTCTCTCATATTATTTCGTGTTTTTATTGTCATTTTTTCTCATTATCCTTCACCTCCTGGTAGCGTGAGACACTGAGAGACAGAGAGTAAAAGACTGAGCAAGTGAGTGAGTGTGTGTGTGTTTAATAATACGCTTTTGCGTGCATGTTGGTGTGAGTCAATGCGCGAGTTGAGTAGTTTTATTTATTTTCTAAATTCGAATTGGCCTCGGTCATGTTTATGATCATGTTTGCGGTCAGAATTTTATTTTGGTTAATGTTGATCAGAGAGCTGATGACCGATCATGAAACCGTAAACCGTCGCGCAAACACAGTACGCAGCTATGCGATTTACATTTGGATTAGGTTCGAACACAAACAGAAGCGTCAATAAGACACATAGAGAGAGAGGAAGAGAATTAAAGAAAATGAGAGAATCTAATGGAGAGAAAAAAAAAGTAAAAGAGGAAGGGAGGAGGAGAATAGAGGACTCGGGGGAATGGAGGCGCAGAATTAGTAAAATGAAATCTTAAGATTTGAGGTTTTAAGTTGTCGATTGTTTATGAAAATCCTGAATGGTCGGTTTATAAATTTGCCCGCCTTATTATGATTCATATTATTTTCAAACCGCCTTCTCTCCAACGTACTTAAAGGCAGCGAGCCAAAAGAGTTTTCAAAATTATCGATCGATTCATTAAAAAATTCTATCCATTTATCCGGCCCGTACTCACTTGCCGACTCGTTCTTAATTATTATCGATGTTCTCCTCCTCTCTACTCTCTCTCTCTCGCTCTCGCTCTTTACTCACTAGTTCTCGTTTCTATTTTATAATTTTTCCAAGATTCAACCCACATACATCATACACACACAAATAGACTTGGGCGAAGCCTCATTCGCCTTCCCGCTTCATAATTTCGTATTCTAAAGCTAAAGCCGCACTAAAACTAAAAAAAATTAAAATCCGAGTTCAATGGCGAGTTCAAGCTCGGGTTCATCTAATCGGCATTTATTATACGCATTTATGTTTGTAAACTCGTCCGGCCAACATGAACTAACATCTCATTTGTACATTCGTATATTCGTGTTGTTTTTTCTCTCTCTCTCTCTGCCTGCCTGCCTCCTTCTCCGTTGGCCGTCCGTACGTGCATGAACTCTGACTCGTCCACACAAAAGCTTTATCCATGATGTTTCACTAAATTTCTCTCGTCTTCTTATTTCTCATCACTGCTCTATCTCTGCGTGTCCTTCTCGATCTTCTAATGTGAAGGAAGCGAGCGTAATTAGATGCAATGGCTGATTATGTTCTGATGAGCGAAATGTCCGAGGCTAAGCGCGAGCATCTGGCGCGCCATTCCGAGTGTAGTGCAGACAGTTTTGAAGAGGACGAAGAGGAAGAGGACGAAGAGGTTCGCCGCAGCGGTGACAGTGGCGATTGGTCCGACTCCAACTCGCCCGACACAAGGAGCGAACACTCAAAAGGTAACCAAATCACACCCATCCGGCGCCATAAATACCCTCTTATCTAAACTCAATTAACTCTAGACGGTCTTGACAAGCTCTGCAAGTTGAGCGGCAATCGGCGCAAGCAAAACAAGCCTATTAGGTAATGTTGAGCGTCATTTATCTGCGATCACGTCTTGTTCCGAGAGAATTTGTCTTGTTTCGGCTTCGGTGAGGGCTATCTCGGGTCACTTTTAATACTGCGTTCGCTCGCTCTTATTCTACTCGGCTTCTATTTGACAGATGCACGTTGTATTCAGTTCATTACTGGCCAGGTTCCATTTATTCGAACGTTTTTTTTTTTCGTTTTTATTTTGTATTTGTGATCTCTTCGATTGACTGCCGCCGTTGGCCTGTCTAACAGACCGGTGGCGCTCGAAGCCCAGGTGTCGCCTCTGCAGCCACAGACGCCTTTGCATGGCTGAGATCATTGGCGATTGCCATTAAATTATAAATTGGCGCTTTTCAATGGAGCCCGCCAATAGCTCTCAAGGGTCTGCGATTGCATCGTCGCATTCAATTTCCTGTCAAATTTTTGACGAATGACTATTTTTGAAAGTCAATAAGTAAACAATGCAGCTCTAGCTGATTTTCATTTCCTCTTCTCGTCAAGCGGCCTCGCGTTTCTCTCGCACTTATTTCATTAAATTTAATTTTGGATCGCTTCCGTCCGCCTTTCTCTCTCTCTCTCTCTCGTTTTCTTGTTTTTTTTTTAACAAATCACCCTCACGGCGTTTTATTTATTAGTCATAGGCTCAATGCGACCAAGATTGTTGTTGTCGTCGTCGCCGGCGTCCTGTCTTACGAGCCTCACGAGTTTCCCACTCATTAATTTGTTCTTGCATTTTTGGATTTTCACTCTCTATTTTCATTAAAATTCTGTGTGTTGTCTAAATCGCCTGCTGCCGCCTTTGGCTCGTTTTGACGAATTCATCATCGCCGTTGCCGTCGCCGTTTGACTCAAACGGCAATTTCAGCACTGAACAAATATTTGTGAAAAAGTTGAGACCACGCTCACGCACACACACATAGCCCACACACATACATACGAGTGTGTGTGTGTGTGTGTGTATATATACAGAAAATGCACACAAACAGCGATTGGCTGACTGGACTCTCGATTTCAATTTTAATTTAGTTGGACGTATATGTAGATTCCGATCGACTATTTTTAATAATTGATGAATTTCGAAGCCGGCTAAATAACAACAGAGGCTCGACCGTTCTGAAGTCGAGCATTAGCATATAAGTCTCACAAATACGCTCAAATAAATACAATGGCGAAATGCTGCGAGCCAGTCTCGCTCGCCTCTATTCACTGTCATTAGTCAAAGTCGTTAACAAAAAAAAATGACGGAAATAGCATTCAGAGAGAAGTTTTCTATTTTTTTTAAATTTCTTCTCTTCGGATATTGGAAAGCAGTGCTCGCTACTTGAGCTAGATTTTTGTCAAACATAAATAATTTCGATATATTTGTGAATGAGCTAGTTTCACTGTGGATTCGCTCGTAGATTTCATTTAGCGTAATTTAACTCTTCGCAGACCTTTTGTTTCTTGCATTTTTTTTTTGCTTCGAGTTCATTATCGAATCTACCAATCGACGTCGACGCCGGGGTTTTCACTCTGCTACGGCGGCCAGCTTAAACAAAAGCGGAAGAAACATTTGAATTAGATGTCGAATTCATTCGTCAAACGAAATATGGCGTGACATGTTCAATTTAATATTCATTTAGTTTTTTTTGTAAAGTCGTCTGTATTTATGGCCGTTGACACGCATTTTATAAGCTTTTCTTGGCCAGGAAAATTAAATTTCTGTTTGCAATCTATTTCTTCCAATCACTAGCACACCCGATACAAGCGTTGATGTGCACCTGCAATTCCAAAAACCATTGAGCGTGTTTCTAGTGTCTTTTTCTGACAGCTCCATTCTATTTCTGGTGAATAAAAGTTCGAAATTCAGCTGAGCGTAGAAAAGGCATGCGCACCCGGCCGCCGCTAGAAAGCCAACACAAAAAATAAGCCGAATAATTGACTTTCAGTCGATCGTATTTCAATTCTCTTCTCATTTCTGGTTTCGCTTTCCATTCTTTCGCACATCGTGTTTGCCGACTGACCGAAGCGACTGGCCGGCGGCCAAATTTCGAATCGATTTGTTCCGTAAATCGATTTTTATTTCTTTCGAATCTATTTGCTTTTTGCAGCGAGCGTTCACTGTCGACGTGTATTTGTTTTTTCGGCTCTGTCCATAAATTCTCTGCTTCTTTGCTTTCATTATTTGATTCGTGACTCTTTCCTCTTCGCTCGTTTTGCTTTCCTCCTGAATATTTTCACCAAAACTCACACAAAAGTTGAACGAGCTATTCGACTTGGCCTACGACGCCAGCTCCTTGCCGTGTGGGCGTGTGACTCGATAAGAAGATGAAACACTTCAGTACTCAGCCTTTTTTATTTTCATTGCGATTTAATTCTTAAATTATTATAATTGACAACGATTCCGATTTCTTATTTACCCGATAATGAAATTGAAAAAGAAATGAACAAGCGATTGTACGATGAAAGAAAGCCAGAGAATGAAACAGAGAGAAAGAGAGAGAGAGAGAGGAAGCGAAGTTGAAAGCCTTTCATGTTTCAGTGAAGCCTGACCGCGAATAATGTTGGCGAAATTTATTATTTTTCTATTAATGTGACCATTCGATGCTGCCCTCATCGATTCTAGCCAGGCATTTAAAAGAGCAACGCCATAAAAGAATTCTAACGAGGGCTTTTCGGCCAGCAAGACAAATAATCAAATTGCTCGCCTACGAGTCCACAATAAAAATACAAATAACAATCAAAAAAAAAAACCCGAGAAAAATTATTCGACGACGCAAATAACCTGAATTTTCTTTTTTTTTTGCCATTTTGAATAGAATTTCAAATCAGTTGGAAGCAACAAGCGGCACCACGATAACAACAACAACAAACAACAACACCAGCAGCGACGCCATTAGCCAGCCTGCAATAATCAAAAGCACAGAATCATCGTCAATCACGGCAAATTCAACAAGTTTTAACCAAGCTGTGGTGGTGCGTCCGAACGCAAATTTTAATCAAACGTCAGAGGACGACGAAGAAGAAGAGGAAGCCGATGGGGATAGGACTGGCGAGGTGGTGAACAGCGGCGAAAAGAATATGGAAAGCGAAAAGCTCTTACTCATGCTCATGAACAAATTGGACCAATTCGAGCCGAGCGCCCTGGAGAGCAAGTACAATCAGACAACAGCAGCCACAGGCGCTGCCGCTTACTCTCTCTCCAGCAGCGCCTACGACGCGCCCGAGACCGAGCCCAACAATCTCACGTGCGGTTTTTGCTCGACGAAAAACATAAAAAAGTCATTCAAGAACAAGAACGAACTACGCAACCACATATACCGAGATCACATTGATTTGTTCACCTGCAAGTCACTAAACAAAGGTCTTACCGAGCATTCGCCGTCAGCAGTCAGCTCGGCGGGCAGCAAGTCTTCGCCGTCGTTCTGTGCCATATGTAAAAAAGAAGTGTGCAACAAGTACTTTCTTAAATCACATCTACTCAACAAGCACGGCATTCACATAGACGAGTATATGAAAAAGTATGTGAACGTGAACAGTAACGACCAGTATGCGGCCTTAAACGAGCTCAAGCTCTCCTCTGGCCTGGGCGCAAGCCAAGCGTACGATGCCTCGAACCCTGCTCCAGACCAAGATCTAACTGACACCTTAAAGCAGTTGGACCCGAACTCGTCTATTGACCCGAATCTATTTAATTATTATCTAAGTCTTGCGCTCAAGCAGCCGCAGGCACCAGTAAAGCCGCAACAACAACAAGCAGCTTCGAACACGCCTCAAGTCGACCCCAGTCTGTTGAGTGTCTTGTACGATCAGCTGAACGGGTCGGGCTTGGCCGAGCTCAACGGCACGCCCAGAGGCAACAGCAAACAGGCGGGAGACAACTTCTGCGACATTTGCCAGAAAAAGTTTTGCAACAAATATTATTTGAAAAAGCATCGTCAAGACGTGCATGGAGTGAGCACGGACAAGAGCAAGAGCGATATGAAGCGGCTGATAAGCGAAATGAACCCGTCAGGAAGCAGCGACGAGGCGTGCTCAATAGACATGAGCCGTAGAGAGTCTGCCGCCTCTATGCCAATGATGATGATGAATCCGCTGCTCAGTTCGGTTATGCAGCAGGTCAGTGGCGGAGGAGTCGGCATTGGTGCGACAGGAGTGGGCAACTCATTGATTTCATCTCCGCCGTCTACTTCATCGATTGCGTCGAGCGCCTCGACCGCATCGTCGAACGGCTCAGTGTCGGTCAAGCGGCTCGGCAAGAGCATGAAAATTCACCAACTGCAACAGGTCGAAGAGATCGAGAACATGAAACGAGGCCGAGGCAGTCTGGACTCGGCGTTTGAAAACTTCGAACGTCTTACCGAAAAGTACCGCAGCTGCGGCCAGAGTCCGCTAAGCTTGCTGAACGAAAAGGGCATTGGCACCATGAATCAAGTCAAGTGCGACCAGTGCTCGAAAATCTTTTGCAATCAAGAGTTTCTCCAGCTTCACAAGCAGAACAAACACGCCGAGAGCGGCGCGCGTCTGAGTCTTCCGACTGCCGCACTGGCCAACACTGCACAGTTTGGCGATACGCCGCTCAATTCAAGCTTGATGGGCAAGAAGCACGACTCGCCGAACATTCTGTACAGCGAGTCGTTTTGTCAATACTGCAACAAGTCGTTTTGCAACAAATACTTCTTACGCACTCACATGAACAAAGCGCATGGCAAGAAACTAATAATCGAGAACAACTCGAACACGATTCCGAACAATGAGGAAGGCGCTTTCGACGACGAGAACGAGACCTACTTCGCTTCCAAGGTTGTCGATCGAGTTGTTTGCGACATTTGCAACAAACAAGTCTGCAACAAGTACTTCCTGCGCACCCACAAGGCCAAAGTGCACGGAATAAGCGACAACTCGCTTGTCTCGATCACCGTCAACCAGTCAGATTTGAGTCAGAAGCGCGAGCGAAAAGAGTTTAGCGACGACGAGGCCGAATTCGGCGAGCAGATGGCCGCCGCAGAGATGGCGCTCGGCGATCGGTCGAACGAACGCGAACTTGGCGAGCTGAGTAAGCGCCGTCTGAGTTCAAGCAGCATGAATAGCGGCTTGTCAATAGTCACCTCAGAGTCAAGTCGCCAGTCGAGTGAAAAGCGCAAGTCCGCTCCGGGACAGCGTTTCCAAGCCATTACCAACAGTAGCGCCTACTGCTTTTCCTGCAAGCGTCAGTTCTATTCGAAAAGCTTTCTGCTCAATCATATAAGAAAAATCCACGGCGGAGTGGTGTCCGAGCAGACGTCAGCCGGCGAGGCCCAGTTTTCGCTTGATGAGTCTGGACTTGGGGCGACCGATAACTTGGAAGACTTGAGTGAAAACGCTTGCAAACGAGTGAAGATATCCAACTCGCTGTTCAACTCAAGGTGTGACAAGAGTGCATCGTCGTCTGCGTCAAGTGTTGCAATCGGCAAATCCCAACTTGAGCATCAAGACCAACATCTGGAGTCAAAGCCGAGCAGCAGCAGACAGAATTTAAAATGCAAACATTGTGACAAGTCGTTGTCTAACCGAATAATGCTGCTCTGCCATTTACGAAAGTGCCATCAAAGGCCAATAAGGCACCCTGCGGCCTTTATATCTAGTCGAGTAAAAAGCGCCAAGCGATTGCAAAGAGCCGCCAGACTGAGCGACCTGTTGCGTCAACAAGTAAAATCAAAATACAAAGTGCAAAGTGAACATGTCAATGAAAAAGCGGAGGAACAAGAAGGCGAGAGTTATCGCTCGTACGTTCTTGAAGAGCTCGAGTGGTTGGATAGTGACAACTCTGGCCATCAGCTCGCCGACCTGCCACGTATCATCAGGCTGCCCATCGATGCAGTTGGTGGCGATCTCAAGTCAATATCGCTCAGGATTCGAATCAAGCCTCTAGCTGTCGAGTCTGACCTGAGCGACGAGTTGAATGAACAATTAAAACAGGAGCCAGTTTAATTGCATTTCTACTCCCTCTAGGACCTTCATGCTCTGGTCGCTGCTTCTCATTTTGTTTAGGCTCCTCTGCCTCTGTTATTCTCCACTTATCTATCAAATGTCTGTTTGTGCGAATCATTGTCTAAATCAATTATATTCATATCTATGTCAGCTCACGTTTGAATGCGTTGAGAGCATGTGGTTAGCATTCTATTTTACTCCTCTTCTTGTTCTTCTGGTCTACTTTCTATATAATCACGAGTCATTAATTTAAATGATAAATATGACCGACTCGGTAATGGACAGCAACACACAACAGTCTCCATAAGCAACTTGTCGCTTCCTCACATCTTGAAAGGCTCTTCTTTTTTTTTTTATTTTGTTTTTCAATTAGTTTTAATTCGCATTCTTTTCTATGTCGAATGTCTAGAATATTTACCAAGCAAGCTCTGTCTTTCCACTTGTTTGATAAGATCGAAGCGAGCGAGGCAGTCAACATTTATCATCTCCTCTTCCTCTTTCTTCGTCTTTCTACTCTGCTCTGATCCGATAAATTGTTGTGCATTTGTAATATTCGGTTGAATTCCCTTCTCTCTTTGTTTCTCGTAATTCTTTTTGCCGCGCACGCGCATTCATTTTGATTCGTTTAGCGCTCTCTCGCTAATAGATGAGGAAAAAGCTGCTCATGTTTATTTGGACTCGTCCGTCTCAACACATGACCACTTTTGCCTCTCTATTCAACTCCAAGTCTTTCAAGAGCGATTGTCAGGTTCTTCTTGTTGTCGTGTATTTGTTCCTTCTCTTTCTCTCTGTCTTTCTTAAGCCTTTGTTCGAAATTTCTAATCAGATAGAATCAAAATAGACAAAAATTATTCAAATCAAATGTGTTAAACAAGTGGAGTTAACTTTTATAAATAAATCTTCGCCACGAGATGTCTAAATCTGATTGCAATTGAGTTTATTTTGTTAAAATAGAGAGACACGAATGTAAAAGGGGCTAATGACAGATAGATAGAGAGCTGACACTGATTGACTGAGTTGCTTATTTACATCTGAGCTGCTAGACTGTCGTCTCGCTGTTCAGTTTCAGAATGAACTTGTTACGGCGCGGATCGAGCACATCCTCGATTATGTTCAAACGGGGCAGCCGCTTGAATGTGCACATGAGACTTATTTCGTTCTGCTTGAGCACGATCATGACATTGTCGTCAACGTTCTGATACAGGACGTTGTCCGAAATCAGAATCCAAGTCTGGTCGAGTTTTTTCGAGTCGCAGCCGCGGCTGCGACTCTCAATGCCGTTTGATTGGAGCTTGAAATTCTGCTCTGTGGAAGCTTTGGCCAGAGCCATCTCGTTGAACACAAGCTTCTCCGGGTCCATGTAGCGCTTCAAGAACGAGACCGGTGACATTCCGTACGAGAGGCATTCGGTCAAATGTGCGACGATGCTCTCTTTGCTGAAGTACGGCTGCTGCCTGGTGAGACGCAGGTACTTGCGCAGCTCTCGGGCGATAGACGAGAACACGGCCTGGGCAGCTTCGAGCGGCTCCATTTCTGTGTTGGCTATTGACTCCGTGTCCATCATTGTGTATGGGTCGTGGTTCACTCGTTTCACGTGCGAAAAGGCTTCTTCAGTGGCCGCAATCAGACGAGCCCGTCTCTTTCTCAGCCGCTTCTCAAACTCGTACTCTTCGTAGAAGCGCTCGTTCGCATTCAAGTGACTTCTCAGGCCACTGTGTGATTCTTTGCGAATGAAGCGGCCGTTCGATTCCATATGAAGCTCCGACTCTGCGCCCGAGTTGGTCTGAGAGTCGATCATGCCCGATCGGCTCGAGCTTTTTTTATTGTTGCCCAAGTTTTGTCGGCTGCCGCTCATGGCCCGGTGAAGGTTTTGGCCTCGTTTGCGACGAGTACTCTCCAACCAGTGGTTATACACCGGAAAGTCTTTGTGGTAGTTGTCGAGGAGCCAAGCGGCCGCCCTCTGAATGCTCATGTCACCGATGAGATATTCATGCTGGAGGCCGTCCGGCGAGCGAACCACTTTAACCACATAGGTCGGCTTCAGGTGCCGAGCGCGCAAGAGTATCACGCTCAGTATGAACAAGAATATAAGCACGTCAACGTAGCTGACCACAAACTCGAGAATTTTCGTGTACGCCTGTACTCTAGCCTCGACTATACGAACCGCATAAAACAGCCAAAATGAGGCGATGACAATAAACAGAAAGATAAGAATCAGATTCGTCAGGTCGTAGAATCGGGGTAATGACTGACGCGGCAAATGCGCATAAACGTACCAGACTCCGATCAGAAGGATGAAAAGCTTGAAAGAAATGTTCACGAGTAGCCCTTCGCACTCGAGCTGGCATTGAAGAGAGTGCGGCTCCGAGTAGAGACGCGGAGTGAGAATGAACGCGATCGGACTGAGAAAAGCGGCCAAGATTATCAAAGTGCTGAGCGCCGTGTGACTGTGATCGCGAATAAACAACGCGGCTCTCTTGACACAGCTGCGATCTGAGCGGTCGAGAAACTGGTCACTGCCCATGTTTATCGACACTGAGCCTTTCATCTCGCTCGGATTTCGATTGTTGTTGCCGTTAAAGTAAGACGAGCGGCCATCTTCGGTCATGTCATCGCTCAAGTAGCCGGTGATGGCGGTCGTGTTCTCGCCCCAGTTCTCGTCTTGCGGCAATATCTGCACTTCGATCTGCTGTGAGGACGGTCGCCTCGTGCCGTAAACTTGTTCCACTTGGAGGGCACCGTTCCACCGATCTCGTGGTTGCCTTTCCTCGTCGCCTTTTAGTTTAGAACTGAGAATTAGTCTCTTTCTACCGAGTTGGCCTAACCGCAATGCTGACCTGATCTTTCGTCGCCGTCGCCCATTTCAAATTCGTATGCGCTGTTTGAATATGCGCGATTTGAAGGAAAATGATCGAGCGAATGCGACTGTGTACAATTTATTTGACTTAAAACCGAAGAGAAAAGCAAGCGAGCGAGAAGCAGAGAATAGCAGGGGAGGTGAAGCACTAAGCATGCGTGCATGTGAATCGATGGTGTTTGCCGGTGAAAGCCTTTTGATCGAGCACGCGAGCGACCAGAACCAGAATATCGTCTCGCTTGCGATTGGCTTGGTGAGCTCGTTGCACGAGGTTCTGAGCCAGGTCTACGATCGATTTGCTCTTGGGCGCGATTGAATTAACAGTCGAAGCCTCAGCAGCTGTTTGTGCTCACCTTTCTGAATGTGTCCTCGATCTCGCCGAACGAAAGGTTGTCGAATAGGCCGTCGCTTGACACCAATAGAACATCGTCCTTGCACAATTGAACCTGCTCAACTTGAATTTTCCCTTCACTAAGTGAGCAAGGTTGAATGCCGCTCAAGACCGAGCGATAAAATGTTCAACTCAAGTGTTGAGATTTCTTGCCCTGAATTGGTCGACTGAGACGTCCTACGCCAAGGATACGAGTCAAGTTGCTGAGGACAGTCGGGCGTGACGAGTTGCGGTTCCGATCGATGAACTATTTGGCCGGCGCGCAGAACGCAGTAGCCGCTGTCTCCGACGTTCGACGCCGACAAGACGCCAGTGTCTGGATTCAAGCAAACGACACAAGCTGTGCAGCTGCCTTTGTGATTATAAGCGAAATGCAATGAGACCAGATGGACACCGACGAGTTTCAACTAACCGTAGCATTGCTCCATTCTAATCGAGTCGTACGCGCTGCTTAAAAGAAATTTGGAGTCGACGGAGCAGCCGCCTTGGCTCGTGGCGAGCTTTTCGGCACACAAGCGCATAAGCCGGCGACTGAAGTCGCCCGGATCGAGGCCGAACATTTGGTTGCCTGTGGCGCCGTCTGCGAGGCCTTTTGAATTTCGAAAGTATTCGAATCGGTTCAAGTTGAATGAATTGATTAGAACTCGAAATGGAGCGCGAGACTGATCTGATACGAACCGATTGCGTCGCCGAACTCACTTTGACCAAAGAAGCCGGCGTCGTCGCCAAAGTCGCCCTTGTCAATGAAATGATTCGAGTTGGGTATGGGCAAGGAGGCGTTCTTGGCCAAGCCACAGGCGATCATCTTCAGACCGTATCGGCTTGGCACGTTCGTCTCGTCTACAGCCTGACTGAGCGAGTTTACAAACGCTTCGATGACGCTCTCTCGTTTGTTGATCGAAAACTCGTCGCTGAAGGTTTTCTTCTTTCTTCGCCGCAAGTTCAGATTGCGATCGTCTCGATCGAGAGTGGCCACTATTTTGTCAACGAATATTCCTTCCGAACTGGAGGCCAGTTCAGCCGCTGGGTGGTGGCTCTCAGTGGCTAAATCGCGCAGTTTGAGCTCGTGAATGTCATCGCGAATCTGACGATACATTTCGTTTATCTCGCGCACACAGAGCAAGCTCTGCAAATCGCTGATCGCTCGACTCCTTTCAATTCTGGCGTTTCTCTCTCGCGCGCTGTCCAGACGTCTAACATTGACGGGCTCGAGGAACTCGAATCCGCTCAGGTCTGCTCTTTTGTCCTTTTTAGTCCATTTGTGCTCTCTGTTTGGTGGATCCGCTCTCGACTTTTGGCCTTTTGCCGGCTGACTTTTGGCCTGTTGCTCAAGCGACTGCTGCTGCTGCTGCTCTAGCCGGTGATGTTTTCGCTGACCGGCTTCTTTTCGTCGAATCTCAATGCTCGCCATCAGTTCATTCAGGCATGGTTGTTGACGAGTGTCTTGGATCAAAACTCTGATTGCATCCGATTTTTCGGCGTCCGACGTTAGTGGGTCCACGCTTGGCTGTGATCTTGTTGCGTTGTTCATCTCGGTTGAGAAAGATCTTTGTTCGCGTACTCGGCCACTCTCATTTGCAAAGCCGTGAATGTTTAGCGCCACTGAGAGTCGTTCGCTTGTACTCGCTTTTGACGAGCCCACAGAGTGCAAGGATAGCCGTCTGTTGGGCTCCTGTTTAGTGTTCAAAGATCGCAGCGACTTGATCGCATTTGAGTGGCTCATGAACGGACTGGCGGTCATTTTGGATCTGTTGTGTAAGAGCTCGTTCTGCATTTAAGGAAAAGTAGTGGCCAAGTGGCTATTTGCACAAATCGCGACTTAATTGGACTCGATTATCTACGGAGAGCAATTAGGCTAGCGACTGGGCTTTCGAGAAACGACAACTCGGCTCGCCCTAGGCCAGAATTCCAATATTCATGCTCCAATAAACGGCCTGTGCAACTTTCCACCTTTGCATGCCTTTCTATCCCAATTTGGCCAGTCTGTCTCTCCCAGGGCAATGTGGGGAGTGCGTTCGATCGAACTAATTGGTCACATTTCAGCCTCTTGTTCTCGGCTTGTTCTGTCGCAATCACTGTGACAAACAGGCCAATTGAAATCACATTGGCCGACCATAATAAGAGAAGGTTCTCATCCTCTTATCCGAAATGATTACGGTCTAGTGAAAATCGTAATTAGGCGGTGTAATGTTTGAGGTGACACGCACTGTCGAGTAAGACAATTCGCTTGACTCGAGTACACCGCCAGTGCATAAGCAGGCACGACTTGAACCAAGGCGAAGTTTGCCGCCAATGCAAACCTTCTTGGATGCATATGCAAACAGTTTACATGCGTATGCTCGTTCAAATTTAGCCTTTCCTGTTCAGACTTGTGTGCTTCATAGATTCAAAAGGCAAAGAGAAAGTGAAAGCAGCCCGACCACGACACACACACACACACTAGAGTCCGAGGGGAGAAGAATAGAACGAGCGGGATTGAAATTCAGACTCACAAAGAGCCGAAAACTGACGACTGCTAGGCACAGAGATGTATCGTTCGGTGACAAATTCCTACTCGCTGCGGAGAAGCTTTTACCGAGAGCATGCACGAGTCGAGCAGCGCCGTTGGGTAAGTGAAACACAGACGGCCACCTTGACGACGATTGCTCACAGTGCGTGTCTATAGGACGAGATTGAGCGTTTCCTCAATCTCCATCAGATCAAGTTCTCCGGCTTCGACTTTCCCAAGCCGATATTTTCGCTCGACGAAATCAACTTTCCGGTCTATATAATGAATGAGCTGCGCCTGCAGGGATTTCACAAGCCAACGGCGATCCAGGCCATGGCTTGGCCAGCCCTCTACAGCTCGCGTGATCTAATGTGCATTGGTCTGCCGGTCGCTTCACGAGTTCTCAGCGTAAGTGAAACTTGTCCATTGACACGAGCAGCATTCGATTATTTGAGCCTTGATCGCCGCAGTACCTGTGTCCTGCTCTGGTGTTTGTTCGCGAGCAGACAATGGAAGTGCGCAAGCAAGGCCCTCTCGTTCTCATCGCCACCCAGACCAAAGAGGTTGCAAAGGAGATTCTCACTCATTCACAGATGCTGATCAACCAGTCGCACTGTTCCTACTGCTGTCTGTTTGACGACGAGAACATCAACACTCAGGTGTTTCAAATGCGCGAGAACGGTAAACTCTTGCTGAGCACTCTGATTCGAGTCTGATCGCCGAAAACTGATGATTGGCACACAGAGCCGGAGATTCTAATCGGCAACTACCATCGTTTGTGTGAACTGCTCGACAAAGAGCTGCTAAATCTGAACAACGTGGCCTATTTGGTGATGGACGACTTCTACCGCAATCGATCGGCTCGACTCAGCGACGAGATAAAGCGTGTGGTCAGCGAGACGCGAGTAAGATCTGTTCATATTTTGGCCGTCCACTCTCTACTGGCCAATTCCTTTGCATCCGTACCTATCCTCTGCGGCATCCTTAGCGAGTCTATGAATGCCTTCTAGAAGAGAGAAAAGGCAGTTCTAAAATTTGGATAGATCGCAAACGGCGTCAAAAGAGAGGAGACGTTTTGTGACGTGTAAGGGCGATCTACAAGAGACCAGCCGCCGAACGCGGCCAAGGCCACGTGGAGAAACTGTTTTCCGAATAAAAAAAAAGTGACACAAGTTAAAAGCGCTCAGTTTGGCAGTAATATGTCAATGCCGCCCTCATCTCGCTCTCATTTACATTTGGCACCGCTTGTTTAAATTGCGCTCACTCGACCAAACAGCTTTGACGAATAATTAAAAAATTTTCATTCTTCGATTTAATTGCAGAGCGATCGGCAAACGGCCATCTACAGTCGCATTGTGCCAAGCGGTTTGCAAAAGAGCAACGGCGACGAGTTTCAAAATGACGCTCTCTTCGTCTGTGTTGGCAATGACGACATTCACGTTCCGAACAAAGAGCTGCCCCAGAGCATCTATGTGTGCACTATGGCCGAAAAGAAGAAACAGTAAGCGCTTGTCTTGTCCTCGTCTGTGTCTTGCCGCTCGATCTCGCATTTCGCTTCGAACCAGGCTGCAGGACATAATCACTGAGATTGTTGAGCGTGAGAGCAACTTCAAGATTCTCATCTACGCAAACGGCTTCAAGAAGATTCGCATCACGGAGAAAATAGTGAAAGAGCTCGGCATTGACACATTCGCCTACGAGCGAACCAGTGTGGGCAAGCGTCGTCGAGCCATGAAAGAGAAAGTCTACTACAGTGAGTCTACAAGCCTAGCTCGGCCATTAGTCCGCCCAATCTGATCTTGGCCTTTCTTTCCCAAGATTTCAACGCAACGCCCAGGAGCGTACTGATCGCCAGCGATGTGGTCAGCAGTAAAGTTGGTGAGTTGGTCGATTGCCTCTTAGCTTCTTCCTAGTCGCCACTAAACGGCATTTTGCCTCCAAAAGACTTTCCGGACCTGCGCTACATCATCAACGCCGACTTTCCGGTCAACCTGAGTCTTTATCTCAATCGAATGAAAATGAGCAACATTCGCAACTACATTTCAATATTCATTGCCGAGGACGCGCGACATGCCGATCGGCTAATCTACGTGCTGAACGAGTGTCGTCAGCGGGTGCCGCAGATTCTTTACAAAATATCCGAAGCATACACCAACAGTGGCAAGGACGTGGACCGTATGCCTTCGCGTAAGTCATTTCCTTCGGCCGATCGTTTGCGGACAATGGTGCTCATAGCTGTGAATGCGCGTTTTAGTACAGGAAATCGAAGACGGCTTCACAAAACCGGTGGAAAAGCCCATACCGAAACCACTGCCGCCTACGGTCGATTTGCACGATTCGCCACCGCCAGTTATCAAATCGGAGTCCACTTCGATGCGCAAAGACGCGTCCATGGAGGCCGAAAGCGGCGGAGATGATGAAGACGACGAGGAGGACGAGTACAAGATTGAAGATGAAGAGGATGCGATGGACGAGCTTGCAGAACAAGACGCGTCATTCTCTGGCTCGAGTGCATCGCAGCCGATCGCAAGGACTCTGTCAACATCGTCCTCGGCCTCCTCGTTGGTGATGAGATCGAAAGGGCTGAGGATAAACTCAAACCGTGGCTCAACTCCTCCGAGGTCTCCCTCAGTCTCTTCATCATCTGCTTCGTCAACAAAACGCTTCAAGACGTTTCATCGACCAACCAACTACCACAACGCTTCCTATTACCATCAGACGAACAAATCCAACTACTCGTCGCCGTATTCGCACTACGCTAGCCAGCCGCCGGCCGCCTACTATCCACCCCAGGCTCACTACTACAACCAATCGGCCTATTATCCGCCAACTCCGTACGCCTCGCCTTACACGATTGACGCGTACGGCCATCCGACAAGCGCTCTACCTGCTCATATGCATCAGATGTTGAGGCCGCCGCAGCCTCAGCAAACCCCCTACTCGCAGTATTACAATCCAGGCCAGTTTGAGAGGCAAACAACAAGCTCGGATGCGCAAGAACCTGATCGACCGGCGGCCTACTTCACCAACCCGATCCCGTTCAAGCAGGAGCCTGTCGAGCCGCAGATGGACGGCACCTCCATCAAGCAAGAACAACTTGATCCGACTGCCCGTTTAGACTAGTTCGATGACCATTCTGCAAATGTGAAGTCGGAGGCAAGCAAAGCAAATTGTGACCGATCGAGTATTCGCCTCTTTGCTCGGCTCTTTTATTTATTTTGTCTGAGATTGGCGTGTTGAGCCACTAAACCGGAATCAGCGAGTATGCAAACCGTACTTGACCTCATTGTTGTATTATTTAATGAGCATTGGTCGCCGCCCAGCAGCAGATTGCAGTTTTCGAGAGTTGAAGTTCTTTTTCTGGTTTTTAATTTTGATTTTTGTTTATTATAAATCCGACAAGGAAAAATTTAGAGGAATAAAGCCAAAGAAAAAAGAGAGAAAAGCTTCTTTTTTTAAAATAAAACAAAAAAAGGTTAATCTGATTGAAACATTCCACAGGCTGATTCTAAACAGAGCCGTGGCCGTAGAAGATCGACAAACAAAGAGCGAGAATAATTGTTCTGTTTCTCAATTGCAAAACAGCCAGACCAAATTTAGAAATGGCCACATACATAAACTAAAAGTGATGAACGTTTGAGCCGAGTTCTGATTGTCGTCGGCGAGGCGTCAAGATTGAACGCCGTTTTAACTGTCTTAGAGGCTGCCCAGCTGGTCAATACCACTTCGGTTAGTATTTAAATCTCCGCTTGTGTGCTAAAGCCGCTGAGAGTTGTGTGTGTGTGTGTCTATTTGCGGCATTTGTCAGTCAATAGAGCGACATTGACTTGAGCCGCTGCCTCTTGTGGTCAATTAAAACATTTGCTCTCTGTTTGTCTGTACCAAAATAAATAACTAAACTGGTTGTTCAATGCGCAAAAACTAGTTCAAGTTGATGCTGGTGGCGGACAATTGATAGGTTGAGAAACGAAATGGAGAAGTGAACAGTAAACTGAAGCAAACGAGTGATCTCAACAGTGTAAAGGGCGCTTGAAAGCAGGAGAGAACGCAAACGAGGAAACAAAGCGCGGCTGAGTTAGGCAAGGATGCTCGGGTACATGAAGTGTCCCATATTGACATGATGTGTCGCCGTGGCCGAGTTGTCCGCTACGTTATTCTCATAGGAGCCGTTTGGTAAGAGGCCGGCAGAAGACGAGTCAGATGAGCTCTGCATTTGTCCATGCGTCAATGAATTGGAGTAGACGCCGAGCTGGCCGCCCATTCTCTGATTCTGCTGGACAGCCGCTGCTGCAGCCGCGGCCGCTGCCGCATGGTGGCTGCTCGGACTCGGCAAGTGGTACGGACTGCTGGATGGAAGGCCGAACTGCTCGTACATGCGAGGTGCACTGCTCATGAACGGATAGTTCTGAGAGTGCGAGCTAGGTGGAAGATTGCACGAGCCAATTTGATTTGAAAAGTTGCTCATTGAGTTGAGTCTACAATTACAAGTTAAATAGGCGAGCGAGAGAGAAGGTTCGAATCGAGGCTCCGCTTACCCATAAGAGTCGCCCAGATGGGGATTAAACGAGTTCGAGTATGACGTGAACGAGTGGCTGATGGTGTTGGAAAGACTTGATGGCGCGCAATTCAAACCGGGGCTTGAACTGTTCATGTTCGATCGCATGAGCAGCTGCTCGTTTAGGCTGGCGTTGCCCAGCGAGCCCTGCGTCTGTCCGAGAGCATTCATTGCCATGCTGTTGTTTGGAAGAATGGCACTGTTGGCGCTCGAGCCGGCGCTGTTGTTGTTTGAGCGTCGCTGATTGCGCAGTTTCTCTTCGCGTCTCCATTTGGCGCGGCGATTGGAAAACCAGACTTGAATTCGTGCCTCGGGCAAAGCAATCTTTTGAGCCAGCCGCTCTCGCGCGTACACATCAGGGTAGTGTGTTCGTTCAAATTCTGATCAAGGTTGGGCAATCAGTCTGTCGAACTGTTTTCGAATGTAAATGGCACTCACCTTTTTCGAGCGCGTCGATCTGCTCTTGAGAGAATGAAGTTCGATTGCGTTGAAGTTTTCTCTTTAGGCGCAGACGAGCTTGTGTCTCTTCATCGTTCTCAATGCCTTGTCCGTACAAGTTATTCTCTTCGTCCTCATTCTCGCTGTCCAGTGTGGATCCGTCCAGTGGGTTTTCTATTAATTTCCTTTATCAATATCCTGTTTGGCGTGGTAAAAAGGCAAATAACTCGATCGAACTAGCCACACGTTCATACTCTCTCTCTCTCGTCCATACGCCCACGCTGGCACACACACGTCCGCCCGATATTTAACCACAGGCAGCAAACGATCAGCCAAGCAGAGAATTAATTTTCAGATAGAGAGAAGAGATTGCGACCTATCTGATTAAATCATGTCACGCGAGCGCGCTGAACAGGAAAATAAGTTTGCCCTATCACTGGCTTGACTTGGCATCGATGCAATCAAGAGAAAAGCGGGCCTGATTAGCAGGAAGAAGGAAGCGTGCATGGTTAATCAGGCGATTTCTAGCCGGCCGCTCCAAGTTCTAATCATCTATTGATAAGCGACGCACACAGGCAGGAAGGGGAGAACCAGTCGCATCTTGACTTGTTTCACTTTTGCTCCAGTGAAGTTTATATTAATTAAACGCCTATTTGCAGACATCAGTCAGCTAATTAGTTTCCAGTTCTCTATCTCTACCTACTGCTGCCTTCTATTATTCTCTCTCATCGACATGGACGTTGGTGATGACGAGCAGCGACAGCGATAGTGGGACTTGATTAAATTCCTTCGACTTTGAGCCACGCTTAATCGAAAAGAATGAGACCGTGATTTTTGCTCTCATAGGGCAGCAGCAGCAGCATGTAAAATGAAACTGAAATGAATGACATTCAATCTGGCATAGAGCGCTCCGGGCATTTTTAGTCGTTTGCATCGCGGCGCTCGGCAAGTTAATTTACATAAGAGAAAGAGAGAGAGAGAAAGAGAGAATCGACTTGATGACGGGCAGTCGTTTGCTCAGGCAGTTATTCAAACTGCAATTTCAATTGGCTGCTATTTAAAGCAATAAAAATAAAATTAGCGAATGTCTTGGATGCAGGCAAGCGGAATGAGTAATCATGAGAGCGGGACAGCGTCCGAGATGCTCAATGACTGCGGCGGTCTGCAATAGAGTGCGGCCCGACAACAGGACGTTCCACATTCACTCAGACCAATTGGCTATTTTCCTTTCTCTCTCTTTCGTTTATTATTGGCATTTTATTCCAAGTTCAAGCTACTCGCGCCAGCCACTACAACAATAACGGCGGCAGTGGCTACCTAAATCGATGGCGGCGGACGAGACGAATGTTAACGCTCGAGAGAGTACGCGAATGCGTCGGGTGAATTGTATCGGAAAGGAATTAATGCCGAGGTAGTACAAAATGCGATTAGTCCCTCTTTTGATGAGAACGGCTATTCTCGGCGTTCAGGTGAGCGTGAAATTTGAAGATAGCTCTTTCTCACAATCGAAATGAAAAAAAAAGAAAAAAACAAAAATCGATAGACGCTGGTCTGCACACTCTTTGAGACCGCACTTGGTTAAACTCAGAACGAGGAACCAACGGCGACGAGGTCAGGCAAAACCGAGCGCAGATTATTAATTAATAAATGACTGTTTTCTGCTCTCCTTTGCCTGTGTCTCTTTGTCGCTTACTGGTCGGGACACGACCGGATTAGGACTCTAAGACTTTTCTCATTGTGATTCTGAATGCAGAGGCACCAGCTCGAGATTGAGTAATGGAGCCGTTGTGATCATGAACACCACCTGCAGGCAGATAGAGGAATTAATCCGATGCCTTAATGAGGCGATAAGCGAATGGACCGGGATGAATATTAGTACTTGAGAAAACAAACGTGGGCCGATGATTGGGCGAGTGCTGTGATTGGCCAGTCGCGATCGAGTCAGGAAAACTAAATGACAAACGAACCTTTCTTGTAGTCGAGCGAGCCCATCATATCACTACTGTTTAACTGGTTGCCCATTTGGTTCTCGCAGAGCAGGTTGTAGGTCTGGCCGCTCATGTGATGAGAGAAGGCGGCCGCAGCAGCCGCCGCGCCTGGCACATACCAGGGCGTAGAAGACCACGGCTGCGAGGGATTCAGCAAGCGGAGCTTGTCGTAGACGTTCGGATCAGTGGAAGAGCCGGCAGAGTGGCTTGCGTGCGCCTGTTGGCCAACATTAGACAGAGAAGCGGTCGGCGACGAGTCGAACGTTTTGGCAGCCAGATTTCGCAGGACTCTGTTTATAGACGACACGCTCGGTATGTTGTCTTGAGAGCAAATATTTTCGCTGAGCAAGCGGTCACGAATCTCCCAGGCGAATATGGACTGGTTCTCTTTTTTGTATTGTGCGATCTTGTCGACGACGTCCGATGTGGCCACGCGAGGCTTACTGCCACCGATCGCCCTCGGCTTGATGCTGCCCGTCTCGTAGTATCGGCTGAGGATCTTGCTCACGCAGCCGTTGGAGACTTGCAGCATGCGGCTGATGTCACACGGCCGCGCGCCCTGATGCGCCAGTTCGACAATCTTCTGTCGAGTGCTATCGGGCAGTGGGCGGCCGTTGACAAATACGCCGCCCAGCTGGTTCACTCCGCTGTGGCCTAAAATTCGAAACGGAGATTGCGGTTAGAGAACATGTTTTCGTCACTCGACTCAAGAGTCAAAAGAGCGGAAAATAGACGCGAGCGAGCGAACGATGCTCTTATGCAGAGTGGTCACGGATCGGAATCAAGTGAAGCGAATCTTACCCTCCGAATGGCGACTGGAGCGGGCGACAGCGGCTGCCACTGCGGCTGCTGTTGAGCTTGACGAGTAGCTCGAGCTGGTCGATGAAGAGGACGAATTGGCGTAAAGTTGTGTCACCATTGGTCCCGAGTTAAGAGCAGATCGATCGAAAAAAAAATAGAATCGCCGTGCGCTTATCTAAAACGAGTAGAGAGAGTTTGTCGAGTTGCGCTTCGAAGCTACTTGTGCGATTGAAAACAAAAATTCGGATGCAAAGACGAGAAAGAAAGAGGCAGAGCGAGAGAGGCAGAGAAAGGAGAGCAAAGAAAGAAAATTTGTTGAGAAAAGGAGTGTTCTCTAGACGCAAATGGAAATCGTTCGTTCGGAAAATATAGAAATATATGAGTGAGCGCGAGCGATCGTTGATTGGACGACGAGCGCCCAGAGCATTAATTATAAAGTAGCAAATGTTTTCTTCTTTCTCATTCTCTCTCTCTCTCTAAAAGTATGCTGCTGCGGCTCAATTCTCGAACGAGAGAAAGCGAAAAAGGGCCGAACATGGCCAATCAAATCTTGCAAACCGACCAAGTGTGCAAAATTGATAATATTTCTATTTTGATTAGTAGGACGCCAATCAGTGAACGAAATGCTTGTTACTTGTTCGTTTCGACTAATTATTATCTATTGATCGAAATAGCGAGCGAGCCAGTTCTAGGGTTTGTTTGTGAGCGCCAAAATTAATTATTTGAGAATGAGAGCGTCCGCCAACGCATATCAACAATAACCAGCGCGGTTGCGGCGGCGGCGGCCTCCTCTATCTCAAGCGCAGGCAGCCAAGACTGCCTCAAAGCTAAACGTCTTGAAAAGTAAGCAACAACTACTAAAAAGAAAATCGAAGAGAGCTGCGCCCGTCCGAACTCATTACTTTCTAGTTGATTTAACTTGGCGTTCTAGGGACGAAGATAGGCCCAGTGAGCGAGTCGTTGGGCGGCGGCTGTGTTTGTGTGAGCGGCGCAGGACTATCAAACTAGGACCCTAATTATCTGAAATTGGCGCGTTCCTTACCGGCTGCGGCATGCTGACAACGGCCTCTACTTGCGTAATAGATGCAAGAGATTAAGCTAGAATAGGCGCTTGATAAGTAATCAAAAGAGAATGTTTTGCCAAACTCTATTCTTCTCTTCAAGCCTCTTGTTATTTTCCTCATCAAAAACGCGCGCTCACAAACAGACGCACGCGCACCGACACACAGTAGAGCCCACTGGCTGGCACTGGCAAACAATAATGAAATGAAAAGCAGGAAGAACAAATAATCGGCTGATTAAACAAAAGATCGAAAGCTTATTAGAGATAATAGCGATGCTGATGATGATTGTGACGATGAAGGTGATGCCTCTGATGACGAAGGGAAGGTAACCAAAAGGCCTAAATCGTAAAGAATTTTCCCTCTGCTGATGATGATGTAGATGGCTGGAATTTGCCGCCTCGCTGATTCCTTAATTTCAGAGCGAGTCTAATGTGGAGGAGAGGAAGGCTTGATGCCGAGTTGATAATTACATGGGCATTTGCTTACTTCCGATCACCACACGAAGGCAGCTTGAATGATCAAGATTATGATGTTGCGCTCGTTAGTTGGCTGATCGAAGTCACTCGTCATTTGCTTGCATTCACACGCCCGCTTCGAACACAAACAGCAAGATTTGACGTGTCAAGATGGAACAAGCAAAAGGCCAAGAGCTGGGGGTCGGAGAGAGCTGCGTTTGAAAAGGAAAACGGTTTAAAAATTAAAAGGCTGAGCGCAGGCGCGAGTATGACGCTGAGGGCTTTCTCACAAGCGAACTTGAGCTGCGATAGTAGTTCAGTTGTTGTGATTAGTGCGACGCTGATTCGACTAAATCTAGCGTGAATTACGATAATAACATACTAGCAACATCAAATGCGATCAGACGCGAGTTTAAGAGCTTCATAAAAAAGGAGCGGCCGATTGTGGCAATTCGTCGCAAAACGAAATCAAATTCTGGCAGACGGGCGGCGAGGCTGCGCGGGAGTCATCTCGATTAGATTAATATCGTCGCATGCACGAGATCGATTGAACGCAGCAGCGTCTAAAACGAGCCAACATCCTGCCCAACTCGTCTCATCTTGCCTATTTTTTCACAACAAGCGCTCTTCGTCGTCTCTCTGTCTTCCTCTTCTCCTCGCGACACACACACACACACAGATTGAAGCCGATTTTTAAAAGCCCGCTGCCTTCTTTGGCTGCCCTTGCTGAGCTAAGCGAGCAAATACATAATATGAATGTAAATAACTCGAAATGCGCTCCAACTTTTCTCGCTCGGCAGCCTATTGAATATTATTTCGTTTCAGATTCCATCGACTTTAGGTTTCTCTGGTCTAAGTAGACGCTCGCCGCAGGCAGCCAATCAGGCTGGGAAGTGTGCGCACCGAGCGCTCTGATTGGCCGAAAAGCGAGAACAAATCACTGCTCGATTCTGATTGTAACAAATATGAACCGCAACAAGTAATCAATGAAATTATTATGTCTCTGCGTCGGCCGGCAGTACTTCCAACTGCTCTGAGAGTGAAATTCGCTCGGAGAAATTGAATGCAGAAAGAAAAGAAGAGAAATTCCAGAGTCGTTCTGTCTCAGTCACAAACAAACAAAGGCACACGGTTGTGGCTCAAATGCTTCTCCTTGTTTAAGACTGTGACCTGAGCTCAAACGTCGGTGGATAGACGCCCGCGCTAAGGCTTTAATTAGCTCGGAGACAGGTTTAGCTAGCGGTAGGCACCTAGGGTTAATCATCGTCTGCTTGTTGAGCGAAGCCAACAAACAAGAAAAACCCAAACACTAATTAGTCGATGATTTGCAGCGCCTCGAGCTCGAATCAAAACCAAACACGATTCACTTCACACAGATAAAGAAGTGCTTAATGAGTTTTGATGTGTTTGTGAGGCGAATGTTTAGGAAAATAAGGAGCAAACAGAAGAAGAAGAAGAAGAAGAAGAAGAAGCGTGCCAGCACTGAGCAAAAAGAAGAAGTAGAAGAGGAGAAGGTAGAGGTGGGAGGGAGTGGAGAGGCAGAAGAAGAGAGGCAAAGAGAACAAGAGGACAGAAAGCGAAACTGAGACCTTGTACAGTGGAAATAGATTAAAGAGACGAAAATGTGACGAAGCTGAATCGAGATTTGTCGTCATCGGATGCACACAAGTGGAAAGAGAGCGGCCGCAAAATGCAGTCAAGCGAGATCGTGTGATAGAAATGCAAGACTGGACAAAGCAATGTTCGATGGGCTGAGCTTTTCATCTTGTTCGATGCCTTATCGCTGAGCCGTGTGCGGGCTTGAGTGAGAAGGGGCCAGTGAGAAGGGGCCAGTGAGAAGTGGCGACGAAAAATAGGCCTCCTCATCTTGTATTGAATGTGACAGAGTGCGCATAGTAACGATAGGGCTCCCTCGCTGATCAGGAGCGTTTTAAATGAAAAATAAAACAAACGCTAGGTAATGTTTAAGCAAAATGACGCCAGCAGAGGGAGGCAAGTCTCAATAGATCAATGTGCTCGCTCTTTTGTTTTGCTAATTAAAACGGTGGAGCCGAATTGATGGCCAAACGAGCGTTTACTCTCCCCGGAGCAAGCCGGCGCCGTCTTACTCGAGTGTCCCATGAGGCAGCGTCTTTTGCGCAACTGTGACAATTGTCAAGAAAGTTAAAAAACAATAATTAAAACATTAGTTACACCGCTTGGTCAAGCATCCACGTCGTCATCAGTGGACTTGTCGGCTGACTATTATCGTGGCCAGGCCGACGGAACTAATCATTACACAATAACAGCTTTTTGGACGCTCGATTCGACCGAGAATTGTGCGTCGCCAATAGGCCAAACGTCGTCTGCCACTATTTACTTCAGTTCACTTTTGGCTGCGCCCAATTCTGTCGCTACTGCAACTACTCGTGTGACTCGCAATTTTCACCCTCTCTCTCTCTCTCTTTCTCTGTGTCTCTTGATCCGCATCTGTCAGTGATTGGCCGTTGTCCCTATGCGAACATGTGTATGCTAAGTATGTCATCGAACCTGATTGCGCCAAATGGATCCAGCAGTGGATCCAGTACCAGTGGCGGCCGCAGTGAACCGTGCTAAACACGGGCAAATTTCATTAATATCTGAGATTAAGTGCATCATTAAGACATGTAATTGAGTTGGGCTCAATTCCCCTCATTTCTCTGGCCTGTCTCACTTTCTCTCTCTCTCTGTCTCAAACCCACCCACACACACACACACACACACACACTCAGTCTGCGAAACAAGCCCTCTTTCTGGTTGGACTCTAAATGCGGTCGCTAATTCAAGAGCGCAGAGAAAGCTCGCTGCCTCTCGTCTTGTAAATACATTCTCCAACTAAAATGGAATTTAGACACGCCTGAACAGACAGCATGATTGGCTAGCAGTCGAAGCGTTCTTATCGTCTCTCGGTCTGAACGACGATCTTGTCGCCTTGGCCTATCTTCGTAGAGCTGGAAAAAGAGAATGCAAAACATGAAATAATTCGGATCTCGACATAGCGCCGCTCTATTTATAAAGGCCCAAACTTGTCCTATCGGTAATCAATATTTAAATTAGATAATAAGAAAACACATCGAAGCATGTAATTCTAATTAAAACTGATTGAGAAACAGACTGAGAGCGCTGAAAAGATGGCTGACAGCCCAACGCAACAAGAGCGAATCAAAGTGGGAACTTGAGGCCATTGGCTTTTGCTCGCGTTCAACATTGCCCCGAATGTGCCTCTCTCTCTCTCTTTGCCTGTCTTTCTGTCAAATTTTGTTCTGCTCTGCAACAGGAGAACTTTAACGCGTCACTGAACCTGCTGGATGATAAGACAACGCGTTTGAAAATTGAATAATCGATGAGTGAAAGAAAAAGCAACAGAGCTGCTGGCCACTGAGCTCTACTCCGACCAATAGAGTTGTCTCGAATGAGCGTCTCGTCGTCGTCGTCGTCTTAGACTCTGTGATTAGCGGCGCACCAATCATTCACGCATTGTTTATCTCATTGTCTAAGACCTGTCTGACATTGTGCCTCTCTCCAAAGAATTTGGTGGCTGCTGCTGCTACTGTTAACGCCGCTAGTTCGGATATAAAACGCAACAACAGCCAGAATGAATAGAATAGCGATGAACAAGCGGATTTGACTAATCGCCGTCATGCTTAGAATCAAGGTCTTGTCTTTCTCTCGCCAAATCCCCACACAACACACGCGATGGGAATTAAGAGGCGATTAGTCGCAGACGTTGGCGCCCGCCTCTTAATGTGCCCAAAAGTATTCGAAACAAATGCGAGCCGAATACTGCCGAGTGGCAGCTCTGGTCGGCTTTTATTGGCTGAATGAGCACGTCCCCAAAACAAACAGAGAAGCACAAAGTAAAATTAGAAACAAAAGGAAGAGTCCAAAAATGAGCGAATGAACGAAGGAGAGCGAGAGAAGATGATTAAGGCTCGAGCTCAAAGTGGACGAGCCGAACGGTGAGCAGGTTTATTGAGTTTGACAATCAGCACAGAGGTCGACTACAGAAGGCCTTGTTTGTTTAATCAAACGGGAAATAACATTGACAAGAACAAGGAGAAAAAGAAAACGACGACGAAATTGAGAATTATATTTTTAAATTCACAGAGCGTCTTTGGCTGGCTGCTGGGCGGCCGACCGAGTGTCAAAACACAGAAGCAAAATAGAGAGCGAGAGCAACAATATGAGCCAATCAAAATAAGAACGGCGCTCAGATAAAAACAAGAATAACAGGGAATCGAATGATGACAAGCAGTGAGATGCTCGTTATCACAACATTCTCATTCTCTTGTTGTTCACTTGAGTAAATATAAACAAAGAATAGGCGCACTCTCTCTGTGACTCAACTGCGCTTGAAATGAATCACTCTGAATCCTATTTATCTGATTGGACTGTGAGTTAAGAGACAATGCGCCCGCCTGGAACTCAGACAGACAGGCAGGCAGGCAGGCAGGCAGGAAAGCAAGTGAGTAGACTCGGGAAACGAGAAGGTCAAACAGAATCAGCGACTGCAGCAGATGATGAACAAGTCAAGGGGCCTGTTGGAAGCATTTAAATAAAGTGGCTGCGGTTGCATGATGTCTGGCATTGATTGGCGGCATGCGAATAAAGAGCAGCAACAGCAGCAAATTAGAGGCCGCTTTTGATAAATCAAGCCTGAATGAGCAGACCGGCGAATGAGTGAGTCAGCCAACGAGCTAGGCAATGAACGGCTCACGTGCGATATTTACGTTGCAGAGCAAGATAAAACACCAACGAATGCTGTTCGACGCTCGTCGAACCGTTATTAACCAACTCTAGCCAGAGATAAACAACCGAGGCGCCGACTCAAAACACGCAACTCGGACGCGTTTGATCCAAAGCCGATCCAGCTCGGGATCGTCCTCTTCTCTGCCTCTCGCCCTCCGCTATCCTGGCTGACTCTTTCTTTCTCGCTCAATTGTTTGACTGTATTGATTGCACAATTGAATTGATTCGTGTTCATTCAATCGGCAAATTGACTTCATGTGACCGTGCATCGTGATTTGATTCCGCTGATCGCGCGTGTCTCGTGCGTCGGCTAAAATATCCTTGAAAAACAGACGACACGCCCTTGAATGGCGCCTATTAGCTGTTGTTTGACGCAAGTTCAACATCATCGAGGACCAGCTTCGCTTTCGACTTGTCCTCAAGCACCACTCGGCCCAATCTTATCGAATCGAACCGCTCGAACGGAATGACATTGCGCAGAGTGGCTTGCAACACATTGGCCATCCATTCGCGCAGAATTTGTCTAGGCGGCACTTTTTGCTCGTCGTTCAATTTGATTTGACAAGAATCGATTTGCATTTGACCTTTTTTGCGCACAATTCGTCTAAATTCAATTTGGTGCCAAATTGGGCCCTTGCCAGTTCGCAACTGGCTTCGCAGTTCTAGTTTCTCTGTCCTCGAGCCGTCCGGAGAAATCAAACGCCAGAGTGCGCTAAACCATTGCCAAGCGGCTGAGCCGATCGCTTCAGTGTGGGTTTCTAACCTCCTGGCTGGCCTGCATTCAAATTCCAATTCGCAGTAGCCGAGCCGTTCCTCGTCTCCGCCAGCTCTTTGCTCGACTTGATTCGAACCAGCCAGGACAATTAGGTCAGAATGAGATGAGCTGGAAAACTCGGTTTTGTTCACCAACGGAAGGAATAGAACGTTTATTTTGAATTTCACGTCTACAAGAGGCGGCCATTGGTGAGTTCGACCGCCAATGTTCAATTCCTTCTGTTCGAATCCAATGTGTCTTTTGACCATTTTAAGTCGTCGACGAGTGTGCGAATGCATCAGGAGATATGTTTCGCTCGATATGTTAGCAGCGCTCGGCTTCTCGCTCGACTCAAACGCGTATCTGCTCGGGTCGAACAAACTGGAGCCGAAGCCAGGCGGCGATAGTTTGCTCTTTGCTCGATCTGCAATGCTTGGCTTTAGCATGTAAACTCGACTATTCACCGAGAATGCTTCGATACCGTTTGAAAATATTGGGCGATGTGCGAACAGTCGGTCAAAGTCAATCGAAGCATTTTCTTCTTTTATTGCGGAAAGCAAGCCAACATCCAGTGCCGATCGAATGCTATCTAGCGCATTCAGATCACTTTGAGTTGGCACCATTGCCTGTCTGTCACCGCTCATTTTGCATCTGATTGCCTCTTGAGTTGTTGAAATTTGCTCGACGCCGAGCTGAATGTCGTTCATACAAAAGTAAACAGTTCGGCCGTTCCATAGTTCGACGCAGCAGAAAACAGGCGTCGAAACAAAATTGAACCGATTGTGCAGGCTTAAGTAAATGCAAGAGGTAAGCAGTGACGCAAATCGATGAAAAGTGCGCAAATCAATGCGACAAGAGTCTACAGCAGAAGCCAGTAGAAGAGCGTAGTTGTGCAGCTCGTTGTCGTCGACTGAGGCATAAATGTCGCCGAGTATGAGCTGCAGCTTGGAAGAGAAGAAGCATCGATTGTGCACAAACACACAGCATCTGAGCTGAGTGGCCACAATCAGAACCGATTGGTTCGGAATGAACGATACTGAACGCTTTAGCTCTTCAAGCCACTGATCGAACGAACTAGTTTTTGAAATCAACATTGGCGTCAGGTTCATCTGAACTGTCAAATTGTTTCCTTCTTTTTCGGCCTCCAAAATAGCTTGCTCGAGGTCAAGTCCAATCGAAGTTGCGGCCTTGAGCTGCTCATCGGTTGTCAGCACCTTGGCTTTTATGAAGCCGGTCTGAATCACAAGTCTAGTCAAATCTGATCGAGTCGCTCTGCGTCGCAGCTTAACACGCTCAAGTTCGATATTCGATTCAAACGAACTCTTCGATTTCAAGTTCAGCTTCACTCGATCGAACGAGAGACAGAGATCAAAGAAATCAGGCTCAAAAGCGAGCATTTCGTTCACAAGTGTAAGCCACGAGAGGTCACAATTGGCCTCGATTTCGCTCGAACTGCTCTTCATTTCAACATCGAATCGACCACAGCCGCTGTCTTGGGCCGTAAGCCAGCCGGCATCCAGCTGCAGTTCCGAGCTGGTCGCTCTAAATGCCATTCGATTCCAGTCCAGTTTTGCTTGTTTGCATTCGCACAAGACTAAATGAAGCGAAGTGATTTCATAGTCGCCGGGGCTCTTGGTGATTGGACATTGTTGCTTTACGTTCAGTCTCGATGACTGCAAATCAACGCAAAAGTCCATTCGATTGAGAATCTGCTTGAGAACGCGAATGAGAATAGGATGAGCCATTGGGGCCAGATCTGCGTCGATTTGCTCCATTCTAATCCAACGGTGAGTACGGTCGATCAAGTTGTGCGCGCAGATGTTTTTAAATTTAAAACTTCCAAGACCAATTTGCTCGAATCGAACTTGGTCCGACTTGATAGAGCAATTCGGTCGGGTTCGGTCAAGCAGCCCAATTTCAGATTCACATAAACTGCCTGAAATCGACGAAAGAAACGAGAAGCGTTCGAGCTCGATCGAGTCAACTCGATTTCTCCAACTCAACGAAATGCTCTCAACGTGAAGGGCAAATGCGAATGGAAGTTGGAGATGAGAAAGACGAGCCAAGTGATGCAGTTTGAGATCATTCGTCGAGACCAGCCGAACTGAAGACACGCTCGTTCTGATCAGAGGATGCCGAGAGGCCGAGAAGATGGCGGAAGCGTCGAGTTTATCGAAACGAAGCTCGTTTTGAAACGAGTCGATGATCCGTACTTGTTTGAGGATGATTCTAAGTTGAACGAATCTGAAGTGAGCCGAGTCCACTCTCAGTTCGGATACCAGTCCTGAGCTTTGAATTAGACGAACTAGCAGCCAGGTGCGGAACGTTCGGCACGTACGAGCAACCAGAGCAATAAGAAGCAATGAGAACAAGAGGCCTACGCTTGCAGTCCACAAGCTACGGTCCCAATCGTTCGGTTGCTGGCCGCCCATAGTTCACAATAACTGGATCAGAGCTTCATCATCTTGAACAACATCGCTTCTGTTGAATGCAACACACGGCACGGTGAGACAAAGAACGGGAAACAGCGAGATTGCCTACGACGTTTATTAATTAAATTAAATAAAAAGAGGGAGCATTATTTGGCGCTAATTTGATTCTAGACCATCAAGAGAGAAAGAAACAAAGAGAGAGAGAGAGATTCAGGGAGGCAGAAAGAGAGAGAATGGAGTTGAATTTGATTCATCGGTGCGAAGTCATGTGTCTGGATAAATGGTGCTTTTCTTTGAATGTTTCATCACAAATCTCACATCTGAGCAGCTGTTTACAATCACGAGCGTTGGCCGCGAGCGTCTGACTGCCGAACAGAGGCGAGCGCTCAAACTGACTGGCCGGAGCCGAAGAGGGGTCAGCGTCTGGCTCGCCTCTCCTGTGCTGAGTGCGCATGTGGTAGACTAGGTCGCTGGTGAGACGGAAGTAGGTATTGCATTTGGCGCACCAGTTCTGAACAGAGGCCATGTTCGGCTGCTTCTCCGCGTCTACTTGGACGTTGGCCGCTATGGCTGCCGGCTGAACAAACGGGACAGCTTGTTTGAGAAGCATGTTCTCGCGGTATCGATTGTAGCTGCTCAACAGGCTCATCATCCAATTTGACCTCGACGCGACTGTGTTTGCCCACGCGCTGCTGCTCGAAGTTGTTGCTGTCATCGGTGGCACTGGACCGAACGGTGGCTGCTGCCCACCAGACTGGAGATGAGGAAAATGCGACGCGAGCAAATGGTACAGAGCGGTTGAAGTCGACGCTTGCTTAATTGCATCTCTTGGCCAAGCAAAATCGTCGCTAGACTGGGTGTGCAGCACACTCGACTCGGCCGCTCGTCTCATTCGCTTGTATATGGTGTCCACTTGTCGACCGGAATCGGGCGATTTTCGCTTCAAATTCGTCTCCGCGCCCGTTTCCTGGGCGACAAACTCCTTGAGTCGCGACGACTTACAAGAGCAAAAGTAGCGATTGTGAAGCATCAGAAAGTACTGCGCCTTGAGGTCGAGGCCGCATCGCTTGCAAGCAAATTTGGCGCCGGCTGGCACAAACTGAAGACCGAGCGCGATTTCCAGATCCTTGGAGGGAAACGCGCACAGCTTTTCGCCCTTCACAATGCGACGCTTCGTTTTCAAATAGATTTTCTTCTCGTTGTAGATTATGTCCATGTTGTGCTCGAGTGGGTCGCGCGCCAAATTTATCTCGCTCATCCAGGACAGGTCGGACGAGTCGGACAAGTCCTAGAATTGGTCTCTGAGAGAGAGCTGACGATCGTCTCGAGTCGGAGCGCTTTACTTACCACTTGTCTGGGCTTTTCGTCCGCTTGCGGATGCCGGAACTCGTTGGCAAAGAGCGACCAAACCGCGCGTTGAAAGAAAAACTGTTCAAAGTTTAGATTGAACTCGGAGCCGGGCCCGAACAGCTGCTCTGCATTGACGAACTCGTTTTTTAGTATCAACGGCATGCGGCCGCTCTTTTAACGAATACTGTCTAAAAAATGAAGAAAATTGGCTCCAAACTCAACGCAAAGCAAATTTAGAAGCCAAACAGACAAGCTAGATCAAAGTCGAGTCGATCAAAGAACCAAAATAAAGCAGCACGAGACAGTGCGGCCGCATATTTGAGATTGGACGATGCAAGCTGATACAGTGGTTTGACAAGCTCAATGAGCCCGATTGAGTTTAAACGAAGCGAGAAAACGAATATGCGCTGGATGGCAAATGAAAATTGATTTCATCGATCTCTTGTGCGCCTAAATAGTTTTTCAGGCGCTAATCAAACTTTTCGTCCTCTTATGGCAGCACTTGGACCCCCCTCCTTATTTCTCTCTCTCTCTCTCTCTCTCTCACTCTGTGTTTGTGTGTGTCGCTCTCTCAGCCTCGATCGGTCTAATTCGCTCACTTGCTCGATCTCTATCGTTCGCTCTCTCTCTGCAATTCAGCTCAACTGGCAACTGCCTGTCTTATCTATTTAGCAATCTTTAACTCTCTATGGAGCGTGCCACTCTGTCTCGTTCGCTCGTCTTGTATGAGAAGAAGCTTGTGAGGCAGTCGACTCGACTCTTTTTTTTTCCACTCGCCTCTCTCTCCAGAGGCACTAAATAGAAACGGATTGAGCGACAAACGATGGGAGGAACGAAGATGAGAAAAACAACAAAACTATGCCATGTTCTCGCGCGCGCGCCAATAATCAGAGCGACTTGATGTGGACGACATTCGCTAATTAAAAGCCAAATCAGTTTATTTGATTCTCTGTCCAATTCACTTGAACCAGCCGCATTCAGTTGTAAATATTCATGCGCAGTAATTTATTCGCTCGACTTGTTGTCGCTGTTTTGCCTCTCATTGTTATTGCCGTCATTATTGCTGCTGCTGCTATCGTTGGCGTCCGTATTCGCCGTGCGGCTGCTGCTGCTGGCGATCCGGTTCTACTGCGGCTCAAATCTCAGAGGCCTAGAGCAAGATAGGACGTGTGAGAGATAGAAAAAGAGTACAGAGCAATAGACACAGAGAGAGAGAGAGCGACTGACAGACGGGCCAAGAGCCAGAGCGTGTTTGAACGCGAGCGCCACTCATCATCTCGAGATTAAGTAAGCGCAAGTCAATAGGAAGCAATTAAGCAATTTGTCTCGGATGTGTTTAAGTGTAAATAGGCGCTCTAATAGGAAATAGACACAAGTTGATTTGAATTTATGATCATATCGCTTGCCAGGCGCGCACACGAGCATCGACGAATGCTGCTGCTGCTGCTGTTTGGCTTGTTATTGAATTGACTTTAAATTGGCGTCGTTTGAATGAAAGCTCTTTTATTCACAAACTTGGCAGACCAGCCAATGAAGCAACAAAAGAACAAATGAATGAGCGAGCGGACGGGCACACAAGCGAAGGAGCGGACGGACGAACGAACGGATCCGTGTCCGCTGTCCTTTCACAGCAAATGCCTACTACTGGTCGCGCGTCCGCCTCTTTGACTCGTTCATTCGCTCTAATTTGCAGTCTTCCGCAATAATTCAATGAAAAATAGACTTGCTTCTCTCAGTTGAATCAAAGTTTTATTTTGCCTTTAATTAACTCGTTCGAGCATTTAATTTGCTGTGAAAAAATAACAAGTAAGAAGAAACTATCTGTTGTCTGATTTAGAGGGTCATATTGATCTAATGGGCGTAGAAAATCGAACCAGCAGTGAGCTCGCTCTGGGCGCCGGTAGTTGACGGAAACGACGAGGGCAGCTTGAGGATGCAACGAGCGGCCAAGTAGGCGAATGCCTGCGACTCAACAAAGTCGGCTGTGGACGACTGGTCGTCCATGCTCACGATTTCTCGACTCGGGTTTAAGACTCTCAAGTGGTTGAGGATGAACTTGTTCTTGGCTCCGCCGCCGCACACAAACACCTTTTTGGCTTGACGAACGCTCAACATTTCAAGGGCGCGTTGAATGGCTGCCACGGTCAAGTAGGAGACTGTGGCAACTCGGTCCAGCTCAGAGGCGAGCTCTTGCACTTGTTGCTGAATGTAGGCAAAGTGGTTGCGGTCGAGTGATTTGGGCGCTTTTCGATCGAAAAACTCGTCGTTCATGAAGCGATCGACGAGAGAATAGTCAACGTTGCCTTGGAAAGCTCTGCTTCCGTTTGAGTCGAACGGCTCGTTGAATTGGCGAATCATGAGATCGTCGATCATCGCATTTCCTGGTCCGACATCGAATGCGATCAGCTCATCGCCTTCTCCCACATAAGTTATGTTTGCCACACCTCCGATGTTGACCACAGCCAGCGGCTTCTCATTCGCACTCAGCAGCACTCGATGATAGACGGAAACAAGCGGCGCGCCCTGGCCACCGTGAGCCATGTCGCGGCGTCTAAAATCGCCGACCACGTCAATGCCGGTCAGCCGGGCGAGCAGGTTGGCATCGCCTAGTTGCCAGGTAAAGTTGTTCTCAGGATCGTGAAAGATTGTCTGACCGTGAAACCCGACCGCACACACTTGAGCCGGATCCACGTTGAGCTTAGCGAGCAGCTGCGAAACTGCACGCGCATGCAACGCCGTCAATCGTTGCTCCAACGAGAACCAGGGAAACTGACGCAATTGAACAAACGATCTCAACTCGGCTCTGAACTCGGACTCGTAGGGCAAATGTAAGTCACCGATCACTTCCACAGACTCTTTGCCGTCAGTCCTTATCAGGGAGGCGTCAATGCCGTCCATCGAAGTGCCACTCATCAGACCCACCATCAACATTGCCATTTTGTGCCACTCTTTGCGAGTATTAAATTGAAAAAAAAAAAGTAAAAAATGCTCCTCGCTGCTGACGCTCACAGGTAAGCAGACGGTGAGACGTTTAAATTGACAGATTGCGAAATAACTGCAATAAATGTCCCGAAAGAGACCGACGCGGAAAATTAACAAGACAGAGAGAGAGAAAAGTTAACAAAATTCAAGAACTTGACTTTGAACCTGCGCCCGATTGCAGTTGGTTTAAATAGCCCTGAGGGCGCGTCAAGCGCATCATCACCCTTGAGCTAAGGAGTCGTAGAGATTGGAGCATTTGAATTTTTTATTGCTCATTAAAATTAGAAAATCACATTAAAACGAAATTATAATCTTGTTTGTTTTCCATTTAAAAAAGAGCGAAAAAGAATACTTTACTAGACTTAATGAGCCCTGAATTTCTTCACTATATTTTCAAAAATAAAAGCCTCAATGAAACCGAGTGGATTGGTGGTCGCGATCCGAATGGTCCTGGTGACGGCGATGGAGGCCGAAATCTGCTCTCATCAGTCGAACGCAAACTCACGCCTGCGTCCACCTGAAGAGGCCAAGGACAACATTCAAGAAACGATTGAATCACACCGATTATAGCGAGCTGTAGAATTGACCATCTAATTTGCTTTGATGATTACATGGTCCATAAATAGCAAATAATGTGGAAAAACGAACGAACGAAAAAGAAGAAGAGTTGGGTGAAAAGGAGATTTTTGTTATTCGCTTGCTTGGTTGATTGATTAACTGGCTGATAGAAATCAATAGAGCCCTTACCCTTCAACTGAAATTGACTTTAAAGGTAGAGAGAAAAGAAGAGAAATGTAGAGAGAGAGAGAGGATCAAATAGGTGGAGGAGGAGAGGGGGCACATCGAAGAGAAAAGAACGATGAAAAAGCTATGCTCGATGGAAAATTGTTCTTCGTCTACATCTATTAGTCCGAATCGCTGGGCTGATGGTAACGAGCTGAATGGGAGACTTGTTCTAATCTGCAGTCGAGTCAGGATTGGCAGCAGGGGGGGAAGGAAGGGGCTCGCAGTTTCAATCAAACAAGGACAGTCGATTGGTGTCGTTCAGGTAGAAAATGAAATAGAAAATAATCGTAGCCAATTAGAGCATCAAGAGTAGCGGTAGATTGTTTGCCAAATTATCAGGAGATGAGAGAGCGCGTGGGCTGCTCTCACTTCAAGTCCTGTTTGAGTTTATTGAGCGATGGCAGTGAACATTCATCCATCGACCGTTCTTTTTGTGCCACACTCGGGTCTCTTCGTGTTGAGTTGTTTTGGCCGCTCCGTCCCTTTTGATTGATCGCGAGTTGATTCGAGTTCAAATGCCGCTGCGTGGCCAACGCCTACCTGTCCATGTATTGAGTAAGTCGAACATAAGCGATGCATGCGGCTTCGTCGCTAAGTAGGTGAACTGTCGGATGCAAGACCGTTGTGTTTATGTGACTTCTTGAGGACGTGCTCACTTTGGTGATCACTAAACGCATTCGAGCGAAATGGGCGAAATTAGAAATCTGCAAATATTGCGAGGCCAACACACACAACACAAGATCGAGCGGTTTAAACCCAAACAAACGAGAACAAGCGAACAGACAAACAAAACGGCGAACGTCCATCACAGAATGGAATGAAAACACCAACGAATGAGCGAAAAAGACGCGAACCTGTGTCACTTCTCGACAATTTCCCTGCGCAGGATTGAAAGGAGAATAAAGAAATTAAACGAATTGCATGAGGAGTAATGGTCGAGTTAAAAAGAGTCGAGTCAGAATTAGGGCGCAAAATTGGAGTGAAGGTAATGAGGGACAAAAGAAAGGCAGCTTACAGTTATCAAAGTAGAATTTGTGAAAGTCCATGCCCTCGACAAGATTGCCGAGCGATTCGGGCTCGAAACAGGTCATTTTGGGATCGCAGAGTCGACTGAACGTGTCAAAGTCGCCGCTGGTCAGAGCGGAAAGCAGCTGCTCGGTCACTTTGATGACCTCTTGCTCTTTGGCTGCAACAATCGGCGCTTAAGAATCTGTTTGAGATGAAAAGACAAACAAAAAAGGGCACTCACTAATTCGCTCAAGTTTGCCTTCTTCGTCATCAAGCGTCACATTGTTACTGTCCGTGGACTCTTTTATGTCCTTGCGGTTTGTCAGCAAGTTGTTGTTGATGGTCGACCGAGCTGAAAAATTGCAAATTCCGATCAATGGTTGTTTCGTCTGCTTTGGATAATTGTTCACAGGAAATACGACAAACAATAGATGGGTTTTGACATTCAAAGCAAATGCAAGAAAAAGATAAACGTCAAGTGGAGACACTACACGACGACGAATGTTGCAGTAGAAGCCAAAGTAGTAATTGAGTTAGAGTTACGGATTTAGTACAAGTAAACGTAGCTGAAGCGCATTGTTCGTTTGCGTAAAGGTGCGGAAATAAAGAAGATGGCGAGCGAAATTTGAGATTAATAGAACGACAGACAGAGACAGAGAGAGAGAGTGAGAGAGAGAGGATGGATAAGAAGTTTGATTGCGAATGTGCGGATTGATGACGAATAGCAAAGCAGGTCAATTTGAGCCGACCACAGACAGGATGAGAATGAGCGGCGAGAAAGAAGCGCAAGAAAGAGACATTGAAAGTCAAAGAGAGAAAGAGACAATCGAAAGTGAATTGAAAAACTTACGAGGTGGAGTTTGGTTTTTGGAGGAGGCGACCGCTGCTGAAGAACCGCTCGATTTAAACGAGGAAAAGAGGCCCGTGCAAAATATACAGCTCATGTTCAAGTAATAAATGGTGATTATGCGGCCGTTTTGCTGACTTGAGAGTGACAGCGAGCCGCCAGAGTGACTATGGGCAAGTTGGAGCTTCTAGGGCTCGCTAGCAGCAGCTGCCGTTGAACGCTTCAAGCCAAATGCGCGCTAGTGAGTTGCAGAGATTTCAAGTTCAGCATATGGCGCGCTCGAATAATCGAAATCGGTGCAAAAAAGTGCACAAATTGAATGCAAATTATGATCTAAACTTGCGAGCGTTTCTATATAAAGGCATGAACGGCAAGCGTCTATTGCTGCACATCCAAGATCTGAACTCGATTGGCTCCTCCTCCTCCTCCTTGTTCTTCTAATCCTACTCCTTCTTCTGGCTCATCTTTCTACTTGCCAATGTGTTTATTTACAAGCAATTCATAAGAATAGATATTTGGCTGACTGCCTTCATTCTGGCTTCTAAATGTGAATGATTTATCGTCTGCCTCGCGAGCCCATGTTCACGTAGATGCCAACGAGGAGTAAAGAGTGAAGGCAGAGATTATGCGCAGAGAGTTGGCTCCATCATTTAAAACTGCTTCTATCGCTCATGCTCAAACTCATTTGGGCCCAATTAAGGCCAATAAGTAACAGTGGCTGAAGGTTAAGAGGCAAAGTGCTCAAACACTCAATGATCTACTTCTGGCTGCATGATTTGGCAAAATGCGTCCGCAATGAGAATACACTAGGAATCGGTGGGAGTCCACCTGTGTGCGTGCAAGACAGAAGAAGCAAATACAGAAAAGAGAGAAAGAGAGAGAGAGAGGCAATAGCTGTTGAATAATCACAATCGAACAATAACCATCAGAGTGAGATTGATACATAGACGGACAAGACGAGTAGCTAAGCTTCAGCAGCTGAGTAACAGCCGGTCTGAAAAGGCCTTGAGCTAGGACTCAGTCCTTGGTGAATTAGTAATGGTTATTAGATGGGCCTCACTTGCATTTATTATTATTGTTGAAAATCAAATAGGAAGCAAATCAAAGTCTAATAGAGAAACGAAGCTCAAGTTAGCATCATAAAGCGTTATAGTTCAACGGTGCATGTGATTTTTGCTCGTTAATGATTATTCAAGTGGCACGCTTACGTCTGTTGGCACAACAAGAACGGAAGAGGTAGCTCAGAGAGCGTTCGGCAGTTAAGAAGCGAGTCAGACAGAATTAAAGCTCGGCGAGAGGAGAACAAGTCCAAAGTAAATTGAATGAATTGAACAAAACAACTTAGAAAAAAAAAAATGGCCGGTGCAGCGAGTGAGTAAAAGTAAAGAAAAAATGGCTCGTGTTAAAAGTGAAACATATAAATAGACTTGACTAGGATATCAAATAGTAAAAAAAAAGCGTTCTCAACCTGAAGACTGAGACGTGAACCAAGTTTGACCTCAAGTAGAAAAGAAAATTCAAATTAAATTTCGAATTCAAATTAAAAAGCCTCAGCGAATGTCCGCTTGTCAAGGACACTTCGCTCGGGGCCAGAGAGAGAGAGAGAGAGAAGGTGAGCGCGGCAAGGGTTTTGGATCGGCCGCTGTCGTTGATTAATAGTCGCGTCCGATGGAAATCGGCAAAACAGCTCGGAACAAGCGGTCAACATTTAAGATTTCACTGTCTGACGTTTCTTTATTGGATCGCTGCTTCTGCTGCCGTTGTTGCTACTGCTATACACCGATCGCCACTTTTGGTTCGATCCAGTTCACTCAATCTCCTAATTTTCTGACTGCAGAGGCTCTTTTCTGGCTGCAATCAGAAACGCGTTACTTGGCTAAAGCTCTCCACTCGGTGAAATGTTCTATCGAACACTCCTTGTGTCACTTGAAATAAGCCGATCGACTTGGGTTAGTCTGGTAGATGCTTAATGCAGCAACGTTCTAGCTAGCTACAGAATTGGCGAGCGATCGGGCCTAGCAGCCAGCAGAGCAGCAATTCTTTACAGAAAGTCCGAGCAGCTTCTTCTTCGGGTTTAGAGGTGTAAGAAGCAACTGGGGGGTAGAAAGGGGGGGGGGGGGGAAGGCGAACTTGGAAGCGGCAGAATAAGAACAACTTTCGACTTACTTCGAGTGGCGAGCATCGTGGTCAGAATTGCACCCTTTAAGAAAATTTCAAGCTGAATGCGGTGCCTTTGCGCCTAGATGGCACGAGTAGGACTCACCTTGAGTTTACGGCGAGCGTTGAACTTTTTCAAGCATTCCACAGTTTCTTGACGATGCACAACTGACGCGAACTTCTCACGGTTCTATTCGAACGAAAGACGATTGTTTTTTACTCAAAAATGCCACAAAATTGACTTGGAAGGGCAAAGAATGACATACGCATATCCAGGGATGCTTTAAAGCTTCGGTCGACGTGATTCGCTTTGCCGGATTTACAGTGAGCATTGAATTGATCAAATTTTTTGCCTCGGCCGTGACCGTGTCCCATTCGGGTGACGGGTAGTCATAAATTCCTGATTTTATTTGACTATAGAGTCGATGCTGATCTTCGTCCCAAAACGGCGGATAGCCAACCAGCAAAATGTAAAGTATGACTCCTAAACAAACAGTAAGCAGGCTAGATTTGGCTAAAAACGATTCGATTTGAAAGAATGCCTTACCACAGGCCCATATATCGACCGGTTTGCCGTACGGCTCTTTTTTCAACACCTCGGGACTAAGGTAGCCAGGCGTGCCAGCAAAGCCGTACCAGGCCGGCTGATCGCCATTTACCTCAATTGCGAGGCCAAAGTCGGCAAGCTTGACATTGGCGCCCTTGTTCTTGCTGGCCAAGAGCAGGTTTTCCGGCTAAGCACATTCGTGGTTCAGGTCAACAGAGCGGTAAGAGCAAACTTGAGAGTCTTACCTTTAGATCACGATGCACAATGTTGTTCTCATGGCAGTGCTTGACCGCCTCCAGTATTTGCTGAATGCAGTGACTTGCGTCCACTTCGCTGTAGAATTCGCGCGCTACAATATCCTCAAACAGCTCGCCGCCGGTGATTCTAAGTCGCGAATGAGAAAATCGAGCCACAAAGCGTGAGAGGGTTTCAACTCACAAGTCAAACACCAGGTAGTGAAAGTTCTCTTCGGGTATACTCTCGTGTAGACGGACAATGTTCGGGTGCTTCAGCTGGCGGCATATTTTCGCCTCTCTTTCCAACTTTTGCAGGTCGCGTTGTGAAAGCTTTTTCGTGTTGATTATTTTGGCTGCAAACTCAAGCTGGCTGCTCTTCTGCACACATCGTCTCACAATTGAAAATGCGCCCCTGTGAGCAGAGAGAGAAAGAAATTAAGAAATAAACGACACAAGCGGTTATGTTAAAACATACTTTCCCAGCTCTTCTTTGAGCTCGTACTCGTCGCTGAAGCGGGTCGATATTTGTGACATTTTTTTGCTGTTTTCCTAACGAGTGGTACAAGTTAAAAATTCCTAGATTGCTGCTGCTGGTGCTCTTGTGTTTGAAGTCGTTTATTCGCCTTATTGATCCTCTTTGATTGAGCGCGACTATGAGCAAAACATATTTCGATCAGAGGCTAAATCGATGCTCGAGTTAATGAATAGAAAGGCGACTCGGTCTGTCTGTTGCTTTCTATTCCTTCTCTCTGTCTATCTGGATGTGTGGCGATTCCGTGCGAAGACAATCGTCGGTGGCAAGAACGATTCAAATAAGAGTTGAAGCTCAACTGCCTCTTGCTGAATCTAAATGCAATTTGGTCGACATGAATACAAGACTTTGTGGCAAACTAAGCAAACGAAACAGTGAATAGCTCTTTTGAAACAAACGACGATGGCTTTGTTTCGAGTGCTGGACTGTGGCTGCTGAGGTTCGTGGTGTGGCGGAGATAGCGCGCCTCTAAGGTAGAAAGATGCAGCAAGCATCAGCGGTCTCACTTAATTAATATGCTCTCCGGCATGGAGGCAGGCCAGATTAGTGGCATAGACAAAATGGTCGACGAAAATCGATTGAGTCAGATCGTCGGCGAATATGAAGAGAAATTCGAACGCCTTACTCGAGCATCGAGCGAGCGATATGCGAGAGGCTGCAGATGCAGGAGCGAATGAGGCAGCGGAAAGGCGTTTGTCAACCACTAGACACGGCGGCTAACAAGCAGCGACGTGTCTAATGCAGTTGCGTGAGAGGCCGAAAATATGGTAGCAGCCGCCGCCGCCGCATCACGGTGGCAGCATCATTTCCATTTATGTTTATGGAAGCTTACTCCCGACTGAAAACAAAAAATATTATTTGCCGCAATGGGCATAGAAATTATTATGATCAGATGCTAATGAACGCCTCGATTTGATTGCTGCAAGAAAAGCAAATTATGATAATGGAGAGCCACAGAGAGAGAGAGAGAGCGGGCAAGTGACAAGCAGGCAGCATTAAGCTCATTCAATCGGTTTTCTCGCTTCCTAACTTGGATACCTTGTTTCTCTCTCAATCGCACCCTTCATTGATTGACGCCAATGTGATCGGATGGGCGAGAGGAAAGAAATGAATTACCAGCTATGCCAGGCAGGCAACTACTGCACAGACGCACGTTCGTTCATAAAAAAAAAAGCGCGAGAACCTTATCATTTAAGGATCGATACTCGAGCTTGAAGCAAGCCAACAAGCAGTTCTCATAATCATCATCATTTCGCATTCAAAGATTCATTTATTCATATTTATTATTATAATGGCATTGAAATAATAACACTAATCATTCTGAGAGATGAACGAAAGAGGAGAAGGAAAAAAAAATCCGACAACAACAATTTCTCTAATAAACTGCCATTGGCACCGACTGAATTAGACTTAATATTGCGTTAATTTCTAGCCAATGGCAGTGCAACTCTGGCCGCCACTCACGCGCATTAGATAGAATTGAGACGGAAACTGAACATAAGAATAATAGTAATCTGCGAGGAGAAAAACATCAGCCAGAGGAGACTGCGGTTGTTGTTGCTGCCTGTTGCCGAGTCGACATGCATTCAATTTTGAGATTTGAAATCTCTTCCGAGTGAGCATGCCCTTCTTGAAGAAAAATAGAACGAGACTGAGAGAATTGGCGGTGCGATAAACACAAACACGCATGCCGCATTGTTTCAACTCAAAATTGGTTTCAGCTCGCAAAGAACTGCCGTCGAGAAACAATTTTGAATGCACAGCAAAAGAGAAAAGCGAGTCGGTTACTAAAATGGATTTCACTCGGCTCTGGCGTCGTCGTCGTCAGATGTTGATTCAGATTATGCGCATGAATGTCATTCAAACTCTATATGTTGTCAATTAAATCGATCAACTGCTCTGACTGGCCACTTAACCGAGAGAAGGAAAATTAGAAATTTTCAAGAGCGACAATTGTTCATCGATGCTTTTCCCTTCTGCTGCTGCCGTCGCCGAATGCTCGACTGCCAGCTTGGTTGCTAGATTTAATGCCAAGATTTTATGTGCTTTCGCTTAAATGAGATCAGCAGCAGGCAGGAAGTGGCTGCCAGGCAAGAAATGAAGCAATAAATTAAAAACACTGAGCAAAATGATGAATTAGCAAGCAGCGGGCAGTCGATGCTGGCTTCCTTCAATTTGTTCGCTTGACGCCGAATATAGTCTTGAAAGGAGACGTAGAAACGAACGAAGCAGCACCCAAACCGATAGCGAGCGGCGTGTTCAAATTTAAAAACAAAATGAAAAACGCTCCTAACGCAATAAGGACAGAGTTGCTGCTTGCGTGCAAGTCGTCGCAACTTGCCTCGTCATCTAGCCCAAGTTTGACTTTGCCACTCGGTCCCAAACGCTGGCATTGGCTCTATTTGTAATTATTATTAGTTGAGCGCCATCGTGTTCAAACCAGCGCGTTATGACACCAGGCAAGTAGCAGCAGCAGCAGGATGAAAGCAGAGGTCGTTGGGGACTTTGCATCGACGACCAACTATGCAAATTTGACGCTTCTATCATCCAATAATGATTGATGCCATTTGCGCTGCTCCAGTTACCATCGCAATCTCGGTGCCTGGAGCCACGCACGCTCACGATCTACACATTTCTCTCACACAAGCACGCACGAGTACTGCTGCGACGCCCGCAAACCAAGTTTAGACAAAGCCAGAAGAGCAAAAAAGTGAAATCGGATAAAGATAGGCCAATATCCAATCGGATCGAATTGAAAATGCCGCGATTGTCACTGATTAATTGTCGTGGCTTTTCGTTTGACGCCACTATCAGATCCAGTTAGCAAATCCGTGATTGACTGATTGTCTGCTTTTGGCTATCTGTATTTCTAGCTGACTGGCTTAAACGTCGCCAAGTCGGTCTGGCGTGAGTGGCGAGCCACGGCTGACTGCCTGAATTGATGATTCGCATGGCGAATAAATGAATGAAAGAATAGTTCGGGAATCGATAGCTCTTCATAATCGTTGTGGATCGGCTACGAGGGCACGATACCGTGCCGCAGATGGCTGCTAATTCTGCTATTCGCTTCTTTAAAAGACTCGTCACTGAGCTTAGCGTGTTACACGAACAGAGGAACGTTCGCTACCGGCCATGGCTCTCGCACAACCCGGCTTTATTTGACTCGGTGGCTGTTGCGACTGGTGCACTGCTAATTCATTGCGTTCCCCTTCAATATTTCTCTCTCTCTCTCTCTTTCATTCGGATGGCTCCATTGCTGTTGGTTTGCCGCCCGACGCTCGATATGGCATTAATTAGTCGAACAAGCAATAATTGCACTGACTCAGACCAAGCTGTTGGTGGTGCGTTTGAAATCTTGGCATTTTATAACACTATTTACGCCTTATCTAGTCCAGGACCAGAAGATTGCGCCAGGCATTTATTGCCTCGGCTCTTATTTATTGAACGAGCCTAATCAAGACGGGCGAAAAATGAGCGAATAAAAGATGATGGCGAAGAAGAAGGAGAAGAGCGAGCGATAGAGCAAGAGAGTAAAAGAGGGCCGCTAAAGCAAGCGAGCGAGCGCGAGCCAGCGATAGATTTAGCCAGAAAGAGAGAGAGAGAGAGAGAATGGCAGAAATGCTTGGTAAATCAAGCGAAGGCTCGAAACAAGCTGGCCGTCAACAAACGCACAAATGAATGGAATCGGGCGCCTTAAATAAAGAATGTTATTGTTTTTTAATAACACTGATCATGGGCCCGGACGGACAAATATAGAAGCCGAAAGCGACGAATTAGCTGCAATTGAGTTTGATTAAAGAGAATGAGTCTATTTGATGAGTGGAAATCACGCGGTTCCAATACGATCTAGGCGGGCGCCAATCGCATTAAAATTAAACAGTCACGTGATTGGAATGGGTCGAGAGAGAGAGAGAAACAATCTGAGCTTCATTGCGCACTGTGATAAGCCAAGAGTGAATGGAATCAGAACCGAATGGGAGACAGAGAGTCCAAGAAGCAGAGAGAAAATTGAGGCAATAATTTTGGACATGTAAATCGGATCGCGAACGTAGCAGAGCGGACACGATCTCATTCGTTGCCGATTATTGGTCTTAATCGATTTGCACTTAATTCCGATGTCGACGAGCAGAGCGAATGGAAGCGAGACAGGAATCTGAAAAGCGCTATTATGATGATTGAAGGCGCTCGACAGCTCGTTGATCGCACGAGACCAGTGTGCCGCCCTGGCATTTTTATATTAAATTACGCGTCGGACCTGGGAGATGTTCACAAATTGTGCCTGACTTGAAAGCCCTAAAAGCGCTGAACGAAACGACAAACGAATCGATTTTGAACGCTTGCAGTCGATCGATAATCACTAGCCACTGGATTTAATTTAATTTTTGAGAGTGATTAGGCCTAAAGAGTTTTCAACAAAAATCGCTTTTATAATTAATTAATACGCATTCTGGCCTCGATCAGCCGGAGACGTGAACGATCCCCAATGCAATCCAGAGTACACGTTTGGCTGCCGGCACCGCTGTTCAAGTGCCAGCACAGAGCGTCAACATAAAAAGACAACTGAGACATTGAGCAGTGGCTGCAATTAAGTTTTATCCGTTAGCAAGCCCCAGCTCTTGTCGGTTTAGATTTCTAGCTGGAATTAGCCCGGTTCCGACCGGACGTCCAAGTAAAGCCGGGCCGGAATTGCACCAAAGATAAACTGTCAAATAGACTCCCTAAATCGCTGCCTTCAAATGTCATATATTTCGGCGGGGGGGGGAGGTGGTCGCATCTGAAAAGCATCCGGAAAAGAAGCCACAAGAGGCAGAGTGTGTAATAGAAAGAAAAGTTTGACACCCAATGAGCTCTGTTTGAGAACCTTTTCTTTTGTTTGAAGATGAGCTTTAAGACAGAAGGTAGAGCTGAATTGAGAAAAGATATTTGTCTTTGTCAATGTTTCCCAACTCGCGTCACAGGTATGTGTGTGTCTCCCTTAAACTTAAGAATCGCCGAAAGCAAGCACAATTGACATTGCAAATGGATTAGCCCAAATTGAATGGCTTTTCTAACCGCTAATGAGAAAGTGAAAAATGAAAAAACCCTCAAACTCGTCGACGAGGAGAAACAAACGAAAAAAAAAAACGATTCGTCTGAGTCTGAATCCTTCTCATTGAGTCGACTGTGTTCGGTTGCGAGCGAATGCATAAGACTGAATCGAAGCTGTGCCATTCGTGGCTCTATTTGGTACTTGCCGAGACACTTGCGGCAGGATCCGGTTGATTGGACCTCTTCAGCACCGATAGATTGTTGTCCGAACAAAGACAAACAGGCGCCTGATATTCGTCGTGTTTCTTAAGCCCGAGCTGATAAATCGGCGCGGGCTCCAGCACCATTGAGCTCTAAACGAATGAATCTGTTTCAAGAGCTTATCTGCTTGGCCTGATAAGATAGAAAGCCTTGGCCGTTGTCTAGATTCAACTCGCTCTCTCCCTCTCTCTCTCTCTCTCTCTCTCTCTCTCTCTCTAATTCTTGCTTTACTCAGTCTGCTCTACTCGTTTGCAGCCGATTTAGAGACTCAGTTGAAATTCAGCATGTTGATTGCAGCGTCAATGCTGCTCGCGATTCAGCTCGCGAGCGTCAGCTCCATGTCTTGTCTTGACACATACAACGGAACTACGAAGAACTTTGCGGAGATATTTATGGGCCGTTGCTACTATTTCACTCGAGTACTTCACCGGGACCTATGCTTCATAAACTCAATTGAGTTCAATTGCACCAGGATTTACGACCAATTCTACTCGACAGTTGTGAACAGGTCACCCTGCTCGGCTAGCATTGAGGACTTTGATCCATTTTTGACCTTGAGCGGTCATCCAATACCGGAGAACGGCTCATTGTTCTGGTCGGGAACCTATCGGACCACTCATGATTGTAAATTCGGCAAACTTGCATTTCGCCCACTTGTTCAGGCCTCATTTCTCTTTCTCAAGACAGCAGGACAAATCGGTTCTGGTCATTGGAAGACTCTCTGCCAGGCTACTTGCTCAACGAGCTGAGCTTTTGCTCTAAAGAGCAACTGGACGATTTTGACTATGACTCGTGTCCGAGCGAGTGTGTAACCTACAACGCGCCGTTCTGGAACGCTGCTTCCTCAAATTTCGCCGCCAAGGCAAACGGATATGTGAACGTGGTGCTAAACGGAACTCGTTCGTTTGGCGCCATATCCAACACGAGCACATTTATTCGACACGAACTGCCCCAGTTGAGCTCGGACCGAGTCAAACAGGTCAAGGTTCTGCTGCTTCACGCTCCGGGCCAGACGATCTACGAAACGTGCAAGGAGCCCAAGAGCTTGGTCTATTTGCAAAGGGCACTGCAAGAAAAACGGATTTCGTACGCGTGCGAGGACAATCCAGATCAGATTGTGCTGCTTATGTGCTTCTACGATCCGAGCTCGAGCGAATGCCAGGCGGTTAGCCGACTTCTCTCGGCCGCTACTAGGACACATCAACTCATTTGGCTCTTGTTCGTCTCTCAGTTCGTGCACCTATTGTACTAGTGCCCGTCGGCGGGGTCCATTTAAAGAAAAGAAGAGAAAATTTAGCAACGCCTGAAATGTTTTATTGTCGGGCCTTTTCCATGCAAATCATCACACCCACCCGAGCTGAGGAGGTCGCACAATCAAAGTCGAAATAAAGTCGAAGCATTTGTTTTGAATTTAATTACTTGCGTTTATTTACCAGCTGAAACCATTTGGAATGTAATTAAGGCATAAAACCGCGACGCCCATACACTGATCGTTTTTCTGCCTGAGCGTAAAGTTTCTTTTACCGGTCGCTAGCAGAGGCTCAAAGGTGCAAAGAGCAAAATGAGAAAGAGAGAGAGAGAGGCAGAGAGCGAGCTAGAAGAGGCAAGAAGTCTTAGCGAGAGCCAAGGGCATTCCAGTAGCATGCTTGAGCGACTAAATCCAGCAGCGCACACTCACACAGAAATATCAATAGCGACAAGTGCGAGCTGATGCTTCCATAACGACAATTTTGGCTGAAGAAAAACTTGAGCACTGATGAGAGAGAGAGGCGACGACAGCTCGCCTGTTTATTTGCTTAGCTACAAATAACAAAATCTGTTGCAGGCCGATTGCCCAATAAATTATTTTTACGAGCCACTTGTTTTCATTAATAAATACCCGTTTCACTTTAACTCTGGCACACAAGCTCGCTGGCAGGCCTGAAATATCGGCTCGGTTGCCGTTTTAGTCTATTTGCTTTTGACAATTCAGTCAACTTGACGGCGAAAAATTATGTAAGACTAAACGGCTCTATCGTTCGCACAGGCATCGACCGAGATTGTCACATCTAGCTGCTTGAATCGAGCGAGGCTAAGAACTCAGCCGTCTCCTCGGTGTGTGTGTGTATTTTCGGTTTAAAATTGTTGCTGCGAGCTTGTTGTTGTCGCCGAAAGGAAGCTCGCGTCGATCCAACAGCATGTGTGTCGATTTTTTGCCTCACTCACTTTTCATCTTTTATAACTCTTTCTTTCTTGGCGCTTTTTTTTTTCTCTTCTATTTCACTTCTTTTTTCTAAGTGCTCCGCTAATTGCTTCATTTAGCGTTCTTTTTTTTTTCTCGTTTGCTTGTAACTTTGCCAGGTTCTGTGAAGCGACAACTGAAGAGAGAGAAAGAAAGAAAGAGTGTGTGTGTGCGAGCGCGCGGCAAAACGAGTTTAAGAAGTTGAAGAGTAATAATTTCTTTGTATTTCGAGTCTCTTCGGCGACCGACCGAATTATTGTGATCCGTGCCATGCTCTGGCGTAAACAAACCATTTCCAGATGCGATTTGTTTATTATTTTTCCTATTTCAATCAAATGTTAAACAAGCAAGCCAATTGACGAACGTGAGAGTGCCGAAATGAAAATTCACTTTTTTTTCCAATTCCGACAGCTAGCATTCATCGTTTGGCTTGGCAGGCTCGAATGAAATGGAAGAAAAAGTGAAAATTCTTTTCGATACTCCCTTCTCAAGAGAATCAGACGAGATGCGAAAAAAAAACCCTAAAACTTAAATCAGGCATAGATAATGAGCTTAGCAGCCACACCAGTTGCGTTTCGTTCGGAGCTGTTAAACAAGAACGAAGCAAACAGCAGCGATCACCAGCTCCATCTGCCCAAAATTGAGCATCCGTCGGCGCGAATCGGCGATCCCAACTCGCTGAATATCACCGCCCGGGCTGTTTCGCGCGGCGCCAGTTCACTCAGCGATCTGGCCGATCGTTACAGCAGCAATGAATTTTACAAGCGACCTAGACACGCGTCGGAAAACAACTTTAATGCTTCCAAACGTTACACAACGGCGCGTCAAGCGGCGCCCAACGACGATCGTCTTAATGCATCGCTCAACATTCCGGAAGGAGTTCGTGCCATATACACTCCCGACGTGAATCGCGTGTCGATGCCCGTGTTCGGTAAGGATTTTCCATTGCCCAGAGTTGACTTTGTTTGCTGCTTGCGCCAACACTGGCCCGATTTCTCTGTTTCTCTCTGGGCTCTCGATTTTCACCAGTTAAATCGCGGCCAGTGTTGACATGTCTGCCTTTATTTCCTCTAGTCGCCTCATGTCACTGCCTATCGTCTAATTCCGCTGCATTTAAAATCATCACTTTTTTTTTTGAAGCGAACAAAAACGGATCAAAGTTCAAAGGTTAATTTAACTCTCGCAGAAAATGAGTTGCTGCTTATATTGACTCGATTTGACTGCTGCTCTATAATTTAAATTCGCTAAATCCGCATTCAAATTAACCCTTGGTTCTGTCCTCCTAATTTTGATTTGAACTCGTTTTATTTAACTAGAAAGCCGCATTCTCTCGCTCTGCTCCACTCGTGTTCTTTTCCGATTCTAATAATCGAATCTAATTGTTGAAAAAAGGAAGTCGACCAGGCACGAGCGCGTCACAAGCGTCCAACAGCGGCGCGGCCAAAATCGATGTTGACGAGTATATGACGATGCTGCGCGAAAAAGTAAAGGCCAACTTCCACGAGACGAGAACAAAGTTCAAGCATGCGGACCCGGACGGACGGGGCTACGTGTCGAAGGAGGCGTTCGCGCACATACTGGCCGCCATCCTTGGCCCTTCGAAGCCTCTGAGTCACCAGCACTTTGTCAAGCTGATGGACAAGCTGGGTCTGAGCAAACGCCCTGCGATAAGGTTAGAACAAGATTCGAACGATTTCTGCGCGTTCACTATCAATCGTTCGACTCAGGTACGAAGAGTTCACGAGCTCGCTTCTCGAGAACAAAACCGAATTCTCCGACTGGGTCGATCCGATTCGCAACAAGAGTGGCTTCCAAAATCCGACAACTCGAAAGTCAACGCAGGTGTTTGTGATTTTGAAAGAGAAGGCCAAACTGAGGTGAGCGCCTTCGTCTCTTAGTTCCTTGGTTTCCTCGCTCTACTTGGCTGCCACTACTCGATTCAAGAACAAAGGACATGTGCGATTTGGTTCCAATGATCGGTGGCGGTGCGCCAAACAAAGTCTTCAAATTCGAGCTTCTCAACACCTTGGGCGGAATGGCGATCAAAATGGAAACAGACGAGTTCGAGAAGCTGTGGAAGAAGTGAGTTGTCCGGCGTCTACTCGCTCTTGCGGTCAATAAACGAGTTTGTTCGGTGGCAGATTTGACACCGTCAATGCGGGCTTTGTAGACGCAGAGAGCTTCCTAAAGCGACTGGGCGTGTTGGACAGCATTCAAGAAGAGCAAGCCGACGAAGTGGACGTGATCGAGGCCGACCTGGAAAAGTTCGAGATTCCTCAGGCCAATGTGAAAAGTAAGTGCCCGACGCGTGGTTAGAGCCAAGAAAGTAAAAGCCGCTCGGCTCTGTCTAGATATGAAGCGATCTAATCAGTACGAAGGAGCCGGAAAGAAAGACGCATCGAGTCAGAATCCGATCGAGAAATGGATGAAGAAGCGATTCAGAGACGGATTTTACAAAATGCGCGCCTCGTTCGAGGAGCTCGACATTCAACGCACAGGACAGGTGAGCGCACTGAGTTGAGCTAAAGTGCTTGGGGCAAGAGCTGATAGCATCTAAACGGCTTAGGTTCGTCGCGATCAGTTCCTCAACGTGCTCCGTCAGCATGGCCTTAAACTCGACAACAATCTGTTGGACGCATTCCTGGAACGGTGCAATGTAAAGCTGGAAAAGAGCAGCACTCTGGTTTCCTATCGCAAGTTTCTCGAGCGATTTCAAAATCGAAGCGAGCAAGGACTGGCCTATCAACTGCTCGCAAGCGGGTATGAACTGCTGTCGGCAATTATGGTCGAGACGGGCCTAATCGAATTGTTGCGTTTAGAGATGACCTTGAAGATGACGGCGCAACGGTGATCGGCCGCAGCGAGCGTCGTCTTCTCCGCCTCTTTCAGAGCGATTTCCTCGGTCTACTTCAGACCTTCAGGTTTATTATTAATCAGTTGACGCATTTGCTTGTTGCTAGACCAATTTGACTCGAATCGATTTAGACGCCTTGACCGAAACAAGAGCAACACAATCACGAAGCAAGAGTTCAGAGCAGCGATCGAGTCGCACTTTTCCATCGAGCTGTCAAATCAAGAGTTTGAGAGCTTCATGGGCCGTGTGCCCACCGACTTGGACGGCAAAGTAGAATATCTCGAGTTCATGACCCGCTTCGACACCGACTCGTCGTCCAGCCTGTTTGACCTTCGATCACTGGCCGCGTGGGTTTCATTTGTCCGCATCCAAGGCCAGACTTGAATTTACCGCTCCAAACAGAAACGAAGATTACCAACCTAGGCTGATAAAGAAATTCGACGCAATCAGTGAAGAGAACGAAGAAGAGTACGAAGATCAAGCGGCGAATGTTCAAAAGACGCGAAACTTGAACAAGGTGAGCCGATCTGCACTTGGACCGAGGACCCGTTCAAAGTAACTCGATTCGATTGAAAGGTTCGCGAGCTGATCAAGGAGAAAGTGCGCTGCGGCTACAAAGAGCTCGAGAAGGCCTGGGACGAAGTGGACACGCTCAATTCGAACGAGATGAGCAAAGACATGATGTGGAGTCTGTTTCGAAAGTAATTTAGCCTTCGCCTTCCACTTGACTGCTTTGGCTCTTTTGACGTTTGGCTTCAAATTCAGGGTGAAGATTGCGCCGCCAATTACTCGCGACGAAATCGATCTGCTCTGGCAGGAGTTTATCCTAAAAGACAATAAAAAGCTTGACTACTGGCAGTTTGTGCGGCACTTTGGCTACAACAAAAAGTCGGCCGCGTTCGAGAACGCCAAACGAGCGCCGCCCAAAAAAGGCGACAACGACATGATGCTCACATCCAACAAGCTCGGACGCGACAGCATTCTCATCCGAGGCAGTGTCCAGAACAAGGTTGGCCTAGTCTTGCTGCCAGAGTCGCCAGCTGCCAATTTAATTCGACTTCTCGACCAAATAGCTCATTCTTCAACACGATCAGCTGAAGAACAGCTTCCGCGAAATGGACCCCTACTACACGGACTACCTTTTGCGCGACGAGTTTGAGGAAATCCTGCGCGAGCTGTGTCCAGAGCTCAACAAACAAGAAATGGAATACATTTGCTCTAAACACGAGAACACGCTCACTGGCAGGTAATGAACTAACGGTCTATGCGCTTGCTGCGTTTGCTTGCAATTTATTTGGTGAAGCATCAACTATTCGGCCTTTCTCAAGCCTTACGCGCCCCGCCGCACTCGAGAAAGACCGCAAGACACAATAAAAGAAGCCGAGGAGCCGACGAGTAGCCGAATAGATCAGAACGACACACTTCTACTCAAACTTCGCCTGAAGGTAAGCGCCTCGTCCCTTGGTCCGCCCTGAATGAGCAAACGGCTGATGTGTGTGCTTACAAAAGCTGTCGGACAATTACAAGGACTTGAGGAGAACGTTCAAGAAGCACGATCCGAAGCAGAGCGGCTTCGTGTCAATCAGCTCGTTCAGAGAGACTTTGAAGAGCCTCCAAGTGAACCTGAGCGAAGAGGACATGTACGCGCTGCTGCGTAGACTCGATCGTGACGTGAACGGCACCATCAACTACAACAAGTTCTTGAACGAATTGATCAAGCCGTGACCGGCACTGCAGACCGGCATTTATTCAACATATTTCCGTTTAACATCCACCAATTCTATATAAAACAGAAGAATAAAGCGAGAAAGGCGACTCAGCTGCTGCTGCTGCTCAGGGTTCAGCTGCTCAGCTGCTCGCGTTGCTCCCAAATTTGAATGTACGACTCGGTGAGGGTGATCATTTGCGGCAGAATGTCCGTGACGCGCAAGTCCTGCATTTCGTACCAGGTGCCGGTGCCCTTGTGGAACACGTGCATGCGATAGGTGCCTTTGCCAGCCTCGCCGTCGTGCACAATGTTGGCCAGCAGATCGTACACCGTGTTCTCGTTCGCCTTCAGTCCCTCGGCCGTGAGCAGCTCGCGTAGATCCACGTTTCTAGCGCAGCCGAGTTAAATGCGAATGACGGATGCGGTCTATCGAATGAGGGCGCCCAAGTTGAGACCTCATTCAATAAACCGAGACTCAACGGACTGAGTGTGCTTACTTGATCGGAAAGTTGACAATGGTCGGATTCTTTTCAAGAAAGAAATTGTTTTTCGTGAATCGCTGTTTAGAACAAAACGGCAATTAATCGACGAGGAATTCGCTTTAGCTTTGACCACTCACTCTGAAGCACATTATCAAGTACTTGGGCAGTTTGATGAGCTCGTAGCGCTTGAGGAAATTCTCTTTGTAGGTTTTGTACTCGCGTGCCGTTACGCCGTCGAATTTGCCAAGGATTTGCATGAGTGGCACCTGAGGAATGATGCTCTCCTTCAGCTCGTTTCTGAACAACGGCGGCGGCGGCAGGTCAACCGACAAATACAGAAATGGCATTTCTTCCTGCTTTTCTGCTCGAACAGATGAAGAAAGCCCGGTCTGGTTAGAACGCTCGACTGCTCACCTTGATACTCGTCGGTCTTGGCCAGCACTTCCCGTTCGGCTTCTGTCTGATTGTGAGCGGTTAAACGAATCATGATGGTTTGATGCTTCGCATGCAGAAAAGTACCAGATCGACCGATGGGATTTTCTTTGTAAACACGCGCATCTTTCCTCTGAATGTCTTGTAGATTATTGAGCTGTTCGAGCTCTTTGTTCCGTTCAAGGACAAGTGCAAGCTGTTCAAGAGCCAAGAGAGGAATTCGATCGGATCACCTGTTGAACACTGTTTCAGGTGAAATGAACTAGAAAATCACGCCGCTTCTTGCCTTGTTGGGTGATTTGAAATTTCTTTTTGCTGCACTTGACCACTGCCTGCAGCATTTCGTGAGGGCTCACGTGCGCCTTGAAGTTGCGCGGATTCCACAATTTGCGCGTGAGCTCGCCGAAGCGTCGCGCCAAATTGAACATTATATCGCCAGGCGCCACTTTCACGTTGGCGTAGTTTTGCTCTCGCATGAAGAAATGGCGCAATGGCGGCACATTGACCAGCGCCTGGAGGACCACGTTGGCGTAGTCGTTCGCCTTTATGTTGTTGAGGCCCACAATTCCCGGCAAATAGAGCGTGCCATCGTAGGCTCTTGAATTGCGAATGTTGCTGTCTAGCTTGGCGATCTGCTCCACCGTGAATGTCGGGTTCAGAACGTACTTTTGGCCAATTCAAGGTCATTCAACTGAACAGAGACTAGGCAGACTTTGGCCCACCTTAATGTCATCGAGCGACGAGTCGATTATCTCGTAGTTGTCCGGCAAGCAGTAGAACTTGTACGTTTCAAGATTGATGAACACGTGATGACTCATTTCAATGCTGTGAGTGTAGGCATAGGACTTGAGGCCGCGACCTTTATGGACAGAGCGTCGAGTCGCCTCTTGAACTGGAAGGGCGACGAGTTTTACCTTGAAAATATTTGCCGCAAATAAGACAGGCGTACACCGAGTTGTTGGACAAGCTGATTGAGCAGAGTTTCTCAAAGTCAAAGTCTAGAACATTCCTGCAAAAGTGTTAGTCAAGGCCTTTTCGAAGCGATCAGATCACATGCCTGTTTATGGTGTCAAGGTACGGACATTGTCTACTTCGCGAGTCCAGGCCCGGTTTTGGCTCTTTTTTTATCACAGTCTTGTCTGGCTCGGCTTCCTCGTCTTCGATTTTGATCTTTTCTACTCTGAGAGTTTAAGCAACAGCGCTCGTGCATTCAGAGCGTTTAAAACACCCACTTGACACTTCCTGATTGTCTGGCTCGCTATTTTCTCGCTTAATTACGGTTTCGACACCCATTGTTCACTTTAGCCGCCGTCAATGGTCCGTAGAGCTGAATTCAATTTTTCTAGCGCCTCTGACTAGCAATACACTCAAAAGCAGCGTGACTCAACTAAGTTGACTGGACCGCAGCTTTGGTTAAAAATCCTGCTCACTCTCTTCATTAGGTTTAAAAGTAGCATTCTATCAAGGAAAGAGAAGGATTTGCTCTGATCCAGCCGTTACAAGGCACAGCTCATTCGGCACAGAGATCATTCAAAAGCGTTTCATTGAGTATTCTAGAGCGCTTTCAGCTGAAATTTATTTTTTTTTTGTTTGCTTTAAGCAAATTGTGCTCAATCAGTGAACTTGAATGTTGAGAAATATTCGCTGAAAAATTAGAAGACAAAAGTGACAGGGGAAATTGTGCCGCTAATAATTGATAAAAATTATTATTCTGACTGGCCCGGGCAGTTTTACATGGGAGGCCGAGCGAGCCAGTGCTCATGCTGAGTGTCGCCCAGCTTGACAATGTTCACGTGAACCGCTTGGTATTTCTGCCGCTTGGGTGGCAGTAGAGCCTTTTTGAAAGAGACAACATCGCCCGGCTTTGGGCACCATTCACCTTCAATGCTGCGGAAAGACCGAATGAGCACGAGGCAAGGACAGCTGCGAGTGGTATCTTTGATACTTACTCAGAAATGTGAAGAAAAATCGGCTCCGATCCGTCGTCAGGTTTTATGAATCCATGGCCCTTGTTGCGGCAGAACGTTTCGATTGTTCCTTTGAAGCTTGGGCCGCATGCAATTCGCTCTGACCTAGACGCGCTCTGTTAAGAGATGCCCTGGACAGCAACAGATCTCGGTCTAGTCTTACTCTGACAGAGTGCGCTTGCGATGGTGGGGCAGGGCCAGATATTGAGCGACATGCTCTGAATGATCACCGCCCTCGTACTCTCGGTTCTCAGGTATCACCTCAGTGCTTAGATTAAGTCGATTGGTTTCGGTTGTCATTTTCTTTCAGGCCGCGGCCGGTTTGTTCTCTGGCAGAAAATGCTCTTGGCTTTCTAAAACGAGTCGAGAAATAATCGCTTGAGCCGGGGCCTCATTTGATCACCATGATTGTCGTCACTCAGAACAGAATGAACGCACGAACAGATCGCACGACTGCTCTCTTTCAAGTACTCTCCCACATTGCATTTGAGCAAAATTAATTTCAACCGTTCGTTTCGGTGGTGGTGGGCTTATGCTTCAAGCGGCAGGATTATGCTGATGAATTTCGAGGCTTTTAGATTTGCACAGTTGAGCCGAGTTGTTGTCGCCACTCGCATCCTCTTTTCACACCCGTTGGCCCTGATTCTGTTTTATCGCATGTTCAATCTATTTTCGAGCTCAACACCTTTCACAGAGTCGGTCGAACAAGAGCCCGCTTCTGTTTTGCGTCATTTTTCTAATTCGCTGTCACAATGGCAAAATTTATTTTTCGATCAATTTGTCTTTTTTATTCGCTCAAGTCGGTTCTTGCTCAAATGCAAAAGCGCAAATTTGTCCATTGTGACCCGACTGACGTTTAGATATTGAGGAATTCTCATGTCAAGCAATTTGCTCCAAAAAAAAGTGAAGAAAAAAAAGTTTGATAAAAGAATGGCATTAATTCATTAAAATTTGTTTGCGTCTGATTGGCTAATTTTTGGTTCATTGATGAAGAGACGGGTAATTGAAATTGAAGGGGAAAATTTAGCGCAATGATGGGCGGGTAGACACCGGTCGGTCGCATTCATTTCAATTGAGCTGTTGGCTCCATTTGAGCGCCGCCGTGCGTCGGCTAGTCATTTTCGATCATGTTTCCGTTCACAAACTGCATGCCTTCAGGTACGATTGGCTTGGGCACCGATACTGGCGCCTGAGAAGCTGCTTTGCTCGGATTGAACACGATCATGGGAATTTGATTTCTAAAGACAAGTTTGGCGCCCTCCGGCAGACTGTTCAATATCTGATTTAGCTCATTGTTGTTGTTGACCAAGAAGCTGAGTGGGATGTCGTCGTTCTTGTTGAACGTGTCCACCGGGATGTTGGACGCAATGCCGTTTGCACTCTTTACGTCCAAAATACTCGGATTCACTAGGTCGTTGTTGTTTATGTGATTACCGGGGCCGAAATTGTTGTTCGTAAATGTCAATCTTCTCCTTCCTTGGTTTAAGTAAAAATGAGCAGCGTCGTAGTCATGCATTTGGGCCTGAGTTGTCTTACTCTCGTGCGATTGTTGCTGAGCAGCCTTCTCTTGCTCGTCTTTCGATGAGAAAAAGCAGAGTCGATTAAAAAAGGGAGTTTAAAGTTGAGTCGAACAGGCCTCACCTTTGATGGGAGCGCCGATAACTGAAATTCAAACCGCATCGAGTGAGTCGGACGAGTAACGACAAAGTTGATGTAATCTGCTTACCGCTGACGATTAGGAGAGCTGACAGGCACAACAAGCGCGTATTCATGTTCCTTCTCTATTTGGTTGTTTTAGCAGTTTATGAGCGACACAGGCACGTCCACGCACTTTCAAGCGTTGTAGTGTTTTTCTATTCAAAATTTGAGATCATTCAGTCGCTCGCCTCAGGTGAGCCGGCCGATTCGAAAGAAACAGAAATGGAGCGAGGCGGCAGCGGGCTACGACTGCCAGCGTCAGTATGCGAAAAACAACAAAGCGAGCGTGTCAAGCAACAGCGGCAAAGAGCAATGCTTGTACACTGGCCGAGCTTGTACTCATCTTTGCCGACAAGTGAACGATATAGAGAGCGAACAACAAGGGTTTGCGAGTGAGCGGCCGGGTGGTCGGTGCGTGCGTTTGTGCGTGTGCTCTCAATATCGTTCAATATTCAAATATTGTTTGAAAATTGATACCATTCATACACAGACAGATTCGGACTATTGAGAATCGAAGCCAACTTGCAATCGAAAACTCTCGTCCTCTCCAATCAATTTGAGTTTTTTTTTTAATTTTCAAATCAACTCAACGTGATATTCTTCTCGCTTAGGCGTTTTCCGTTTTGCTCTTTTGCTCTTTCCCTTTCGAGCAATTTTGCCAACAAGTACTTGGTCACAATATTTCGTCTCTTTTTTTCTCTATTTTCTGCCGTCTAAGAGCTCAGAAGAAAAATTTTCCCCAGAGACTTGGACATTTCTCACAGGCGGCGATTTGCTTAACAATGAGGCAGCTCAGGCAGACAATCATCTCTTATGCATTCGACTCTGTGCCCAAATTCCAGCATCTCTCCTCAGCTCTAGCTCGCTTGTTTCTCTCTTCCTCCTTCTTCTTTCCATCCCTTTTGTCTGTTTTGTCGTCTTATTTCCTCCCGCCAGTTGGCCACTACCAATCAGAACCAATTATTCGCATTTCATGTCAATCGATGTCTGGTCGTGGTTATGAAATGGCTTAAGCTTCTTATTAAACTGCAATTAGCATCTGAAACTGGCACGCTCTTCATTTTTCCTGTTCAACTTGAGGCTAATTGTGTCGATCGCAGCATGAACGTGTCTGTCTGCCTTCGATCGCAGCATGAACTGTCTTGTCTCGCAGCGTTGAATGTAAAGTCAAGATGTGGCTGTGCAGTGGTTAAATGGCATCTGCTCACTGAATCAAGTCTGATGTGTGTGTGTGTGACTGATGCATATGACAATGGGTTGTCGAGCGTCTTTGATTATCGACCAACTCGACTGCGTCATGGTTGCCAAATCGGCTGCGAATAGATGAGAATGAGCCACGCCAACAATGCCTCCTTATTTCTCACTCTTAACATTTTTTATTTGCTCTCTTGTTTGCGTTTTACTCTGCTCGTTTCGATTATTAATTAGGAGAATTTCTACGCCTCAACACTGAAATGATAATGAGATTGTAGAAGCGACTGTTCAAACAAAAAACAAGTGTTGGCGCTTTTACATCTCTCTCTCTCTCTCTCTCTCTCCTTCTCTCTTTTGTTCGCCTCTTTTTCTTCTTTTCTCTTTCACTTTGATCTGCATCTCATCTCCTTGTGTGTTTTTCGAATGAGTGATCGTTTGCTGCTTGTTGATTGCCAGTTACTGAGCACACCCAAACGCTCAGAAAGAGAGAGAGAGAGAGAAAGAAAATGCTTAATCAATCGTTTTTGATGTTTCATCACAGTCCTTCGCATCGGTTCTTATTTTCTTTTGTTTTGTAGCAGCCGACCAAATTCCAGCCTTCTTCAAGCATAATTTTATTTTTGATTGAAAGAGGAACGATTGAGAAAAAAAAAACGATCAAAAAAGAAGAAGGCAAGCAAATGTGTGTGTGTGTGTGTGTGTGTGATAGAGAGGGAGTCACCGGGGAGCTGGATTGGAGTTGGGAGACAAAAACGAGAATTGATTGCAAATTATGGGCCAATGAAAGCCATGAATGTTTTGTACGTCCGGAGTTGGTTATGAAAGCAATAATACACGACAGGCTCGTAAACAATGAGATAGCTGCGAGCAAGTGTGCAGCATTTGCGTACACTTTTGCATCTCGAAATTCGAATTGCGATTTATGACGCGCGCATGGCCTTGGCTCAGTTCTCATTATTCGTCTAAATGCTCCCCTGCCTGCTCCCTCCGCCTGCTCCCTCCGCCTGCTCTCTGGCCGACATGCAAATGCTGCAAATTTCTATATTCTCCTGCTTTCTACTCACTGACTGGCTAATTGAGTGTTGTGGATTATTGACGCTTCGCAACCAACAGCAGCATCAATTTATTCAATTCGATTCTGCGCACATTAATTTCAAAGAAGCATGTTCTGGCCTGAACACACCTCTCGGAGGCAGTTGCGATGATATTAATTACTACTTGTCTATTCTCATCCTCTTTGCCTCTTCCTCTCTCTCATTCTCCCGCAGGGGCGCAGAACATGCTTCCTAATCGCAGAGAATTGAATGCGCTGCTGAAAGGTCTGCTCATTGAACGCATCAATAAAACGCAGCTTGCACTCAGACGCGTAACCGGTAGACTGACGACGGCGATGAATGAGCGGTGGCCTGTTGCTTCATGAGCAGGACTGTTTTATTCAAATGCGAGGGAAATGTGAGTGCAAGGAAAAGGCTTCCGTGCACGAATGAAGATGCTCATGCTAAAATCGTCAAGACATTTTACTGAACAATTCTTGCTCTTGTATTTCAGACAATGCAGGCAACGTTTATCGCCGAGCACTGAAACTGATCGCCAACATGCCCGGCCAGGTGCTGTGCGGACGTCGATGGTCATTCGCGTCTGATGACGTGTTTGCGCCGGCTTTCGTTCTCTTGCTCTACCACTCGATCGGGTAAATTGAACGTTCAATCGCAATTCGCCTCAACTTGGCCACTCAAATGCAGTTTACCACACAAGCGCCCTCGCCTTGCTCTCGGTCATATTCGGCGTGGATCCATTCTACGAGATCAAATGCCTGTCTCGCATTCATTTCTGTTTGTTCTGTCTCGGCGTCGCTCTGCTGTTAATTGTGGCAATTGAGTTTGCCGCCCTGATCGTCTCGTGTCAGGGCACCATTCTCAAGAACCGTCCAAGATCGGCCATGGGCAGCATTATCTACACTCGACTAGGTAAAGCCGAAACAGGCGCTTGTCTGCGCTCGTTCTAATTCAAGAGCTAAAGCCTTGGCCGGACTCGAGTTTGCTTTTGTTGTTTACGCCGCCAGTTTGCTCAGAACTGAATGTGCAAGTGAGAGCTGGCAAAGCGACCTTCTTAAGAGCGCCCTGCTTGGTAAGCCATTTCTCCTCGCAACATCTGACAGCCGATTTCAGCTCGCCCGGTTCAGGCTCAATTGTGTTCGAGTGCTTCGGCTTGTTCGTCATCTCTCTGGCCTTGTCCTGTGTCTTCGATCCGACCGGTCGCGAGTTTCATCGCTTGAAAAAATTCGAGCACAAATACCATCTCAAGCTGCATTCTGTGCCCGAGTCTGTTCGCCATTCCCGACACCAGTAAATCACCATTTGCTGTTTCTTTGTCTATCTCTCTGTCGGCTCAATGCGAATCGAATTTGTTTCAGCCAAGCATTCAAATGTTACAAAGAGAGCTGGAGAAATCGATGCCGCCTCTTGTGCTGTTTCATCCAGCAGAGCAAAAACGAGGTAATGCTCATGCAATTTGCTGCCTGATTGGCGCTGCGTTTCAAAGATCACTCAAAGGCCGAGTTTGGTGCAATCGCCGAGACTCTCTCGTGCTTTTTCTATCAGTACGACATCGTTCCGTCCGACATTCTGGTCGGCCTTTTACTCCTTCGCGACAAGCAAAAATCTGGACCGGACGAATTCAAGGTCAAATTGAGTCTCGGACTCGTCACTCTCTTGGCGCTGAAATTGATTGCGATTTAAGGACGCAGGAGACTCGCTCGATTATCTATCAGGCATTCCGATCACATCGCAGACCAAGTTTTTCGACCTTGAGAACGCTGAAAACCGCCGCCTATTCGAACAAGCTCTTTATTTGGCCGACTATGCTGCTGCCTCGTACGGATGGCCATTCTACTTTTACCGCTCGCCTTGCGGTCTTTTCAATTTGCCACCAATGCTCAAGTGAGTACTCTTCAAATGAATCAAACTTCTTGTTGAATGAGCATGAATCGAAATTAAATTTATCTTTTTATGGTTAAGAAACTGCTTCAAAGTGAACAGCTGCTCGATTGCAAGGCCATTCTGCTGCCTCAGAACCAAAGCGGCGGTCGAATCGAGTCAAAGTGAAGTGAACAACGACAATTGTTGCTTCTGCTACTCGTTCGCTGTCAGGGAGCAGCTTCCTCATTCGCTCGGCATCGATTCAAACCGGTCGCCCGCATCCACCAAGGACCATATCGAAATAGTCTACGCCAACTTTGGAAGCGACGTAAGCGTTCAGTCTCTTCTTGCTCTTCCTTATTCGTTTTTTTCTCACTGCTTGCCTGTGTTCAATGTGCCCAGGTATGGCAGCCGTGTTATTTTGTGGCGGTCGACTATTCGATAAAGAAGATCATAGTCTCGATCAGAGGCACACAATCATTCACCGACTCGATTACTGACATGCAATGGAAGGCAGTCAACATTCCAGGGTATTTAGTTAGCCGGACGCTAGCCGTAAAAGTCTTTAAAACAAACGCATTCGACTAGGACTGAGCCAAGCCTAAACTGGCTAGGCCACGAGGTACTCTATTCTGCCGCGAATGACCGAAGCGACCTTTAAACGCCATTTTCGAAAGGGAATGGTCAAAGCGGCGTGCAATTTGAAGCAAGAAATCGAGAGCAAGCAGATACTCTCTCGAGCGTTCTCCTTCAATCCGGTTTGTTTCTAGCCAACGTGGGCCGTTCGTCTCTATGTTAAAACTGAAAACGAGCAGGAAATGAAAACAAATCGGTTTGAGCTTGTGCTTGTGGGCCATTCGCTGGGCGCAGGTAAAATGTCAAATCTAACCGCAGCCCGAAATGTTGACCATGATGATGAACGACAAAAAGGGGTCGCATCAATTCTGTCCATTCTGCTAAAAAATCAATACCCGTCGGTGACATGCTTCGCCTATTCGCCGCCAGGAGGCCTACTCAGGTGATTATGCCGCCGTGAAATATTGTTTCTCTCGCGCACATGCTGCCTCGCTGACCTGACACTGAGCACTCGTCGAACTCTCGCTCGTGCCAACACGTGAACTCCTCTTTGGTCAGCGCATGTTTCACTTTTACTCCATTATTTGCAATCAATCAGAAGCGCAATTGAATTGGCATTTTCTAATCTGAATTGTGTTTAATCACAGCGAGGCCTGCATTCAAGCGAGCCGTCATTTCATCCACGCCCTCGTTGTGGGCAAAGATATGGTGCCAAGGTAAATAAACGCTGCGTCTTTAGAAGTAGCGCGCCTAATGAGTTGCATTCGCCACACCGCGGCCGCTGTTTCTGTTGTTGCCGGCCGTGTCGGTGTTGCTCGCTCGTTTGGCGTCTAATCAGCTCTTAATTAATAACCGATCTTAATTGTGAAGGTTGGGCATGATTCAAATGGAAAAGCTGCGCAACGAGATCATGGACGCTTTAAAGACAACAAACAAAGCCAAAGTGAGTCTATTCGACTTTTTCTTCTTCTTCTTTTACTCTTTTTCTGCTTCTTTTTCTTCATCGTCTTCCTTTATTTTGCCGCTCTCTGCTTTATTTCTCCATTTATTTATTTCCCGCGCCAACCCATTCTCACCGCTTCGCCTGTTTCTGTCGACTATTTCTCGCCTTTTCATTTTTAATTTTTTTTTTCCATTTCTTTCTGATTTATTCTCTCCGTCGGCTCTTTCTCGCTTCTGTTCTCGTTTACTCGAGGCCGTCATGTCGCTTTGACCGAGACATCGATTTTTGGCCGCCGCTTCTGCATTTATTTCTCTCTTGAATGGACGAATGGCGAATGCTTCATTCCACACCATTGATTAGAGCGAAGCGCAATTTCACTCCAGTCAAGTAAAAAAAAAAAGGCTGGACTAAATTAAAGCGTTAGCCGCACTTGCATCGCATTGGAGACGACGACAGGCATCGCCGACTGCACTTCTGCTGCTAAATCACCGATTTTCAAGTGCTCATTGTCCGACGCCGATCCGCTCCTCAGTCGACTTTAATTCACTTGCACGCCATGAGCTTCTCAGCTCTCTATTCTCTTCTATGTGTGTGCGTTTGAGGGTTGGTGATAATTCACAGCGGTACTTGACGTCAGGCCACTCAGCAGCAAGCGCAATTTAACGAGGTTAGCAGCCTTCTCTTCAAATCGTAACGGAGTAGACTGGACCGGATTTGTGTCGCAGTCTAAGTGCAAGCTGCATGAGAGCCGAGATTGCCACCTAAGCCCCCCTTAGGGGAAGCGCCTTGTCGCCAAAAGCGATCGGTGCCGCCTTAATAACAATCGAGTTTTGAATCGTTTCGAATTATGAGGAAGTGTCGGATAAGATGGCGAGCTAGTCAGTGAGGCTTGGCGTTTGAGCAGCAATCATGCACTTTTCCCGTCATTTAACCATCACCAAGCCGCCTATTTGGCCTAGCACTCAGGCCCATTGTAGAGTCGAGCATTCGAACACAAGCAAATAATCCCTTGTGTGCGTCCGTGTTCGTGACGCAATCGATTTTTGAGTAGAGACCAGGAGAAGGAGGATGCTTGGCTCGTTGTTCGATTGCCGTTCTAATTACACAAACCCGAGCAAGAGGCCCACTGAGCCACGAGCAACGAGCAAATCAACAAACAAGCAAGCGAGCAAGCCAATTGAGAAGGCGAAATTTTAATTCGCTCCAAGCAAAATAGACGCTGTGTGTTTAAAAATAGAAAAAAAAAAAAAGAAGAAGAGCATCGGTTGGGCCCAAAATCGAGACGACGCCCGATTTGAATACAAATTAGAGACAGAGAAAGAGTAAATTAGAATGAGAGAGAGAGAGACGAACACACACACAGACAGAGAGAGAGAGAGAGAACGAGAGGCAGAGAGAGTGAGCGAGCAAAGGGAGAGCTGGAGAGATGAAAATGAGAATTGTCGGACTCTAATCAAATGTGTACGATATGTATGGAGCGATAGGCTGCCTCGAGTTGCGTCGGACACCTAAGCGATCACATTCAGCCGTGAGCAGTTCGCGCAGCCTGAGCATTCAGCTCATTAGGCGAAGGCGTTCGATGAACATGCTCGTTCAATCGGTGCTTCGTTGTTGTTTACGTCTGTCGCATCATATTGTGCCCGCGAAATTCAATCAATCAATTTGCCATTTGTATTGCCAACCTAAGCTTGTGTTTGTGTGTGCGCGCCGTGTTTCTGTTTATGTTTGAGGGCGCGTGTGCAAGTGATTCGAGCGGGCGAGAAGACGGCCACCGCTGGCGCCTGCTTCACTTGATCGGCTGCACGTGTCTGTTCGTCGGTATGCGAGTCTGTATGTTTGCGAGCAGATGCACTTGTCCTCCTCATCGCATGGCTCTTGTGCGTCTGTGTGTGCGTATGAGTGCTAAAGCCGTAACAATAATCGCGTCCGTCCACTGCCATCCGTCCGACGCATACAACGACGACAAAAAAAAAAGAGAGAGCTCATTCCTTAATTAATTCGTTTAAAACAATCTCTAATCATCGTCGAATGCAAATTACTTTGAGCTTCTTGACTCGTCTCACCGCACCGCTAAGCCCAACATTCGCTAAGCAGTTTCTTTTTCTCCATACCTCTCTGCCTCTCTCTCTTTCTGTCTGTGTGCCTCCCTCTCTCTCTCTCTCTCTCTCTATGCAGCTATCTTTGCCGTTCGTTTATTATTATTGCATTTATCCTATTGACAGTGGCCATCTGCATTGTGCGAACGCCTAAGCTGCAAAATTCTTCACCGAGAGAAGCAAATTTTTACGACCCAAGCCAAAAAGCCCTTATGCGATCGGCACAAGTCAGCGGCGACGAGCATTAGAAAAAAGAGAGAAAGAGCCAGAACGGGAGAGAGAGAGAGAGAGGGAGAGGCCAGTGAGAAAAAGAGATCAAATTCGTCAAATATTTCACGTGTGCCCTCTTTTTTCTGTTTCATTTTTTCTTGAGCTCTTGAACGCCGCTTCGAGCGAATCGACCAAATTATGGACGCCTTTCGCCTTTTGTAGCACTAAAGATAGGTGCCAGTGGCTAGTTTGTAAGAATTCATGGCAAAAGCAATCAGGCTTGTGTGTTCACTTGAATTTCACTGTCAGGCGAGTCGCTCAACTGGAGCAATCCGAAACTATCCGTTGGTTCGTTTGATTTCTAAAATGGTTTCTCAATTAAACACGATCAAGTTCGCATCGCTTTATTTGACACAAACAACTCTCGTTCTTTTTGGTTCTTGTCATTCATTTATTTTATACAATAAATAGGAAGAGGCTTTACTTCTTGACTCGACTATTCTCCGCCACGGCTGGCCATTGTTGTCGCGTCGTCGTCGATTGCATAAGCGGCGTTTGATGCGATGCCAATAAAATGAGAAACGAGAGTTGTGTGCTGAATGAGTTGTGTTATTTGCACGCCATCTATCGCCGAGTTTGAGAACGAGCATAAGAGTAGCCCAGAGTGTGTGTGTGTGTGTCTGACTGCGCGATTTTGATGGGCCTTGTTCAGGCTCTTTCAGTCGGCTTTTACTGCAAACATCATTGAACGCGGTCGGTAATTAAATACTCAGTTGGCTCTTATTTCAATTAGCCAAATTGATCTGACTCAACTTTTCTTCGTTTTTCCTCTCAACCGCGGCCAAGAGCATGACGAGGTTAGCAAGAAATCGGCTCCCATTCGACCACTTACTCGAACCCTTTCCTCCTTTTGATCCTCGACCACCATTACGTATTTTTGCGTGTGCGGGTGTGTGTGCGCGCGCGTGGGCAAGTTGAATCATCTCACGAAGGGACCGGCCCGCGCGCGTGTGTGGATTTCAAAGCGAGGACTTGCATGCAAGCACTCAGCAAGAGACGATCGGGTAGCAGCAAGCAATCAGCGCGTCGATTAATGCGCTCTAACTGAGCGTTAAACACGTTGACTGGAGGCCAGATTGAGAGAACTCACTGGTCCGTTTCCGGACCTGCTGCCGAGCTCCTTAGTAGGCTTCTTCATGCGTGTGCTATGCCTAATCGAGCAATACCGGTCAGGCACGCTCGCTCGCCGAGCAAAATTATTTATTGTATAAGAGGAGAACGCGAATGACCAGAGCCGGATTGGCTCTCATATGCCAATCAGATTAGAGACAATCTCTCTCTGTTTCTCTTCAGATTGTACTCAGAGCTCGGCTCTTAATAAATTTTTTTCTGTTTTATATTCTTCTCGCCATTTTAAAATAATCGCTTGGACACGATATCTTGGTGGACGCCACTCGACGCCTAATTACTTTGGCGCTGCACACAAAGCCGATTTTGCTTTTTATTAAGTTGATAAGTTGCGATGAGTTATATGAGATGGTCAAACATTAATAATCGTGAGCACGCTGCCTATGTCAATGATGATGGACGGATGCCTCACAACACCACCGTCAAGCCTCTTATTGAATTCGCTTCGACTGACCGCTCGATCTTTGTTTCTCCCTCCACCTCTTTCTCTCTCTCTCTTTTTTGATATCCTCGCCCGCCTGCTCGTTCGAGGGCCGATTTTTCCTCATCAATCGAGCTCGAGAGTTTTTAATATTCTTCATGCCTCATTTTCAGTCTAATTAAGAAGATTGTAAAGTTCACAATTGCCATGTTGACTGCAATTCGGCAATAGATGAGAACGAAACAAAGATAAGAAAAACGCTTCTTTGCGCCATTTTTCAGTTCGAAGGCACAGCGTTTTGTTCGGTAGCAGTGAGCATTGCGCCAAAGCGTGTAATTAAGCGCGTGCTCGCCGTCGACAACATTGTTGCAGCGGGCCGCCGCTTAGGTATTTGCCTATCTAGATGACTGGTCTGTTTACAAGCTTCTCTCATCGCCTATTCCTCGTCTAATTAAATAGTTGAAGCCAACTGCTCTGAGTCCTAATACTAAAAAAGAGAGAGAAAAAATGAGCAACGATCTGAGCGTGAGTAGATATGTTGCGGGCGCGTATTCGATTCAGCGTTTTGCTCTTCTTTGCCCATTCGTCTTGTATGTGTGGTATCGAACGAAAACAACAAGCGGCCAGTTTCAATTAATGTGGCACTAATTGAGTGGTTACGAGTTTGTTATTGCCGCGGCGGCGTCGTACACTAGTCCGCACGGCTCGAGCCAAGGATTAAATAATGCCATGGCTATGCTCGGCAAATTAATTCACTTAAACTCGCTTGCACTCGAGTGCCAAGAGCGCACAATCGCTCAGTTGGATTAAAAGTTTTGCGTCTTGTCTTCGTTGGCTCTCGTCGAGCGTCGGGCGCAATCACATCACATCGTCAAGTAGGGGCCAAGGTAAACAGGTGCGCTCAAATCCGTTGTTCGAGTAGCGCTCAAGTCGATGTGTGCCATCTGGCTCATGCATGGCCTCGCAACTATGCAAACAAATGTCGAGCATTTCTGATCTCTGATCAATCAACACAAACCCAGCCTCTCTAGCTGCGCTCTATTCACGCATACTTGGTCGACTCGACTCGATCGATCGGTCGACTAGCCGGCCTGGTGGCCGCTCGCTCTGCCCCTAATCCATTCGGCTAGCCGATCAGACACGACCGTTCCAATTGATGTTCTCTATCTGGCTTTTGTATTTTCTATTCATTTCTCTCTATTTTATTTGCAGATCGTTATCAAAATTAACCGAAAACTCTCAACAATCAATCATTTAGCCCGAGCTAGCTTGCTTGCACGCTGAACATGAGCACATTGAGTCGGACTAGTTGCAGTCAGTGCTGATTGTAGACAAAATTAAAGTTAAAAAAATGAGACTCGTTGGTCTATTCGGTGGCCAGAAGGGCTCTTTGGCCTCAAAGGCTCCGACGACAGACGTACAAAAGACAAGCGGCAGGAGAATGAACAAAAAAGTAACTAAAGCCGAACCGGAACTTTCCGCTTTCTTCTTTTCGCTTGCTTTCAACTCCTTTCCTTCGTCTCACTCTGTGCTCTGCATTTTGCAATTTGTCCAATTTTAATCGAATATTTCAAATCTCAAGTGGCAAATCTTCGGCTCACTCTGCTGCTGTGGCCGGACACAAAGCGATTCGGAGGAGAGAAATGCAAACAGGCCAACACAAAACATCGACATGAGAACAAGCGAGAACATGTCAAGAATATCAAGCGAGTTCAAGTCGATCACAAACGTCTGCATAAACTCGCCACTGCCACAAGTGTCGTCGTCGTTCAACGAACTGCCTGCACTCTATCCGCCAGGTCGAATTCTGCATCTCGTTCGCAAGTACCCGCGCTGCAAAAGCGCAAAGAAACGCTCAAAGCGCAACAAGGAGCCCGACTACGTCGTGCTCGAGACGGACAACAAGAGCTTCAATGAGCTTCTCATCTCGCCCAGGATGCTGCAGGATCACTTGCCCGACAACGTGATCGACTGCATGCGAAACGTGCTGAAAAAGCACGCCAAGAATCGAAGCGTCTCGCTCGATTTGGACCAAAACAGGCATGTTTAAATATTCTCTTGGCTTTAGAATTGCCCAATTTAACCTTGAAAATCGGAAAATTCTAGTTTCGCCGAGCGAAGCATAAGTTTTCTAAGTCAATTGAGCGAATTGACACCGTCGTTGAAACGAAATCGTCGAATTGTTCAGACGACAAGTAGCGGCAACATATCAGTTCCAACCAGCGGCCCGACTCGCACAGACGAGCAGCGTGCGGCCAGTCGCGTTAAATATCCGACTACTGGCGAGGACGATTTGTTGGCCAGCGAGAAGCAATTACTGGCTCCGCTCGCGCGGCCCGAGTCCATCGAGGATTTGTATCGGCTTGACGACGAGAGACCGCGCGAGTACGCGTCCAACTGTTCGATATTCGAGCAAACAAGCAAGTACCAAGAGCAGGCGTATTATGACGATAGCATAGACCTGAGAAATCCAGCGATCCGCTTGCTAAAGAGCTCGACCGTGATATTGAATGACGACGACGGCCCGCTGGACGAAGAGAAAGAGAATGTCGCCTGGTGGCCGTATCACGAGAGTTCGACTTCCAATATGAGAGAATTGAACGTGAGAAGCAATGGCCTTGTCTGCGACGATCCAGCCATATCGGGCATTGAGATCTGCATTGCCACATCTACACCTCGCGTAGAGGGCGGACGACTCAGCTCAAAGCGCGCCAACTTCCTACGTCACAATTTAAGTCAAGTATCATCGAGTTCATCGAGCTCGCCAAACGATCAGCAGCTTGGCAAATCCGAGCTGAGAGTGGAGAGCGACGCTAACTTTCACTTTCGCACATACTCGGGAGGTTCATGCGGCTCGAACGTGCAGTCAGCGTCGACTTCATTTTCGCTGAGTGAAAATATGACCCGATCCAGCTCGTCTAATCTTGTGCGCGACTACACCGGCGACTCGAGCAAATCGAACCATCCGACACGGCCGCTGCTCGACTCGAGCAATCAGATGAACGAGTCGTGCGGGTCGCGTTATCCGTCGATTGAGAAGCTGTCCATCATCAAGCCGCAATCAACCGACTATATATTGTGCTTTGACACGTCAATCGACCAGAATAGCAGCACCACTTCGAACCAGTTTGTTCGACTCGCCAACCTACTCTCGAGCAGTGACTTTAGCGACGAAGAGTTGAGAAGAGTGGACGCCGGCGTGGAGTGTTGCCAAACTCTGCTAATGGCCGGCAAACTCGCTCAAGCGAGTTCTGATAATTTCGACTCTGGCGTCGACTCGGCCCGGACTCTTTCGCCAAATGCCCAGCAGCCGCAGCCTGAACAACAATTCGACCAGTTCAAACGCTCTAATCAAATTTCCCTCATTCAAATGATCGATTTAGACTGAAAAAGTGGCAGATTGTTAAGCCCTTGTTGACTATCATTTCCATTTTATCGTTTTTCTTTTCAACAACGCTCGACTAATTGTTCTTCGAACTGATTTATTCACTGATTCATTGCATGAAATCGCTCGCTCGGTGCGCCCATTCTCGTTTCAATCCAATCTGACGGACATGACTCTGCAGCCTGGATGCAATCAAATGACCAAACCAGGAACAAGAGCTCTTTTCATTCTTTTTGCGAATAAAATCAAAAATGACCAGAGCTGAGAACAAAATCGCGATCGAAATTGAATCGAGACCGAATCAGTCTGAAATAAAATTGTAAATCAAACTCGTCCGGCGTTTGAAAACCGAGAGAAGAAAAGAGAGGCAGAGAGAAAAGGGAGGAAAGTAGACAAGGAGTGGAGGCTTGGCAAGAGTGAGAGACGAGTCAAGACACTCTGAGGGCGATCATAATCAATCTCGATGGTGTGAAACGAGCTGGATCAGAGAAGAAGGCGGCAAAATTCCAAATGAGTCACGAATTAGATAAACGTCGACGTTTAGGCGAGGCGATTGCTGGCTTGAAATGGGATCAACTTCTCAATGACCTGATTTAGATTTTGCATCGAGCAATAGACGAGAGCGCTACCTCGCAACACGCCGAGCCATTATAATATTTTATGTGTCCTCTCGTATTACCCGGAGCATTATACTTGCTGCATACATGAATGATTTCTTTTTTGCATACAATTTTGAAACGTTGTCGTGGCTGATATCGTCGTCATCAATTGCATTTCTCTTATTCGTCGAAAATGTCAAACATTCCTGCGGCGGCTGTTTTAAATTTCACCTATTCTGTTCTGAATGGCGCCACTAATTGGTTTCATTCATTTTTGATTCAAGATAAACGCAACTAGCAATGCTGCTGATCTGGCCTGTTCGCATGGAGCTGTTGATCGGCCTGCTCGCACTCACGGCGCTGGAGGTTCGCGGCGACGAGCACAACCACAAGTACGAGGTGAACGAAGAGGTCGTGCTCTGGGTGAACACAGTCGGCCCCTACCACAATCGACAAGAGACCTATCCGTTCTTCTCTCTGCCCTACTGCCAGGGGCCCAAGGCGTCCATAAGCCACTACCACGAAACGCTGGGCGAAAATCTTCTCGGCGTCGAGCTCGAATTCAGCGGCCTGTTCATTTCTTTCCGTGGCGACCACTCCAAGAGCGAATACTGTTCGGTGGATCTTACTCAGGAAAAGTACGACCTGTTCACCTACGCGATCAAGAATCACTACTGGTACCAGATGTATGTGGACGATCTTCCACTCTGGGGCATAGTGGGCGAATACGACGAGAAGAACAACGAATACTATTTGTGGACCAGCAAGCGAATCGACATGGGCTACAACATGGACCGAATTGTGGACGTAAATCTCACAAGCGAAGACAAGGTCAAACTTCAGCCGGGAATGAACATAAAATTCTCCTACCAAGTAAAATGGTCTCCGTCGAGCATCAAATTTCAGGACCGCTTCGACAAGTACCTCGATCCGGGCTTTTTTCAGCACCGAATCCACTGGTTCTCCATATTCAACTCGTTCATGATGGTCATATTCTTGGTCGGCATTGTAACCATGATTCTGATGCGAACACTGCGCAAAGACTACGCCCGTTACAGCGAAAAGGACATTGACGACCTCGAACGCGACCTGGGCGACGAGTACGGCTGGAAGCAAGTGCACGGCGATGTATTTAGATCGCCTCCACATGCAACCTTTTTCGCCTCCCTGGTCGGCTCCGGCTACCATCTCTCCTCTGTTGTCCTAGTGGTCATTTTGTTTACGATCGCTGGCGAGCTCTACACCGAGTAAGTGAGAGAAACATTTTCATTCAAGCAGCCATTGAGATTGACTATTCAAAGACGTGGATCGCTTTTGAACACAACTATATTCGTCTACGCCATTTCATCGCCCATAAACGGCTTTTTCGGTGGCGCCTTGTACGCACGTCTCGGAGGTAAGCAGGCGTCCATCTTTGTCCATTTGCGTTTAAATCTTGAATCGACAAAAAAAAACAAACAGGAAGAATGTGGATTCGGCAAATGGTCGTCGGCTCTCTCCTCGTACCCAGTCTGATCAGCTTGACTGCATTCTTGATAAACTTCATTGCAATCTATTACCAGGCTGCCAAAGCACTTCACTTTACTTCAATGGTAAAGAGTTGTTCGTTCTGCTGTCCCGCTTCCTATTTAAAGTTGTTTTTTTTTTTTAATCTTCTTTCAATTTATTAGTTGGCAATTGTTGCAATCTGTATTTTCATCATTCTGCCTTGCAACTTGATTGGCACTCTGCTAGGACGAGCCATAAAAGGACAGCCAAGCAATCCGTGCCGGGTGAACACCGTTCCAAGACCGATTCCCGAAAAGAAATGGTACACAGAGCCGTTCATGATCATGCTCGTGGGCGGCATCTTGCCATTCGGCTCAATTTTTATCGAAATGTAATCTCGCGCGCTCTCGTCGCAAATGCTTGATCGTTCTAATCGTATTCTAATCAAACAGCTACTTTGTTTTCACCTCTTTCTGGGCCTACAAAATCTACTATGTCTACGGATTTATGCTGCTGGTGTTTATGATTTTGGTTGTGGTGACGGTGTGTGTCACGATCGTCACAACTTACTTTTTGCTGAACGCCGAGGACTACCGATGGTAAGCTGACCAAACCAGCCCTCTCGCCACCTGAGAGCTTTTAAGCAAAAATTGCAAAGGCAATGGACAAGTTTCGCCACGGGCGCTTCCATTGGCTTCTACATTTACGCCTATGCATTCTACTACTACTTTTTCAAAACCAAGTAAGCAGTTCGATGAAATTATTTAAGTAAACTGTTTTTGACTCCGTATGAAAGGATGTACGGCCTATTTCAGACAACTTTCTATTTTGGATACATGGCTCTGCTGAGCGCCATGATTGGCATTATTTGCGGCACTTTCGGTTACGCTGGAGCCAACCAGTTTGTTAGAATTATTTATTCTACAGTTAAATTAGATTAAGCTTGCGACGCTTATTTATTTATATGTTTCTCTATTTACTTGTTCTGGTGGCTCGCACTTGGATGAGAACGGTGCTGACGACAATTAATGCAAAAGGCATCCTCATCCAGGCTCGAAAATTTCCAAAGAAACGATTGTGACAATAAAATTGCGGAATTTGAAAAAGGCCCGATTCAATTCAATAATCATCATCATCATCATCATCGTCCCCATCATAATCGTTCATTCTTCGACAAATAAAAGAGCCGAATTGACTATCATCATTAATTAAAAGTTAATTGCCCATTTATTCTCTGCGTCGTTTCTATATGATCATAATTATAATGTCAAGAAGATGAGCTGCATCAAAAAGAAATAAAAATCGAGCGATTGCATGAAATTTGATCAAGACCGTTTCTGATCGCACTTGATCAATTCTTAATCAAACTGGCTTGCGTCTATGAAACAAGTCTCTATGGCGCAATCGGTTAGCGCGTTCGGCTGTTAACCGAAAGGTTGGTGGTTCGAATCCACCTAGGGACGTAGATTTTTTTTTCTCTTGATTTCAACTTTTGCTTGTTTTCTTTGCAGCTTTTTTTTTGATGAAACTGCGCATTGTATTGATTTAAGTCGATTGACACCGATTGTTCTATTTTTAACATTCAGCGTCGAAGTTTAGCACTTGTTGATTAATTCTGTGTTGATGCCCACGCATGCATCAACTTTTCCTCTATTCATTGACTCGGTCTAGCGGATAAATGGACACGAGTATGAACGAGGCAAGAAATTTAGCGCCAAATTTTCATTCCCGGTTTGTATAAAACTCGACTAAATGAGCGTTTGTATAAAACCAATCGCATATGGCCGGCATTCGACTGGTTACAACCAGTCTTCTCCAGATCGGCCGCAGTCGGGCAACCATCATCATCATCATCTCTAGTGTTAGCAAATAAACTCATCTTTACTTATTCGAGCCTCACTCACCAGGGCATCTTATTCATTATTTACATGTTTAACTAATTCAGCAAAGAAAGCGATATTGGCACCATACCTTACGCGCTGTCTAATGCCAAGCCTTTAAAATAGATTCCAATTAGTATCTGCTTAATCCCTACGATTATGCATTCAGCTCCCCTTATGCGGACCGGTAACCTTATTTGTAAAAACGCATTCTGCCGGCCGATCATTTGAAGCATTATTAACGTCGATCAGAAGAAGGGTGAGAAAAAGGCTCTCCGCCATCGACTGTCGGCATGCTCACAGTCAACTGTTAAAATTGACTGAAATTAATGTAAAACGAGTCGAGCTATTGAAACGAGCAAACACTGCCTAGTCCTCTCCCTTTTTTTTTTTCAAATGGAATTCGATTATGTAGATAATCTGACATGAAGCATCAACCTGCGCATCAGAGGCAGCGTTTCTCTTTTTCAGACGGGCCAGGTCTGTGCAATTTGTTTACGAGACGCTCTAAAGCGATCGACAAGAAATTAGATGAATGCAAATTAGCAGAGAAGGGCACCACTCTATACTGCTCTTTCATTTGCAGCGGTACATAAACGGCCGGGACCTATAATTCCAGCTGTCAAACTTGCAATTTTATTTTTGTTCTTATTTGTTATTTAAGGTGATCAAATTGCATTCTGGTTGACGTATCGTGCATTTTTATGGCCAAGTCAATATTATGCCGGCTAGATAGGGAGGAAGGCGCGATTAGATAACTAACCGGGCGCCCGTTGCTGCCTCGCTGCTTTTCCTACAATTTTCAGGCTAGAAAGCTGCTCAATACGGGCCAGGGCGTTCGTTTCATGATAAGTCTTAAAATTTTCATTAACCGTTCGCTTTGCGTCCTCCTCTCTATCGTTCACATTTCGCTTCGACACAAGCCGTAGATAATTGACAATTTATGCTCGTGAATATCGTTGATTGCCGTATTGAACTTCAACACTCAGCATATTGGATTTTGATTAGTCAAAGACGCAAGACAGACTCCTCGATAGATGGATAAAGTAAAAAGAGTCAAATACACAGGAGAGCGAGCCGGAGAGCCTGGTAGAGTGAGAGAAAGCAAAATTGATTATTAGCACGCGAGTGACGCTAAGCCGATTCCTTAGCGAGAAATTCTATTTCATTTGAAGGCATTCAGCGGCGAGAAATTTTGTCTTCATCAGAGGGCACGAGGCAAAACGAGCAGCGATACGTTTCCGCTTCATTCTCCTCTCGCTTTCTTCTCCTCTCGCTTTCTTCTCCTCTCGCTTTCTTCTCTCCTCACGGTTTCTTCCCTTGGCTCTCTCGTCTTTTCATCATTTTTCGCCCCGGCTCGTGAGTATGCGTTTGCTAGTATGACCGAGGGCTCTTTTTTGAGTTTTACTCTGAATTTTGCGTCACATGGCCTGCAACGTCACCAAACTGCTGAGATTTCCTTTGCGGTCTATATTTGACAACGTTGAATATATCGATTAAACGCGGTGATGCTTTCATTGATAATGAGCAGTCTATGGTCCATGCAATCACAGATCATATGGCTGAGAGTCTCTTCTTGCTGAAAATCGATACCATGCCGCGTTTTTCATTTAAAATTGAAAAAAAAATGCTAATTTGAATTTATCGTCAGAAGAGCGCCTTCTTTGGCAATAACATTTGCGACGCATCAGTCACTTAGTCTGTCTGTTGGTCAATAGGGCTGAATGAGCAATTTTCCTTCAAATCTCTCTACGTCTCTTTCTGGCCTCTCTCTCTCTCTGTCTCTTGTCTCTTTATAGCCCAGAACGATGACTTGTGCATCGTCGACTTCAAAAATCATGAAATTCGAGCAGCGTACATGCAAATCAGCATCTTGGTTTTCAACTCTAATCAAGTTCAATGCATTCATGCTTGGCCAATTATCATGAGCTCATCAAACATTGCTTCACTTCCTATAAAGATTTCTCTTGCCTCGCGAGCGAGCGGCCAAATAAGAGCATACCACTGTGGCTTGCTGCCCGACGCAAAGCACAGACAAGAATTTCGTGTTCCCAATTGATTTGCTTTCTTCTACTTCTTCTAATTCTATTATCACTGCATTTTGGAGAGGCCGGATTTACATAATCGCTTGCTTCTAGTTTCCAAATTGGTCGCTCTCTTTCGATCATTTATTTTCATTTTGCTTCTAATGCAGCCAGCACCATGTGCAAGTGAGGATGAGCTCATTCGGCTCGCGCTGTATATCATCGCCGACTGCCGCTCTTTTGTTCAAGTGGAGGCGAGATCGATTCGAGATTTTGCCCATTGCTGCCTCTCTCTCTCTCTTTTCCTTCCATGCTCATTTGCTCATCTCTATTTCTTTTCCTCTTGAGCCTTTCTACCTTCTCAACAATTAGCTCTTGGATTTATTCAGATTATAATCGTCATGCAACCAGTGTGCTCACTTTCTTGCTTTCTCTCTCTCTCTCTCTGCTCCTTTATGACGCTTCTCTTTTCGATCGACTCGGTCCAATTCTTCCAGGCAAAGGAAAACGCACGCAAAAGAACAGAGAGCGGGCAACGATTATTTTTCCACTATGTGTGAACGCCTCTCTACGTGTTAATCGACTTTGTGTCATCTGCTATTATTTGTGACGCATTTTATTTTTCATTATAGGCGCATTCTCTGCTCTCAAATTGTTGAATGCTGATTGTGCACGGCTCCTGGCCCGTTTTCTACTCCAACCTGGTCGAAATCGATTGATTGAGACCTTAACCGCACACACACACATAATAACAGACGAACAAAGACCTCAAAAGAAATACGATAGAGCGAGCGAATGAGAGAGAAAAAGAGAAGGAATATGAAACAATAGGAAAAAAAAAGCGGCGAACAGCAAGAATCAGTGAAAGGGAGAGAGAGTGCGCGAGCAAGCGAGCCAGAGAGAGAGAGAGAGAAATGAGAAAATGGAAGAGAGAGAGAGAGCGCAAAAAGGAAAAAGGGAAGAAAATGCGGATAAGAGAGAAAGCCCTATTTGTGTGTGTGTGAGTGAGCAACTCGCTGCGAGAAATCAGATAAGCAGAGAGAAGGCGCAAGCAACTTAGCGCGGTAAGAACCGAAGAGTTCGATTAAGAGCTCTCACTGCCTCGCGGACGGTCATCGGAATTTTGAACTCGGCGTTTCTTTTCTCTGCTTCTCTCATTTCGCATCGTTCAACTCTTTGTTTCTGAACAGCAACAGCCAATTCAGCAACTCATCTCACACACTCACACAAATGCACTTAGTCCCATTTCAATCAGTTGAATATTCGACAAGATTAGTTTAGACGCGCACTTGCCTACTGATTGCTTGCGATCGATGAGTTCTACTCAATTTAATTAAAATTTTGCGCAGATTGATCAGAACTCTCTGCCTACTTCTGCTTGGCCGTGTCCTTTTTCGTTTTGCGTTCCACTCTCGTCTCTTTCTTTAACTCGTCCTCTTCGTCGGCTCGTTGTTGTTGTTGCTGCTGCTGCTGCTGCTGTTAAGGTTTTATTTCAATTTCTATTTGCCACTCAGCAGCTGGCCGATTTCGCTGCAAATCGATTCACAATCCGAACGTGTGATTCAGCCAGCGCCTCTTATCTTCAGACTCGGGCACATGTTCCAAGTCTTTTATTAGTTCACAGCGCTTCTGCTTTATCTTGGCCTGATCCGGTCGCCTAAATTGCTTCTTAATTGATCTATTTAGAATCATGCGAGCAGCCCTTAATTGCAGATAAGAATGTCGCTGTCTATGACTGGAGGAGGAGAAAGCAGTGAGAACTTTACTGATATTCTGGGCACGTCAGCGCTTATCGACCCTGGCCCGGGCGCATTTAAAAAGGGTACGTCACCGCATTGCTCTCGTTTTAGTTGGCGATGGATCGCTTAAGAAGAGTTTTCAAAGCGTTTAAATCTCTGGCCAACATGAGCGTATCTGAAGTAGACTCTTACTTGAAGTCGGACGAAAAGAGCAAATTCAGGACAATAAAAATATTCGTCGCCTCGGCCAACAGAGAAGGTATTTAGCTCGACTGGCCTTAATTTCTTGCATTCTAACTCGCTGCTCTGCTCTTGGCCAACAGAGTTCCGCTACGAATCTGAATGCATTCTGCAAGAGACGCAGCGCGAGCTGCAGCAGTATTTCATGCAGTTCGGCTACGACCTGCTCTTTGTTGATGTCAACTTGAACGCGCACTTTGAGGCGGCCTTCGATCCGCGCTTGTTTCAATTCTTGTTGAACGAGATCGACGAGTGTGCCCGCTTGTCACAGGGATGCTTTTTTCTGGTAACTAAAAACTCTCGCACTCTCTTGTCCGCAATCAAGCGATTATGCTGCTGTTGGGCACATCGACAGGCTCTGCTAGGCGACAAGTACGGCCCAGTCCCGCTTCCGATTCAGCTCACAAAAAGCGACATCGACGCCATAAGAGCCAGCTCGTCCTCCTCTGGTTTGTATAACTCTTCTCTTGTCCTATCTACTTGTACAAATTCAGGCGAACACGTTCAAATGCGCAGACTTTCAACTCGTGCAGAACTGGTACACGCAGTCCGATCCGAGTAGCAGCAGCATTTTCAAATTGAAACCGTTCGACGAGGAGATGAGAAATCTTTACAAGTGAGCGATTTAGCTTCTGTTCGAGCAAACGAGCTTGGAATGAATTTGAATTTGGCGAAGTGCAAAGAACAGCGTCAACTACAGCCACGAACTTGACGCTTTGCAAGACCTCAATTTAAACCTGAGGCGAATAATCGAAAACGCGTTGAGCCCATCGCAAGACGACGAAAACTGCAGCGAGAACAAAACAAGATCGGATGAGACGCTGAAATCTGCGATGGAACAGATGCTCGAGCGCGCATGCAAGCACTCAAGTGACGACTGTATACTTATCAGGCGGAAGATAAGCGGCATCGATTTGAGCAAAAGCAACGCGGCCAAATACGTCAACTTGCTGAATGGACGCTTGGACAATCAGCTCGACGAGCGTAACGTGCGTCTCGTTAACAAGGCGAGCGGTCTGTTCAAGTGCCAGCACAATTTTGAGATAAACTGGAACACGAAGGCAAACGACATCGTGCAAATGACACTCAAAGAAAGTCAAATGGAAAATCTGCACAATCTGAACTCGTACGATCGCTACGACGCTCAATTCAAGGAGTACATTCAAAATTTCAACGCCGTGCTCGTCTCCAGCATAAAGCGGATGATCGAAGCTCGAATACAGAGAGAGCTCGGCTCAATGACCAAGTTGCCCGAGATCGTCATTTGTCAAGAGGCCGGCCGCCACATGAGCAAATACAAGCAGATCGCCTCTCGAGCATTCATTGAATCGAGCGAATTTAACGAGCGAGCCAGGAAAATTGTGAACATTTCAAAACGGGTGAAGCATCATCCCATGTTTGTGTACGGTTCTAGTTCGAGCGGCAAAACAGTGACAATGATCACATTGGCCAATTGTCTGCTCAAAGCGATCGACTCGAAAAAGTCGCTTTTGATTCCACGCTTCGTCGACTTGACCACCAAATGCTCGACGCTCGACGGCCTAATCTGTTCAATTTGTGAAGAACTCAGCCTTCATCTCGGCCTCAATCCAGTCACCGAGATAAAGAGCCGAGAACTGACCTCGTTGATCGACTTCTTTTACTCAATTTGCCAGAAAGCGTCTGGCGAGAGGCCGGTGCTGATTCTTATCGATGGCCTTCAGGACATGAGCCTTGAGCGCTCGATGGTGTCCAAAATGACGCCGGAGAACAATCAAATTCTGTGGCTGTTTCAAGAGCTGCTGCCGCCCGGAGTGCATGTGATTGCCACCATACGTCGGTCAAGTCAGCCGGGCAGTGCGCCCTCTTCTTCATCGGCTAGTCAGAGCGGCGAGCCGGACGAAACAGGCGGACAGGCCTCTGATCCTCCGCTCAATCAGCTCCAGTCGCTGTTTCTCAACCTTTACAATGATCGCATGATCAATCAAGTAGAGAACTATGTGTTCGAAGTGCCCATAAAATTGAGCAAATCTATGCAGAATGAGTTGATTTCTTACATACGTGCTGGTCTACACAAAGCGGACTGCAAGCTCACAGACGAGCAAATTCACTCGTTGGTCCGCTGGCTTCTGCATGGCGAACCATCAAGCAAATCGTCGAATATTGCCAAGAAAAGGTCCGAAGACATGTACGAATCGCTTCAGCTTTTGCAGCTTTTGGTTGGCGAGGCCAAATTCTGTTTGTCGCTCAACTTGAGTCTTGACAAGCTGCTCGCTCCTGACTCGCATCCCTGCACTCTAGACGCCTTCATTCAGCACAAAATCGGTAATTTTCTTGTTCTCTCTCTCTTCCTTCGCTATCTCTCTCTCTCTCTCTTTCACATGTGATCGACGTTTGTGTAAATTTCAGACCAACTGAAGCAGAGACTAGACGCTTCGATTGTAACACTTGTGTTCAACTACATCACAGCATCGCACAACGGCCTGACCGAAATGGAGCTCATCGACCTTCTCTCTTCAAGCAATCAGTTTTTCACCGACTACTATGAGAACAGCGAGCTGCCCAACTTGCTTCGGTTTCCGTTCACCATCTGGCTGCTGATCAAGTCACATCTGGGCGAGCTTCTCACCGAACGCTACATGGACCAAAAAGTCACCATCGCCTGGTCCAGTGACTACATAAAGCGCAACATGAAGCTGCGCTTCTTCAACAAAGTCGAGCAAATACGTGCCTGCCACAAAGAAATGGCCAACTACTTTCTGGAGGCGTTTGTGACCAACAAGCCGCTCATTGACCTTGAGCACAACATCCAGATCAGGTACTCGCCTCTCTCTCTCTCTCGCTCATCCTCGTCTTGTGCGTAAAGCCTGCTCGCTTGAAGGGATTCGGACGCCAAACGCTTTGTAAGCCAACAGCCGCTAATTTATTCAAAGTATTTGTACAATTATCGCCGCCTTGGCGAGCTCTGGTACCATCTAATGAACTCGGGTAAGTGACTCTTCACATGGTGGCTAATTGATCACGGCGACTAGGATTCGTGTTGTTGCACAGGCGACATTCAGCGACTCAAGGAGCACGCGTTTTTCAACTTTGAGTATTTACTGGCCAAGACCCACGGCATGTGCATTCAAGGCCTGCTGAACGATCTAGATTCAGTTCTAAGACGCATACTCGACTCGGACATTCTGCTCATGCACTCGTTAGTTCGCAAGGTGGCCAACAACCTTCTCAAAGACCCGCTTCAGCTCAGCTCGGAGATAATCGCTCGCCTCAAGTCGCTGCAAGGTAGGCCTCTCAACGCTCGAATCGTTTTGATCGAGTTTCAACTTCAAACCGGCTGCAGACAGCTACGGAGAACATGTCAAGTCGCTTATAGCGCAAGCGACCGACTGGTGCGAGTCGCATCAGGCGCCCATGCTCATCCCGATTTCCACTTGGCTCGATTCGCCCGAGGGTCTGCTCGTGACCAAAATCGAGCATCCGGACGAGATTAGGAAGGTGGCGGTCACCTCCTACAACCAGCACGTGTTCTTCTCCACGACCAAGCATGAGATTTGCATGTACCACATTCCGTCGAAGAAGCTCGTGAGGAAGTTTCTGGGACACACGGCGGCCATAAACAGCCTGCACATAACAAGCAGTAATCGGATGCTGATCAGCTGCTCGTCGGACAAGCTGGTCAGAGTCTGGAATCTCAACAACGGTGCCATTCAGAGCACAATAAAGTAAATAACTAATTCTGTTCTCTCTTGAGTCGCTCAGTTCACGTTCGTTTTGCTCTAAATCAATCCACTCGGTCCAATCAAGAGTGAACAAGAGTGCCATATTGTGTTCAGTGCTGAGCCACTCGGACGAGTTTGTGGTCACTGGCACCGAGGACAGACTGATCAATGTAATCAACATCAGCTCGGGCGATTTGGTCCATTCGATTGAGAAGCATTTCGACTCGATCACGGCGCTGGCGATCAACTCGGACGATTCGATTCTAGTCTCCGGTAGGATTTGAGATTCATTCGTTCACTTGATGGCTTCTGAACTTCCTTAACGCTACAGCTTCGTCTGATCAGTCAGTCAAGCGCTGGTCGTTTGAAGACATGCAGCTCATCGACACAATATCGACCGTGTACAGTCCGATAACGAGCCTGACCATCACACACGACAACACGTTCGTGATTCTTGGCTGCGAGAATCGAACTGTGCAGGTCAAGTCGCTGCTGACCGGCTCAGACGTGCACGATCTACACGGCCACAGCGCCCCAGTGAACTGTCTGGCGGTGTCGCCCGACTCCGAACGCGTCTACGTCGGATGCTCCAATTCGAAGCTTTACTTGTACGACTTGAAGTCCAGAGAGCTGATTGCGATTCTCATCGAACAAGACGGCGCCATAAACGACTTGTGCATGTCAAACGACTCCAGTTTTCTCTTCTCCTCGTCTGGAGTAAGTCCGTTTGGCTGAAGCTCGCGTTCATCGTTCAAACTCGCTTTGATCTAGAAATCGCTGTTTGTGATGAACATGAAAAAGAAACGCTTTGGCAGCAACGTGAGCCATGGCACCGCTCCGGCAGAGTCGAAGCCAATCAAAGCGATCTGCATGTCAAAAGAGGGCGACGTTGCGCTCACAGGTAAAGAGCACTCGAGCCGCTGCAGTGTGTGAATGTCCGACGATGTTGATTTGAAAAGGCGACGAGTCTGGATCGGTAAACTTGTGGAATCTGGAAGAGGGCCAAATGGTCGAGACACTGATCGAGCCGCCGCCCGAAACAACAATCGGCGTTTGCAAACTGGCCCTGTCCAACCACAGTCTGTTCACCGTGATCGCGTTCGCCGACCATTCGGTGAACGTGCTCGACAATGAGCTGTGTGACATTGCGTCCGAGTTTTATGAACACCATTCTGAAGTGAAGCACATCTTCATACTGGACGACAACAAGCGAATCCTCACCTCGGACGGCCTGAATCTGTGCAAAGTCTGGGAGGCGCACACCGGCATCTTACTCGAGTCGATCACGGTCGCCTGTAACTTGCTCGATTTGTCGCCCAACTCAAAGTATGTGGTCTCAGGCCCTGGTGAGAATGTGTAAGTTTTCCTAGCTCGTTGTCCTCAAGCAAAATGTGAAATTGAGAAATTTCAAAAGCGCCAAGATCTGGAGCCTGAGCGACGCCAAAGTCATCAGGGCCATCGATCATCCGGAGAAGATCACGGCCGTTACATTCACACACGACTCTGAGTATGTGATCACTGGAGGCCAGGACAACAGCTGCAAGATCTGGGAGAGCGCCACGGGCAAGCTCGTTCAAGTAAGCCACTGGCCAAGGCGATCTGTTGGAAGATTATTGATTTTAAAACTGAATTCAATCACAGGTGCTGATCGAACACGAGGGCGCCATAACAAGCATCGCCGTGCCCAAGTCAAACAGCCTGGTTCTGAGCGCCGCTCGCGATAACGCGGTCATTGTGTGGAGCTTCAAGGACGGCTCAGTGACGCACAAGCTTCTCGGCCACCAAGACGTGCCCATAAAAGTGACTGTGACCAATGACAGCAGTCTGGCTATTTCTGGTAGGCTGCTTCAAACAAACATCGACTTGCCCGACCGAATCGTTAAAGAGAAGCCATTCAGCGTCCAAAGATGGAATGATCAATGTCTGGTCGTGCAGACGTGGATTCTTGCTCTCGAGCTTGAACCTCAATGCGGCCATAGTCGAAGTGCTGGTCTCGTTCGACGGCAAGAGAATCGCTGTTCAGTTCGAAGATAGCAAGTCGATCGCCGTTCTGGCTTTAAGCAACCGCTGGTACAAGGAGGACTTTAGATCGATGAGTGAGGCCAGTCTCAAGCCTTATGACGGTAAGACCGTGTTGCGTAACTTGCCGGTTCTATGAGTTTCTTATGATTTCTTTTGTTTACGTTTCAACTTTTATTTGCGCTTGGTTTGAATGCAAAGAAATATTGGCGAGCGAGCCTCTCACTGTAGTGCTGCCAATAAAGCCCAAACCGCTGATGTATCCCACAATAACAAAGAGCATTTCGAAGGTGTTCGCAAGCAGCTCGCTGCCGCAAGCAAACGTAGACAAAAATCGAAACTCTTCAGACGTGACAACCAGCAATCTCTTGGTAAGCGACTCCTCCTTCTCCTCCAACGCTGGCTTCTCTCTTACTCATTCTCTTCGTCTGGTCAGAACGAAGTGACTAGCACATCGCATGCCGGCTCATCTCGCGGCTTTGTCAGTCAAAAGGCCAAAAAGAAAGCGAAAAAAAACACCGAGTTCAGCTCGACGGTGAGCATAAACAACATACAAGAGAAAAAGAAAAAGACCAAAGTCTGCTGCATATTGTGACCGTTCAGCAGCTGTCACGGCTCAACCGCATGATTCACCAACGGCGCCCTTTCAGTCTGTTGGTCTCTCGCCAATTTTCCTCCCTCTCTCACTGCCTGATGGTCTGCTTGCCTGTCTGCCTCTGTCTCTCTCTCTCAGTTTGATTTTCAGTTTTGTTCATCATTTGTGCGCTAAATACTTTTGTTTTGTGAAATAATTAACCGCGCTTCACCTGTTCCAGTCTATTCTCAATCGTCTGCTTTGCATGCTTCTTTCACTTATTTTTCGCTTCACTTGATTTTTAGTTTATTTTGTAAACAAAAAAGCTCAATTCAACAAGACCAACAAAATAATGAAAAAGAGAGCAGAAATCACGGGTGTTTTGCTTTTGTGTCCTTATGCGTTACTTCTTCTCCGTTTTTTATTTTTCATTGATTAATTTAAATCTAAATAAATCTGAAAAAAAAAGAGAACAGTCTTGATCTACAATTTGGAGGAGGAAGAGAAAAAATGACTCATTGCCTATTCTTGATTTGGCTCTGAAGGCTCGACAGACGAGCGAAACCGATGCTAGACAACGAGCCCGTTCGATTTGGTAAATTGGTATGGAAAGCAAAAGTGTTCGAAAAGTAGAAAAGAACAATCAAACGTGACCTAGGAGGCAGATAGGAGGAGGCAGATAGCCAGAGGAACACGGAATGGCGACGAACAAAAGCAGAAAGACGAAAAAGATGCTTTGATTAGACCAGTTGGCTCAAATTGGCCTCAAGTCTGTTTTGCTGTGTGAGCGAGGGCGATGAGTCTCGCTTGGATGACTCGTAGGCCAGCTTCAGCATGCGTCCATGAACCAAGTCTCGGGCCAGTTTGGGCACGAAAATTTCGATCAGCGAATACTGTGTCGGGCGGTTAGCCAATCGATTCGGCAATCAGAGGCGTTTAGGGGCACTCACTTTCAGAAAGGTGAGCAAATCCGAATACTTGAACGTGGAGTAGCCGATTGTTCTGATCGCATCTTCGGCCAGTCGCAGACCATTGGGACGATGTTGCTTCAGCACTTGTAGCTGCTCGTCAAGCTCGTAAGCGTTCACCAGCTGGAAGCAGATGTTTGTGTGCGCATACTCGTAGCTCAGCGACTCGATAAACTTCTCGACAAACAAGCTGCTGCCTGCGTCCAGTGAGTTGAACGGCGACGGCAGAAACGAATTGGCCGCTCCGAGGCAAATCACCGCTCCTTTGTTTCTATTCAATTCTTCAAGACACGAGTCGAGCGAGCTCCTGTTAGTACGTGCTTACCGATGCACCATTGCGGGCAACACAATTCGGGTCAAATTCAAGGTCGAATGCAGATTCGAATGCAGCGCGCTGTTTAAATTTTGAATCGACTCGACATGAAATCTGCTGGCCGGATTCAGCTTGGCAGCAGCGTTCACTAAACCAGTAGCCGTGATTAGCCGGAGCGAATGAAACTGGGTTGCAGATCGATTACCGAGTATGCCCACGTTCTTGCCAATAATTATCTTTTCCACAATCTCGTACGACTCCATTCTGCTCGGATCGAGAACGATTTTGACCACGTCGATTTTGTATTTGGACGCTTGATTGAACAACCATTAACTGAGCTGCTGATTGTACAGGTCATTGGCACATGTCTTACCGAACTTTTCTGCAATCCGATCGAGCAGTATTTGACTTTTGTCGATGAGAATCAAGCTGATCTCTCGTTTGGCCAGCTCGTTTGCATAGCCAAGGCCGATTTCGCTCGTCACGCCTTTTAGCAAGTCAAAGACAGCGGGCAGAGAAGAGTGGAACGAAACTGACCTGTGACGATGGCCCAGTTGCCCAGCGACTTGAGCCAGAGCTCGTTCGAATAGACTTTTGGAAGCAGGTAATTGCGGCCCAGCGTGTAGATGGCGATGCCGGTTCGCACCAGAAACTTGCCAGCGTAGATTAGACCGAGCAGCGCCAGTGTGTCGTAAGTGTCCTTCAAGTCTTTGGCCGCTTGGTTCATGAACAGATCGAACGAGTCGGCCATTCTGAAATGAAATTAGAAATCAAGTTTGAATTTGAAAATCTCATCGACGGTTTCAGTCTCAATTGAAAACCGTTCGTTCGAAATAGAGACAAGCAGTTAAAATTCGTTTAATAACTAGAAATTCAAGAAAGCAGTAGTAGAAAGTCGAAAAGTGAACTTGTTCAGAATGTGTCCTAGTTGGGCTTGTCGCCCTGCTTGGTCGTCTTGCCCGATTTTACGTACTCGGACGGCAAGTCCCACAGCTCGATCTTGAGCTCACTCACGGCCTCTTTGACGCACTTTTGATAGACGCGGAACAAGCCTTCGCAGTCGTCCTCGTAGTTGCCTTTTAATTTTCAATTCGATAAACAAACCAAAGAGACAAGTTGGCTGCGGCACCAGTGAACCTTTTAGATACTTGTCAGAGAACCAGGCGTTGAAGCAAGCATCGTATTGTTCCTTGGCCTCTTGGCATTTCTTGCTTATGCTGTTCATACTTTTCAGAGAAATTCAGTTTCAAATGGCGCTCGGGCATTTGGGGCAAATCGATCAAGACTTGCGACAGACTGGCAACAATTTGGCTTTTTTCGTTCATCTATTTTAATTTTAAAAACTGTTCATAGCGGCACAGATTTGCCAGAGCTTGGCTGCTCGCTTCGTTCAATGCTTGAGTGTCTCGCAGGCATTTTAAGAGACGAGCAGCTCTGGAGGTGAGAAACTCGCAGTGGTCACTGTCGGCTGGATCCAGGACGGCCGCACGCTTAAATGCTCGTTGCAGGTTCGTATTAAACTCGGTGTCCAATCTCTGCTTTACTGAGCTCTCTACAGAGCAGAGGCCGCATTCAGAGCTCAAAAGTGCCAGCAGGGAACGGTGATAAACCCAGACGGTTGAGAAATGTCCGTATCGAATGAGAAGATCGTCGGCCAGAACTAGCTCGTCGACCAACAGCTCGTGCAGAGCGCTAGATTTCTCTGGCTCGCATCGGGCCAGTGTTCGAATGAGCGCCAGTCGCGAGTGAAGAACTGAGTAGTCGCTCGGATTGAGGTAGGCCAGGCGGCTTTGATCAGCTATGAATTGCCTTAAATGGTCGGCAATGCGTCTCTGCTGAGACCAGTGCTCCCAGAGCCAGATCAAATAGGTCCAGCAGTAGTAGTTGGCTTTCACTCGAGGCGCAATCTTGAATAGAGTCATTTGGCATTCGCGATTTAAAAACTCAAAATCTTTGCGCTCATTGGCCATCTGGCGAATCATCCAGCGACGATGAATGAAAGCCTGCTCGCATTTGACGTGTTTGCTCAGCACAAGCCGATTGAACTCGAATTCCTGTTGAATGCCAGTCGCAGAGCTCAATGCTTGCACAAATGCACGCTTTCTCACCGACCAGGCGGTCATGAGATTCGGATTGAACAGGAGCAGACAGAGCGAGAGGCGACTTTTCTCCTGCTGGTCTGAGCTGGTGTCCAGAAAACGCGAGCGCCATTGCAAATAGCTCCATTTGAACAGGCGCTTGTTGAGGAGCAAGTACTGGCCTTGGACAAGCTCATAGACGGGCGAGTCGATTGGCTGGATGTCGAACTCTTCGATTGGCTCTGTCTGTTCGGCGGCTGGAAGAGTGCGCAAGAGACGCTGCTCCAAGAGGCTGACGATTTGATCGAGAGCAGCCGACGACCGCTCGTCCATGTTGAAATGGTCTTGATGAGGCAAATCGATTTAAAGAGAGAAAGAGAAAAGAGCAAGCGAGCTCGGCGGATTCTTCACTTCCGGAGACGAGAGACGACTTTAGACGTTGATTGGATCAATTGAATGCGTTTTGCTTTATTCTCAATCCGTTGATTCAATATTCAACAAGACAATGTGTTGTGCAGAGTTTACTCAGTGCCGGCAGCTGCGAACTGCTTGAGTGTGCACTCGATGTACTCACTTGTTTGCTGCTCGTCGACGTTTGTGTAATTGCTGATGATGTCAACCAGGAATATGGTTTGCTTGCAGGTGTTTGTCTTGAGCCAGACACGGCCGTTCATGCCAACGGCGATCTCGAACGGCGGCACGGCCTTGCTCAGCTCTTTGAGAAATTGACTGGACGGAGAGAGGAGTCGCCGCGCCAGGAAAAGATTCACTTTGAACATGAAGCCTTCTTTGAGAACGCCGAGTCCGTTCGCTTTGCCGGTCGAGTCGATGCAGACCAGCTCGGGCTCCATGTCGCGCGAGCCGGTCAATATGCGAGCGTAGATCAGATCGCCGTGCTGTTAACCCCCCCAATCGTGTTTACTTGTAATTTTCGGCTCCAAAATTGTTCACTCACCTCAATATTGGGCTTGTTTCGCTTGGATGCGTTCTCGAACGCAAGCCACGAGAGTGAGGCGTACTCACTCGAGCCGATGTCAACCTTGATCGTCTCTGCTCCTTTGCCGACTACGATGCCGATCACGTACTCGTTTCGGTTGGCCACGTACTGAATCAAGAATTTCACAATTTGGCGTCAAATATCGACTGCCGTCTGCTGGCTCACCCTTTTCTGGAAGGAGTCGATCCAGTAGAAGTTGTCCTTTCGCTTGACCACGCCGCACTTGGCCGCGACTATCGCGTCTTCCTTCGCCTCTTTGCGCAGTCCCGGCCCGATCACGATCTCTTTGCCGCTGCTCGCTCTCACCTCGATCTCGTCGCCTGGCAATGCAATTGGCTGCATACTTGTCTCTGTGTCTATTTCTTCTTGGCCTCACTTGTCTGCTTATTCTATGCCTCTTGTTTTCCTTTCACATTTATTGCAATATTTCAAAGCCACATTCTGCTCGAATCAGAAGAAAGAACTGCACGCCAGAGTCAGAAGCAAACAGAGCGCGATGTGCATCCAATTGTCTCAGGTCTCCGATATCCATAGTTACCAAGTTGACGTGAAATAATCTCCACCTCTGGTTAGGAGAAAAGGCTTTTTGGTCGAGTTGTTCGCGCTGCTGAAATCGAATCGCACAAATGAATGGATTCAAGGGCAAGCAGACGCTGAAGAACATTTCGAATCAGGTTCTGTCCGAGCAGAAAGAAACCATTCGTCTCTACACCAGCGGCCATTTGAACGAAAGCCACTTGTGGAAGCCGCCAGAGCAAAAGTCACATCAGCAATGGCCGACTTCCATTCTGCCGCCGATTACGCCGCGTCAGCTGGCCGACGCCAAGAGTCCTCGCGTTCACAAATTGACCATTTCAGAGCAAGACGCTACCGCCGTTGTCAATTTGAACGAGTTGGCGCCAAAAAAAGAAGACAGCAGCAGCGGCAGTCTGAAACTACCTTCGATTGATTCGGCTCGAGAAATAGTTTTGAACGATCGAGATGTGGCGGCCAATTTCTTGAACGGACCCTTCGGCGGTTTGGACAAGAAAGAAATTTTCAAGAAAATGAACGACATGGACGAGTACTTTGTGGGCAAAGGCGATCTCACGCGAACCAATGTGCTCAAGTCGACCGAATCGTCCAATTATCTTGAGCGCAAGCTGCTGCAGGTCAGTGAGAACGTTCTCGTGCCGATTCATGCCAGAATCAGAGCATCGACTCGATAGGAAATGGACGAAATCGACAAACTGGAGCAGAGCAGTGAGGAAGAGAAGAGTTTGATGAAAATCGATTTGTGCTCAATTGTGCTCGACGAGATTGCGCTCGAGTCCAAACTCTACGCCGACATACTCAAAGCCATAAAGGTAAGCGGCGAATAGCGCAGTCCGATGTTGAAGCCTTTCATTGAACATTGAGCAGAGCGAGTACGACAATTACATGAACGAGTTGAGCGAGAGCGCAGTGACAAGTCAAGTCGACCAGGACGACGTTGAGCAGATAAAGTCAGAATACACGAAAAGTCAGAGCCACTTGAGCGGATTAGAAGGCTGGATCAGCGAGCTCGAGCTCGAGCTTCAACTCAAACAGGAGATAAATGCAGATTTAGTGAAACAGATCGCGGTCGAGACTGAGCTCAAGCAGAAACGAATTAAGGAAGAAGCTGTGAGCCAAGGTGAGTGGCAGTTTGAGCGACCTGCTTTAGACTAGCCTCAAGCCATTCCATCCGCGCAGAGCAATCGGGTCAAATAATCGAGCAGCTGCGGAGTAAAGAAGCGTCGGCGATCGGCAAGATACCGGTTGCCAGGCGAATCGAAGCACTTCGCGCTCTAATTGAGGAAAAGATGCAGCGTCTGGAATCAGTCACTCAGCTCATTCATGAGCAGTACGTGCCCGCTGTGGTCGTCTCCAATCTCGTCCAGAGCATCAAAGACGCCGAGGTTGGTGCGATTGCTTCTATTGCGATCAGAGCTCACTCGTTTCTGATTCGCACGCAAAAAAAGGTCGACTTGCTCAAGTTGAAAGAGCAGAACAAGTTCATGGAGGTAGAGGAGAAAAAGGCCGAGCAGAGTTTGAAAGAGTTCTTGATCGAGAACGACCGAACCGAATTCGCTCAGCAAACAGCCGAGTAAGTTCGTCCGCAGCGATTTGTCCTCTCTCCTCTTCAATGCTTTGAATGCCAGACAAATCATCAACTGGATCCGGGCGCTTAACGAAGCCGATCTGGACACTGAGCCGACCGCTGACACAAATTTTCAACCTTCAGCCCTTGCGTTCAACGACTATTTTTCATGAACATCGACGACAATCAGGCCAACGTTGCCTTTTAACTCCGCCCTTCTTTTTATTCAATTCGTTCTTATTATTACTGACTGACTGACTCAATGAAAAAAAAAAGGCGATTCGATAAGTTCTTTTAGATTGGGAGCAAAACCGATGGCGATCGAACGCAAAGATAAGAGAGTAGAATGGGCGGGTTGCATTCATATGCGTCTAAGTTTTTTGGCCGGCATAAGCAAAATGAAGCGTTTAATAGTCGTCCAATTCGTGTTGATTCTAATCACGAGCGTGGCCCACATTTTGCAAGCGAGCCCGCTCCAACCGAAAGAGCAAGCGACAAAGGGCACCGGGTAAGCCTGAGTCTGAGTTGGCTTGCGGCGAGAGGTTTTAATTCGCATCGATTAGAGAATGGTGCTGTCAAATTGATCCTCCGGAGAAGCCGATATTTACCAGCACCGGTGAACTGTCCCATTACGAGCCTCAGCCGTGTCCCGAGCACTACAAAGTGTGCTGCAGAGGCTTCTTGAATCTGATGGGCCACTGCGTTCGTGAGTTGGCTAGGTCCCAATTTGAATTTACAATACCCTTTAAACGAGTTTGAAAAGCTCTAGTTGACGCTACTTCAATGCTGCCCGTCTGGCAAGCGCTAATGCAGCAACTGGGCATAACACTCGAGCAGGCGATCGCCCAGTCCGGTTTCTTGCTCGGCTAATATCCGGCCTAGAGAATCTGTTCATTGCTTCGACTGAATAAATTAGCAGCGAAAATTGACAGCTTCTGTTTGAGTTAAAGATGACCAAAGGACAGAGATAGAGAGAGAGAGAGATAGAAAAGAGAGAGAAAAGAGAGAGCGGGGGGAGACTATCTATCTAACGTGCGCGCTTGTCAATCACGACACTGACAAAAAGCAATTCAATTTTCAAAGTCAAGCTCATCTGGCTCTGAATAGACTCGCTTCGGATTAGGTGTCTCAATAATTGAAAACTCCAGAGCGGACTCTGGTTGAAAGCTGGAAAATAATTTGCAATGCCGACGACTAATCGAGAATCGAAAAACAAGTCATGCACATTGACTCGGTTGCAAGAAAACAGGCTTGCCATTAGATGTCAAGTTCGCTCCCTATAAATAGGCCTCGTGCACTTCATACAGCTCAACAAACTAAAATCAAGCAGTTCAAAGCAGCGACCAACAAGACAATTGCAACAAGCGAACAAGATGAATTCGAAGCTAATCGCTCTGGCACTTTTGTTCATGTTCGAACAAGTGGTCGAAATAAACTGCCACGGTCGGCTTATTGATCCGCCGGCCCGCTCGTCCGCCTGGCGAGTAGATCCGGCTCGATTTCCGGCTTACTATGACGACAATCAAATGTTTTGCGGCGGCTTCAGCACACAGTGGAACCAGAACGGTATTTAATGAACGTCAGAGCGACCGCTCACTCTCATCTCACTCACTCACTCGTTTAGGTGGAAGATGCGGCATTTGCGGTGAGAACTTCAGCGGACCGAAAATGTTCGAAAAAGGCGGCAGTCACTATCGCGGTCTGGTCGTTCGTTCTTACGGCAGAAATCAGCCAATAACCGCCTCGGTCGAGGTTCGTCGTCTTTTAAGCCAGGCTCTGGGCGCAATTTAAATTTAATTGGCGAAATCAAGGTCACTGCCAACCACAAAGGCTACTTTGAGTTTCGTCTGTGTGACGTCGCACGATCAGGCGGCGAGGCAACACAACAGTGCTTAGATCAGACATTACTGCGCGATCGCTACGGTCGCACTCAGATCCCGGTCGCTCCGGGCTACACTGGACGAGTGACTGTTCAGCTCAGCGTTCCGGCCGGCTTCTCCTGCAGTCATTGCGTATTCCAATGGAAATATCACACAGGTAAGTAGCGATCTTGAGAATTAAAGCGAAGCAAGTTGGAGCTTTGAATTTGCAAGGCAACAGCTGGGGCACCGACATGGCAACCGGACGTGGCTGCATGGGCTGTGGAGCACAAGAAGAGTTTTACGGCTGCGCCGACGTGAGCATCGGAGTGTCGCAAAAGCGTGAGCAATACGACGAGCCAGAGCAGAGCGGCGGCAGTGACGTGCAGCTCGGCGATGTGCTCTCGCAGGACAGCGAAGACCAGGACACTATTGCCATCTCTAAAGCACTTCTCAAGCGTTTGTTGGCCGAGCTCAAGCGATTGAAAGAGTTCGAGCGTCAGACCCTGCTGTCCAACTCGCAGCCAACAGTGAGAACTTGGCAAGACTCAGGCCTGGACGAGGGAGTGGTTGTGAGCGAGGAGACAATTCCTTCGGCGTCAGAGCCGGTTCCTGAGCAGCCGTCTGCTGGCTACGTTCGCCGCGACTACGTGGTCCAAGACCGAGGAGTGCAGGGCGTGAATCAGCCAACGCTGAGAGAGTCGCTTCGCAAATTCCTCCGACTCGATTAGAACGCCTGAACGCGGCTCTAACTTGAGCGACCATGTTGCTCTCAATTAGAAAATTATATTTTAGCGCCTAGCGTCTAGATGACAAGCAATCAAAGAGACAAGCAATCAAAGAGACAAGCAATCAATGAGCCACACAACAGCACCGCCACCGCCGACCAAGATCGGCAATTCTAGTATTAATTAGATTTTATTCACCGAAAAATCAACAATCGTGGAGCGTCAATGCTCGCCGATTACAATAAAAAATAGAATCCAAATCAAACATTTGAAGACATGCTTTTCTGTTTGTTTGGGTCTCATTCATTCTTACGGTCGTTTGTGCGCCAATTACCAGGCGCGCGCGCAAGCATTCCGCTTTGCTGCTCGATTAAAATTGCAAATTAAATAAATTGATTGAATCAAAAGGGTAACTGAACAGGAGTTGAATTCAACAGATACATGCAGAGTTGGCGAGCAGGAGAGCAGTGGGCTCAATTAGAAGAGGCGCGCAGTTTTTCAAGCTCCTCTGCCAAAGCGTCCAACTTGGATTGGTAATAGAGGCGAATCTGACTGCTCCTGTCCAATTCGGCTTGGTGCTCTTGACGGCAGTCGGCAAGCTCTTGCACTAGCGCTTCAAGTTCACTTCGTTTTACCAGCTTGAGCTCTTTTCTCTTCCTGAAATATAAGTGAGTGTGAGGACTAGAGTGCCAGTCGATGGGCGAACATACCTCACGGGCGCCTTTTTCGAGTAGGCTTCGTCCAGTTTGGTCTGGAGAGAGTCACATTGACGTCTGGTCTCGGCTAGACGCCGCGTCAGCTCATTAATTATTTTCTCTTTTTCCTTATTGGCGCGAATGTAGAACGCAGTGTTTCTAGCTTCCGGATTCACGATCGCGGGCCAGTAGTCCGGCTCGGGGAACAGATTTTGGTAGTTGCCCTTTTGGAGCCAGTGCTGCCAGAAAGCAAACAGGTCACATTTGGGATGAAATCGTTTGATCGACGATCGAGTGTTGCTTACCATCACCGGCTCGGCTAGTTGACGAAATGCCTTCCAGTCGCTTGTTTGGCACGTGTTTTCCATCGAGAATTTGTTTATGAAATGATACAACTCGAAGTAGAATCTGGCTCGTTTCTCCTGCCTCTCGAGCGAATCGACTTGGAAGCAAAACTTCTTGCCCGCATGGTTCTGTTGCAATTGATCGATGTTCGAAGCGCTGCTCGATCGCGGCAGGCCGCTCTCACATTCAACACATCTCCAGTCCTCAAGCGACGAGTGTCTGCTGTGTCTTTGCGCAATGCTCGTTTTGGCGTTCGAACTGCCAGTTGAATAGGGCTCGATTAACTCGCTTGAGCTCGGCGAGTCTGATTTCAAACAGAACGTCGCACTTTTCCACCCACTTTCAGCTTGCTCGTCGAATAGGCAAGTGTCAAAGTCTTGCCCGTTCGATGCACGAGTCATGATGATGCCGGCCTTGTCTGCTCCTCAAGCAATGTTTCTGTCGGCTCGTTGCAAGGTATACACGTTGATGGCTGCGAGCGATTATGACAACATCTACTTTACATAAAACAGGGCATAAGATGTGCGCTCGGCTCCTTGCTCGATTGCCTAAATTTTACACTCATTCATGGAACATGATTGCATCCTTTCAGCTTTTTTCTATAAACAACGTTTTGAGCGTCAAGAGGCTCGCGCACTTTCGCTCAAGTGAGCGCAGAAATAAATAAAAGAAAAAATGGGAAAAATCGACGCGCTTGGCGAGTGTTGCAGATTTCAACCTTACAATTGGCTTTACTTCGGGCGAATCAGGTTCTAATCAACATGTTAGCCCTAGCGAGTGAAATAGAATTTTCATTCAGGAACTTACGAGCGCTCTATAACAATCGGAGAGATTGTAACATTTTCTGATTGGTCAAGTTGGATTTTCGAAACGCGCTACTCTTAAATTTGAACCAATTAAAGTGGAGCGAACGAATAAGACATTTTGCTATTCATACGCAGAATAAAAGACCGACAAACAAATCGGTGAAGAAGAAGAGTGCAGTTTATGAGACAAGTAGGCGTAAAAAGGTTCAACGCGACAGAGAACCTACAAGTCGTTTGTTCGGACAAATGTGGTGTCGGGCCGAGTCGATAATTATGATCATGGGCAATTCCAAGCGAATTTCATGGCGAGAGCGAGCCTGCACAAAACACGTTCACACCGGAGAGTTGCTAGTAGAACGCGCACACAAACACAGCTGGACATAGATCGAGTCAAAATGCCTCCAGTTTTGACAAAAGAAAAACTCATTGACACGGAGGAGAACAGTCGCAGCAGCAACACAAGTAAGTAATTTGGGACTGTCATATTGACGGCGGACGGATACAAAGCTCTTTGTGTCTTAAAGGCGACGGAGAACCGCGCCGAAAGAGAAAGAGGTCCAGATGGGCAGACACGGGCGACAGAGCAGCCATCCCAGGCATGCCCACCACGATCCCTTCAGGCTTGACCAAACTGCAGGAGACGGCCTATATCAGTGAGTGGCCATTCTAAACGCCCATTAAACTCGACGCTATTTAACCGATTTGTGTTGAACAGCCCAGCTCAAGATCGAAGAGCTCACTCGCAAGATCAGAGTCGGCGACTGGGGAATTAGCGAAAATCCGGACAACAGGTCGCCGTCGCCTGAGCCGATCTACGATTCGAACGGCAAGAGACTGAACACGCGCGAAGTGAGGGCGCGCACCAAATTGGAGAACGAGCGCCACAACTTGGTGCTCGAAATGTTGAAGCTCAATCCGGAATATAAGCCGCCCATTGACTACAAGTAAGCTTGCTCTTCTCTCGTTAATCGGCCGCGCAATCTCGCCAGTTGAACGGGATCTGTGTACTCGTCCTGCTCGCCATTTTTTCTCTGCCCTCTCCGACTCTACTCGCGCTCTAATGTTTGAACGCTCTGGTTTCAGGCTAATTGAAATTTTGTGTTCATTTAGGGCCTTCTATTCATGCATTATCCTCGCATTCTATCCATAAATAGCTCACTTGGTAATTTAAATTGACGCTCTTGACACGAACTAATCCAATTTAATTTTGCAACAGGGCGCCGTCGAACAAAGTTGTCGACAAAGTTTACATACCGCAGGAAGAGCATCCGGAAATTAATTTCGTTGGTCTTCTAATAGGTCCGCGAGGCAACACGCTCAAAACGCTGGAGAAGGACACCAACGCCAAGATCATAATCAGAGGCAAGGGCTCAGTAAAAGAGAACAAGATCGGCAGAAACTCGGGACAGCCGCTGCCCGGCGAGGACGAGCCACTTCACGCCTACATCACGGGCGCCACGCCCGAGGCGGTCAGCGAGGCCTGCGAGAGAATTAGAGAAATTGTCCGCCAGGGCATTGAAGTGCCCGAGACCATGAACGAACTGAGAAGGCAGCAGCTGAGGGAGCTCGCTCTCATCAACGGCACTCTCAGAGAGAATGACAGCTTGAACAAACTGAAAATGCTCTCGACTGCGTCGACCATCATCACAAATCAGATTGTCTGCGACCTGTGCGGCTCGGCCGGCCACATAACCAGCGATTGTAAGATGAAAAAAGAGCTGAGCGAAGGCGAAAGGCAACCGACTTGGGCAGAGCGAGAAAAGATGGACACCGAGTACTTGTCGCTGATGGCCGAGCTCGGACAAGGGCCAGCGCCCGATCTTGCCAACGGCCAGGGCAAGTGCATCATATCTCGAAACGGCGCCTCAGGACCCCTCTTGGCCGTCGAGGGTGGCGAAGAGGGCTCAGCGCCTGCATCGTCGACTCCTGCCCAGCCAGCCGCTCTTCCTTCGACTCGAGTCGAGCCTGCCAACAGCTATGCGGCCGATAGTTACTACCGTGAGTTCAGTCAAGCTTCTAGCCGAGCGCCCGCCTTCCTGATGGGTCATCAGACCCCTGCGGAGAGCACGGCCGACATGGCCAACGCCGCAATGCTTTACAGCCAGCAGATGAACTACTACGCTCAAATGGGAGCAATGCCGCCATACGGTGGTATGCCCATGTGGCCAGGAATGCCACAAACTGGCTGGCCCCCTGTAAACGGAGCCCCGCCGCCGCCACCTCCGTCGAGCTAAGTTGCTCTTCGCACCACGACGATCGCTCGCAAACTCTTTCCTCGCTGATTAAATCGCTTCAAGGGCATCTAGCTTGCCCACAGGATGTTTGTGGAAACCATTAATATTTAAAAAACACAAAAAAAACTTAATTATTTGAATAAACTCTCGTGAGAAGCTGCGTTCTCTCAACAAGCAGCAGGACTTGGTGGGACGTTCGGTTGGAATTGCAACATGGCCACTGTGGGCACGTTTATGTGCACGGACTGTTTACGTAAGTGGGGAAATATTAACGATGATCGGTGGCAACTTGTTGAAATGTGCCATCAATCCGAAGAGTCAATCAGAACCACCAAATCGCGTTTGAATTGAATCATGAACAAACTGGCAATCGTATGGTTTCGCAATGATCTGCGTCTTCACGACAATCTTACATTGAACAGAGCCTGCGAGCTGATTAAAAAGCAGCAGCTCACTCATGTGCTTCCGTTCTACTGCTTTGAGCAGGCGACAATCGACGGAACATCTCGAGAAGCCAAGCTCGCCAAGTGCGGACCTTTTCGACGCAACTTTTTGATCGAGAGCGTGCTCGATCTCAAACAGAATCTGATCAACAAGCTAAACAGCAACTTGTACATTTGCTACGGACAGCCTGTGGCAGAGCTTGTCAAGCTGGTCGACGAGCTCAAAAGCAAAGACGCAAATCTGTCTATTGAATGGGTGCTGGCGTCTAAAGAGCTGCCCTATGACGAGGTCCAGCTAGAGGCCGATCTGCAAATTGAGCTGAAAAAGCGAAACGTGCAACTCGAGCTGGTCTGGGACAATACGATGATTCACCTGAATGACTTGCCCTACCAAAATATAAAAGAGCTTCCGGACGTGTTCTCTCGCTTTCGAAAACAAGCCGAACAAAGACAAGAGTCGGTTTATGAAGTGAGAACACCCGTGGATGTGCCCAAATCGCTGCCGACCGTCGCACTCATCGAGGACTGGGGCGAGCAGCGAGTGCCCAAGCTAGCCCAAATCAAAGAGTGCGCGACCTCGGCCATTCAATCGATGAAAGGCGGCGAGACAGCGGCCAACGAACGCATGACAAGCTATTTCTTCCGCAGCAACGGCTTGTTCAACTACGGCACTACCCGCAACGGAATGATCGGCACCGAATACTCGTCCAAACTGTCCATGTGGCTGTCGAACGGCTGCATTAGCGCGCGCTACTTGTACTGGCGAGTGAAAGACTTTGAGAAAATGAAGCGTGCAAACGAGTCGACCAAGAAATTCGTGTTCGAGCTGTTGTGGCGCGACTTTTTCAAATTCTACACCATGAAATACGGACGGAGGTTGTTTTCGCGCGAGGGCTGCTCGAACGAGAACAAGTACGCCTGGAAGAAAGACCTCGGCCTGTTTGAGCGCTGGTGCCGAGGCGAGACTGGCTATCCGTTGGTGGACGCCAACATGAAAGAGATGAACGCGACCGGCTGGATGTCGAATCGAGGCCGACAGAACGTGGCCAGCTTCCTCACCAAGGACTACGAGGTCGACTGGAGATGGGGCGCCGAGTATTTCGAGTCGATGCTGATCGACTACGATTGCGGAAGCAACTGGGGCAACTGGCAGTATGTTGCCGGCGTCGGAGCGGACCCGCGCGCCGACCGCTACTTCAATGTGGTCAAGCAGGCCTACGACTACGACGACAAGGGCGACTACGTTCGACAATGGATTCCTGCGCTGGCTCATGTGCCTGTAAGCCACGTCCATTGTCCGTTCAAAATGAACGCGGTCGAGCAGAGAAAGGCCAATTGCCACCTGGGCAAAGACTATCCGCTGCCTGTGATCAGAGCCAAACACGACTTTAATCCAAACGGGCCGCGCAAACCGAACAAATTTCTTGAAAAGTCCAAACGTAACAACTAGTTATCGAATTTTTGAAGCGGCTTGTCAGCACACAAATAAATAAACGATAACTGCTGCTGCTGCTGCTGCTCGTATAGCAATAATATATTTCGCTATTGAAATTGATGGCTTGAGGGCATAGCGGCTGGTTCAACAATTCAAGATTATTTTATTCATCAAATTTGTTTATATTCGGCTCTGGCTTAAAGTAGACAACAAAACGGAAAACGATCAAGAGCGAACAAGAAACAGGGACAGGATAGAGAGAAAGCGGCACAAATCTAAAGCCAACATAGAACAGGAAATAAATAAGCAAAGAGAACGAGAGGAAAAGTGAGTTGCTTGAGAGATTATTATGATGCCTGAAGGCTGCTGGACATGATATGGATGGGTCGTCGAGCAGAAAACAGGAAACTAGAGAAAACGATAAAGAACGAAAGTGAAAAAACTTGAGAAAATCAAGTTTGTTTCTTTTCTTGGGGAGAGAATGGGGGGGGGGGGAGCGGGCTAGTTAAGCGCTAATCGGATTCGTATTCTGTCGATCTCGATCTTGACTATTGGTTAACGTTAAGCCAGTCGAAGGACATGGACTGGCTGGTGGCTTGTTTGCTTCAAATTGCTAAACAGAAGCTGCTGCTGCTGCTGGTGATGCAGCAGAAGCTAGCTAACTCGAATAGCAACGACAACAGCAGCATGGCATAAACAGCGGCCAGAGTAAAAAGAGCAACAAAAAGAAAAAGACCATGGCAGAGAAAAGTGAGGCCATGGCAAAGGAGCAAGATGATCTAGATGATCGCACGAACGATTGTGGCTCAGTAGACAAACTTCTTTGATATCTCGTTGAATGTGTTCTCAAACAACTCTCTGTACTTCCTCTTGGCTTGCTTGTAGGCGTTCGTTTTCACTATGGTCTCGTAGTTCTCGCGTATGAATATTTGAATTTTGCTGTTGAGCTCGTAGTCGTTGTTCACCACGCAGAATATGAGGTAGTCGCAGCAGTTCTGAATGTTCAACTCTTTAATTATGTGCTCGCGCGCCAAGTTGGTCAGACCGTGCACTTTGTACTCTTTGGATATTTCGTAAATGTCCTTGGCGAACGAGTCGAGCGAGTCTAGATAACCGGCGTACATGTATCGGATAAGGTATTCGATCACTTTGGGCGAGCGGTCGGTCTCGATCACGAGCAGATCGTCGATTTCGTCCTCCTCCTCGTTGTTGAGCAAGGCCAGACGTTTGCTGGCGCATGAGCACGAACTCGGCCCCGTCGCCACTGCTGAATGAGCAGAGTGAGCCAGGTGAGAAGTGGGAGCATGATTGACACCGGTTGCAGTTGGCGAGGCAAATCTTTGTAAACATGAGTATGCGGCCGCCTGCTGCGAGGACGAGTTCAAACCGGACGTGGACGCCGAGGCGGCTGAAGAAGACGAGTCGAACGAAACTGTGGGAAAGTCGTGCGCGTCACTTGAGCAAGAGCAGTCGTTCTCAAAGTAGTTCGATGAAGACGAGGGCGACGAAGACGTGTCGGCCAGGCCAGCTCCGATTGGGTCGAAAAGCTCAAGCCGCTTGTCAGAGTCCGGAATGCACTCTTGTGAGCAGTAATCACAAAGTTGACCTGACCGGCTCAGTTTCATCAGGTTTGTGCTGAGCAGCTCGCGGAACTTGCCCGACCGAGACGCCAGAATGAACTTGTGCGATCTGATCTCCATCACTTCGGGCTCGTGGCTCATTGTGTCTTCGTCGTTGGACGAGAATGTTGTTGGCTCGTGCGATATTTTGAGCTTTTTACTCGAATTCACTCCTCTACTGGACCACGAGCGACGCTGGCCGACTTCGCCGCCCGGAGAGTACTGATGGGACACGAGCATCGCATGCAGTTGCTGTTGTGGCTGCGGCACGCCGCTCGATTCACTGTAAGGCTTGCGTATCACTTTTACAATTATGTCGCACAAATGCTTATTCTCGTACAGATCCTTGAGGTTCTCTTTGAACAAGAGCAGATCGTAGTTGGACCATGAAATGCTCGACGGCATGGTCGAGTGTTCAAACTCGACCCTGGCGAATATCTTGAGAGTGCCGCTGCTCGACAAGAGCTCGCTCATTTGCTCTTTGATGTCTTGGACTTTGAGAAACTGTTTGTAGCCAAAGTCAATGAAAGTTTGATACTGGTGGTCGCCAGTGTCACGGCAGTAGACTCGCTCGTTGTTGTTGTTGAGCAGCGAGAGTTCTACTTTAGCGTTTATGCTCTCTGGATCCTCGGACACGTACTTTATGAACAGCGATATGTAGCCTTGGCTGGCCGAGTCGCCCAGGCCCTCCGGGTACAAGTTGAGCACCCATCTTGTGTTCTTGTAGGAGAATATCGGACTGGTGAGCAGTGGATACACGGCCTGCTCGTGAGGTCCCAGGTACTGGGTGAACTTCTCTACGCACCAAACATAATCGATCAAATGATACATTATATTTGATGTCCGATATCAACCGAGTCTAAAGCAACGAGTGAAATGAGATTAGTTAAAGAGCGACCGAGCTTGGCCTCTAATAAGCTTTATCATCGTCGCCATCCTCATAGTCCTCAGCATCGTCATGCTGCTCGCTGAGTCGCCGCACTCTTCTATTCGCTTTTTTTTCTCGCTTCTTTCTTTTTGAACGAAACTAAAAACTGCTGCTCTATTATTATAATAATAAATGAATATATGAGCTGATGAGTGATAAATGGCGAATGGAAAAGTGCGTACAAACTGAACTGAATAGAAAAAGAAGAAAAAAAAAGGTTGCCCATGCACACGGTCTCTCTCGCACACACACACGCCCGCAAACGCAGAGACTCTCTCTCTCTCTCTCTCTGTCTCTGTTGGGCGATCACATTGAGGTTCGTCAGACGCACTAGATTCGTCAGATGACCTGGCTGAAACGCGCTAAGAACTTATGCGGTCATGGGCCGAATGCCGCTCGAATTAGGCGTCAACACCGTCACGACATTTTTCCCTCTTTACTCGAATTCATTTGTTTCGCCTTCATTTTGGTACTAATTTTTCAATTAAACCGGCAATCGACCATTATAATAAAATATGATCTGGATAATAGAAGTTGAATCTTGGAAATTAGAAACACGCAGACGAGAAAGAGCGACGAGAAGCTCACACAGAGACAAGAGAGAAAAGTGCGATTAATAATAATTTGATGTTTATTAAGCGAATTGGCTTCGACTTGGTTGCGAATTATTCGGTGCGCATTTCCACACGCGCCGCATGCTGCCGCTTCTTGATCGGCTCACGCTCAGAGTTGGCTCGCTTAAGCTTGCCTCTCCTTTTCTCTTTCCCTCTCTCTCTCTCTGACTCTCTCTCTCTCTCTCTCAAATTCGTGTTGGTTTGCTCTCCCTTTCAGGCGTTTACTTTTTCTCTTTTTCATTCCTCTTTTTGTGCACAGCAAAGCTGAGCGCGATAATCGTGCGCAAAAGCTGATTGTGTGAAAATCAATCAAGAAATAGAATCGGCAATTTGAGAACGTGATTGAAGAGAGCGGCATCGTGAAAATAGAACGATGGCCAGCTAGAAATGTTTGCCGCTTTAATTGCGGCCAGAAAGAGTGATGGCCATGTTCATTCGTGTTCGGCTGTTGATAATGATGAGCCGAATGGAGGAGTTTAAATATTCAAGAATTAATTTTCAAACAAATTTAGACGGCCGGGTCGAAAACTTATAAATTATGCTAATCGAAGCCCAGTGAATTGTTGCCGCCAAATCTGCATCCAGGCAAGCGCGTTTGATAAATATGCGAGGTAAAGAAGAAAGAAACAGAGAAAGAGCAACAGGGAGAAAGAGCGTGTGAGAGAGAGAGAGTGAGTTGGTGGGTGAAAGAACGAGTGTTTAAAAGCCAGTGTGTGGGTGCCGTGTTTTTAACTAGAAACAAAGCTAAACACGAATTAGGGCAGGCATGAGCGAGGCCGGCTGAGCGACGCGACTGAATAAGCTGCGAGGCCAAACAGCTGATCGCAATATTGAGCACTCATAATAATATCAAAATATCGGTTGCGCGCCGCCAGTCGAATGGCCGAATAAAGGTCAGAAGAATGCGCACTCTCTCTCTCTCTGCCCCGTTTGCGTTCGATGTGTGGCCCGAAAAAAACATTTCATTTAATATTGATTCATAATAATCCAGTCATAAAATAGTATTAACCAAGTGTTCTAAATGACCAGCTTGACTGAGCAAACTATTGATTTTCGTGGCACTCAAGAAAGCTTTGATGTGCCTGATCATGCGGGCGCTCGCATTTTCCCTACATGATTAATTCAAATAGTTTTTCAGCGGCGGCGAGAAACGGCCGATTCGTTTGTCGATGGCTCACAAAAGATAATGTTGAAAAATAAAAAGCTGACAATGCAAATGGATTGAACGAGAAGATGATGATAATCGGCAACTGCCACCAAAAAGAAGAAGAAGACGACAGCGATAACGACAACATTGACAAAGATGATGATGATGAGGAGTAGGACGCTTATTTATGACTGCAGTCAGTTTTGCGAGTCTCCATCATGAATTCATCATGTTCTAGATCAGTCGGCTCGATTTATGATCATAATCAATTTGATTAGTTTTATACGAATCGATTGTTCGTTAGCAAGCCTCTGATGGGCCTAAGATAGTGCTCGAGCTCGAAAATGGATATGAGCGATGGCGAAGGGCAAAGCGAGTAAGAAATAATGGCGAATTATTTAGGCCTGCAACCTGATTTAAGACTCGAAAATTAAATTATATGTGCCGAATTTAGTGAGCTGGGCCGATAATTATGTGCCCTATCGTGGTCGGAATTCAGCCGCTTTGGCTGGCAGTTGGCGAAAATAAAGAATACGAAAAATAAAATGTTTAATCATGCAGACAAACAGGCAGGCAGGCGGCAACAGGCTCTAATCAAACAGTCAGGCGAGCAGGTACGCAGATAGAAGCGAGTTGATGAGCGAAACGCATTGTGAACCAGCAAGGCGGGCCAGCTCTCTTGCCCAATAGACTGGCCAACTAATTTTCTCCTTTCTAATACAATACCGGGTCAACTTGCACCGACGACACATAATGGCGCTTAAACGAAGCTCTTGTTCGACCGACTAGTTTGCAATCAAACGCGACTATCCTCATCCTTCGCTTTTTTAAGACGCTTGCCCATTCACTTCTCAATCCCTCGCTCGCTCTCACTCTCTGTTTGCGTCTCTTGAGGCCTCCGAACTCGACGATTATCATCTTTTGAGCTTCAATAATTAGACACTGTCTCGCTCTCTCCTTCGCGTTGGAGCAAACAAACTAAAACAAGTCTATCTGTGTTGATGATGAAATCTTCCACGCACTCGCTGGCCCGTAATCGAGAACGACGCTGCGCTGAACGATCCGTTTCGGTAGTTTGAACGGATCTCTGACATTTACCTTTCTCTCTCTGTCTCTCTCTCTCTGTGTCTCTCTGATTGGCCTCGATTTTCTAATCCGAAATGTGCACTCGACGTGAAGAAGCGAACTGAAGATGCTGCGGAACTGGCTGTCGCTTACACCATTTCGACATATTTTTCTCTTCATTTTTATTCATCGTAATAAAACGAAAACTGCAACGGTGGAGATTGATGCTTCCTTTTTTAAGGACCGGATTCGATTATGCAGGTCCCTGTTTCACTCAGAGCTTTTGGATGTGAATCGACGGCTCAGCGCCGACTTTGGAGTGAATGAGGTATTTGATGAAAGGTTCACTCGTGACTACGCTCGCAGGCTCTTCATAATTTGCGGAGCTCGAATCAAACAACAAGGCGCCCTCCGCCGCGCTTATTTGATCCTTAGTACCGGCGCTGTTGCTCACAGGGCCACAATTGCCACTTGCACATGTGCCGCCAATAAAGCTCTCTTTATTGCCATTAACCAACTTTTCGTTTAAAAAACTCTCTCGCGAATGGTAGTGCGGGAAAAATACGTTTCGAATGGCATCGAGAACTGGCTCCATATACTCGTCGAGCACAAACAAAAACGCATTCGAACCGGCATCGAAGCTATATGCCAGCTTGTAGTGGAGATGGTCGGTCGTCTGGCTCGTAGCAGTGCTTTGATTGAATTGGTTCACAAAGTTTATTATCGCCTTTGAGTGCTCGTTCAAGTAGAAGAGGGGCGGAAATGTGTCCAGGCAACAGGCGTGCAGAGAATTGCTCTCTTTCATGGTCAATTGAGCGAATCGATCAAAATCCTTTCGGGCGACAATCTCTCTCATCTGCGGCAGGCGTTCGCTCTCGACCAGCTTGACTCGGTGTTGAAGCAGCTCGCTCGTTTGAACCGACAGTCGCATTCCGTCCGTGCTCGACACGTCTTTTCGCTTGTCCTCTATGACGAGGATGAGCACGTTCATCTGCGGCCAATGCTCTGAGCCGAATAGAGGCCGAGCGATTGAGTCCTGCGAGTGCTCGGCCGCAGTCCACTCGACGAAACCGCCAAAGCAGCTGCGGCAGGCCGAGCCGGAGCCCAGACGCGCAAGCTCACTTGTGTCGCCTCGATAGCCGAATGCGTTTGACAAGGCCAAAGCCAAGGCGGCGAATCCGCTGGCCGACGAGGCCATGCCACTTGCGGTCGGAAAGCTGTTGGTCGAGACGATCTCCAGACTGTAACTGGACGCGTTCTGGAGCTCGCAATCGGAGTAGACCTTGCTCAGCATTCGCTTCAATCGTTTTCGATTGATCAGGTCGCCTGGTTGCGACTTGTCTTCTGCCGGCTTAAACACCTGCTCTGATTTATTGAGTCTTAGACGAATGAAAGGCTCGACTGCTGGCGCCTTTATCAGAGTCAAACTGGTTCGCGACGAAAGAACTGACGTGTCGAGTGTAATTGATATGGACCCGTTCAGCGGAATTATTTGCTGCTCGTCTCGTTTGCCCCAATATTTCACGAGCGCAATGTTGGGCGCACATTCCACATTGACAATCAAACATCTCTCGCCCGGGCCATCAATCTCGCTCATGCTGGTCCACTCCGCGCTGCTTGCTCAAAATTTCTCTCTGCCTTGAATGCGTGTGCTCATCTAATTTTAATAAAAATCCGCACACCGTCGTCGATTGTGTTCTCATTTTTAGTCTTTGGCAAAATCTATTTCTCTCCGGAGACTTTTCTCAGCCTTGATTGCGCTCCTCTTGTTGCCGACCGGCTTTACCAGAATAAAAACCGACAAGTTTGCTTTCCTCAGTTTTGTTTTCAATCAAACTATGTCTCTCTCACGTTTGCTTACCCAAACAAAGTTGAGTATTGTGTGCACTCTGTGTCTCTGGAGTTTGACAAGCGGCGCCGCATTTCCAGGTAAATGACAACTCGACCCGATTCATGTCCTTGCTCGAGCGGTTTCAAAAGGCAATAAATGTCGAGCGCCCTTCTGTCGCAACGAAGGCAGTTGTTTGCTCAATCCGAGCACCAAAGTTGGCTTCGATTGTGTCTGCCAGGACGGTTTCTTTGGCGAGCTCTGCGAACGAAGCTACTTGAGATGTGCCAAGACAGCAAGTAGCCTCTCTCTGGCCTTTCGAAAGTTTTACATACTCTGACCTTGAGCAATGCACCAACGCAACAGGCGAGTGCACAAGTGACTCGAAATTTAGCCGAGCCACTGTGTTCCAAGACGTTTGCTTCAAATACTCGGCAAATGCGGCCGACTTTAACCAGTTTGTCGATCAGTGCTTGTCCGAGGGCATGTTGCCCGCAATGCTCAAGAACGACGAGACGATCCGCACCGTGTCCTCCGCATTTCAAGGGCAAATTCATTTCTTTCTCTTGCTATTCAACTCCTAAAAGTCACCTTTCTTGATACTGTTCAGGCTCAAGTCGGCCTACGTTGGCTTCGAGTCGACCAACTTTCGTATTAAATGGTACGACTCATCGTCGGTTAGAGTGCAGCCCATCTACTCGATCAAGACCTACTGCGGTAACCTAGAGCCGGCCAACTCAAAGCTGTTCTTCAGCACCTGTGACATTCAGCAGCCGTTTATTTGTCAGAGAAGTAATTTCATTCAATCGCTTCTTGCTTTTTCACACGAATGCAAGCCTTAAAAGACCTGAACTGTGCTCTGCTGGAGGGACCAGGCTCGCCCTGTGAACCGAACCCATGTCAAAACGGAGGAGTCTGCCAACACCTCAGCTCAAGCTCATTCAAGTGCGTGTGTCAAGGTTCATTCGGAGGCAAAACGTGCGGCTATGAGCTCATCAGATGTGAGTGTGCCGCTTTCAGTCGATAAATTGCCTTCTGCTCGTTTGACGTCGGGTCAAGATCCGGACGTGTGTCGACTGCCGGGCTATTTGATGTTCGAAAAGAGCTGCTATCGAATGTACGAAATGAACTCGCAAGACTTAGACTGGTCCGAAATGAACTGTCTGGCCGAGAAGAGCACAATGATCTACGAGCTTGACAAGAGCTCAGTGCCCGAAATCCTCTACCTGTCCGGTTTGATTGAGCATCTCAACGACCAAGAGTTCTCCTGCATTGTGACAGGCATCAAGCGCTCGTCGCCCGGCGTCGACGAGCTCATTTCTCATTTGGTGAAAAGCGGCAAAATAGTCTATCACAGTTCGGCAGGCAAGCCCGATGACACGCTTTTCATCTGCGTCTCCGGCCTGGCCAAGTCGCTGCTCGCAATCCTTCAGTTTCGCAACTTTTACGACAACCGTCCCAATCGGCTGTTTTACGCGTGCAAAGAGCGAATATTCGATGGTCAGACATTTGAGTTGCATTTAGCAATGCCTCTGTGAACCGATTTGATTTTCAGAGAAAGAAGAAGAGCTAGAGAAGCCAGTTTCATGCTCTCAGCCTCCAATCGGCCGCAACACTCTGGTCACTTTGGACCCAGCCAAAAACGAGGCTGTCTACACCTGCTATCCGGGCATGGTCTCACTCAAAGGAACAAGAGTGGTGCGCAAGTGCCAAGCCAACGGAGTTTGGACCGGCTCCGAAGTGATCTGTGATTGTAAATATTTCTAAACACACACAGCCTTGATCGGTTGCCTAAGGTTCACTAAACAAGATCCCAAGTGTGAAAGTGTTGAATTGCAAATCGCCAACGCTCTGTCGATCAAGCAAACCGATCGATTCGTGTTTTACGATTGCGAAGAGTTCTTCCAAAACTCGCTCGGAGTTAAGCCTGGCCTGGCTCAGTGCACTCTGGACTCATCCAACAGCCCCAAGTGGAACTCAAGCTCTCAGTGCGAGCTCGGTAGCGCATTCTTCTCGACAGATCACATGATTGAGTGTTCATGTTCTTGTACGTAGTCAACCAGTGTCCACACACGATCGACATTGTGAACGGCGTGCGGATCAAGACAAAAGCGTCCGAAGATAGTTTCAGTTACGTTTGCGAAACAAGTTGCGTTAGAGCTCAAGTCGGCAATTAAAAAGTCGATAAAATGCAAATTTCTGTCTTTTTTAGACTCAAATGAACAGCGGACATTCGATTGCGCAGAAATAGTGAGCCAGCTGCCGATGTGTGAGAAAAGCGGATGTGGACCGCCGCCTGAAATTCACGGGGCCCGCGTTCATCTAAATGGCACCGGACTGGGAGAGGAGGCGCTCTACTCGTGCATCAGCGGCTTCAATCCGACTTCGGTTCGCAGTCGAGTTGTTTGCCTAAAAAACGCCTCCTGGTCGTGGACTGATTTCAAGTGTCAAAGTTAGAACTCTGCTCGCACTGGCTCAATCTGAATGGACTTTTTTTCAATCTTTTTTAGAACAAGAGTGCAAACGGTCGTTGGAGTTGGCGAATGCCGAGATAGTCTACAGCGGCCTGTCAGATCAAGACCTTGCGTGGCCAATTTGCTCGGTTGGCTTTAGGCTCAGTCCGGATGACAGCTACTTCCGCTGCAACTACACCAATTGGACGCCAGTGAATGCGGCCAAGCCAGAGTGTCTAAGTAAATACCAAGTCTGGATTGTCCGGGTGTTTGCGTTTAAATCTCCGCTTGCAAAAGGGCGAAGTTGTCAAGCTCCGTCCAGCCTCGACGACGGCCTCTTCATGCGTTCGAACAATTCGGCTTATCTGGTCGGCACCGCGCTCACCTTCTTCTGCTCGGACAAAATGCAACTTATCGGTCATTCGACCTTGATTTGTCTGCCCAACGCACATTGGTCGCATCAGTTTCCCCGCTGTGCAAGTAAAAAGCTCTTTTCGCTGTCCTGACCAAGACCGGCTCATTCGTTCGTCTGATTGCAAGAAAGAGAATGCCCTGATCCTCCAGCTTTCAAAAACACTCAAGTTCAGCTACTGGGCCGACTGCCCGGAGACCGGGTTGTTTATCGGTGTGAAAAAGGCTATCGAATGCTGCTTCCTGATCGGTCGCTGAGCCAAGTCGAATTCATTTGCTCGCGTCGACTTGACTGGCTCGGAGCTGACACCGTCGAATGTGATCGTAAGTGTTGCTACCATTTACCGCTCGGACGGCAAGTTATTCAAACCAACAGACATTGGTGTCGAGTGTCCAGAGCCGAGTCAAATAGACAACGGGTTTTTGTTTTACGATTCGCGCAGCTTCAACGGCAATCTTACCTACCGCTGCCAGGTTGGCTACTTGATGCTGGGCGAGCCGACTCGCGTTTGCGGCTCAAATGCTGATTGGAGCGGTCAGGCACCGAGCTGTGTTCGTAAGCGTCCTCCCCAAGTCCTCTCGCTTTCTTACTCTAACTCGATGTTTGCTCAAAGCGGTTCGATGTCCTCGTTTGAATCAAATAGAAAACGGCCTGATTGAAATACACGAAGGAGCGCTGGAGGTGCAATCGATGGCCAGATTTGAATGCAGTCGAGGATTTAAAATCTCCGGCCGGTCAGAGATAGTGTGTCAGGCAGATGCGAAATGGAGCAGCGAGCTGCCAGTTTGTGAGCCATTGGCCTGCAAGCCACTGGACGGGATGAGCTTATCGGCTAAGGATAGAGCCATTGGCAAGCAAGTGCCATTCCCTTGCGCATCTGGCTTTGATCTGATCGATGGAACGGCAAGTCGAACATGCTTGCCCAATTTGGAATGGAGTGGCCAGACTCCTAGCTGCAAGAGTAAACTCTTATTCAGCTCAATAGTTTCAATATCCGAATCTAATAGCTTCCACGACACGCAGAAATCGAATTTTCCATTCCACTGAAGCAATTGGCCAGTCGCAATCTGACTTATTGGATCGGACGTGACTTGGCCTCGCTGGTCAAGAGACAAGCAGACAATGAAGCAGAGCAAACTTCATCAGATCAAGTGAACATCTACGCCGGTCAAGCGAATTCCTTGACCATCGGATGTCGAAACAACTCGATTGGTTCAATAGAGACTCGAGTCGAGTTCGCTCGGTCTCAAACGATCGATTTAAACTCACTGCCTGTTTGCGAGCGTGATGATCATTCAACATTTTTCATTTGTCGCTGCGCTTTAATCGGGTTTGAAATTTAAGCGATCAAATGCGGGCTGCCCGAAAGGCCACTTCCGGCAAACGTGCTCGTCGAAAGGATCGAAGGCGTCTATTATGGCAACACAATCGAGTACACGTGCGCGTTGGGATACAACATAAACAAGGGCAGTTCGCGTCGAGTTTGCATGGCCAATTCAGAATGGAGCGGTCAAATGCCAACCTGTTCATGTTAGTTACTCGCTTTGTGCCCAAATGTGCTCTATTTTGCATTCGATTCGCACTGGACAGTGATCTACTGCGGCCTGCCAGAGAAGGGCGCCAACAGCTACTGGAAGTTCGGAAACACAAGCACTGTGGCATATTACAGCTGCAACAAAGGATTCAGACGCAAATCAGGAGACAAAGTTAGAATGTGCGGCATCGACCAAGACGCTGAAACAGTCGAATGGCGAGGAGAGCCTCTCTCATGCGAAGGTGGTCTATTCTCAAATCAAAATCAAAGCAAACTGACAGAAACCTTAACTAAAGAGGTCGAGTGTGAGCCGCTCAAACTGGCTAATGCTACCGCTCAAGTAAAAAGTAGCAAATTTGGCTCTGTTGCGTACATTCTCTGCAACTCAGGCTATCGGGCAGTTTCGGGCAATTTTATCCGCACATGCAACGAGCTCGGCCAATGGAGTGGAGAGCCTCTTCAATGTGAATGTAAGCTTAACGCTCACTTCATTCTTAAACCGATTTAATTCAAACCATGTTCAGCTGTCGAAGAGATGGTCAAGCGAATAGAGAACAAATTCTCGACAAAAATCAAATCGTCCAAAGCGTTTGGAGCTCTGGCGATCGGCTTTATCGTCGCAATCTACGTGGTCTGCTTTTTGATTGACTTCAAATCTGAATGGCTCGTGTCAGTTGTTCAAAAATACTGGCGAAAAAGAAAAGCGATCGGCGGCAAACACTTGCGCAAAACGCTCGCCAAAAAGACTGGAAGTTTGGCAAAGGTTCGAAGCGCCGGCTCGGAGAGTTTGAGATCAAATGGAATCTCAATCGAAGTCATTGACTATTCTTCGCCGTCTGAATCGCATTCTGATCTAAAGGAAAGCCGAAAACTCATGCCTGTGAGAAGAGAGTCGTTGTTCAGGCGAAAAATATCACTGGCGCTCAAGAGCATTGATGCTGGCAAGAGCTCGGGCAATCAACTTGGTAGACGCTCTCGGAGTATTTCTCCGTTGATCAGAGAGACAGACAGCAATCTTCAAAGCGATTCAACAATACTTAATTGATTTGCGTTAATCAAAGCTTGAATCCAATAAAATGTTGTTCATGTGTAGATGAGATCGAGCTCAAATAAAAAGTGGGGCCTGACCGGTGATCGAAACCGGGACCTCTCGCACCCTAAGCGAGAATCATACCACTAGACCATCAGGCCTTCACCACTCGGCGTGCGGGTCGGATTTTTTTATGGGCATGCGGGCTTTTCGCTCCGACCGAGATTAATCGAATGTCAACTTGGATCACGATGAAATATATATATATATTTAAGACTTGTCTCATATTTCTTATCGACTAAGCCCGGGGCTATGCAATACTGGGTCAAGCACAAGATAATTTACCTGAATGACAGTTCAACCGTGAACTTGACTCGAGTTTAGTGTATTGATCGCGATTGTCTCGAGCTTGATCATGAGGCCTGATGGTCTAGTGGTATGATTCTCGCTTTGGGTGCGAGAGGTCCCGGTTTCGATCACCGGTCAGGCCCTCCTTTTTTCCCAATCATTGTTTGCTTCATTCTTTCAGTTTTTAATTCGACAGGCTTTTCACTTTTCGAACAGCTCGCTTTCAAAACTTAGAATGGCCAAGAATATATTTTCCTTTACACCGTCACTTGTTATTTTTTGCCTTTGTCTGGTAATAAGAGCAATCTAATCAAAGAAAAGAAAATAGGATTGCAAAGCCCAATTTAAAAGATTCGTTTTGCTTCTTATTATGTTGACGCAAGGCGACAGGTTGATTAATCATAATGCGAGCCAGGCATACTCTTAAAACTTTCTTTTGCCCCTCAAATCTATCGTGGCCTGATGGTCTAGTGGTATGATTCTCGCTTTGGGTGCGAGAGGTCCCGGTTTCGATCACCGGTCAGGCCCTCCTTTTTTGCTCTCCACAAAACTAAATTAACAAAGCGACGACCAACTTGACAACTGCCTCGCTTTGCCATCACCAATAATCCAAGTGTTTCTTCAAGCGAGCAAAACAAGGCTTTTTTGGTAGCCTGAGTATAATGAGTTAAAAAGAGAAAAAAAAAAAGTAGGGCCTGACCGGTGATCGAAACCGGGACCTCTCGCACCCTAAGCGAGAATCATACCACTAGACCATCAGGCCTTCAACATAACGGTCTTACCGTAGATTATTTAATAAATTACTTTTTTCTTGCTTTGCAATTAAGCTTCGGTTGTACAATGCATTCGCAACTTGTAGATGCAGTTATCTTGAACGAGAAATGAATACTTACTTCTAATCCTATTCTACTCCCTTTCCTATTCTCGGGCATAGTTTGTCTTTGAAGACTCGGAGTCAAAATTTCATGTTTATGCTCGATGCGCTTTGGTATTTTTGAACAAACAGCTCATAAAAAAAGCGCATTCGCCCCACCGAACAGTTCATGTAAGATGCGAACTGAACCACGAAATGAGATGCAGGACGAGAATTCAAAGACAGGAAAATGCCACAAGAATGCGACCAGCTCGAGTTAGATAAGAAGTTTTAAAGTTCTGGTGCCCGCTCTTTATCCTACTGCAATTTATCTAGGGCTGAAGACGAGAGGAAATTCAGGCGCCTACTTTTCTCCGATCATCTTGAACTCTTCGCGGCATTCGGAATCAGACTCCAGCCGGATGCTGAGAAGCACTAAGAAGCACCCGGAGCATTGGGTGAACGTGACAGGGCTGGAGAGGAGTCAACGCGACGAGTACTCGGAAAGCGAGCTTTCGATTGAACGCTACTATTCGTCGCCAGAAGATTTTTACCAAGCGCTTCAGAACGGCGACTCGTGCCGAAAGCAGAACCACAGCAGCTCTTGCTCGGCCCTCTCAGTTGATTCGCAACAAGCCGCAAGTAGCTCTGTCTACTACCAAGCAAACGAAGCAGCGAGTAGAAACGAGTTGGTCTCGCATTCCAAACAACCCGGCCAGCATCGAGCCAGCAGCGCTGTCGGCTTCTTCATTAAATTCTATGGTATCGTTGACTAACCCACGTCCAAGAAGCTTTCAATTATTCTCAAGGACTTTGCTTAAGCTCAATTCACATATGTGCTTTTGACCAACTTTAAATTCTGGACAATATTTATGGCGACCAGTTTATTCATTTTGTCCACATTAGGCGTCAAGTTCATATTCCTCAGCTTATTCTCAATCAAGCAAATCAGGTGAGTAATTCAATTCAGAGCAGTCAAATGATTTAACAAACAAAGTTAAAACGAAAATTCTCTAAAGCTTGGCGCTCTTGTTCCCAGGCAGAAAAATCCAGTCCAGTCTGCGTCTGTTCGAATTTAAATCTTTGAAAAGGAGTGCCAAGACGCCCAAAATCACAGTGAGCCTCGCGTCCTCCAGCTGTCACCTGAGTTCAACAGTAAATTAGTAATTCGTTGTCTTGGCATTCATCTCCACGATCTCAGGTCAACTCATTTCGAACCGAAACCCTCCTCTCCAGCTACTTGTCTGATCTCTAGCCAATCGTCGTTTCTTCTTGAACCCACCCCTATTTGCTTGCTTCGATTTTAAGCCACAAAAAAGCTGGGCCTTGCTCTACTTCGGGCTCTTTGAAAAGGCAGTGCGAGAAGCGATCCAGAATCAAGTGCGATAAGCATGCGGCTCTCAGGATGCCAGCAGCAAGCAGCTCATGAGCTCAAGTCATCAGACAAGTAGATGAACATGTTTTTAGCCGACCTTGCGCAATTTCACTGTTTCTAACAAATCCGTTCGATTCCCAAACAAGATCTCAAGCCTGCCTGTGCGCATCATTCAACTTCAAAATTCAGTCGGCCAGCTCGACATTTGCTAAAAATGAATTTCAAATCAATTAAATGAATGTACTTGCTGTAAATTATAAAAGAAATGGAAATAAAATCCGGTTCAATGCAAACAATGGCGATGTTGATTTACAGTTGGCGTCTAAGTGGGTTTTTTTCGCGTCAATATGAACGCGTCCTCCCGCAATCTATTGTTAGGTTAATTTGACTCGAACCAAAAATGCAAATGAGCGCTGCAAGCCGGACGTCTAAACGGCCGAATATCTCGGCTGGCCTTCAGCTGCTGCTGCTGCTGCTTTATTCTACGCAAAAGACATGGACTTGAACCGAGAGGCGTCGGACAGACTCAACACTTGCCAAGCAAAAGGTAAACTTGTCGCGCAGTTGAACTCATGCATCAAATGCAAGCTTTTGGTTTACAGAGGCCCTGCTTGAGCTCTTGAATTTGGTGAACGAAGACGAGCGCTTCAAAGAGCTTCGTGAGCATCATTCGAACGACATGCTCAAGTACATTCAGTCGATTGTGCCTCTGACCATGCAGAGACAATACAAAATAATTGAACGCTACGGCTTTTCGCCGGACAGCACAGGTAAGTGCGAGGCGCTTAGAAATTGTCAACTCGGCTGACCATCGACTTCATAGGGCTGATTCGCTTCACCAACAAGCTGCGCGATCTGGCCGCTCAGGACGAGTCGGTTGCAAATTTATTTGACAATTTCAAGAATCTGCTCATACCTTCGCTCAATCTGCGCACTCAATGCGTTTGAGTTTTCCCTACTAGGTTCACTTCCCCCCTCCCCCCCCCCATCCTTCTTCTTTTGTATTGTTTTCGTGTTCTCAAAATTTGTGTAATAGCATGATGATGAAATAAAGAAAAAAAATTTGTTTTTCGTCTGATTGTTGTTTTTGTTCGAAAATTGCCCTCCAATTCCTGTGTAGAGGCAATCTACACAACCAAATTGCTATTAATATAGTAAAAGTGATGCAAGCAAATATTTTACTCGTTTATAGCTTTTTTGAACGAAAAGAAGAGAAAAATAGAACTTGGGCAGCCGAGCAGCGATTTAGGCAGAGCAGCTGGAAGGGAGTCAAGAGGAGAGCGCTCGGCGCAACAAGATGCGACACAATGCGGCAGACATGAGCGCCGAGCACGAGGGAAAGTTCAAATCGATGGTGATCAAGTTCATGCTGTCGTCGACCGCAGCCGCCATTGCCGAGACAGGTAAGACGCCTCTCGAGACCTCTGAAAAAGGAGTTGACTCTGATTGCTCTCAATTTGATCAGTCACGTATCCGCTGGACATTGTCAAAACGCGACTGCAAATAGCCGAGAAACGGACCGGTGCTCCTCAGTCATTTGGTGTCCATCGACTGGGCATGTTCGGCACTGGAGTCAGTATCGGTAGGACATCGTTCGAATTCGGTTTTCGAGACTTTTCTGTTATGTTTTGGTGATCAGTCAAAAACGAGGGTAAACTTAAACGTGAACAGGCTGCCCGAACCAAACGACTAACCAGAGCGGTGTTGTGAAGGAATGGCCAAGCTGTGGGCCGGTGTGACTCCGGCCGTCTATCGACATTTGGGTGAATAGCTTTTGCGTCTGCTCGAGAGTTGGACTCAATAAGACTAACGGTCAAGTGGTTGCCAAGTCTACACCGGTCTGCGTCTGGCGTTTTACGAGCAGCTTAGGGAAAAGTTCGAGGACAAGGAGAACTTTCCGCTTTGGTATGAATGCGCAATGAGCAGCTTGAAGTTAGCTGATTAGACGACTGCAACTAAAGGAAGGCAGTGACGATCGCGTGCAGTTCTAGCGCCTTGGCTCAGTTCATAGCGTCGCCAACCGACCTGGTCAAAGTGATCATGCAGGCAGAAGGCAAACGAGTGATGGAAGGCGAGGCGAGAAGGTTCGTTCAAGCCTTCACCAATTTGTGTCTCTGGTCGAAAAGCAATCAAGTTCTCACTGATTTAGGCAACAAGGAGTGAACGAAGTGTTCATCAAGATTTACAGAGAAGGAGGAATCCGCGGTCTCTGGCGAGGCTCAATCATAAATGTGCAGCGAGCCGCTCTGGTCGGCCTTGGTGGTGCGTTCCATAACTGTTCGTCCTCAACTGAGCACTAAATGTCCCTCGATAAACACAGACTTGACCACTTACGACTTTGTCAAGCGACATCTCATGCAACGGTTTTCATTCAGCGACGACCCACGCACACACGCGCTGTCCAGGTTTGCTGCTACGGCCTCGGTTCGCTTTGCTTTCGGCGCTCTTACGCGATAATGCAAGTCTGGCGTCCGGTCTAATCGCTGCAACCGTCGGAACGCCGGCCGACGTGGTCAAGACTCGAATCATGTATCAGCCGACCGACTCTCAAGGAAGGTAATTATTGACGTTGGATTCAGTTTGCTGGAGAAGCGTTTGACACTGAAACCTGATCAAGGGGCCTGGTCTACCGCTCTTCGTGGCACTGTCTGGTGATGACCACGCAACAGGAAGGCTTGCTTGCACTTTACAAAGGCTTTTGGCCGACCTGGCTCCGAATGGCGCCTTGGTCTCTCACTTTCTGGCTGAGCTACGAGAAAATTCGAACTTTTTGCGGCGTGGGCGGCTTTTAAACATTATTTCAAATTTCTATTCAGACAAGTCCGGTGCAATAAGATGCGGTTTTAAATTTTGTTTATTATTTGTCGATTTGGTATAAAACAAGATCGGATCAAAGAACCAAGATAAACAGCAGCAGTAGCATGAGCAGGTTAATCATCGACTGGCGGAAAGGGAGCAGAATAAAAAGTCATTTAAAATGAGCAGCTTGAAGATCGTGGAGATCAAGATTCGGGCTGAATGGAGGATGAGTTGATGGCAAGAAGGACTCGATTGGCCCACTGAATGAGCTCGCAGCTTGAGGACGCGAGGCCGTTCGCTTGAGCTTTTATAAAGCTGATGATCAGCTGCTGGGCGTTTATGCTCCGTCGATTGTACAGGCAGTTTTCCTTCAGATTTAGAGCCACGTAGACAAAGAGGCCCAGTCGGACGCCCGTGCTGACTGGCACCGGGCCCATGCATTCAGCGCGGGAGGCGAATTTCTCGTTGAAAATTGCGTTCAGCTCGATGAGCCGCTCGAGCGAGCCGGTTGTCGGACAGAACTCAATCGAGATGTTGAACCACATGCAGAAAAATGCAAACATGTCGAACTGAACCGAGTCGGTCAACTGCAGAGAGGCCGAGTTGATCAGGAAGTTGGTCGGGGGCAGTGCCGACTGCAAATGGCTGTTCAAGAATCGATACTGACACTGCGAGGCGGCAGCAGATGGTTGAAGCTCGCCGCCTGAAGGCCTCGGACCAGCGCCAGGGGTCGACTCGTCTTCTGGAGACAGGGCAATGCTGTGGTGCTGGAGAATAGCGACCGCTTGCGAGCAGAACCATTGCACAAGCTCAATGAGATAGGCAACGTTGAGAGGATAATTGGACACATTGGACGAGCCGGGGCAGGTTGTTATGCTGATGCTGTATGTGGCGCGCTCGAGCACCGAGGTCAGCTCGCTCTCAAGCGAGCCAAGCAAGTGGTCAGCGATGCTCTTGTTGGCGCTGTGCATCATGTTGTTGAGCTTTTTGTTGGCCATCAAGTGCCGACCGAAGCGACTGCGACGCAGCGACATTCCAATCGCGAGGCATTTCTTGTAGCGGCACTCGCCGCACCTGGATCGGCTGGCCACCGATATTTCGCAGTTCTTGTTCAGACAAGAGTCGTACATCTTCTTTCGCTTGTGTTTGGTTATGCGGTTGAAGAACAGCTTGCACGCTTCGCAGGTGAACGCGCCGTAGTGGAAGCCTGAAGAGACGTCGCCGCACACGTCGCACTTTAGATCGTTGTAGCGTTTCAATTTGCTCGACGGCGACTGATCCGAGGCGATGCTTTCGCCGCTTGTCTCTGACTCTTGTTTTATTTGAGCCGGACCGACGCAGTAGCTCGCTTCCTCATTTGACACCAGCGTGCTGTAATGGCCGAGATCGATCGGCGGCCACGAGTTCCAATATTCATAAGATGACTGTGTCGGGCCCGTCTGCCAAGTGTAGGTGCAAGGCTGAAACATGATAAACGTTGCTGTCTAAATTGGATGTTCTTTGACGCAACAAGTCAGCGTGCGGTTTTATATCCTGCTTGGAGACTTGCTTCAGAGCTAACGGAGACAACGAGAACAGAGGAAAACGCCCAACGACTCGACAATTGAGACAATTAACAAGTAGATAACAGGCAGAAGAGTTAATTAGCTCTTGGCTGCGAACCGCCCCCGAACAAAGACAGAGCCAGTGGAACAGTCACAGTGATTGATGCTCATTGACACATGAGAACAGAGATGAGAGACGACCTGTCTGTGTGAGGATAACAAGCAAAAGGCAGCAGAAGAACAAAGAGAACAAACACAAGCTCGGCTAAAGAAACAAGTCACAACCTCAGGAGTCTTTTATTCGGATTTTTGTATTTACACCATTGCAAGCGGCTTGATTCAAGATATTGTCATTCTCTAACGGACTTGTTATTCCATGGCTTGTGAACTGTTTCATTTTGATTGGCTGTGTCCGTGTGGTCGGTAATCGATTGGCAAATTAAATTAATTCAATTTTATGGAGATAAGTGATACCCGGAGGAAATTCGAGAAGGAAAAATAAAGAGCAAAGAAGAAGAAGAAGAGACAAAATCAATGAAGAGAAAAAGGACGTTTCGATTGGAAAAGACGAATGCTCGATCCGATTGGGAGCCAGGTCGATCAGGCTCGAGTGAATTTGTAGTTGGGCGGCGGCGATTGCCCTCTCGGCTTCCTAAAGTAGGAGCTCATCTCGTAGGCGTCGATCGGCCCGTTCTGGTGGTGGTGGCCGCCCGAGCTGCGAGTGCTGAATATCTCGTCCGAGTTGTAGACGTGCGCCTTGGGGTCCGACTCGTCGATGAGCAGCTCTTCGTACGCGTAGTTCTTGCGGAACAGATCGCCCAGCGAGATGGAGAACACGCTCATGAGCAGATGCAGCGCGACCAGAATGATCAGAGTGAGCCAGTAAGTGTTGTAGTTGTCCAATATCTCATAGCAGGCGGTGAACACCACGCTGCCGTAGATGTCGGAGAAGAGGCGGCACGAGGGCGCCGAGTCGATCAGCTGCATGAAATTCTTGTCGGCGATTCGCGAGAACTCGGGCACAACCTCTTGGGCAACGCTCTCAACCAAGGCCGACCTCATCAACTCACTCATGTTGTCCATCTGCGCCAGACTCGCCGATATCGTCTTCAGCTCCTCTTCAATGTTCTAAATTGATCGAAACGCGCTTCGATTGCGGTCCCTTCTCGATTCAGTTGAACTTTTCACTCACCTGTCGATCGTCGGAAAAGTTGTCCAGACGCAGCTTAAAAGTGCCCAGTTTGTCCGATTGCGACTGAAGCTGTTGTTTCAGCTGCTCAGCAGCAAAGCAAGGTCATCAGACTGGCGCGATTAAGCTAGAGAGGGACGTAGGGCTTACATCAGACGAGGGCAAGAGGGCGACCAGGCTCTCGAGCTGTAAATGCAGCGACTTGGTTTGATTCAAAATCTCCGCCTGGTCGGGCAGCTTGTTTATCATGTTCTGCACCATGTCTGTGAGCTTTTGGTTTATGGACGAGAAGGAGGAAAAGTCGAGTCGCTGAATGCTCTGCTGCAGTTGCATTATGGTCGGCTGCTGTCAATTTTGCTGGCTAGTTAGGGCACGTGCAAGCTGGTAGTAAGTGGCGCGTCTACTTACCATCACTCGTTCTGACTTGACAATGCGCGCCGACTCGAGCAGAATGTCGTCAATCTGCTTTGAGTGGCCGTTTCGGTGGCAGTCGGACAGGATCTTGGCGTAGTTGAGTTTGCTCGCAGTCGGAAACGCAGCTTCGACTCGCTCTTTGATCACCTGACGACGAGCGATGGTTAAAATGAGTTGAGAGAGAGCAGGAGAAAGAGAGAGAGAGAATGGTACTTACGTTCACAATCGGATTGGCTTCGAGCTCAATGGCCGGCTTGCAGACAAAGTGTCGCGCTGCAATGCCGGGCACGTACAGGACAATGCTGACGAGCAGGATGAGCCAGGCGAACAGGAAGAACAGGCCGACGGACGAGAAGAGGAAATTGGCGCAGATGCCGCGATGGCACGTCTGCTTGTAGTTCTCGTGCATTCGACGAGCGCAGATGCCGGCCAAACCAAACGAGCTGAGTACAAACAGCAGCAGCATGAACAAACTGAGGCCCAACACGGCCAAATAGCTGATCAACGCCGAGAGATTAGATGCGAATCGTCTGCCCTGCTCGGCTGGTTCACTTACACGTAATTGTAAAAAACTGGTATTTGTTCGACTATTTGGCGAGTCTGGCTCGAGTTCTTTTAAAAAGAAAAGGCGATTTCAATTCACGCGGTCAGAGGCCATTTAAAACTGACAATCGCACTTACAACCAATTTCATCAAGTCGTTCTCTCTCAATTTGTCCGGATTCGAGTAGACCTCGTTCATTTTTCTCAGCTCGTTCAGACGGCTGCTCACAAACAAGGAAAAGTCTATTGGACGAGATGCCGATTAGAAAAGCGTCAGAAAAGAGATGGCCGTGATGAGAAGGACAAGAAAAGTGGAGAAAATCGCAATTACTTTGACGCGGTGCTTCCAGGAACTGGCCCATCGCCTTGACAATCAGCGAGTTGATGTCAAACTCGATCAGATTGTCCGGATTCAACGACTGCAGCTCATTCGAGCCCTTCAACAACGCGTTCAGATTGGTCTCGAGCTTCAAAGAAAATTTGAAGGCCACAGGCGAGACTGAATTCAAATCAAGTGGCGTGTACCGTGCCAATGAGCTGGTCAATGTTCAAGCTGCTCGACAGCGACGGGTTCTCTTCCTCAACGTCCTTGAGTATTTCGACGAGTCTAAATCGCTGGCCGTCTTCGGTCAGGAGAGCGCGAATAGACTCGCTCAGGCCGCGCAGTTCTTTTTCAACAATTTTGAGCTTGCAGTCGAGAGAATAGCCGGGCGCTGCTCACTTGTAGACACCTCTTTCCTGAATGTGTCCTTCAGCTCGGTCTTGTTCATCTTGGCCAGCACTCGGCTGAATGCGCTGCTGATGGTCTCTGTCATGATCAAACAATGCGAATACAAAGGCGATTGAATTCGATTTGACGAGACTCACTGTTGAACAGATTGTCGATGTCGCTCTCTAGCACGTCGATTTGTCGCGTCGATTTCACGCTGAACTCCTGTGAACGCTGAAAATTTGGTTCGCGAAGCAGCCAAAGAAAAGGAACCAACCGGAATGTCTTTCTGGAAGAACTCGTCGATTCGGGCGATGTTTGAATTGTAGATCTCCGGAATGCGCGGAATCACTGAGGCCGAATTCTGATTGGTGAACAACAAGGTCACTGTGGCAATTCTGTGCTGCTGGTTAAGAGCAAGCTCAAGATGAGTGGCGATCGGCGCTCAACTTACAGTACAAGAGCGAGAAGGAGAAAGTGAACAAAGGCGACAAATTTGCGCTTGATCGAGTCGATTTTTCGATCAAACGGACTTTGCTTCGACTTGCAACAGCATCGATAACAGAACAGAATGAGAGCGCCGAGCAGGATGAGCACGGCGGACAAGAGCGTGGCTGCGATGAACATCATCAAATTGGGATAGGCGTTGAACGGAATCGAAACTATGAGCCGAATTCGAGCGGCCAGGTCCGGCCCTCTCACATAGGAGGCGATCACGTTTCTTATGTAGTTGTCGGTCTTGTTGGGCTCTTTAGCCAAGTCTTGCAGGATGCTGGGCGCGATCAGTTGGTCTATGAACAGATTCGTGCATTCGTAAAACACCTCGAAGCCTTTGCGCAGCGGGCTCTTGTATGTGTCGATTAGAACGAGCTCGTGTTCGCTTTTGTTCACGCTTGCCACTTGCACGGTCTGATCGGCAGCGTACGCCACACAGAGCAGCGTTGAGAGGATGGCCGCACACTTGATCATAGCTCTAAAACCAATTTACTCGATTGATGAGGAACGAGCCAAAGTCAAATTCCAAAACGAAAAGTGAAACGCAAAGAGAGGAGAATGCGAGCGAGCCAGCAATCGAGAGAGACAGAGAGCGGCGAATAGAAAATATTGGTCGCAGCATTTGAGACTGTGGCTTAGACGAGCCCTAATGAGCTTTCTCTGATCTCAATGCTTCAAGAGGCAACTGAGTGATTGAATGAGCGCCTGCACTGCTCCAGATTCGCATTAATCTTTGCATTCTCGTCTTTCTCATTCAATCGCCAAGAATTAAAGCTGACCTAGTTGCCGGCCTGGCCGACAACAAAAATCACTGCGCGCATTATAAGCACGGCCACGAATAGGCGTTGCGAAATTTCAAAGACCGTGAGCCAGAAAGAGAATAGGAGAGCGTGAGAGAGAGAGAGAGAGTGAGAGAGCGAGAATGAAAGAGAGAGAGAGAGAGAAAAGGGGGGAAAATATGAAAAGAAAAGTCGCGGGCAAAAGAGAACTGGATCAGAAGAGTTGCAGCTGAGTTGGCCAAAACGAGCCGGAACAGGTGAGGAGGATCTAATCGGATTAGAGAAACGAGAGAGTGGGCACAAGCTCGCATAACTTTCGCTGATCGGTGACAAATATAGATTTAATGACCGCTCGCTGATTAGATTGAATGCGTCCGGCCCACTCGACACGATCGCGGGCATTCTTCTCTCATCGGCCATTCTTCCAATAATATGGAAATTAAAGAGAAACGATCCTTAACAAGCTGATCGTCAAACACACGCGCGCGCACAAACGCACACACAAGGGCAGCGAACAGAAAGAAAATAAAGAAACAAAGAATTGGACGGAGAGTAGTCAAGAGGCGCATATTTGCCGGCCATGTAACAGAGGGCACTGGCAATCGCTCACTCATTAGTGGCCTATGGCCGATTAAGTGCAAATTGTTTGATTGTCAACAACCGACTATTGAATGTAAGCGAGAATAAGCACGTCTCACAGAGATGTTTACCGATAAACAAGACCACAGGCACACACACACGAATTGGAGGTGCATTCGTAGAAAACACACAATCGTTCGTTTGTCGAAGCACAAGAAAAAAAATCGCACTGGCCCAAGCAACGGTGCAATTTTTAGGTCAGTGCGATTCGACAGGCGAGGCTCTTATCTCCGGACACCGAGGGCACATACATATGTTCACGTCGGGCCACACACACACACACTGACGCACTGGGACCGGTCTCGATTGCCCATGATCCAAAAGTGCGCGCATGTCGGTCATAAATTAAAAATCGACGCCGTGCTAGAACGTCGGGCGTTCATTAAAAGTGATGAAGACGAATGTGTCCAGCGCGCAGACTCACATTCACTCACTCAGTTGCTTGCTCGCTCTGTGGCGTAAATAAGCTCGAGTCGTCAAAGAGAGCGAGAGAGAGAGAGAGAATAAGAAAGATTGTTGTCGGATTGGCGCTAATCCGAACGGCAAACCAAAACTCAAGTGTGTATAAGGATGAAGCGCGATGTGTCCACTAGACACAAGTGCAAAAAGAGCCCAGTGGCTTTTGATGAGTGAGCCGTTGTAACCAATCAGGCTAGAAACGCCAATTGGCTCTGGCTTTTGAAGGTGCGCGCATGCCAAGTTGCACGCAGCCGAGTCGTTATTAAGCCCAACCGAGCTAATCAAGTCCAGAATTCAAAGTGTGTGAGTGTGCGCGTGTGTACAGTCACAATGGCGTACAAATGTTTCGTCTTCAATCTCTCTGATGTCATTTGTGCGAATGGATTCTCATCTGGCCGTTGAACGTGGCGGGAAAGAGCTCTCGATGCAATATAGTCTTGTCCCGACCTCCACTCTTCTTCTCCTTGTTTGGCTCTCTGCTCCCTTTTTACTCTTCATCGACTCTCCCTCCCATCTCGTTTGCTTTCCATTTGATTCTTTGCAAATGGCTGCTCGGCCGTTTGGGTTACTTTAACGCTCAATCTCGCTCGCTTAATCAAATTATACTCCTTCTCTTCGTCGGCATTGGCTCTTGTTTCTAAATGCGCTATATTCGATCTTGAATGCATCTCCTGCGCTTACTATCTCGAGCCTACTCTCAGACGCGCTACTTAGCGCAATCTGAATTGATCCTTCAGATCCGGGCATACGCAACCAACACACCGCAGATTGCTTTTCTGGCCATCTCTTACCCGGAATCCGACTCAAGCCCTTCCTTTCGCAATCTGATCGCTGGGTGTCCATCGGTTGTCAGAAACTACTCGGCTATCTCCGTTCAAGTTTATTTTTTGTTTCATTCATTCGAGCCAACTGAAATGAGGACATTTTTAGGCGAAGAGCAACGGACGGCTCTGTGCACAAGTCTCTTGTCTCGTTTGCTAAGTGCAAGATGAATTTCTAGAAATAAAAGGCCAGAAGAAGCAAAGCGCCCATCAAGACAGAGATTGCGGCTGATGCGTCGAGTCCTGCTGCTGCGGAACCGATGCGACGGAACCTGCGCCGGTAGTCGTTGACAGTTGGCCTTGAGGTCATCTTCCATTTCGGAGTGATTATCAATTGCTTTTTGGTGGTCGAGCTTGGCGCCTCGGTCGTTGTCGTCGTTGTGGTGCACGGCGTCTTCTCGTCTTTGAGCAACTCGTAGATGGTGCTCAGCAGCGGGAACTTTCCTTTGTTGCACGAATAGCTCGAGCTGTCGTCATTGTCCACGCTCTGACAGATGAGACATTGGACACTTTGGCACAAATCGTCGCACTTAGCTCTTACTCACCCAGACCATAACGCCGCCCAGGCCTCGCTGAATTGTGTAGTTCACTTTAACTCCGATGCTCTCCTCGTCGTCGTAGCCGATTATGGTCTTGTCCTTGAACAAGAACGGCACTTGCTGGTCTTCAGCCCACAGACGCTTCCATTTGCTGTTCAAATAACCGCAAATCTTGATTTCAGAATTTACGAATCGTAGCGCAATCTAGGCCTTTAGAGCAGAATGCTTTTTACCTGCTTATAGCTGATTGCATCGCCATATTTGGCAGGTCCACCTTCAAATTGCATGAATGAGCGAAACTCGGGCAGCAAGACGATGGCCAAGGCATTCACCGATCATTCGAGCGTCCGTGCTCCAGATGAAGCTCTTGCCGTACAAGGCAAGGCCGAGTATAAGCTTGTTGGCTGGTGCGCCATTACTTATCATATAGTTGACCACCCAGTCCTTTCAGTCGTTGAGCGCTCAATCTCAGAGCATCGCAAGCAATGATCCGAATTATTTACCTGATTGAACACTTTCTGCTCTCCTTCTTCGTAGGTGCCGGAGTAGAGCGCGCTGTGGTGCGACGCGATCTGGTCCGAAGCGCCTCGCAGATCGTAGGTCATCAAATTCATAAAGTCCAGATACCTTGTCGAGCGAGCCTCGTCAGATTCGAGCCGAGTAGAACCGACTCGGTGCGGCTTACTCTGATATCTTGTCGATTTCATAGGCTGCATCAATGTCCGGTTTGCGACAGCCAAGTGCGGCACTGAGCAGGAAAGCGGGCTTGCCTGACGCCTTGGCCTCCTCGTCGAACTTTTCGCGAAGCTCCTAGTTTTAGTGCTCAGTTTCGCTTTCGCTCAATTCAAAGAGACCAACTCTTGACGGGCACTTGCCTTGCAAAGCAGCGTGAACTTTTGCTTATCTTCGGGCGGAGAGAATCGGTTGAACTCGGTGCTGTTTATGCCCGGATCTGAAGGATTGGATCAGTTCGAGCCCAGTTGGATGTCTGTAACGATGCTTACACTCAAAGTCCAAGTCGAGGCCGTCGAACTCAAACTGCTTCAGCACATCCACAGCGCTGTCGACAAACTTTTTTCTCGTCGACTCGTCTTTGAGCATCTCAGTCATTAGGCTGACGCCGAAGCTTCAACATTTCAAAGCGTTAGCTATGGTCCAGCGAGAGCAGACAAGCAAATGCAGCACCTCCATCCGCCCACGGCCACCATTATCTTGATGTCCGGATTGCTTTGGCGAATCTCTTTGAGCGGGTTGGACCAAAGGCCGCCCAGCTTGCCGGCCTCGATTTTCGCAAACGAAAATATAATGTGGGTGCAGAGCTCGGGCGGATTTGGCTTCACTCCGCCCCACGACGTGTAGTAGCATATTCTCTTGAACGACTCTCCACAGCCGGTGGAGAGATGAATTTTGGCCAGGCCTATTAAAAGCAGCACCAGCAGCAGCGATTGGTTCATTGTTGCAAAACGACGAGGATACGATAAAGAAGAGGCTAAAGCTTAGAAGTGTTCTTGACTCAATGGAGTTGGTCAATCGATCGGTCGGCCTCTTACTGAACAGTATCACAATTCGCTCGGGCAAAAGAAAGCTGCACGCCAATTAGCCGATGCTATTTAACGGCTAAACAGAGCAATTAGGCTAAGCCGATGCTCACAAGGTTTAGAAAGACGAGGCTAATCGTATTTGCTTCTTAGCTGTTTGCTAGCCCGTCGCAAGGAATTAGAAGAACCTCTTGAGATGGCTCGATCCGGCCATCCTTTTCGGCTGGCTCCTTCTTCGCGCGCGTCTCTGTGTGTTGTTTTTGTCGGTCTAATCGTCGTAATCTTTTGAACAGAAAACATTTGCTCGCTCGACTTAGCAAATTGGCAACCTTAGACGCCGACCGGAATAGAACAGACACTGATGAGAGATTTTGTTATTTTCAAAATTAAAAATCCTTTTTATCAATTTATTATTCATCTGAAAATTTCAAGCTTTGAACAGAACGAGAAACCAACAAGAAAAAGGAGAAGGGTTAGGAAAATAGAGTCGAATATCGATGTGATCCAACAATGTGGCCAATGTGTGTCGACGGCAAACGAAAAATCATTCGCTCTCAGTAGGCGAGCTGACCATGCAAGCCTGTCAAATACACCGAGGAGCCTGAATGAAACGGTGCGTAGTAGCTGGTAAAAGAGCAGGTCGATCTGAACTTAGAAACGTTTGAGAAAGAGTGGGACAGGATAAGCATCTTCGTTTATTCTTCATTAAGTCTTCTTCTCCTATTTGTTTTTGCACGTAGTCCCTTTTGGTTTATTTGCTGCAGTCCATTCGATTATACACAATTTAGATGTAGACCAACATCTCATTGATTAATTGATTGATTAATTGATTTTGAACTTGCTGGAGACGCACCAGTTTGTGAAAATAAATTCAATAAACCGACTGGTGGCCTGAAAAGCTGAGACCTCAGCCCACACACGCACACACACACAGAGCATACTGACTGGCCGAAAGATGAATGAGACACGCGTGCACCCAAAATTCCAAAGTTTGATAACTAAGAATAGAGCGAAGCAGATGACGACAAAGGTTTGCTTTTAAGGAAGGAAAAAAACTTATTCAAAGCATTGGCCAAAATGAATGATAAAGAGCGATAAAGAGCCGCCTCGGCGAGAAGATTAAAGGAGGCGTAAGAAAAAGAAGGTTAGGAAATAGCGAAACGATGATAAACAATTCGAAGGATGAGGGAAAGAGAACGTATATGAACAAAGGCAGACACGTGGGCGAGTAATTATCGGCAGCCAGAACGATTGTTGGCGTTTGCTTGGGACCAACTCAATCCTCAAGGGCACTCAGACGGTTAGAGTAGGCCGACGAGGACGAGGAAGAGGCCGGAGTGGACAGGTCGTCAGCCAAGTTTCCGTTGAGCAGATTCTGATTTAGACTGAAGGAGAACTTCTTTTTGGCGCCCGGACTGCGATTCAGACTGTTGCGACCGGATGACGAGTGGTAGAGCGATTCGTTTGCATAAGATTCGTTGAACGGAGAAGTGACAGCACTCGTGGCCGGATCAAATGACGCCTGTCCGTTATACTGTGGCTGCTGCTGTTGTTGTTTTAGCTGCTTTTGCTGCTGCTGATGGTGGTCGCCCAGAGTGAAGCCCGGGTTGACAAGTAAAGCTGGCATGCTGGTTGCGCTCTCGGTCGCAATACGCTCCTCGAGCATGCTCACGTAGACCTGGTAGCGTTGGATTTCGAACTTTAGGTAGTTGTACTTGTCCTTGTCAAAGTTTCCCTGCTGAGCTGCCATGCTGGCCGACGTGCCGATGAATGCTTCGAGCCGGGTCAACTCGGCCTGCAGCTGTTTTACTTGCTTTTTGTGATACTCGTACTGCTCTTGAAGCGAGTAGGCCGTTTTGGAGATGGGCATCAACGGCCGCTGAAACGCTTTATTCGAGCCGACCGCGCCGGGCAACGCGGGCGAAGAGAACATGGCCGCCACCTGGTTGATTGCGCTTATCCATTCGTACATTTCACTTGAGCTCGAACACTGAAACAAATACTCGGCCCAGTCGGCCGTCTTTAGTCTTAACACGAACTGCTTTTTCTTGTAGTCGCTGGCCACACTGGCGTACGCGTGATGCACTCGGATTGCGTTTGAAATGTTGTCGAACGAATTACTCTTAACCACTCGGTCGTCCTTTGGTCGGCAATCAGTGACAGAAAGGACTGAGTGTGTTCAGAAGAATGCAATTACCTTGTGCAGATAGATGACCATGTCTCGAAGCGAGGCGTAGAACATTTTCCAGCTTCGCTTCAACATGGACGCTTTCTTGCCGTCCGCCTCAAAACAGCATTTACGCAGCAGCCAGCCACTTTTGAACTCCTCGGCGCTTCTCGGATCGGGCAGCTGCACGAACGGATTCGAATGCGCTCGGCTGCGATTTAGACCGGCTGCGCCGTTATTCATTTTCTCTTCGACTCCCATGTCTTCACCGTCAATGCTGAACGAAACAAATTGGTCAGTCTGAGCTGTGCACGCCAACGACATGCGCTTCTGTCTTACTTGGCACACTCCAACGGCTCAAGTCGGATGGCTTTGTACAACGACTCGAGTAGGACGTCCGGATAATTTGAGCCGTTGTTGAGTCCTTTGAGGTTCTCGATGAACTCGACAAGACTCATTTTGTTTTGAATTTTCTTTTGTTTTTTTTAAACCCATCAGTCTGCGTCTGCGTGTGTGCTTAATTCATTTCAAATGTTCGCTTACCGGATCGTGCAAGTCGGTGTTGAGTAGCATGATCGCACACGTGAGCGTGTGACAACTGTCTGTTGGGCCATTGGTTAAGTCATTGCAGAATATTCAAACAGGACAGGACTTACCAACATCGTCGAACGCGGTTATGTTCTGGTCCACGTAGCGTTTGGCAAAGTACATGAGCACTCTCTCCTTCTCTTGCGCGTCGCCCACAAGCTGAAACTGCTTGAGGAACTTGCGAAGAGCGGCGTCGAGAGTCAAACTCTCGAAATTGAACAGTTTCAAGTACTCTTCGGCCACGAGTTGATTAAAGTCGTTCCTTAACGCGTTCACGATTAGAATCAGAGTTGAAACGAGCGGGTGACGGCGAATAGGGAGAAAGAGGGCAAGAGAGAGAGAGAGAGAGGAGTGGAAGGGCGGCCCAACTGAGGACTGACTCTGAGCGGCCTGATTCAAACTCTTACCCCGAGACAAGACAGCTACAACACATGAGAGGCGAAGAACTGCGAGTATCTAGGCGGCTAGTTTGAGAAATGTCTGCGCGAATGATGCGAGCATTGTGTAGTAGTTGTCAGTCATGCCTTCGCGTTTCATTAATTCAGTGAGAGATGAGCTGCCGGCTGAATTGGACTCGATTTAAACCGGCGCCAGTCGTTAAACAGTCTATTCAAGCGATGAGGCAAAATTAGCGAGAGTCGTTTTAGCTTCTTGCAACATTAGCAGAGCAAATAGACGCAAAATCGCGCTCAGAGCATGTAGGGTACACTTTTCAGATTTGTGGATCTGCCAAATAACTAAATGAGGCCTAATTTGATTTGCATGCAGCGTTAAATTGCCTCGGCGCTTAATTGAATGAATAGGTTCGCGACAGAATAAAAAGGAAGTACGAACTAGCAGGCGAAATTATGACAGCTTGCAGGTTTTCTCGTCTTCTTGTTCTGTTCTTGTACGCTCGTTATCCCTTTACGTGCGCTTGCAATTTTGGGCGACGACACCGACGACTAGGACGCCAGAACCAATAGGGCGTCGAGGTAAGCAAACGTGAAATCGATTAAATGGGTCTCACTCGTCGTGCAAGTGAGAATGGCCCCGTGCAATCGCGGCCGCTCGCATGCGTACATAGCTGGTATCGCAGGCAGCGCTAATTAAATCTTGGTTACTTTTAGCTTCCGCATAATTTGGCAAAGTTTCAATTTTTATACGATTCGACGTCATCGTCAGCCAAACACAATCGCACAGACACGCTCGCCCTACAAAGTCTCCCTTACACACACACACACACACACACACACACACGCTTGCACTTGCACACCCTCATAGATAATTATTTAGCTTTCTCACTGCCTGCTTGGCGGCGGCCCACTTTGCAAGTTAATTAATTAGGAATGTAATAATTTATTGATTTTGTTCGCATTTGGTTTGCTCTCTAGCTCGCTAGCCATGTGTCATGACAATAAATAATTTATAAACTTGCGAAACTATCCGCTATCGAAACTATCTACGGCCTGTGCTGCCATGTCTTCTTTGGTTCGTATATCTGTGTGTGTGTGTGTGTGTGTGTGTGTGTATTGTCGCCTGAGTGGTTGGTTGAAAAGCCACATTCAGATGGCCGCAGTACAGTCTGAGCCATTGCAAATGTGAACGCCTTCAAGTGGGCTCGAGTTGACAAACGATGTGTGTATGAATAAATGCTTTTGCTCTAATCAATGAGTGTAGCTAATTATTTAAGTGACGCAACGCCTCTTTTTCTTCTTATTTTGGTAGCAGCAACAACGCCAGAGTTAGAGAGTGACAGAGAGAATGGAGCGCGCCGAGAGAGAGAGAGAGAGGCCCGATCAGAGTCGAGGGAAAAGCAATTGCCAACGAACGAACGATAATCGTAATGAGAAAAATTTGACGATGATGAGAGGAGGCAAAGAGGGTGGAAAGAATTTGCGCTCTTCTGCTTCTCCTCTGATGGAGGCGCATTCGATTGCTTCATCAGTCTCAAATAAACTACTTCAATTAATCGGCTCAGCTCGATACATTAAGCGTCTGTATGCATTACGCTTGATTGAGATATTGAGAGAAAATTTCAAAAAGAGAAAAAGCAACGAATGAACAAGAGGCAGCGGCTCTAATGAAGCATGCCAATAATAGGCAATCACCTGAATGTATTGACAGCACAGTCTCCAATTAGTGCGCCTTTAGTCGATGCGACTCGGCTTGTGGCATTGGCTGCTGCTGCTCACTAATGAACTGAAGGATTCGCCGCGAGTATTTATACGAAAGCGGTTGCGTCATGGCGATTAAACATTTGTGATCGGATATGAGAGCATCTTGTGTACATTCGGCTGTTCGAGTGTCTAACCGCGACGCCACAGTAGCGTGCGGCCCGATGCTTAATTAAAACGAGAATGGCAATCGCCGGAAGGAGGTCGCCAAATTGAAATGGTTGAGAGTTCCTACCGCACACACACACAGACACATGCAGTCAGGCAGTGCAATTTAATTCAATTCCGTAGCTCCCAAAGTCCCTATTCTTTGATTGTAATCAAGAAATTTGCCATGAATGCAAAGTCTATTGATTGCTGCCCGACAATCAAACAGCCGCTTAATTCAACTAGTCAACCAGCCAGCCAGGCAACCCGCTAGTGAGCCCAGTCAGTCATTCAGTCATTGAGGGAGTTGTGTGCTCGCATGTTGAGAGTCGATGATTCAACTGCTTGAAAGGAAAATGTAATTACCTCTTGGCAAGATGGCGAACAACGTCGCTCGATCGAAATCCATCCAGAAAATAAAGCCGCTTGGCAAGACGCTGAGCCGACGGCACATCGACAGCTTTGGGCAAGTAAATGTGGTACTCGGAATCAGAGTCGGAATCGGAACATTCCTTTAGCTTCTCGTCGATGCGCCGCTTGATCGAGTCGTCAATGTCGAGCTGAAGCGACAAGACGGCAATTTGAGCCGAACTAGCTTGATCCATGTCAACTGGACTGTTTTCGTTTGACTTTGTCTCCGCACTCTCGCTCGACTCGCTTGACTCGCTCGAGGGCACCAGAGCTGACGGAGAGGCCGATGGTGAACTTGATTCAGAACTGCCGCTCTCTTCCTCTTCTGACCTGTGCTCGTGTTGGCTCTCGTTTGTCTCAAACAAGTTCGAGTTTGTCGAGATGCCACTGGCAAGCGCGCTGCTTGAATTGTTTAGAATGTGCTCGAAACTCTTGCTGGCGTGTCGACCGAGATGTTTGCCGCCGTCTTGCCTTGATCGCAAATCGGCCGCGCTGCTAACTGACACTGAGGTTCTAATTGCGCGCTCGGCAGGTCGATTGCGTCTGAATTCCGCTTGATAGACCGGATCTGTTTTGAAAGAAGCAATTAAACATTCTCCTATCACTTTGCTCACGTGCCAAAGACGACAAAAACACCCAGACACACAAACAAGCACACACAGTGCGCCTGCACACACACACACACACACACACCAACACATATATAAACGTTGGCTTAATCTTAGACAACCAAAGCAGCTTTGGATGGTAAATACCGAAATTATTATTCAATTAGATTAGAAATAGAAATATTAGAAATAGACGAGCTAGACGTCTAGTTTGAGGGAAAATTCGGACCGATCGAGACTAGGCAGCGAGCTAGGGAGAGATAGGGATAAATGCAAACAAATGCGTGGCGGCGATAAGATTAAATCTCGCTAAGCTGCTTCGGTTGTCAAAATGGTGGCCAAGATATTGCCAAGACATTTGTGCGAGTTACCTGACTTGAGCTTGAGGTAAATGCGGTTGCCTGACCGTTTGAACTGCTTGATAACTTGAAAGCGCGAGTTTAGTATTCGGCGAGGACAAGATTAGAAGAGTCGACTGAAGAGCTTGCTTACCCTCAACAAGGCTTAGATGGCGGCAGTTGACGCCGTTTATCTCCAATAGAATATCGCCAACCTCGAGCTAGAACGAGCCACAGATCTGTTAGTTTTCGTTGACCATCTGAGGGCAACTGGCCGCACTTACTTTGCTGCTGCTTTCGGTTGCTTGTCTGCGCACTTCGCTCACTGTGGTCGGAATGGAGGACTGGTGGCCGCCAACAACAGCGAGGCCGAACATGTCGAGAAGTTGGCGGTCGGCATCTGCACACGTAACGAACTTGTTGTTGCGGTGGATTTCGACGACCTTAAACGTGGTCGTCATTTTACTCAAAGAGCATCAAGTGAACGAGAGCAGTCGTTCAAGCCGATGTGCAGTGTGCTCGTTTATCTAGAGCAAAAGGCGGAAGGGAATGTTGATTAGCAATTTGGAGGGCTACAGGGCTCCGGCCGGTGGGCCCAGTCACGCACACACGGAAATGTACAGGCGATGTCTAGGCTGTATGGCTTCTCATATTTTATTACTCTGCCTCGCGCATATATTATTCTAATGGACATGAAGCGAGCGCACGGTGAAGTGATTGCGAATTGGGCGCACGATGACCGCTACAGTCTAGTCGAGGCTTAGAGGCGGATTATCTATAGGCAAACTGTCTCAAATTGAGGGCATCTCGATATACTAGCATGTCTCCGAATCCCATACGCTTGTGCTTCACATGCTCGCTTAACGTCGGCACCAACAAAAATAATAATAAGAAGAACGAGAGAACGTGAGAACGGCTGAGCCATTTCCTAACGTTGCCTGACTTGCTGCCGCTTCCTGTTTAAATGTGTCGACCTGATTATTTAACGCGACAGAGCACATATTCTTGTGATATTGCCGTTCTGATTAATCGAACATCCACTTCACAGTTTATGACTCGGATTCACATCATTTTAAACAGCCAGGCAGGAAAAAAAATTTGCATACGCCTCGTCGATTGCTTCAGACGGCAGAAAATGAAAAAGGAGCTGAGCGCGAGCAAAGAGTCATTTATTTTCAAGCAGTGAACAATTCAATTAGATTGGCGACGGTTGCATAAGCTCGGAGCCCACGCTTCTGCTGCGCTCGGGAAAAGTAGAGGCGATGGCAGCGTGATTCGACTTCTCGGGCCGGCGCCCTACGCCATACGAAACGCGCCCATATTGAACTTGCGCTCTAGGAGGAATTGCGCTCCAACCTGGCGTGGTATTCTGAGCGCGATATCGATTTTTGCAATCGTCGATCACGCATCCATCTTTAATCGCCCGGCGCCTGACAAGCATACTCACCACGAGCAGCTCGTCTCCAAGCCACGCATTGACTCAATTCGCCTGCATGAAAAGCAACAGCCTATTGAGGGCACCTATCTTCCTTCCTCAATAATTTGGGATGTTGGGCGAAATTTTTTAATTGTCGCTCATTCTTGCTTGTTGGTTTCGTCTAATTGAAGGATGCAGTCGGAAGCCTCTAAGAAAATTAGATAACCGTCTGCCGACAACCCGCTGCTGCCTGCCAAAGGCAGAGTCCAGTAAGAAATTCGAAAAATTTCGCGTCTATTTGACAGCTTGGCTGGCTTGTTTGTCGAATATGGTTTGACTTGAGGCGCGTTTGACTAAGTCGAGCGGAAACATGCGCGACTATTTACACATTGTCTTAGGAAAGGGGACGAATAGACGAGCAGGGCGGTTATTGAAGCATTTTAAACCAAGACACAAACTTGGTCAGGCTGTCGAGTTGGATCTGAATGTCCTTGACTTGCTGTTAAATAAATAAATAGGAGAAAAAACGCCGATTTATGGTCGTTGCCTCATCGCTCTGTGCGCCGTGTAAGTCGAAATGAGCCAAAACTGGAGCAAGTTAATGGCGCGGCAGATTGCATGTGTCTTATCTTAACTTGTTGTTTCCTTATCAGCGACAAGCCTTTGTCGTCATCTTGACTCTAACTGAAACTTTTTATTCGCATTGCTTATCAAACAAAAAGTAATGGTGAAGGGGCATAATTTCATTAACTGCCGATTGGCCAAGCGCCCCTTTCGTCCAGGTAACCAAAGATCGAGCTCAACAGAGAGAGGAAAAGGAGGGGAGAAGGATGATTCAAGTTGAATCGGACCATATGCACCCAGCAAGCTGATTAATTCTAGTGCAAAGATATTGCTTCAGTGCAGATAGAACGAACGGCTTGCTAGTTGTTGCCGACCTGATTAGTTCATGGGCCAGTTGAACCAGTTATTCTCTTTTTATTTATCTGGGCATGCAACGGCATATGCTCTGAAGCATTTTATCGGGCCCGGAGCCAACTTAGTGTGCACCATCATCACTGTGTCTGTTCATTTTAAGCAGAGTGGCGAACGATTCAGCATTTCAACGAGTGACATTCATGCACTCGGTTGAGAGACTCGAGTAGTCTAAGTGAGATGAGTCAGGAGTGGCGCATTAGTCGTTATTTTAGTCGTGCATGCCCTTACATTATTAACATTAGCTACGTTTGACAGTCGCTTGTCGACTGGCTATGCGTCTGGCCAGACAAAACGGCGCCGCCCCCCGGCCAGCAGCGGTTAATCATCTGCTGGACTAGAACAGCCGCTCGTCTTTCTCCCTCTCTCTCTCTCCCCCTCCCTGTTGCTCGCTTTCATTCTTTCGCTCTATGCTGGGTCGTATAAATTATTCGCGTACGGATCTGCCCGCTGTATACACACAACTCCGAGATAGGTGGGCATAGTGAGCTATGCGGTCAGTCGTGTCGAAAGGCGCACACATAAGCCGCAAGTGGCGAGCCAACGAGTGGGCCAGCATCTCGCATCAATTTTATGCCTAATGCTAATTCGATTCGTCTCTCATGTTTCGGCCCCACTGGAAAGATTAGGAGCTCGTTGAGGGCACATGCACTCCCATTCACCTCGTTTCCGGCTCCAGATTTGCTTGCCGCGTGGCCTAGTTGCTGGGCCGAGCAAGCGACTGAGAACGCCGCGTCTCTCAATTTTTATATGACATGGCAGTCTCTCTCTCTCTTCCCCCCTCTCTCTCTCTCTGTCTTTCTCTCTCTATAGGACGGAGCGGCGCAAACGAACCAGAAGAAATATTTGAGGCCATTGTGATTGCGATTATCTCTTGCGTCATATGTCAATGGATTGGATCTACTTTGGCACATACCAGAGGCCACTTGCGATTGATCATAGTCATTATCATGAGCCATCTGTCACTTTTTGTTTCTTAAAATCTCACTTTTCCTCTTCTAGCTCTTTTCTGCTCTATTATGCAATCTATGATTTTATTTGTTTCTGGCCAAGCAAAGTTGAACTGAGCTGCAGAAAATGATCACTTTCTCATAATTGACTTGCTCACTCGTCCGCCCTCCTTTTTTGCTCTTTTTTGCTCCCCCCCTCAATCTCTCTCTCTCTCTTTTTCTCTCTCTTCATCCATCTCTGCTTCGTGTTCTCACTTTCAAATTTGTCGACCATTAGAACATGCACGAACGCAAAAGTCGCTGGCTGTGGCTTAAATCTAATTTTCTCGTGTGTGTGTGTGTGTATGTGCTGTGTATGTGTGTCTAAACAGATTAGACTTGTATGCGTCCACATACAAACTCAAATGCAATCATGATTGCTAATTGATAAATTCTTGTTCGCGCAAATTTAGAGATATGATCAATATGGTGTCATCATCACCGGGCAAAGCAAACAGCACGCCAATAAATGGCAGCAACGGACCAGAGCTCGATGTGAGCAATGAGCTCAAGTATCTTAAGCCACAGGAGAACAAAGGAGGATTTGTGAGCGATCCGGCGGCGCAGGCCGACTGGACCGCCAAGCGCTATGTGTGGGTACCTGACGAGCAGGAAGGGTTCGTCCGCGCCTCTGTTCAGCAAGAGTCGTCTGAGGCCGAAGAGTGTCTATGTGTGCTTGATAACGGCAAGCAGATCCGAGTGCTACGCGACGACATCCAGCGCATGAATCCGCCCAAGTTCAGCAAAGTCGAAGACATGGCCGAGCTCACTTGCCTGAACGAGGCCTCGGTGCTCTACAACTTGAAAGACCGCTACTACTCGGGTCTCATTTATGTGAGTGCTTTCGATTCACCACTCTCTTCTGATTGCGTCTTGTAATGGCCACCTTGACCAGACTTACTCGGGCCTCTTTTGTGTGGTTGTAAATCCATACAAGAATCTGCCCATCTACACAGAAAACTTGGTCGAGTGCTACAAAGGCAAGAAGAGACACGAGATGCCGCCGCACGTGTTCGCCATCGCCGACAAGGCCTACCGCTCAATGCTTACTGAGCGCGAGGACCAGTCCATCTTGTGCACGGGCGAGTCTGGCGCCGGCAAGACCGAGAACACCAAAAAAGTAATTCAGTATCTGGCGCATGTGGCCGCCAAGATGAACAAGACAAACACGCAAACGCGTGATGCGGTATGTTGCCACTTGAATGCTCACCACTCTCACTCTGCTGGTTGGCTTCATCTCGCGTCAAGCCGGCCGTAGTCACCTATTCACCGCGCGCCTCGACTTCGGGCCTTATCAGCGTCGAGCCGATTCACTCGGCCGCTGGCTCATTTCTATGCGTAATTTGCGTGCTTTTGCCTGATTGACCCCTCTTTTCGCTGTTTATTCTTACTAATCGCTATTTGAAATTCGATTGCGAGTTTTCTGCTTAGTCTCGATTGTTCTTGTTCTAAATACGATTCTAAACATTTGAATGAATGCCAATTTGCCTATCAGCTTCATGCACCTCTCAAAGTGCGTTCGACACTCATTGTTCTAATCGGCGTCTGTTCAAAATTTAGGGTGAGCTAGAAGCCCAGCTACTGCAAGCCAATCCGATTCTGGAGGCGTTCGGAAACGCCAAGACTGTCAAGAATGATAACTCGTCCCGATTTGTAAGTAGAAATTGCATTCAATTGATCACAGAGCGCCACTCGACTCGAACTGAGTGACGTGTTCGACCAGTCGCACGGCTCACAAGTCTCTGTGTAAATGAAATCCAAGACCTCTGAAACACTCGGCCGAGACTCATGCCGTGCGTTCTCGTTCCCCTTGGAACAGATTTCCTCCTCGCTTTCAACTCGATCCGTCGTCTCCCTGACCATAACCATCTTCACCCACTCTCCTCTTCAAGGGCAAATTTATTCGAATCAATTTCGATCAATCCGGTTTTATTGCGGGCGCCAATATTGAAACCTGTGAGTTGAATTTACCTTCTCCTGACAATTTCGGTAGTTGAACTCGATTTGGCACAGATCTGTTGGAAAAGTCGCGTGCGATTCGTCAGGCCAAGGACGAAAGAACATTTCACATATTCTACCAGCTTCTACGAGGCGCGTCGGCCACCGACCGAGAAGAGTATCTGCTCGAAGATATCAAGTCCTACAACTACTTGTCCAACCCGTATGTGCCCATACCGGGCGTCGACGAAGTCGAAGAGTACAACAACACGATCAAAGCGATGCAAATAATGGGAATGAGCCAAGAGGACATAGTCTCGATTGTGCGCACTGTGTCCGGCGTGCTTCAATTGGGCAACCTTGAGTTCAAGCAAGAGCGACAGAACGACCAGGCCACGCTGCCTGTCAACACGGTCGCCCAGAAGGTCTCCTATCTGTTCGGCATAAGTGTGACCGACTTTACGCGCTCGCTGCTGAGGCCCAAGCTCAAAGTGGGCCGAGACTTTGTGACCAAGGCGCAAAGCAAGGAGCAGGTCGAGTTCGCCGTGGAGGCAATTGCCAAGGCCATCTACGAGCGCATGTTCAAGTGGATTGTGCAGCGCATAAACAAGTCGCTGGACCGAAGCAATCGTCAAGGCGTGTCGTTCATCGGCATTCTCGACATTGCCGGATTTGAAATATTCCAGCTCAACTCGTTCGAGCAGCTGTGCATAAACTACACAAACGAAAAGCTGCAGCAGCTGTTCAATCACACCATGTTCGTACTCGAGCAAGAAGAGTACAAGCGCGAAGGCCTCGAGTGGAAGTATATTGACTTTGGCCTTGACCTGCAGCCAACCATTGACTTGATCGACCGACCCATGGGCATCCTCTCGCTTCTCGACGAAGAGTGCCTCTTCCCCAAGGCGACCGATCGAACCTACGTCGACAAGCTGATCGCCTCTCACTCGACTCATGCCAAATTCGGCCGGCCGTCGTTCAAGTCAAACTATGACTTTAGCATTATCCACTATGCGGGCAAGGTGGACTACTCGGCCGACCAGTGGCTCATGAAAAACATGGACCCGTTGAACGACAATATTGTCGCTCTTCTCCAAGCCTCCAGTGACCCGTTCACTCGTGAGATCTGGAAAGATGGTAAGCACCTGCTTTGATTTGTTTTTCTATTTCACTCGGCCCTCCATTGTCGCTCTCTTCTCGGCCTTGTCCTCTTGGCTCATCTCATTTTCTTGCCTCCAAGTGGTTATCTGGGGTATAACGCCGCGTCGAATTTCGCGCTCGTTGGTACCTGACTTTAGTAAGTGACGAGTGTGTTGACGTTTTCGGTTTGCAGTGCCAAGCTTTCTCAAGTTCGCAGTTTGATTGACCTGTTGAGTTGATTTTTCTGAACCAACCGACTCCTGAACCATCGCAGAAGTCTAATCGAACTTTTTCTAATCAACAGCCGAAATCGTGGGCCTGGCGGTGGCCGAAGGATCAGACGCGCCAGCTTTTGGCCAACGCACCAAAAAGGGCATGTTCCGCACAGTGGGCCAGCTATACAAAGAGCAGCTGCAGAAGCTCATGTCAACTCTGCGCAACACGAACCCGAACTTTGTCCGCTGTATAATACCGAACCATGAGAAGCGCGCGGGCAAAATCGACTCGCCTCTGGTGCTCGACCAGCTCAGATGCAACGGCGTGCTCGAGGGTATTCGCATCTGCCGCCAGGGCTTCCCGAATCGAATTCCGTTCCAGGAGTTCAGGCAGCGGTACGAAATACTTTGTCCGAACGTGATACCCAAAGGCTTCATGGACGCGAAACTCGCCTGCGAGAAGATGATCAAAGACCTCGAGCTGGACGAGAACCTGTTCCGCGTCGGTCAGAGCAAGCTGTTCTTCCGCGCGGGTGTGCTCGCTCATCTGGAAGAGGAGCGCGACATGAAGCTCACCGACGTGATTGTTCAACTGCAGGCGCTGTGCCGAAGCGTGTTGGCCAAGAAGAACTATCAGAAAAAGATTCAACAAGTGAACGCGATGCGCATCATTCAGCGCAACGGACGTGCATTTTTGAAGCTTAAGAACTGGCACTGGTGGCGACTGTTCACCAAAATAAAGCCGCTGCTTCAGGTCACGCGGCAAGACGAAGAGATCAGCAAGCGCGAGGAGGAGATAAAACGCTACAGGAGCGAATACGAGAGGAGTGTAACGGAACTCAAAGAGCTCGAGGGTCGCTCGTACAATCTGCTGCAGGAGAAGCAAATGCTTGCCGAACAGCTGCAGCAAGAGATCGAGTCGCACGCCGAGACCGAAGAGACCAAGAACAGAGCGCTGCAAAAGAAGCAAGAGCTGGAAGAGATCATCAACGACTATGCGGTTAAGCTCGAAGAGTTCGAGGCCCGTTTCTCCGAGCAGAGCGCCGAGAGCAAGCGTCTCAAGCAGAACATTCAAGATCTGACCGAACAGCTCGAAGAAGAAGAGCAGACTCGTCAAAAGTTTCAGCTCGAAAAGCACCATTTCGAGAGCAAACTGAAAACCATCGAAGAGGAGCTGGCCGTTCAGGTGGATGCCAACGGACGATTGGCAAAGGAGAAGAAGCAGTTGGAGGATAAGCTGGCCAATGTGATCGAAGCGCAGAACGAGGAGAGCGAGAAAATCAAGCATCTGCTCAAGGCCAAGGCGAAGCTAGAGTCGCAGGTTGGCGACCTTGAGGAGCGTCTCAAGCGAGAGAGTGAGCTGCGCGCCAAACTCGAGAGGCAAATGCGTCAAATGGAGTCCGATCTGACTGACAGTCGCGAACAGCTCGGCGAGCGAACTCAAATGCTGACCGACTTGCAGACGCAGCTTGAGAGGCGCGAGGCAGAGCTGACCAGCGCGTTCACTCGATCGGAGGAAGAGGCGAACGCGCGCGTCAATGCGCAGCGTCAACTGCGCGAACAGCAGAGTCTGGTGCAGGAGCTGAGAGAGGACCTCGACTCGGAGCGAGAGGCGCGCAAACGAGCCGAAAAAGAGAAGCGCGAGTTCATGGAAGAGGTCGAGTCTCTGCGCAACGAGCTCACCGACCAGAATGACACGAGCTCTGTGATGCAGGAGCAGTTCAAAAAGCAGAACGACGAAGTCTACGGACTGAAGAAACGTCTTGAAGAGGAGATGCTGCAGAGAGAGACGATGGTCGCCGACCTAAAGAGCAAATTCAACAAGCAAAGCGTTGAGCTGAACGAGCAGCTCGACTCGATGCGCAAGGCGCAGAGCGCTTTGGCCAAGAGCAAGCAGACGCTCGAGGCCGAGAATGTCGACTTGGCCAACGAAGTCAAGAATCTGAATCAGCTCAAGTCGGAGAGCGAGAGAAAACGCAAGCAGCTTGAGACGAGTCTGCAAGAAATAGTGCACAAGCACCAAGAGGCCGAGCGGCAGCGATTGGAGTTGAGCGACAAGCTCAACAAGCAGCAGGCCGAAATGGACCAGATGCGCACCAGCTACATAGACAACGAGTCAAGAGCGGTGCAGAACGAGAAAATGGCGGCCGCGTTCAGGGCGCAGCTCATGGAGATGCAAGAGTCGCAGCAGGAAGAGACACGCACCAAACTGGCGATGCAGGCCAAACTGCGCTCGCTCGAGGACGAGACGAGCACTTTGCGCGAGCAGCTCGAGGACAAGCTGGAGCGCGAGGAAAAGCTTCAGTCGCATTTGAAGCTGGTCAGCGAGCAGCTCAACGCCCTGCGCAAACAGAGCGAGAACGAAAAGGCCGAACTCGAGCAGATCGAAGAGCTCAAGCGAAAGTATGTGAAGGACGCCGAGCAGTACCAGCTCGAGGCCGACGAGCTGCGTGTTCAAAACGAAAAGTTGGACAAGTCGCGCAAGAAGCTGCAGAACGAGTACGCCGATCTGTGCGTTGAGCTCGACAAGTACAAGAACAGCTTTGTGCAGCTGGAGAAGCAGCAGAAGAACTTTGACAAGCGGCTGAACGAGGAGAAAATGCAGCGCGAGCAGCTGGCCGCCGACAAAGACCAGGTGGAGCGTGAGGCGCGCGAGAAAGAGACTCGCCTGCTGAACTTGCTGAGAGACCTCGAGGAGAGGAACGAGATGTTCGCCGAGCTGGACAAGAAGTACAAGCAGCTCAAGCTGGAGTACGACGACACTCTGTCGCACAAGGACGACGTGGGCAAGAACGTGCACGAGCTGGAAAAGTCAAAGCGAATGCTCGAGTCGCAGGTCGAGGAGATGAAGCAGCACATCGAAGAGCTTGAGGACGAGCTGCAGGCGGCCGACGACGCCAAACTGCGCCTCGAGGTCAACTGGCAGGCGACCAAAGCGCAGCTTGAGCGCAAGCTCCAAGAGAACAGCGAAATAAGCGAAGAAAAGTTCAAGTCGCTGATCAAGCAGATCAGAGACCTCGAGTCCGACCTTGAAGAGGAGAGAAAGCTGCGCGCGCAGGCAGTGAACCTCAAAAAGAAAATGGAGATGGACGTGAGCGACTCGCAGCTTCACTTGGGCGAGATGAACAAGATTCGCGACGAGCAGGCCAAGCAGCTGAAGAAGCTGTCGGCCGCGCTCAAGGAAGTGACACGTGAATGCGATGAACTGCGTCAGACCAAAGACGAGCTGTTCGTCCAATGCAAGGACTGGGAGAAGAAGTTCAAGAACGGCGAGCTTCAGCTGCTGCAGCTGCAAGAAGAACGCGACCTGGCCGACAGGCAGCGCAAGCAAGCGATCGCCGACAGAGAGGAGCTTCAGGCCGAGCTGGACACGCTCATGAGCAGCAAGACGCTGTTCAACGACGAAAAGCGTCGACTGGAAACGCGCGTTGCCGAGCTGGAGGAAGAGCTCGAGGACGAGCAGGGCAACCATGAGCAGGCGATTGAAAAGATCAAGAAGCTTCAGTTCGAGCTGGAGAAGCTTGCCTCTGACTTGACGTTGGAGAGGTCCAACACGGCAAAGGCGGAGAGCGCGTGCGTCATGCTCGAGAAGCAGAACAGAGAGCTGAGGGACAAGAACGCCGAACTGGAAGAGGGCGCTCGAGGCCGATCCAAAGCAGTGCTGGCTAATTTGGAGGCCAAAATAGCCGCTTATGAAGAGCAGCTGCATCTGGAGGCCAACGAGAAGCAGCGGCTCAACCGCGAGTTCCGCAAATCGGAGAAGAGGATGCGCGAAATGCAAATGCAAGTTGAGGAAGAGCGAAAGCAAACCGAGAGCTACAAGGAGCAGGCTGAAAAGCTGCAGGCCAAGCTGAAGGCCAACAAACGCATCGTGGACGAGACCGAGGAAGAGATCACTCAACTTCGCAACAAGAACCGCAAGATGGCTCGCGACATTGACGAGCTCACCGAACAGAACGAAATAGTCAACCGCGAGCTGGCCTCGCTGCGTCAAAAGACAAGGTAAGAGTCTCTCTTCTTCTCTTCCCCTGTTCGATTAGAATGCCCACTCGTTTATAGTTTCACTCACCATTAAACCGCTGCTCGTCCTTTGTTTTTGTTGCAAGTTTGTCTCAAAGGCCTCTGCTCCATCGTTCCCATCCTACTTGACAACACTCCCTAAGACACCAGATCAATGAGAAATAAGACAGAGTAGATGCAGACCGACAAATTTGGTTAAACTTTTTCCTCTTTTGCTGCGGTCTAAACGAGCTTGGCCCAGAAATGCCAACAAAATGAAATAAAAACAATGAAACCTAAAAGTGGCCTCGAGTCAACTTACTCAACTGCTTACTGCCCCCACTTGCATGCGCTACTTTGGTTCAATTTGACTTGCTTCTCTCGTCGCGATGATTGCTGTCCTGCATCAACACTCTGCACCGCTTCGTTTCCTTGTTTATTATTTCGCACTTGTTGACGCTCTGAGCAGTCTGAATTTAAGCTTTCTAACGTTCTAATGCTCAGCTCAGTCGATTAAGCAGATTCTAAAGCGATTTTTCTTCTTTTAACAGAGCTGGCTCACTGCTGCCGAGCAAAGTGAGACATTCGTCGATGGTGTCCAAGCTGATCAGCGACTCGCAGCACGATCTTGACCTTGACGACGATCTGGAGAGCACGCTCGGCCAAAACCATCAAAACGGCAACGGTGGAACGCCCACCAACGGCACTTCACATCTGAACGTGTCCACTTCGCTGACCACCAGCACGTGCAGCTCGAACAAAGAGTCGCCATTGAACTGAACGCCGTCGACCAGCAACAGCGACCAGCAACAGAAACGAAACACAACAACAAATTCATCCTCTAAAAACCAAGCGCAGACCAAGTCAAACTTGAGAGAGAATGAACGCAGCCAGCAATCGAGCAAACGAACCTCTGCCACGCGTTTAGTGCCTTTTTTCTCAACTATTTTTAAGTGCCTTCACCTTTAGCTTCAGCAATCGTTTCTTTCTAGCGACCAGAGAGCACCTTTTCTTCCCTTTCTGTATGCGGCTGCCTTCCTGCGTGTCTTTTTAATTCATGAAGAGCTGTGCGCCTCTTCTCGCCCCTTTTGCGCCTCTTTATTTTACCCTTTCTTTTTTCGTTCGAGGCAATTTCTATATATTCATGTCGATATCTATATATATATATATATATTCAAACGCCCAACAATAATCACAGCAGCAAGTCAAGTGGACAATTAGTCAACTCGCACACACACACACACATGTTGCCCTGGCCTCAATTCCCAGAGCAAGTGGGTCCAGCTAGAAGAATGCGAGTCAATCGCGCTCGCTGCTCGTTGTGTGACCTAATCCCTCTGACTAATAAACTAGAACGCAAACAACAAATTATATCGCGATACTCACTAATTCACAAACCTTCAACTGCCAATTGCACGAAACGCTTCATTTTAACTAAACAAGTTTAAGCGAAAATAAAACCAAACAAAAATTCAAGCAGCGCGTTTGGTCACTTGGCGGGACTGGAATCATCCTGGTCTGGAGATCAGTGCGGTGTCGGTGAGGGGGAGAGAGAGAGTGATGGAAATTCAGGCTTCCAAGTGTCGCTCGGGCAGAGAGATTATGCGCGCTGCTTTATCGCTCATTCGAGCACGAGCATTCGCGCTCGCCGATTTGCACGACGAGTACATGTGCAGGCGCCAATCGTGAGCGAACGGTTGAGAGCTGGCATGCTGGTGGTTACTAGATCGTTTTCGATAGTTCGGCTCACTTTAACGCATAGCAATCATAGGAGTTTGAGCAGTAGTCGTCGTCGCGTCTCTCATTTAGTCGACGAGTCGAATAAAAAGTTCGCAAACATGATCAGAGTCCTGTTCAACAAACAAGAGGCAAAAGTGAACATCTCGCTAAAATGCAAAGTGTTCGAAGACGAGGAGCGCGAGTTCAATTTGAATCGCGACTTCAACGAGTCGATCGGCAACACATTCCACAAGTTGGCGAGCAGCTTCGAGAAACAGCGCAACATCAAGAAGCAGCGGCAGGTGAAGCGTTTGCGCAAGTTGTCCGAGGCCGAGGGCAAGCCGAACGAGTTCGACGACCAGCTGGCCAAGTTGGTCCAGGACACCGAGCCAGAGCTGCCCGTCAAGCTGTTTGATCTCAACAACAAGGCGTTGCCCAACGAAACGAAAAACATCGACGCGTGGAAGGAGGGCTACACGCTCAAGTTTCACTTTTACGAGTTCAAGGTGTTTATCAACCTGCCGACCTTGAAGCGCATCAATTTGCCCAAAGTGTTGATCGCCGAGATGGCCGCCATCGTCAAGTTCCACACCGAGCCGGAGGAGAAGCACGAGCTGGTGCGCCAAAACTCCAATTTCAAATGGTACTTTAGCGCCCAGGAGGTTCCCGCCGACATGAAAGGCTTCAGAACGAGCAAAATCGACTGGGTGCTGTTGGGCGAGAGACGAGGAAGTCCCGTCATGCATTTGGACGAGCGATGCGTCAACAAGATGATCCGAGTCGTGTGCGAGCCGCACGACGGCAAGCACGAGGGAATGGCTGTGGAGGCAGTTACGGGCACCGCAGTTCGTCCTGCCCTGGACTTGGCCAAGTTTCCCATGACCGAGCGCCATTCGCACACAAAGCAAAGGGTCCCGCTCGACTCGTAAGCGTCTCCTCTCCTTTTTTCTCTTCGCCTTTCTCTTCTCCTACTTTCTCTTCTCCTACTTTCTCCTATTTGCACAATTTCTTATTTCTATTGGCCAAAGGCTGCGCGTGGTCTCTTACAACATTCTGGCTAACTGCTACGCCGAGTCGGCGCTTGCCAAGACCGAGCTCTTCGCCTACTGCCCTGACGAGTTCATTGACTTTCGATATCGACGCCTCGTATTGGCGCACGAGATTAAGAGTAATTCTCGCATTTTTCTTCTTCTGCTGCTGCGGCGTCGTTTCGGACGTTTAAAACTTCAACAGACTTCAACGCGGACATTGTGTTCCTGCAGGAGTGCGATACCGAGTTCTACGAGGACGATTTGCTCGCCTATTTCGACGAGTTCGAGTGTCATCATCTGAACAAGCTGTGCGTCAAGGAGGGCATGACACTCATGTACCGCAAGGACCGATTCAGATTCGTCAAAGAGCACAGCATGAACGTGTCGGAAGAGCTAAAGAGCAATGCCACATTCGCCAGCTTGCTCAAGAGCTTCCAGAACGATGAGACGCTAGCCGAGTTTGTGCTCGCTCGCAATCAAGTGCTTCAGGTGGGCGCCGCATTGACCTTCGATCGCTTTCTAGCTGACAATTCACATTTCCTGCATAGGTCATTCAAGTAGAGCCCGTCGATCGACCGGGCGAGTTTTACCTGCTCGCCAACACGCACCTGTTCTTTCATCCGAGTGCCGACGCTCTGCGTCTCATTCAGGCGATCGTCTGTGCCAAACACCTGCAGACCTTACACAATCAGCTTAGCCGAGAAGGCCGTAAAGTTCGCATTCTATTTGCCGGTGATTTCAATTCAGATCCCAAGTCGTACGCGCACGAGTACCTCATCAGCAGCCGCGTGCCGGTCGAGAAAATAAGCGACGAAGATAGGAAATATGTGAAAGACGCGGACGAGACCGAGCTGAGGCATTCGCTGTCGCTCGCCTCCTACACCGACTTTTTGTACACGAACTGCGTGAGGATGTTCGAGTCCATACTCGACTACGTGTTCTACGACACCGAGTCGTTCGAGCTGAGCAAAGTGCTTCCCATGCCCAGTGACGCCAAGGTCAGAGAGCACACCGCTCTGCCAAGTCAATACTTTCCGTCTGACCATTTGCCGATCGTGTTCGAATTTAAGCTGAAATAAACGCTCGTGGGCGCCTTTCGCCACCTTTAAACACCTTTCACCAGTCGGGCTAGTTTTTCATGTTTTTTATTTTCGCGGCCTTTTGCTCGGCGTGTTCAAAAGAAAATCAGTAGAAAAATAGGCGTACGGTCGATCAAGAGTCTGGATGAATACAAGACGCTTCCGGGCCTTCTCTAATTGAGAAGTACAGCGGCAAGCAACGAACAATCAAGACAATAAAAGGCTGAAGAAGATGAGAAGGAGAAAAGGTTGCCGGTGGTTAAATTCGAAACTAAAATTCACTGTCGATTGGCCTCCAATAACCAGAAACATTTGAGAATGAACAAATTCATAAATTGGTAATTGGACGAGCGCCCAGAGCAGAGCGAATGCAATTAAAGAGAGCAAGGCAAAGCGAGAGAGAGAGAGAGGACAGGCGACAGAGAGTGAGAGAGAGAGAGCGAGGCCTACTCTTGTCCGAACCCCTCGGTCTCCTCGATGGCGAACAACAGCTTCTCTTTTAGCTGATCGTAGTTCTTGTAGGGCGGCAAATCGAGCCGATTGAAGCAAGTGTGACTTCGCGGCAGCCACGAGTCCTTGCCGACTTTCTCGATGCAGAACTTTTGCGGCCCCGTGCTGCCGATCAGAGTGGCAAAGCCGCCGACTGGTAGCCTGCAGGTGCCGGTGACGAACTGCAGGAGACGCGCTCGTTGCTCGCTGGTTATCTCGCGAACAAACTGCCAGAACCAGACGATCTGCTTCGAACTGCGGCTGTAGTGACGGTAGATCGTGTTCTTCTCCCAGTCGTCAACGTCGAACTCTTGAATGCCGCAGAGCATGAGCTCCAGCTCGCGCTCGTCAAAGTACTGCAGCCACTCGAGCGGTACCACTTCGTTGAATCCGTCCAGGAAAGCTCTGGTCTGCTCTTCGATGCCCACTGTGAACTTCCAGTAGGCCATCAGGCTCATGAATTCTTCTTTATTCTCGTCGTTGACTTTGAGCTGTTTACCGCCCGGCTTGAGCTCGTGCTCTTCGATTTTGCCCAATACCTCGAAGTTGGCGCAAAAGTACATTTCTAGATCGAGCTCGTCGATCGAGTTGTCTCTTTTTTTTTGAATGGGCGGTTACCAGCTGGACGTCAGAAGACTGGAAACTCAGCTTACCTGATCCACTCGAGCGAGTTGAAAAGAACCGGATCGATGCTCTCCAAGTCCTGCAGCACGAGCTTTTTGCCCAGCATTCGTTTGTAAAACGGCAGACTAAAACCGCTGTCGATGAACTTGCCGTGGTAGAGTGCCTGTTTTTTTTTTGGTTTCAATTTTGGTGTCGTTTAAATGAGCACAAGTGCCTACTGACCATGGCGATGAAGCGGCCGATGAAGCGGAAACAGTGCAAGTGGTCCGGGTTTATGTAGGAGCCGGGGTTTATCTGCAGGCAGTAGTTGTCCTTGGACGTGTACTGGAACAGGCAATACATGGGATTGAGCACCTCGTGCGAGAGAAGAAAGAACCATTCGCGCGCCACGCCGCCATAGTCGAGGCCTTCCTCGCCTCTGAACGTCAAGAACAGCTTGCGTCTCAGATCGTACGGATGCAGCTTGTTTATTTGGTTGTACGAGTCCTCGAACAGGTTGGTGCGCGACACTTGAATTTTGACGTGGCCCGGAAACGTGTTCGTCTGACACAGGTAGCGGAACTTGGATATCTTCCACTTGAAGTCGCGCTCGTAGGTGAGCTTGCCGCGCGGGTCTTCGAACGTCGTTATCTTGCTGTTGTGGTCGATGAAGTAGCGTTGGCCTTTGTCCGTGTAGCGAATTTCCCAGCCGTCCGGCAGCATCGGAATCTCTTTGCCCAGAGTGCGCGGATCCTCCCACTGGGTTGTTCGATTTTTGTGATTCACAAAGTACGCCCGGTTGTTTATGTCCAGTCTCATCTCTTGTTTGGTTGTTGAATGTGGCAAAAAATTGGCATCGAACCGACTAATGTTAGCACTCACCCCATCCCTCGGGCAGCTTTTCGCTGCTCGGACTAGTCGAGTTGTTTGAGGAGGCCGCAGCCGACTGCTGGCTGCTGAACAAGTGTCGGTTCTGAAGGTTGACGTATTGCTCGTGCTGGTTCTGCTGGCGTTCGTTTTGCCAGTTTTGAAACGTAGCCACGCTGGTCGCAGTGGGTCGCTGTCTGGTGGTCGTTCTCGTGTTATGGTCAACGTAGTATGGACGATTTTTCGAGTCGAATTTGAGCTCCCAGCCGGCTGGCAACGGTTCGCTCGCACCATTCGTCGGATTGGGTACGGCTGCGAGCGGGGTTGGCCGATCCCAGGTGGTCGTTTGCGTATTGTGATCAATGTAGTAAGGCCTCGACAAGCGGTCCAGTCTCACTTCCCAACTGCAAGCGGCTTGATCAACACGCTTGAACGAGATCGAGCAGAATCGAGATTAACTCACCCGGGCGGCAGACCGACGATCAAATGCTGAACGAGCTGTTGCGGAGTGAGCTGCTGAGCTGAATCTAATTGGCCTTCAGCCGTCGTCTGGATGGAAGCAGGTGCGGCTGTTGCTGCTGAGCTGTTTAATTCGGAATGAGAGTTATCGGTCGGATTAGATTGACTCGAGTCTCGTGGCTCTGACTGATCCTGCGGCTGATTGTGCTGCGACCGCATTAGTTTAAGACTTTCTGAGTTTATGCCGTTCAAAACCACGCTTATAGTTCCTGTTTTGCCCTTGTTCTCCAGCAAAAGGTCAAACGTTTTCTCCAAATTGTTAACTAAGCCGCACGCTCGGCAATTAAAACAGAGGAGCAGAGAAGCGCGGATGGCAAGAGCTTACAATTGTTGTTGCTCGTGTCCTGAAACAGCTTGCAAATGAAGATGAGACACTGGCCGAGAAGAGTGTCCGACTTGAACGAATGGCGGTTGTAGACTCGAAACTCGATACGCGAGTTGGGAGTGACCAGGCTGCGATTGAAAGGCGCTATTGACGAGTTGGATTCGAATGGCGCGGGCACACTTACACGTCAAAGTGTTCGTTCCACTCTGGCGACCAGGTGCGCTTGACGGTCTCGGTCTTGCGGGCCGGATAGCCGTCGATGATTATCTCGGCATAAGTGTCCGCCTTTATGTTGAAGAGGCCTCCGTCGGGCGTCAATTTGGCTCCTCGTACTTTTCGTTCAAACTTTAAGCTTCATTGAGGTGGCAAGCAGACGGAGAGCGGGTTACTTTTGAGGCGAATCTGTTGAAAGGCAGTCACCGGCTTTTCAGAGGTCTCCGCAGACCTCAGCTCATCACTCGACTGGCTTGTCTGCACGGCGATCGACGATGCTTGCTCGCCGCCGCCTAGAGAAGACGAAGAACTGCCCTTCGCCTCGTTTACACTGCTCATTACTTTGCTGATCTGTTTGCCTGCTCAGTGCTGACGCATGTTCACCGCCGGCCCTTAATATCACTCTTTGATTTTGCGATCTAAATTAGGCCTGCTCTAAAAATGGCCAAATAATTTAGTATGGCAACATGCAAGCGCTCTTCTGACAAGGTGACGGCCACGATGACGATGAGCACTTTGATTTCTTTTTTTTTTTATTTATTAAATAATTATATTTTATTATAATCGAGCGGGCGAGAATAATTTTCATAAAAAATCTAATCCTTGCGCGAGTAGAGCGCCAAAAGTCTAATCAAAATGAGAAGACGGAGAATGAAAGAGAGAGAGAGAGAGACGGCCGCAGAGTAGGAGAGAGAGAGAGAGAGGGGGGTAGAGTCAAATCAACACTGATCTCAAATGCACTACCAAGAGCGAACGAGCGTATGGGAGCAAGAAAGAAATATTATACAACAATTGTTGTAATAATTAGAACTTGAAGAATAGACCAAGAGATGGGAGAATAGACGAATGGCAAAACAAAGTAAACCGCACAATCGTTCGCTATTGCTGCGACAAGCCAAGAGCTGAAATAATCCGTTTGGCTCGCGTCTTGGTGTCCCATAACCATGGAAATAGAAAATGGAAATAGAAAAACCACCATTCAAGTCGGAGTGTTGGCCAAACAGGACCAGCTCACGCATCTCTTTCTGAACAACAATCGAATCAGCGATCTACCCGAACGACTCTTTGACTGTTTGCTCAATCTCAGGCAACTGAGTCTTGCCAACAATCGACTGCAGCAGATTCGATTCGAGACCTTTGGCAGCCTGCCCAGTCTTGAACAAGTTAACCTTGAAGGCAATCCGATCGCCTCTCTTCCTCTTTCTCAACGCTTTGAAATGCTCATTTGATTCATGTGCAGGATCGCTCGCACGCATTTTATTCAAGGCTCATTTAAATTAGTTTTAATTGATTATGTCGTTGTTTTGGGTAGAAAATGTGAAATTAGAGTAAATTGTACAAATTTTTGGTGAAATTGGCAAATTTCAATGCTTTGGCTTTTTGGTCGGCGGTGGCTCAGTTTGGAGCATTTGCTCGATCTTGAGCTGCTTAACGCACGGGTCAGGGTCAACTCTGGTTGTCTTACTCTCGTCCTGGGCCTCGTCGGCCATCAACGACTCAAGGTCGCAGGCAATCTGGTTCTTGATCTGCTCGGCTTCGTTTAGACTCTCTTTGGTGAGGCCGGCCTTGCCGAGCACGTTCAGCTTCTGCTTTACCATCGGCCATATCTCATCGTCGGCGGTGCCCTTGGCGCACAAATACTGAATGAGAACCGAGTTCTTCTGGCCGATTCTGTACACACGATCCTCGGCCTGTACCAGAATGCCCGGGTTCCAGAAGAGCTCGGCAAACACGACCAAGTTGGCCTGGGTGAGAGTGATGCCGCTGTTGGCGGCCGTTATGCTCAGCACCGCACACAGACACTTGTCGGTGTTTTGAAAGCGGTCGACGAGCAGCTTACGCTTCTCCGAGCCGGTCGAGCCGTCGATTCGAATGTAGTCGAACGAGCCACGTTGGCAAACGGACTCGACTTGGTCGAGCATGAACTGATGATGCGCAAAGAGGAGAAACTTCTTGCCGCTCTCCAGCAAATCGTTCACATACTCGCACACGGCCTTTGACTTTGACTTGCACGTCTCTTGAAAGTAGGTGAGCAGAGCGCCCCGCTTTTCCATGCCCTTCAAGTTCTCGCTCATTTTCATGCTGGCCAATCGCAGGCTCTTGGTGTTGGCCTCGATCAAGTTCGGGTTGAGCATCACCATTTCGCGCATTTTGCTCGGCAACTGCTGCATCACGTCTTTCTTCTCGCGTCTCATCAACAGCTTCTCCTCAAGCACAATCCTCAGCTCGTTCATGTTCGAGTAGCCCGAGTAGTCCCAGCCGAAGCGCGACTCCTTTCCGTCGCAGTATCTCAAGCCGAACTCGTGAAACGAGTCGAACAGGCTCGCATTTATCGCCTGAATTTGAGTGTAGAGCTCGGCGGGCCGCGACAGAGCCGGCGTGCCGGACAGCAGAATCACTCGCTTGGCCTCCTGGATCAGCTTGAGCGCCGCCTTGGTTCGAGCCGCTTTGGCGTTCTTTAACAGGTGACACTCGTCGCAAATAATCAAATTGAAGCGGCTCTTGCTCAGCTCGTCCGAGTTCTTGGCCAGCAGGTCGTAGCTCGTAATTATTATCTCGCTCTGCTCCTGCACAGACTGACGTCCGTTTTCGAGCACTTGAACGTAGCTCTCAATGTCCTCGTGCGGCTCGAGGCCGAGTTTAGCACGGAATGCGTTCGACAGCCACTTTTTGACACTTTCCTTCCAGCTGAACTTGACGCTCGACGGCGTGACGATCAGCATCGGCCAGTCTGCCATGTAGTAGTTTGAGATGGCCAACGCCTGCACAGTTTTGCCGAGGCCCATGTCGTCAGCCAACAAAAGGCGGCCTTGCTGTTGAATGGCGAAGCGCACTCCTTCTATTTGAAAAGGCATCAGATTTCGACTCAGCTCCGGATCGAGTTTTGACTTGAGCTGCTCAACACTGCTGGTCGATGGGTCGATACGTTCGGTCGGCTTGCCGCTCATGTGAGAGGAGAACACCTCGCGCACAATCTTGGGCAATGGATCCACGGCCACCGTTCCTGACTGCATTTTCGCCTCAAGCAGCTTACACAACTGGTCGTAGTGTTTGAGGTCGAAACTCCAGCGTTTCGTGTTGGCGTCGTATTTGCGACTGGACACGGCCTTGAACATTTCCTGTATCTGCGGGTTGTAGTCCATTTGCACTTCGAATCGAGTGCGATCGAGCAGCACGAATTTGATGCTCGACTTGGGCTGCGCCACGTCTTGGCTCAGCTGCTCAAGACGAATGGCGGGCACTTGTTGCTTCACTCGTCTCACAATCTCGTCGTAGTGCTTCATTGAGAAGCTCCAGCGCTTGTTTTCCGGATTGTACTTGCGACTGGGCATTTGCTTGAACAGCTCAATCAGCTCCTTGTGATAGGCGACGGCGATTTCAAAGCGACGCTCTTGGCCGTCTTGAATAAAGATGCATTTGGCGGTTAGCGACGACGAGGCCGTCTTTTTAGGAGACGAAGAGCTGCCAGCTGACCGCAGCTTGGCCTCTTGCTGTCTCTGTAGGGCTTTCAGTCGGTTTTCTTCAATCCGCTTGAGCTGCTCTTCGGTCAGTTGGACCGAGCTCCTGACCACTGTCATTGACATCGGAACAACTGACAGCGACAAAGTCAAAGCCACTCAAACTCTTTCAAATGGCAGAGACAGAAAGAGACGAAGCAAATCTAACTCCTCAAATATCAATCAAAATCTCTTCTCGTTGCTCCCGAGACGAAAAGAAAAAATTTAAAAGATTGAAGTTTTTTATTTTTGCTCAAAGTCGGTAAGTAAGCGCGATCGATCGGGTAGAAACGGTGAGAATAAGGAGAAACGAATAGCACGGAATAAACACCAAAAAAAAAGTGACTAAATAAGCAAGTCATGGGCCATTGACACGTAAATGATAAACGTGATGTGTGTTTGGTTGGTTTGCAAATGATAAACCAAGAAACAAACCGAACAGCACAAGTGAGAGAATAAAGTGAAAGCGAGTAGAAATGTGGGAAAGAGTCTGGGAGTAGAAGGAGCAAAGAAAACGCGTAGAAGCAGTCTAAATGACGTGAGATTAAGCTGCAGCCGTTCGATCGCGCGCGCTTATTCACTCGAGTTGAGAGAGGCGGACGTTTCACAATCTCGTCATGTTTGTGTTCTCAACTCGGCGCTGAGTGAATGCTGTTTGCTTGCTTGCAAACGAGGCTTCATCGTCATCATCATCGTCATTATAATAGTGATAATCATCGCGATTCAACATCAAATTGGATGAATGACGGCTAACGGTTAGCAAGTTATCAAATATTCCTCGCTACTTGGCTAGCTAGGCCTTGGCTTGTTTATCTTATTTGTCTTTTGATTATTTGACTTGGCCACCATCGAGTTGGTTAAACATTTAGTTTCTCATTTTTTTTTTCAACTTTTTTTTTTTTTGCTTTTCTTTTCTAAACTTTGTGGAAGAGACGATCATCTGATCTGATCGGCTGGCTTGTTTGGCCGAATAAAAAATTGTTTGTTTTTTCTTGCTTGTTTTTGGCTGGCTATTAAATAAACTAATCTCGGCCGGGCTGGGGAGCGGTTTAGCATTTTCGAGTCGGTGAGATGTAGGAGCGAACTGCAAGAGTGAGCTCATTTGGTTGATTAAAACTGGGAACAATGTGACAAGAATCGAAGGCTAAATTCACATATTCGGCTCTCGATCGGTAATTCAGATTTGCTTGACTCGTGGTCGCCGGGCTGTACTGTTCTTTGAGGTTCTCGTTTCAACTTATGAGTAAAGATTGATGAGCAGAGAAATTTAACCGAAATTATAATTGAGAGCAGTAGGAGGAGTAGGCAAACAGAATGGTCATGATGGCGCATAGAACGACGCCATAGAAAGCAAACGAGGAAGAAGAAAGTAAAAACGGAAAAGAAATCAAATTGATTTGGCGCGATTAAATGCAATTTGAATGCAGTCGAGAGGCCAATCGCATAATCGCCGCGCCGAGTCAAGTGGCCAACGATTGCGATGGCTGCTGTGGTAAACTGGTTGTGGTAATTACTAAATTCGATCGCTTGTTCGTCGTCGTCGTCGTCCGGTAAGCATGTGAGTGAATAGAAATTAAGAAGAAGAAGAAGAAGAAGCGAGATCAGAATAAGTGACTAGAAGGCCAATCGGGTGGCACCCCACAGCGGCGTCTCGCGTTAATGCGTCTGGGCGTTGATGTTTTGGTTGGATTCTGCTGCTGTTGGCGTGGTTGCTTTTCGCGGAATTCTATTCTACTCTAGAGTTGACTGTCGAAAGCGGCCTCGGTCACTGCTCGACAGCGAGCCAGTGGACTAAAGAGCGCTGCTTATTTGGATTCAATCAGACGTTGGTAAATTGAAATTGCTCCGGTCGTAGTGGGGCGAGAGAAGTTTCACGATCATGAAAACAAATGCTTCGTCCAAATGAACGAAGAGAAAAGAAAGAACACGCAAGATGAAGAAAAAGAAGGACAAGATCTGCACTCTAATAGGGATCAGAAGAGAGGAGAGAACAATCAGGTGCTAAATGAGATGGAAACAGGCGGCTTCTCCGCAGAGAAGCAACAGAGATGAATATGATTAGAAAAGGAGATTAAGAAACGATTGCTGATTTGTGGAGTCTAGGCAAAGTATGAGCTTATTGCGCGCAAGAAGTAAAGCATGCTGGCCTGCACGCGCGCCTCCATGATCAGCAGATTCACATGGACCTTCTCAGAGTGCGTAAACTCGCGCATGAAGCCCTCGTAGTCCTTCTTGGTTACACGATGCGGCGCGAAGCAGAGCATTTTTATGTACTTGCGCAGCGGCGACGCGAGCAGCTGCTTCACTTGGCCGTAGTCATAGTCGTCGTACTGGACGCCGAATATCGAGTGCACGTAGTACCATACGGCGCGTCTGAAGTAGCTCGTGTCAACCGACTTGTGTCCGCCCATCGTGTTGTAGGTCATGTTTATGGCCAGTTTGAAATTGTTGTCCAAATATTCGCATATTTGCGGGAATATGCCCAGCAGCATGCCGTAGCCTTGATTGTCCCATGTGTAATACTAGAAGAAACGAGAAAGAAATGAGTTGAGGAAGGAAAATGAGAGTGAAATTGAGTGCCAAAGTTTTCCGAAAGCCGATCGTGGCACACATTCAGGTCAGAGCGGGAGCGCAATCAAAGAGCTCCGCTTTGCTTCTAATTCACATCAGACGCGCTTCTTGATTAGTCGATAAATTCGTTCAATCGATTAAGCAAGCCAGTCGTTGCTTGTTGTTGCATAAATAGTATCGTTGTCGTCAATTATTCAAGAAGCAATCGAGCAATGGAAACCGTTTAAAGAGCTAATTAGTGCCTGGATTCGCATTGGGCCCATTTTGAATGCATCGACAGAGAACGAAAAGACTCGGCCGACTAATGGCCCCACGCTCGGCTTTCGGCTCATCAGACAAGGAAATTCGAAACACTCACCTCGAGTTTGAGAGATTGATCAGAGTGCTTGAAGTCGGCGTACTGCTCAGCGTCGGCCGTCTCGCACACATACTTGAGCATGTAGTCGAGCGCTCTGGCTCGAAATACCGACGTGCTCACCTGATTCACCGGCTTGCTATTCTCTTGCTTTTCTTTGACGCCCGTCTCGTCGCCTGCGCCAAGTCCACCGCTGTTTGTACTTGAGATGCTGCTGAATTTGTTAAATGCGGCCGTAGTCGACCTAACTCGGTTGTTGTTTGAATCGCTCAACTCGCCCTCGGCCGACTGCGACTGGCTGCCGTTGTCGGCCAGCCGGTAAGAACGGTAATTTGACAAGTCGCTCAGGCAGCCCGAAATGTTGCTGCTACTGTTGATGTTAAACGAGTGGCCTGCTGCAAGTGAGTCGTTGACATTGGAGGCCGACTGAGACGACCTCAGCTCGGCCTGATGAATTTGATTCATCTCCTTTAAGAGCATGTCAATGCCGAGCTCACTGCTCGACGCCGACGAGTTGGATAGAGTGCGATTGCTGGCGCCTGTCGAGTCAGAGCGAGCCCTAGAATGTGTTGAATTGCAACGGGTCCTCCTTCTCAAACTGTTCTCCATCATTGTTTCGTCCAGTTCAAACTGGGTCGGAAAGTTCTCGTCGTGCTGATCGAGTCCCTTCTCGTCTTCTTCTCGCCTGCCTGCTTGGTCATGTCGTTTGCTCTCGTGCATTTCGGCTGCACGCCGCTTCTTCCTCATCTCAGCGAGCTCGTACTCGTTCTGCAGCTGTTGCATATAATTCTCGTTCAGGCCAAGGCCGAACGTAAAGCCCGACAGGGCGTGGAAGTGAGTTAGAATTGTGATCGCCAGAATGAGTTCGGTCACCGACCAGCTGAGACGGCCGGTGAGCAAATGCTCAATGTGAGCCCGCTCGATCTTCCACGGCTGGTGGCACAGCAGAGTGTTCAGCTCGTTGAGATCGCGCAGCTTTTCTGGTATGCGGTCGAGACCGAGCAGCCAGTTGCGACGGCCCTTCTGTGCCAGGAACTCTTTCTCCTGCTGCTTAACCAAGTAGATGCATTTGTGCTTGGACGCGGCCATTATGGCCAAAAAGTGACGCGTGTCGTACGAGAGCGCGCCCTGGCCGTACATCAGGAAGTTGTAAAAGTTGATGTACTCGCGCAGAAAGTTCGGATGAAAGCTCATTATCCGCAGCAGATTGTCAACTCGGCCCTCGTGAGAGTAGGCATCGGCGAACACTTGCATGACTGTTTCATTGTTGCACACGTTTTGATCGTTGGCCTCAATCTCTTGCTGGGGAAGAAATGCGCTCACTGGATCGCTGGCGTTGAGATACATGCGCAGTCGTTCCATGCCGTTCGGCTATTTTACAGTTTCGAAAATGAACAAAACGAATCGAACGCGCGTCCAATGGCTTGAGCAAAGCTTACCTGATGAGCGGTCGAGTTGAGAAGGCGACTGACCAACGGCTCGGCCAGTGAGACGGGCGGCGACAGAGAAACATACAAATACGAGTCGGCCGCCTCGGTCGCATTTGTCGACTGGCCGCCGCTGGACAAGAAGTTGGTTCGCACCTCGATCGGCGACGTGTGTCTAATTGACTCAAACGGATAACTGGTGCTGGGGCTGCTCATGTTCAATTCGATTTGAATTAATATTCTTGTAATGCGCTCAAACTGTTCAGTAGTGGGCCGAGGCGAGTATCATTCGAAGTGGGCGTCAATGGATGCTGGTTGCGGTCAACTGATTGAAATTTGTGCGTGTCGGGCGTCGATTAGAAAGAATGCCGCTGGCGAGCTTTTGTGTGAAGGAGAAAAACAGCAGCTAAGTAATAAGAAAACGAATAGAAACAAGTGAATGGGCGGCGCTCGGGTGCAGAATCTAAAGCAAAGGAGAGACGGTCTCGATTAGTTGAGAACGGAGAAGAGGAATTTATCGAAACAAGCAAAAGAGCTTGTGAAAGCGAAATGACATCTGAATGAACCATCGAACGAGCGATGAACGACAACGGCGACGACGACGACGACGGCCGCAACGTCGATGGATGGCATCGATTTATGGAATTTCGGCATCTACCATAAATTATTATGATCCGGCCGAGTCTTGGGCGTCGCATAATTCTGCCTAGATCGAGTGACGTCGGTCTAGAGCGCCAACAGCTGAGCGCGCCGCATATATTATGAATTCGCCCTTTGATTGGCGTCTCGAAGGGACCAATCGGCTGCTCGGGACAGGGCGCCGATCGACGGTGGCAAATTATGTTCGGCCTGTCAGCTGATCGTGGCTTGACCTCAATCAGCTGATCGATGCTCACCGACACGTTCTGCGCTCCCGTTCGGTTTAGCCAGCGTCTAGGCGTCTTTCTAAAGCTCTCTCTCGCTCTTTGCCTGCTTCTCTCCACCCTCTCTTTCGCTCTCTCTCTCTCAGCCATCTGCAAATTTCTTGGCTTGTCTGGCGTACAGTTGGCCCTTAGACTTTAATAAATAGACTGGAGGCAGGAGGAGGCGGTGCACCATCAGACAAACACACACACAAATGCACACTTTGGTTGAGCGGTCGGTATGCTCGTCTGTGTGTGTCTCTTGCGCAATGCTTCGTTTGATTTTAAGTGTGACAAGCAAATAAGTAAACATTCCTTCACGCGGACCTGTAGTGTCCGATGAAAGAATGCGCCCATCATGTTATTTAGTAGCTTCGCTTGCCGCCAGTGTCTCCTCCTCGTCCTCCTCCCTCTCTGTGCGAAGCGTCGAGGAGAGGGAATATAATTAGTGTGAAAGCGCGGCATGGGTTCTGCAAAAATCGCATATAAAACAGAAAAGAGGCCGATGAAGGGGCGAATAAATGGCTTTAAATAATTACGGCTGGTTAATTTAGCTCGGCTGCGGCTGGTGTTACTTCCCCAGTCGTCTGTGTGTTAGAGCGGCGCGGTAAACGCGACTGACGCTTGGTGCCACTATGGTTGGAGTCAATTATGCTAATTTGAAGAGGCAAGAAGAAAGCGGACTGCAACTCCTCTCTTATCATCTTCATCATCATCGACGAGTTTGCTCGGCCAGGGCGGATGCTCGTCGAAGCAGCGATGCACGGGCACACGCTTGAAAGTGAATAATTCTTGGTCGATTAATAGAAATATTTGAGGAAAAAGAATTATTGATCGAGGCCATAAGTAGGACGCGTCTAATGCCACTCGGCACGCTCAATTGGCTGCTTCACACTTGGCTGAATGTTGCATTCATGAGCTCAGCCATGCGAGCATTTTCATTCATTTGACAATATATTCCCTTTTCTAAGCGCCAGCCAGTCATACATACGAATGCATGGTCGCTCACGCGCTCACATTCACCAAACGCACATAAATCCACTTCATCCAGGCCACTCAGCCGTTTATACCATGCAGCTGGGCTAATCGGCTTAATTGAGAGATGGCCGCCTCCGGCATGCCATCAACATTCAGCAGACGGCCGTGCAGACGACAGTTATTCCGGCGCTCTGTCCAAGGCATTAGGCGCGGAGAATCGGCTGATCGCTGCTAGGCCCAAAATGCGATTAGAGTCCAATTGAGATAGACAAAACAATATGTGCTTTGTCGGTCCCAACCATAGAGATAAGACACCACACAATCGTCTTCGAACGTCATGATTGAAAACTTGAAACGTGCACTTGAGATTAGAAAGGCTCAGCATGCACGGAGCAGAGAGGAAAACGCAAAGCAAAGTGAAGCATAGAAACTGGCCGAAACTGGTGAGTGAGTGAGCGAACGTTCGAGTGGGGGCGAGCGAGCGACCAAAATAGGCATAGCGCTCAGCCTAGACTGAGTCATTTGATCAGAACAAGCGTGCCCGTTTATATTCGCCCAAGCCTATTTTGCTTTCGTTCAGAGGCACGCGGACCGGATTGTGGCCGTTCACTGCAAGTTATTATTATTAGATTCGGTTAGGGGCGCTCGAGCACACACCATACACACACACACAAACACATAAGCAGACCTGAGCGAGTCCGTACGAAGCCCTGTGTGTTGTCGTCGGCTCAGTTACGTTCCGAATATTTGTCGCGTCTATTGTCTATTCGGGCGGGCCGTTCTTCCAAATACGTGTTCTTTAATTATGACGAATAGATTAGGGTCGGTGCAGAAATGTTACACAAATAAAGGAGAATGAATGGAGAAAAGAGCCAAAACTTGACAAACGTGCACGAGCCCGGTCGGCTCGGGCGTCTTAAATAGAAAGCTTATGCGTCTCTATGTTTTGTCTACGCTTTAGCTCTTTATCAATCAAATTTACATTCGAATAAAGAATGCTGGCTACGCCTTCGAGCAGCAACCAGCATCATCGCCTAGATCGTCTCAAGAGCTTCAAGAGAATGAGAGAGAGAGAGAGGGCGCATTTCACGAGGCAGCAAATTCAAGTAGTAGTATTAGGAGCAGCAATGGCGACCAGGCGGCAGGTTGCCTCGGCTCACGGCCATTTTAAGCTGCGCAAGAGAGCTAGGCTGCGCTCATTGTTTGTGCACCATAACGCGAAGAGAAAACAAGACGAGAGCTGGATGCGGGGCAATATGCGAGAAAAATAAAAGAGAAAATCAAAACGATAAGGCCATTTGCTGGGTGAAAGCGAGAGCACACGCACACACACACACACAGTGTTTTCTTAAGTCTGCTCTATTTGTAAATATTGATCGCTTCCAATTTAAAGCCAGAGGAGCTGAAACGCGATAGAAAAGGATGCCCGAATAGTCGGAAGCCGTGTCGGCGCGGGCCTCGAGGCGTCCGCTCAAACTGAACGTATGTTTGAAATCATATGCGTTCAGCGCTTGCTCCAGATTCTCTGCACTCCGCTCCTCATTGGGTGCACTCGACTATTTGCCCATATCATGTTTCGAGACCGTATCTGCTACTACTGCGGTTGTCGACACGGCCACGGTCTAAATTAAAAAAAAAAAAAGAAGAGAAGAATAAATATATAAATATAAAATTAGAGGAAAAAGGGCGCTCGAGTTCAATTTAAAAGGCAGGCGCGAGTGAAATCAAATATGCATGAAAAAGTCAATGCGGACGAGGGAGCGGAGAGTGGCGCTTGTCAGAAGTCGGCGTTTTGTTGAAGAGTTAGACGTGAGCGTGAGCAAAGAGACAAACAGAAACGAGCGAGCAGATGAAGAGTTGAAAGCACGCCTTCTATCGGGCCGTGATTGTCCGACTCGGTTGATATTTAATCTTTTAAATAGCGAGTTCGCATACCGACATGCGCCACTTGCGTTATCTAAATGCGAGCCGCAAGCAGTTATGGGCGTCATTCATTGACGATGCGGCGGTGCACGCAAACAAAAACGCACTTGAATTAGACGATTGAGACTCTTTGCACCCAATCTGAGCCATTCAAAACAACCAAATAAAATAGCCAAAAAGAGCCGAGTATGCATTAAAATTCGACGCAAATATGTTCTCCGTATTCGCTCATTGAACGTTATCACACGAGGCCCGAGAGACAATCGGCTTCTACTTTTTTTTTCTTCATTTATATATACACACACACGCTCGAATTGTGTATTTTCAAACAGTTGTTGGCCAACTCGAGGAAAGGCGTTGTTTGCTCGGTGAGCCAGGCAAACTTGCCAACGCATACCGCAATTGGAAACAATCAGCCATAAATAATTTCAAATCTAAATAGTTGTGAATGAGATTGCGCGAATATGAAGGCGAATTTCAGGCCTAGAAACAAATTTCGTTTTAAGTGCACAAAGTTCGATTTCAAGCTTAAAAGAATATACAAGGCAAAGAGAAACTGAAGAAGCCAACTGATTCGCATATAATTTCCAGGGCAAAGCCAGTAGTTGAGCTTTAACGGCCGATAGCGCCTCAGGTAGAAGAAAAAGGTTAACGAGCGAGCGATTCGAAATTACGTAATCAAAGACATGAGCGATTTTATCTTTGTCGAACTGTCATCATTACAGGCAGACAGGCAGCAGCTGTGCCAACACCAGTCGTAGAGCAGCCACAGCTTCGGCTGCAATAGAGCGATCACTGACTCAACTAGGTGGCAAGCAATTTGCCTCGACACTCCAAACCAAATAAAATAGAGCTCGCGTTTGCACAGTGAGAAAAGATTGATAGGCGAGCTCGTGTGTGCACCCTTGCTCCGACGTAATTAACCTTTTGCTCGGGCAGGCCCGTTAGTGTGATCAAATTGGTGTCGAATTGTTTTTCACGGCCTTTTCTCTCGCTCCCTCGTTTTCTCTCTCTCTCTCTCTCTCTCTCTCTCACTGGCTCTCACTGGCTCTCTCACCCTTGCTCGCAATCAAGATTCATGTCTCTCTGGCGGCTTTGCTTTTGTTAAATTTCGAGCGTCTAAATCTTCATAATATGTTTATCTTTCCATAATTCAAGCCACCACACTACCACCAAAGCGCCACACTTTGGCTCTCGCTGCTATTACATCACTTTCGAAAATAGTCTAAAAAACAGTGAGCAAATAGGACGCAGAGAGCGAAAAGACGAGAAATAAAAAAGTATGCGACGCGCTCTCCGTCTTGTAAGTGTCAGGCTAAAACGAATATGCAAATATTTGAGCTGAGCTTTGTATTCTCGACGCTTTATAAATAGAGCAAAAAGAAGGCCGAGTTAAGATGTGCTAGAAAATAAAACAACAAGTAGAAAGGTCAGAAAACGAGCATCGCTCGTGTGGACGTCGTTTCTCTTGAGCAAAATCTCAATCGCTCGCCTGAGCAAATTTAACTTGAATTGCGAGGAGGTCTGTGCCTCTCTGCGAATCGCTTCTATCTCTCGGCGCGTTTGGCATTGCTGCTTTTGCTTGATAAATCGCAGCCAAACTGCACCCATTCAAGGCTTGCTTGTCGACAATCGCGTTTATCTCGTCAGCTGTTTGAACCGAGAGTTTGAGTTTGGCAAGTACGGCTTCAGTACTAGCCTGGCAGCTCATCGAATAAGGGCAGCAAGTTTTGGGACAATTGAAACTGAATTTGTACGCCTCTTTTTCTCATCTCTTGTTTCTCATGCATCAGCATGATTAACGTCCGTCCGAACTAGGCGAAAGAAGGCCCAGGCCAAATAAAGCACAAGTCATGTTCGCTTAGAAAGAAATGATCGAATTCGACTGAACCATTGCTATTTAAGCAGCAGAGACGCACAGCAGCAGAGCCAGAACCGGAGGCGAAAGCGTCAATTACAGTCAGCCAATTAGAGAGATTGCAGCAAACAATAGATTTGACGCGTATTTGCCCAAATCTGAGCATAAGACTGCGTTTCTAAAAGAGGCCCTCTTTTCCTTCATAGCAGAAAATAGAAGAGGCACTTGAGGCTCAGATCGCAAGTAATTATTATAATCAGAATAATAAAGTAACAATAATCATAGAACGAACGCTTCCTGCTCGAGTCGAGAAGATGGCAGGCAACGAGAAAGAGAGTGAGACCAGGAGATACAGACAAGGCTTAAGTAGCTTGTTTGCCTGGCGACATTTCACTCATTATTCTACACGACCGCTAACAGAGCGAGCGCGCACAAGCTGAGCAGCCAGGTCTAGTTGGCTTTTCTTTTACTTTTATTTAACGAACCCTGCTAGCCGAGAACTAGAAGGTGTGTGTGTGTGTTTGTGCGATTACTCGCCTGCGTTCACCTTCAATTTGATTTGAAAATAGAGAATGAAAGAATAAAAGACAGAGAGAGAGAGAGAGAGAAAGAGCGAAGGAGTTGAGAAAGCAGGCGCAGTGCAGTCGAATGAAAAGAATTCTTTCAGAAACTTAAATTGACACAAATTCAAATCTCATTAGAGATGCAAGCTTGGCATTCGGCTCCCAAGAGAGCAGGCTTCAAGCAAAATGCAAAACAAAAAAGAGTAAAAGGACACACAGAGCTTAAGCTCGCAGTTAAGCCGAGTCCGTAGTGCATGCGAGCACGGTAATGACGAGTAGGATGACGATGATGATGATGATCAAGATCGCAGTCACTCATTGTTTTCTCATCGGCTTTGCTTTTGTTGATATTTGGCAAGTGCCCCCAGAAGGGCGCGTCTGGTCTCATTTTAACAAAGCGCAGCAACAACAAAAAACGCTCTGCGCTAGCAAATCAGTTCTAGTGTCCGCAAAATCCGATCAATGAATTTAAATATTCGTCTTTCTCAATCCAGACTTGATCTGAATGTAGATGATCGGCTCGATGGCGGCAAAGTTGACTCGGGCCAACTGCAAATCATGTGCCGAGTTGGCCAATCTCATTCAAAGGTCTCGATGATTATATATATATAATAACCAGAAAAAAAAGCAAACAACAAGCCAAGCCAGTGCCGACAATGAAATACAAAAAAAAAGAAGAAAAACAAAAGGGAGAAGGGTGGAATAGAAGAAAAATAAATGAACGATGCGCTCAGAGCAAGGGATTTGGCAGGCAAGGAATAATTCGCTTAATTTGAATAGTGATTAGTGAGGTTAATGACTGTGGTCGAAACCTGCGGCCCCATCGACACCAAGCCAACAGCCAATCGATCACCGCATTAGTACAGCATGCAGAGCATCTAAACACAGCGAAGCGATAGGCTCAGCCATCGATCGACTAGCCCACACAGTCCGAGTAGAGTCGATCAACACGGCTGGCCAAAGACAAGTGAATAAGAAAACAGCGTGAGACCGAGCTCAGCTCCGAAGCATTTGGCACCAAGTTTAAAAGCGCCCCTCTTAAAAGTGTTTTTCTCCCCGCTCTCGTCGTAGCCTTCTTATTCATGTTTTAATTGCCGCTTACGGTAGCTTAATCGGAACATATGCCACCTGAAGCATAATTTAATGACCCAAAATAACACCGACACAAGTAAACCAAACCTGAACTGCTTGCTTGTTCTTTTTCCAAAGGGCTTTTGTACTCTCTGAACTGATCGTTCGGCTCCAAGACTCTAAACACAATTAAGACTCCAACAGTCAAAAAAATAAAAGAATTTTCCACAAGTTCACTCCGTTCTGCTTTGACTCTGTGAACTGCATTGGAAAATATTGAACATAAAATTCCGATTTCTGCGTTTCTCTCTCAGAGCAGCTCAGCAACATCTGACTGTGTGTGTGAGAGAGAGAGAGAAAGAGAGGAAAAGAGAGAAATGAAAGAAAGTCGAGGCTCGCGCCGCAGTTTTATGACACATGAGTCGATTGTTAAGCGTCAATCAGCTTGCAGAGAACGCTCTCAGAAAAAGTAGTCTTTAAGTGCAAACGCATCGATTTGGAGTTGGCAGGCTTTAGAATTATGCAATTTGCAAATTGAGCGTAAGAGTACATTTGAAATAAAATCAGCTCGCGGCCTAGAATGCTGCTCAAATGAGATGAGAATGAGAAATGAGATGCATATGCGTAGCAGATGATCTAGAAGTCGATTCGCGGCCGACTCGACCGAGCATAACAGTTCATTTGAAGTTTTGTAGCGAAAAATAAAACGAACCAGGGAGCGTTTGAATTGATTATGGAGGACGAGAGAGGGCACCGCCCATATTTATAGTCCTCCCTCCGCGCTCTCTCTCTCTCTCTCTCTGTGAGTCAGTCAAGCTCGAATCGAATGACCATAGTAATGGTGAGGATGATGTAGATGATCGTGTTGGCCATGAAGGGATCGCATGGGCGGGCCAATAAGGGATGCATGACCAGACTGACATGGCGGTCAGACTCGCTTGTCCGCTTGTCGGTAGTCTGACTGGTGCACTTACGAGCTGACGCCATTTCCTAGACAATACGGGCACCAAACAGCTACTGAATTCAATACGAGTTCAGTGAGTACACACACACACACACACACGGCCGAGCAAAGAAACACCGAGTAAAGGCTGGCGTGCTGTTTACTTTAAGAATCAGCCGGTCTTAATGTGGGAACATGCATTCAGTTCGTGTTTGTTTCTTCGATGCAAACTGTTTTTATAATCAACACAACGCCAGTCTCTCTCTCTCTCTACCCGCATTACTTTGCTTTGTGAGCTTTGTTTGCATGTAAATATACAGGCTCTAGTGGGACGATAAAGCTAAAGCCCTTGGTCTGTATGTGTGTGTGTGTATCCGTCGGAAGCCAAATCAGCAGTTGATCGACGCAAACACACAGACTCACCAAGCAAACCATATCGGCCTTCGAATCAAGCCCGAGATGGCATTAAATTAATTAGCGAAATGCCTCTCACTTGGTCGATGGCTAAAGCCACCAAAAAAAAACAACAAATGTAAACAAATTTGAGTTGAAAGCGAAACGGCTTCGCAATTTGCTTCGGAGCTAAATTGGCCGCTCGTCCCCTCTCTGTCCATAATTTTAATTGACTTGAGCCGAGTGCTTAATTTCGACGAGCACACAAGTGCGCTTTATCATCGATGGGCTATTTTATCACACACTGAGGAGAAGGGGACCAATGCATCACATGTCCCCTCTGGCCCGTTACGAGGCGGTTTAATTACTCTCACTGCACGTACTTGGGCTCAACAACGCTGCCCGTGTTGCTTTTGTTGTTTTAGTTCTTATCAAGAATCAATACGAGTTTGAAGTCGCCTTATCGAATTAATTAATTAAATCTTATCGTTCTAATGGAAAAGCGATTTCCGAAATGACCCAAAGCTCTTGAGCAAACAGTGCAGAGTGAGAGAGAGTGAGAGTAGAAAGAGAGCAGAAAGAGAAAACGGCCAGACAGGCGAAGAAAGAACGATTATCCAGGTCGAACTCAAAGCGAAGAGCAGATTGAAGCCGCCACTCTAGTCGGAACCTGCTTGCCGGCTCACAAATAAATCTGATCGATTGAAGCAAAATTCAAATACCGTGTCCTTGAGACCGAGGCCAGCTCATTTGGCTCGCTCTCGACGGAATAGGAGCACTGCTGGCTGCATGCAGACGCTGTTTAGCTGAGTGCTGCAGCGTTCTCCCCTGCTGCTGTTCGATTGAACCGATCTGGCGTCGAGTCTAATCCAGTTTTCAACTTTGTGTCTAATTTTCCATTTTGCAAGCAAGAGCCTACGGCCAGATATTGAGAGAGAGAGAGAGGATTTCGAGAAGATGGCCTAATGCAGACCAGACCTGATGCTTTAGAAAAATTAGCGTCGTGTTAAGCAAACACCCAGAAAAGCAAGAGCTTCTTAGTTCACAAGTCAATTTGATTGATTTCTGATAGATAAGACGCTGCTGGGTCTAAATTAAGTTTGAAGCAAGCTATGCAGAGAAGCCTCGCACACACCAGCCAAACAAACAGGTCGCACAAACATACCCACGCTGGGTACAATCAATCATTAGGGCAAACACTGCTCGACGGTCGAGAGATTGAGGCAAGGCGAGCAGAAGCGCCAAGGCGGAGGAAGGCGCTAAGCTGATCAATAGGGCCGGTGAAATGATCAAGCAGCTACTGAGATTATGAAAGTGGAGCGAGAGTGGCAACAAAATAACAAAATGAGATTCAATTTTCTCTCGATCTGATTGATACACACAACTCGGCGAGAGTGAGAGTAAACTAAAGCTAGGGCGGACTTGATTTTCATCAGACATGCAACTCTAATCGATCGGTTTATAAACGCGTTTGGTTCAAAAGAACGAGGGAAATTGAGAGAGAGAGAGAGAGAGAGAGAGAGAGAGAGAGAGAGAGAGAGAGAATTCATGAAGAAGGCGTCAGAAATCTACTAACCAAACGCAAGCGTGCCGAGCGGATGCACTCGTAGCAGGTCGAGAGGAAACGAGCAAGCGTCGAACATTAAACAGTCAGTGCAGGAACCAAAGCACTGCAACAGTTTCTGAATCGCATGAGTGCTTTAACGAGAAAAAAAAGAAGAAGAAAGCGAACCGCTCGCTTCATTTCCAGATTCTAATGAGTCAAATCAGAGCAGTGAATGCAGATGATAATGCCCTCTGGTTTCGATCGCGTTCTCCTCGATCTATTGGAAGTAATCGAATGGATGCAATTTCCTTCTGCCCTTCTCATTCCATCCAGCTACATTGTGCGCAATCTGAAATTTTGCTAGAGCCAGCGGTGGGCTTATGCGATTTTAACAAATTACTGTTCACGCAACCGCCCGACATGGTTTCAAGGGAGCGCTCAGTAAAAATGTGCTCGATCTAGGTAGAGTAAATCGCTCGTATTAATGATTTCCCCGGTGTATTGCGCCAATCTGCATCATCGTCAAATATTTAGAACACACATCAACGAGCTAAAAGCCAGAATGGAAAATAAGAAACCAATTGAGTTGGCAGTCAAAGAGCGAAATCACTCAAGGCAGGCAGAACGCGCCGCCGATCGATATATAGTTCGCTCCTGGTTGAAGAGGCCGGTCCAAACCTCCGGGTTCCGTCCGTCTGGTCTTGAATTTCGCTTATGCTCATAGTGAAAGCCAGTTTGACAACAATATTAAAAAAAACGCCTTTCAATAACGCAGATGAAATGAAACAATAAGAATCAATAGCAGTGTGGCAGCAAACGAAATGAAGCGTTCAAACAAGAAGAAAGTGAGAGTGCTTAATTGAAATCAAGTCGAGTGAAAGCAAAGGGCTGGATTCGCTTGCTTGCTGTTTGCATGAAATGGAAGGGGCAGAAGAAAGTGACGACGATTAATAAACGACGACGACGACGAATATTGAAATGAATGTAAAGGAACAGAGGCAACAGGTGCGATCGAGGGCGTGTTTGCCAGAGTGTTAGAGATTGTGGCTCACGACAAACGAGACCAGCTCGGTCAAATCGGTTTATTGTGTTTGAGGAGAGGGCGCGTTTCAATAAATTTTTATTAGCCAGACGAGTATATTTATTTGAAGAGTAGCTATGAATAGCCTGCCTGATCAATGGACGCGCTCGATCGGATCCTTTCTATCCCTTTCTTTCTCTCTTTCTCCCGCTCGGTGTCTATCGCTCTCACTCGTTTGGCCCTCGCTCTCTCTCTCTCTCTTCGTTTCTATTTTCCAATAAAACAAACCTGCGCCGCCGAGGTGCTATTATATTATTAATAATGTTTTTGTTATTCACCGCTTGTTTGGTTTCTCTCGCCTTCGATGTTGCCTCCCTCCTCTTCGCTGATTCTCTTTACTCTATCGGGCGTATGAAACACGAATTGATCCTTCTCAATGCAGCGTCAAGACCTAGCGAGTCACATATGCTCATAAATTAATGTGCTCGAGATTTTAATCGAATTAATCCGCGCCGCCCGGTCTGAGGTGTACTGAATGCAATCAAATTAATGATGATCAAGCCCCAGATAAGATTCTCAGAGGACTCAGGCGGCGCTTGGACAAACATGCGAACGAGCTGCCTTGATTGGGTTGGCTGATTTTATTCTGAATGTGACACACGCGCGCTGGCATGTGTCTATGTACGCGGGCTTTCTTGATTAAAATGTTTATTCATCTTGTTTGAATGTCTCTCTGAGATTTTAGTGTCTCAACCGGTTACATGAATCTGGCGGAAGGTGATTGCGCCGATCGCGCCTCGTCCTTGACCGCACTTGACGTTAATCAGTTTTCGATGGTCGCAGATGCAGCCAACACTTACCTTGTCGTCGACTACGCTCACACTGTACTTTCGGGGTCCATTCTTGCGGTACTCGGGCATGTCAAAAGTGCCGTGCAGCACAAGCTTAAAGTCCTTAAGAACGCCATGGTTCTTTTCGCCAACCTAAAGCAGCAATTCAAGTTTTTAAAGTGAGCTTGTGTGCGCCCAGATCTGCGGCTGGCCTACTCGATCATTGATTCTTATTTTCCACAGGCCGTCAGGCTTCTCGCCCCAAGTGTGAACGGACATGAAAGGCCAGTTGTTGAAGCCCTCTGTCTCCAAGTCGCCTGACCGCTCTGAGAGCAGCATCGTGTTGGTTCCTTTTTGGTCGATCGAAGCATTCAAAAACCGAATCAGTTTACTCTGCCTTCTGGCTTTACGAGCTTACCCATTGGAGATGTGAGATTGAGATGCAGATCGCCTCGTTTTGTATAGTCGATCGTCACGTAGAGCTGCACATGCTCCAAATAGTTTATGTGGTTGTTTGACTCGTCCTTGCAGCCAGCCGATGAGATGTCGATTTCGATTGGCGCGCCACTCTTCAGCTCACTAATGTCATTGAGGCGAGATGAATTAGACGGGCCAGAATGTCCGGTTCACAGGCTCGAATGAGTTACATTGGCTGAAAGTCGGTCGGAATGACTTCACAAATTCGCTTGGCCGGAACGGTCTGCCAGTTCTTGGCTGCTTTCACCAGTTCGAGCGCGTCCAGGAGGCCGAAGCCGAAGCGAGAGTTGACCTTGAAGCCGGCGCCGTTTGTCTTCCAGCCGGCGTTTTCAACCAGTGGCTCATACTGCGAAGTCCAGGCGACTAGATGCTGAACATCTCGCCAAGTCAAATCGCGACTTGAGTTCATTCACGAATTAGAGCGGCTCTTTGTGCAATTAAACTTGCGCTGCTTTTACTTGGCTTCCAGGAGCAGAGCGAAAATGCCTGCGGCAAGTGGCGCCGAAGCAGATGTGCCCGTATGGCCGTCAGTGCATTTGTCGTGCAAATCGGCTGTGATCTTTTCTCAAGACAGAGTTAGAGAGAACAGGAGACGTGCGTCGTCGCAAATACTTACAATCTTGTGATCAGAGTAGGCGCCGCTCGAGTAGGTGGTCGCCATAGTCGAGGCGCATTTCTCAGCGTACCATGGTGCGAGCTGATGCTCGGACACTGAGCTGATCGAAATTGTGTAGATGCTTCCGGTGTAGCCGTCACAGTCGCAGTTGTCACCACGTCGGCCACCGTTTCCAGATGCCCACACGTAGATGACGCCCTTTCCGTCTCGACCCTTTTGAGAGTTGACAGAGACGAGCGGTTTTAGATTGAATCGGGTCGAGTCGATGAGCTCGATTTACCTCTTGAATGCCTTTGATGAAAGCCTCAGTGGCCAATGTTCCAGGTCCTTCCACTGTTCGGCCGTCATCATTTGGACCCCAGGACGACGAGTAGATATCGACATAGCGGTGATTGAATGCAATCGCCTGAGCCTCGACTCGATCGGTCACGTGGCCGTCGAGCATTCGAACGCCGCCGATCTTGCTGTTGAACGCAATTCCCACGCCGCAGAAGCCGTTGTTGGCCACCATGGCGATCTCGCCTGCGCACCGGGTTCCGTGTCTGTTTGGTTTGTTGGTGAATTGAAATAATCGCTCGAGCTGTCAACGACCACTTACTTGTTCTCGTTTGAAAAGTCATATCGAGGAGTGGGATCTTCATCGTCATCATTAAGATCGTAGCTGGCCTTGGGATCCTGAACCAGACATGATAGAAAGTCATTTGGCAAGCTGGCCACTCGGTCGACTTACATAGTTCGGTCTGATGTCAGTGTTGTTCCATTCTAGGCCGTCGTCGAGAACCGAGACGACTATTCCTCTACCGGTGATGTTCATGGCCCAAACAGGGACCACTTTCAAATCCATTTCGAGCTCATGGTTTCGCTTGGCCGTCTTCAATCACAATCGAAGAGATGTTGGCCCGAGTGATGATGCGAACCGGCGAGATGAATGAGCTTACCAGGTACCACTGCTGCTTCCAGGCCGGATCGTCATAGTTTACCGATCTGTAGGCATTCTCAACAGCTCTCTTGTCAAAAGGACTGTCGTCGACCAGGTCTCGCTTGGCTCTGCGCTTATGCATTTGCTGCTCGGCCCAGATGACTTTTTCATGATTCTGCAGACTCTCTGTGTGCTCGCTGGCCGCTCTTCTAGACCGGTGCGGAACTTTGGGATGCGTGAATAGGTAAATATCGTGAAATGGCCGAATCTAGCCAAACAGACGAGTTTGAGTTAAAAGCGCCTTGTGAAATGAAACAACAAAGCGAACTTACAGGGCCCTTGTTGATAAATCCGGTCTCGTAGGCAATCAGATCGGCCTCGAGCGGGTCTGCTACTTTGGCTGCCCATTCGTGGATGTACTCATTGTGCTCGTAGGCCTTGGACAGGCTCAATAGAACAACAAGCCAAGCACAGATGCTTAGGAGTGGCTTATTCATTTAGCTTATTGCGTTCAACGGTTGCGACTATTGATTTCAATTTGATTTGGCTTAGCTATGTGACGGTCTGTCTGTGTGTGTTGGGTCTGTTCGGTTCAGATTACGCCTCCTCTTTAAATTTTGATTTTTAGTGTCGCGTCGGCGTCGTCGCTTCTTGTCGTTCGACGACTCTAAAGGTTCTCCTTTCCTATCAGCGCGAATAAATTAATCGATGTTGGGACGAATCATCACGAACATGAGCCGCTCACTTACTGTCGATTGCGGGTCGGTCCTTGCTTCAAGTGTTGTCGACGAATAATTTTCTTATTTTTGTTCGCCTATGCAATCGTTGAATGCCAAGCGCTTGTCATTGTTTTCTTTGTTATCTAATCAGTCAGAAACAAAAAGAATCAGAAAAGATTCGATTAGAGCCTGAGACACAGACAAGATGTGAGTGGCGCAGCAAATGTCAACCTTGGCCGCCATTTGCTTCTGCACGTCTTACAAGCGCTCAACCACCTACTCTAACCGCGTCGGCACCCATCTCACCAGTTGCTCTGATTCGCCTTATATTCGCCTTAGCCTCTCGTATTTATACCGACTCTCTGCTTAATCCACACGTGTTTAAGGTGTTCAAAACCAAACGGATATTGTCTGTTCGGCCTAAGGATGCTATTTTTAAAGACTTAATATCTTACGGTTAGACCACAACAGGAAACGTGTGGCGCATGAGTCTATTTACGATTCTGGTCGGAATTCTGAAGAGGCGGCGAACGAAAGCAGTAGAAATGAAAAGAGGTGCTCTCGTTATTAGATCAAGAAGAAGCAAAATGTTTGCAATATTTGCGATCGCTCGCTGCTGTAGCGTCAAAGCGAAATGAAAAAAAAAACGAATGGCGTAGGTCGATGAGCTGCTGAATGAATGAGTTTATCAACGTCGATTGGGCAAAGATCTTCATCCTTGCGAACACTAATAGGGCCTTTGATTAATGCCAGCATGCATCAGTGTGTTCAAGAGGGCGCCCTCGGGTTGCAAAAGGGATTTGCCTTAATGAGACGATTAGCAAATCACAACAACAAATTGCGCCTTATTTCAATCATGAGAAATTTTATTAGAGCAAAATAATTGCTTCCCTAATTTCAAGTAGAGCCGATTTCTCTTCCTGCTGGTCTGGAGGCGGTCTGTCGATTGCAATTGCGATGACTCAAAAACAAGACCATTATGGTGATTGGCTGCAATTTCGAACCGGTTACGCACTTCTCCGGCTGCTAATGCCGGCGCCGATCAGCCAACGCCGAATGAACGGCCGACACCACCACTTCAGTCGAGCATCTTTTGATGAGTTGCCATTCGCATATGCGAGCCAAATGACATGGAAATTCGAGATTAAATAAATATATATGCTTTCCTGCTTTCAAAAAACTCAGACTGAATTATGAGAGATGCGTGTGTTTCGGTTCGGTTCATAGTGTGTGTGTGTGTGTGAGGAGGCGAGAAGGATCAGATGGCTCGAGTCACTTGGAGTCGCTTTGATAAGCGCGAGTGGCGCTCCTCTCAGCCGTTCTTTAATAATTCAGCAACGTATGAAAATTTCATATTCCACCTCATTCTAGCGCCCTGTGACTTGGCCAGAGAAGACGAAGGAAAGAGCGCAAAAGGGCTTTTCTCTCCACCAATGCCTCACGAGCCCGTATTTAGATTAGAGGAAGAAAAAAAAAATTGACTAAACAGAGCGTGCGGAAAATTATTTATAAGATGACGAGAATGGTGCGCATGAGCCAGCTTCCGCAAGCCTCATTCATTTGCGTTCAAGCAATTCACGCAGAACAGCGGCTTCCGTGCGGCGGCCGACCGGGCTTATGTATCACGCTCGATCTGAATCACATCTCTGGTCGCCCACGTTCCAACCATCCAGCGCTCTTGCCTATCGCTCGGTTAAAGGCTTCGGGTGACGTAAGAAAGTACGCATCCTATCAATTAAATCGCAAAGCTATTAGTTTAAGAAGAGAACCAGGCAAGCGTCTTGTTTGCTTCAACATGCTCTTAGCCAATGACATCATTATTCACGTCTCTCTTCTTCTTTTCTCTTCTAAATCGCTTGCAGACCTATTTGCCTAATGGTTTTGGCAATGACGCTCTCGCGGCAATTAAATTAAAGACGTTCAACGACAAGACATTCGACACAGAGACAGAGAGAGAGAGGCCCAGGCAAAGGAGCGAAACCCGAAGGAAAATTGACACGTTCCCGTTGTATGCGGCTGTTCCTCGCCGGCCATCGATGCCATTCAAGAAGCCTAATAGATTGCATTAATTGACATCCGATCGGCAGAATTGAATTTAGGAATCTGTACGAAATAGAATCTTCAAAACGCTGGCAGATTTGAAATGATTTCGGCCAATTGAAGCAAGAGGGAAAAAATGCGGAAAATGCAAAAAAGTTGAAATAAAATGAAAGCATCGGGAAAAGATCATGTCGCGTTAGTTCAGGCTCGTCCTCTCTCTTTCTCCTCATTTCTCTCATTTTTAATTGAATCATGAATTGCAAATGCAGGCAAAGGCCTTTACTGCTCATCGACAAAAGCACACGCAAGTTGCAGAGAGAGAGAGAGAGAGAAAAGAAGTGAACTATTCGGAGAGCACGAGTCGGACATGAGCAGTTGAGTTGATTCAAACAATAGAACGAATAAACAACAACAACAACAAATAGAAGAAGAGACAATGCAGGCGGCAGACTTGGTCAATTTGTTGAGGAAAATTTCAGTCAAGTGCGATGCATTGGAGAAATTGCTTGAAAAGGGCCGAGAGTATTCAGCAGAGACAAAATTAGAATACGAGACTGCATTGATAGAATGCGCGCGAACTCTCAATGGTCTCGAGCAAAAGCTGCTCGCTGATGAGGATGATGAAGAAAATTGCGCTGCTTCTGTTGCTGGCCATAATCAAGCGTCATGGCGCTCGTCGGAGGGAGTCGTTAAAACGTCAAATTTGACATCAAGTCCGTGTGCGAGAAAAGCCGCAGCAACTTTGTCGTCGCCTGCGTCTAATCGCTGCGGATCGCATGTTAGCATTGACTCTGACGACGAGCTGCTCAATTCATTTTTGGACAACTCTTCGTCGCCAAAGCAGGCAGCCACCAGCGCGAACGATAAGCAGAAGAGAGAGGAGAAGGCCAATTCGGTAGACGAGTCGGCAAACAAAGAGGCGGAAGCGCACAACATTGAGCACGATGAATACATCAGATTGCTGCGCAAATATTTCGGTCACACTAATTTCCGACCGTAGGGTGAAACTGAACGCTCAAACAGATCGACAAATCTAACCGGCGAGGGCAAAGGCTGCAGCTGGAAATAATTAGAAATTTAATCGAGAAAAGAAAAGACCAGCTCGTGGTGATGGCAACTGGAAGAGGGAAATCGCTGTGCTATCAGTTTCCGGGAATGCACCTGTCGGGCGTCACTGTTGTAATCTCGCCGCTGATCGCGCTCATGAGGGTAGAAAAATTAGTCGCTTTTTGTTTTGTTCGAGCCGAATGAACGATGATGCATTGGAATTTCAAGGACCAGGTCAATTCACTCAAGTAATTTTTGGCGACTGCTTCGATCTCTCGAGACAGCCATTCATCAAGCTCGTCAAGACTAATGGATGTGGAAGCGTGTCTGCTTGGCACAGCTCAAGATGATAGAGAAGGAGCCGAGCGACGTCTGTTCGGGTAGATTGGGCTGCGCCCCGCTCTGGCCAATTATCTAATTCAAGCGATTTTCAATCTGCGCCTGTAGGGGACACTGTCGCTTTCTGTATCTCACGCCCGAATTCATTGAAATCTCAGCCAACATTCTCGACAGACTCAATCGCATTATTGGTAATTTGACGCGCGGCCAGAAATTTCAATTCCCTAAACAGTCCTCTTAATCCGCAGGCATTAATCTGATTGCGATCGACGAGTGCCATTGCATATCGCAGTGGGGCAACGACTTCAGGCCGTCTTACAGGAAAATTGGCGCAATGCTGCGAGAGAGTCTGCCAGACTCAATTCCGATTATGGCCCTCACAGCGACTGCCACTCAGGCCGTGCGCGATGATGTCATTCAATCGCTTAATCTCAAAGAGCCGATTGTGACCATCACCTCGTTTGACAGGTTAATCAGGCCCGCTCTTGTCTGAGGCGCTCACTGACCGCTTTTTGCTGGCTCAGGCCCAATTTGTACTTTTCGGTGGGCCACAAGACCTCGCTGCGAAATGACTTGCTTAGTCAAATGCAGTTGAACGTCGATCCGATTAGCAAACAGGGAACCTATTCGTTCCCTGGAGCGACCATAATCTACTGTCAGACGCGCAGGATAGTCGACGAGGTCAACGAGCTGTTGTGCAAAATGGGCATAAAATCAGACAGATACCACGCGGGAATGACCATGGCCGAAAGAGAACGAGCACAGACCAGTTTCTTGAACGATTCAATTCAGGTCGGTAAAGAGACCTTTAAATCAGATCTGACCTTGACTGATGGCGTGTTTGGCTGACACAGGTGATGGTGGCCACCATTGCTTTCGGCATGGGAATAGATAAGCCCGGTAGGCTCTCGGTCATTATCGACGCTTTGTGTCGAATAAAAAAGCGAATCAAACCTTGAGACGTGAGAAAGATAATTCACTACGGACCGTCGCAAGACTTGGAGTCCTATTGCCAAGAAGTGGGCCGTGCCGGCCGTGACGGATTACCATCGCACTGTCAAGTGCTCTATTCGGTCAGCGATTACCCGATTGTAGAGTAAGATGACTCGAGTCGATTCTTGACACGAATGCTGCAAGTTGACATTTACCAAGCTACTTCATTGGCCTACAGGAAAGCGGCGATTATCGCCTGTACAAGCGAGAGAAGTTCGAAAAAGTGAAAGCCTACTTGACAACCAAGAGCTGCCGGCGAAAGCTGATGCTCAGCCATTTCGGCGAGGAGTTGAGCGAGAGCGTAAAGTCGGACGTCAGCTGTTGTGACAACTGTACCCGGCGGAATTTAGGTGGAGCCGACCTCGTGGAACAAATCGATTTCACTGAACAGGCCCTATGGGTTCTTCGAACTATCGAACTTCTACAGGCCCGATTCGGAACTGCCATGCTCGTCTCTTTCTTGATTGGAAACGTAGGCACCATTTGCTGCTGTTCGGCATCAATTCAATTTGACTTGGGCGCTTAAGAAATCACAAAAGTTGACCGACAAGGTCTCTGCCGAGAATCTCAAGCACCGGCTGTTTGGCATCGGCAAGAAGTACAGCGAAGATGTCTGGAAGTATTTGAGTAAGATTGGCTGCCAATTGTAGAAAATGCGAATCTGTCGAAAATCGTCCCTCAAACAAGTCGAGAACATGCTCAACGAGGAGATGATTAGAATGAAGAAGATCGAGAACGGCTTCGGCTTTAGACTTGAGGTCGCTGCCAGAGGCTTTGTCTTGATGGGCGATCTGATGAGTCCACCGTTCAAGCTCGATCGCACCCAGCAGCTCGACGACCTGCTCAAACCAAAAACTGTTCTCTCAATTGCGCCCCCCAAGGCTCAGCTTCAAAACACGTAACTCCAAGACACTTCAACTCTCTCCTCGACTTTGATTCGATGCATACTGCCCAAAGTATTCTGCCGCTCATCCCGGCCAGATGCGAAAACGTTCAAAGCAAAGAGTCTGCCCAGCCGTCGAAATTGAAAAGCAGCGACGAGCAGAAAAAAGAGGTGACAACCTGACAACCACGGTCTCTCTTTAGCCTAACGAAACTCTAACTCAAGTTGTTGTTAAGGCCGAATTGTTCAGACTGCTGTTGATCGTTCGAAATGAGATGGCCTTTGAAAGTGGAGTCTCTGCCCACAAAATATGCAACAACAAAATCCTGTCGGACCTGGTCGAGTTCAGGTAGGAAAGACAAGTGACGACGAGGGGCGAACATTGTCAAACTAAATGAGTCTTGCTTGATTAGGCCAAGTAACACCAAGAACTTGGAGCTGATCGAAGACTTTCCGATCGCCAAGATCGAGTCGATCGGGCCCATGTTTGTGAGTCGAATAAAAGAATTCTGCTCCAAATTCGATTTGCAAATGAATCGATTTCCAAACACAAACGCCTCTAAGGTTGGCTGCGACAAACAGGTGAGCTATCGCTTGTGCGCGAAATCTTAACCGCCTGGGACTAGTGAACCGCCACTAGGTCGACTCGAGATCAGCGCCGATCTTGGCGAGTTTAAGCGAACAAATGCGCCACACTTACGAGCAGTTCGAGCTGGAGGGCAAGACAGTAGAAGAAATCTGCTCGTCAAGAGGCTTGAGTGCCAGCTCAATATTCACGCACTTGTGTGAATTTGCCGAATTGGGCTTGCCGCTCAGCACACAAAGATTGGGCGTGGATAATCAACTCGTCGAACGAATCGAACAGGCAATCAGACGGCCGCCGATAAACTCAAGTTTGTGACTCATTGCAAATGACAAATGCGACCATCTCAAACAGCGAAACTGGCAAAGACATAGGCAACCTGGTGATGATCAAAGAAGCGCTGCCGGACATTGACTGGTCCCAGCTGAAGCTGGCCGTAAGCGTTCTGAAGCGAAAGTACGGACTAGATCGAGACTGCACCCAAGTAGGCTTTCTTTAGACGCGCGACTAGACCACCAGAGTGGCTCATGGTCAAAGATTAAGCTGGAAAACGACAAACAGCTGAAACAAGCAGTGCTCAGTGTGGAGTCGAACGAGAACAAGCCGCCAGTGAGCATGAAAGGCTCCTCTGGTTCGGGCGCAGAACGAGAGCTGCCTACCTGGTTAAAGCGGCTGCCTTCCAGTGATGAGATAAGGTTCCTGAATGCGACAAGCGGTGGCGAGGTGGCCAAAGGTGACGCTTGCAAACGTGACACAACCACCAAGACGAAAAAGAAGCCGAAAATATTTTGATTCAGTCCAGTCGGCTGAGAGCAATAACTGAATAAATCAAAGGGAATGAGCAGTGTGTTCACTTGAAATTTATTGGTTCATTGCTGACAAGTAAATTGGAGACAAGACCTAGAGTTAGAGATGGTCTCGCCTGGCTAAAATGTCTAGGCGGCGAAGATCTCTGTACAAGTTTGGCTTTTGTGTTAAAAGAAAGTTAAATGCCTGAGAAAGTGTGGTTCGTGCTAAAAGAAGACAAGAGAAACAAAGAGCAGAGAGCGGATAGGGAAGAGTCGTCTGCCGGTCAACTTAGGTCTGTTCGGGTGTTGGTTGAGGCACGTTGTTGAGTCTGCTCTGGCTGAGAGTTCAGACTGTGGTCGCGTTCTGATTCTGATTCTGGCTGTACTGAACCACATAGGTCTGAACGCGATCGCGGCCGTAGAGGCCAATGAACGAACCGTCCTCGTTAAATTTGCCGTTCTCGCCATTGCCGTACTCGGCCATGCTGTCGTCTTCGTCGTGGAACTGCTTCTCGTCGAAGAACATGTGAGAGGCGCCGGTGATTATTGGCGGATGCGGAGGCACGTCGCCCGGACTTGAAAGCCAGTCGATAAAGACAATTTGAAGATGATTCATTCGGCCAACTCACCCTTTCTGGTATTCCTCGAAGCCTTGACTTTCGGCCGCGGTCAACATCTGATTCTGGAAAGGCTCCTTCTCTTGGACTTCTCGGGTTAACAAACAAATACTGGTCTGTTCAGCTTGCTCTTCTACTTACTGGAATACTTGCCACCGCGCTCGCGTACCAGTACGCAGACGTTTATGAGTATGATGATGAGCAGGGCAATCGCAACCATCATTCCGATGAACCACGGCTCTGTGGCTACATTTCGTGCAGCTCGCGCTAGTTGGCAAACAAACAACGTTACAAAATAGCCCAAATGAAGAGGAGCGTTTAGGCACGAGCAACAAGGGCGGTCAACAGAGCACATGCGTCAGAGTTCATGCGGGCACAATTGGCACCAAACAGGCAGGCAATTACAGTCAGATTCGATGACTTGCTCGGTGGCATTAGTCAGCGTGTTTAGCAGTGACAGCGTCTCGTTCATCGGATTTGCAAGCTTCCAACTCAGACTGATAACGAACTGAACTTGATGCTGCTCACTGACGCAAATTGGGTAAAGAGTGCTTATTCATCTCGGCCCGCCTCGGGCCACATAATCAATAAATCAAGAGCCGAATAGTTTAGAGGCTCGAACGCATTCGAGTCGGCATCATCCTTGCGCAATGCGCCTCTACCCTTGCATGGCGGCACCTCTCTCTCTCTCTCCCTCTCAGTCTCTCTCTGAGTCTCTCTCTCAGTCTGCTTGCCTATTGCGCCCGACATAATAACTCTGATAGCGTGCTGCGTGCGTTTGCAATAAATAACAAGAAGAATACACAACAAGCAGTTGCTAGATAAGCCATCTGCTGCTGCTGCTATGCCGCTCACCTTTTCCAGCCGTTTTGATGATTTCCTCGTCAGATTCGGTTTCTAGGCTGCTCTCTGCCGTGCCCGTGGTGGCCACAAGTCTGACACTGTAGCTAGTGCCGCTGTCCAGACCTCCGACCGCAAAGAAATTGTCGGTGGTCAGCGACGTTCTCAGCCATGGGTCGGCAACCTCGTCGGCCTTTTTGTACTTGACGTAGAACAGACTGGCCGCGTTCATTTGATCCACGGTCGACCATGTGATGTTGAAACCATCCTCGTAAGTGATGACAACACGGAAGTTGGTCTTGGGCGGCTCTTGAACAAAAGCGAGTGAATAGACCGCGCAGAGATTGGAATTGGTTAGAGAGTCACGAGCTTACGTCTGGCCGAAGAGGTGGTCACTTCCACAAAGTTGGCGTCTTCTGATGCGCCCTTTGACGTTGTTGCCAACACAGTGAAGCGGTACTTCTGAGTCGGAAGTAGTCCGGTCACGATGCGACTTAGCTCGTACCGGCTTCTGATCACAATCGGCGGCTGCACCAGACCCGGTGGCTCGGCGATGCTAATTGTCCGACAAATGATAATCGGCCGTTTGGAGGCGCGGACAAGGTCGATTTACTTTGAGATTTCCTGAAAGTGAATTTCGTAGCCAGTGATCACTCCGTTCGGCTCGTGCGGCTCTTCCCACGTGAGTCGCACCCCTGACGAGCCGTACGGGACTCCTTTCAAGTTGATCACAGGACCTGGCACTCCCTCCAGCGTGTACATGGTGATCTAGTTCGCGCACATTGAGCCAGTTCAAGGGCTTTTGGGCGGAGGAGAACATGACCAACCGGATTAGAGTAGTCGCCTTGGTATCTGCCGTTCAGGGCCGCGATTCTCAGCTGAATGGCCGAGTAGGGCGGCAGATTGTAGATTATGGTCTTGCTCGCGTTGCCTTCTACTTTGTGTGTGATCATTTCCGCGTTGGTGTTTAGATTGCCGCCAGTTTTGAAAAACTCAATCTAACAAGCAAACGGTGGCCACGATCGTCCGCCAAGTGAGAGAATAACGAGGCCACTTACGATGAAGCCCTCGAGTCTGCCCTTCATTCCGGCGACCGGATCGCTGGCCTGCTCCGAGCTGATCGGATCCCAGGTGAACTCTGCGGTTCGCGCGTTTATGATTCGTTTGAGCTTGAAGTTTTGCGGTATCACGGCCGGGCCTTTTCAAACAGTAAACACTAAGATGAGGCGTTGCGAGCCGAGTGGAGTGATCACTCACGATCTTCGCCGCTGAAGCCTCTGTAGAGTTTGGCTATTTCGGAGGCTTCGCCGCTCACGCCGTCGCCGGCTTGCTGGTTGAACGCCTTCACGTAGAACTCGTATTCGGTGTAGGTGGGCGTGCCCTCAATCAGAACGTGGTCTTGATCCGCCGGCACTTTGATGCGTGTCCATTCGTGTATGCGAGGAATGAACGGCTGGTCCGGCTTTCGCGCTTGCCTGTACTCAACCTGATACCAGAACAGTGGCGCGTTCCAGTCGATTTTGGGCATTTTCTATTTCAATCAACGGCCTTATTTAGGAGGAGAGAAGCAAAAGCGAAAAAGTGATCGCTCACATTCCAAGTGATGATCAAATTGCTCGATTGATTGCCGAACGCGCGGACGCCGATCGGGTGCCTGGCGGGCCGACACGGGTTTGTGCTGCACTGGGCGGTAGTGATCTCGCTCGGGTCCGAGTGGCCCAAGCGATTTACCGCCTTGATTCTGAACGTGTAGTTGGCCCAACAGGACAAGTTGAACGTCAAATCGCTCTGGGTGCCGGGTATCTTCTCGGTCTCGTAGGCTGAGCGAAATGGGCGATTAGCCAAACGGACCTGGAGGCCACAAGCAAGGCCAAACACTTACTCTCGAACTTGCGCACCAGCGTCAGCCGAGTGATCTCGTCGTCGGTGCGATTTTCCACCGAGGCGCTCACTTCCCGCTGCGCCTTGACCATCACGTTCGTCCACTCGGTCTGAGTGAACGAAGTGTTGAACTGGAGTACGTAATGAAGGATTTTGGCGTTGTTCTCTCCGCCACTTGACCATTCGATTTTGACCTTGGGCACGATTCCGTTCTTGCTCGAGCCGCTCGTGCAGCTCACCGCTTCTATTCGTGGTCGATTCGGCCGGTCCTGCACGACCAGAGTCGCGTCGGCGCGCACCTCGTCCACTTCGGTTCGAGCCACACAAGTGTACGTGCCGCCGTCCTCGAACTGCAGGTCGGTGATCTTCAGCGTGTTCTGGTCGTATGGGTCCTTGATGAATCGGCCTGGTCGATGTCGAATTTCGATTAGAACACATAGCCAATCGGAGTGACAAGACAAAATGTGATGCAGCAGGCAGCCAAAGCGCTTCTTTCAAACAAGTGGCATTCAGGCATTCGAGTTGTGGACACCATGCTCTTGCTCTGGAGCACTCCATTCGGCGGGTGCAAGAAGAAAGCCGAACGGTCGGCTTTTACCTGAACCAGTGAACAGATTGCCGCCTCTGTAGTTGAGAGCGGTTCGATTCAAAAGTGAGAACTGACTTATGGAGCCTAGAGTATTAACGCTCGCTTGAGATTGGAGACGAACGAGGCGCGAAGGTGCAGGAAGACCAAGAAGAGGAGGAAGAAATGAGTCAGAGGCAAGTGTGAACAAGTTTACCTGCGTACGAGATGGGATGTCCGTCCTTGAGCCAGTCGATCAGATGGGTGAGGCCGACGTCCGCTCTGGCAGTGCATCTGAATATCACAAACGAGCCGACCTTCATCTCCTGATTGTCCGGCCTTGTGAGCAGGACTGTGCGCTGCTTGACACTGAGCAAGCCTTTGGCCGACGCGTTTCCGTATTTGTTGCTCGCCAGACACTCGTATATGCCGCTGTCGGCAGCCGACGAGCTGCTGAGGAACAGACTACCGTCGGGCATGATTGTGAATCGGCCGCCAGTGACCAGCTGGTTGTTGCGGCGCCAATAAATCTGCGGCCTGGGCGCTCCGAATGTGACGCATTTTATGGTTACCGATTGACCTTCGACCACTTTGGTCTCGAGATCGGGCGGCTCTTGAATCTCCGGGGGCTCGGCTTTAGTTGGCAAGCAACTCGCAATTAGGCAACCACAGACAGACAGACAAGAGACCGCTTACCGAGAACGTTCAGATAGAAATTAGTCCACACGTAGCCGTGCTTGTTGGTCACGTTGCAAGCGAACACGGCGGTGTCTGTGTGGTCGACATTGATGACCTCGAGCACTCGGTTGTTGAGCGAGATTCGCGGATTCGAGCTGAGAAAGTCACTTTGCAGCGGCGCGCCGTTCACGTACCAGTCGACTTTGTTCGGAGCTGGCTTGCCGTCCGCGTCGCATGTGAACTTGACATCCTCGGAGATTCCCACGTTCTGGTCTTCTGGCTTTTCCACCCAGTACGGCTCTGACTCGATCACCACCTGAATGGAGGCGAGTGACATGCCGAGCTCTGAAATTTTGCACAATTAAAGAGTCTGTTTTGGTGCAGTAAGCTCGATATTTACGAACCGTTGCTGCCTCGGCACTCGTAAATGCCCTCGTCAGTGAATTTCACCGAGCGAATGACAAGCTCTTGTCCCTCGGAATCAGTCGAGAATCGACCGTCCGTCGGAAGATTGCCGCCAATTTTGCGCCACAGAACCTGAGGTGTCGGACGACCGCCAAATATGCACTTGAGTCGCATCTCTTGGCCGAGCAAGAACACTCGATTTTGCTCTGAAGTCCACAGCTTTACAGGCGGCTTGTTGGTGGGCGTCACTGAAAAATTCAAAGCGAATTTAGAGCGTCAACTAAATGCGAGTAGGTTGCGAGCGATGCCAATTACCTTTCTCCACCTCGAGAACGGTCAGCTCGCCCTGATTGAGCAGCAGGAGCCGCCTGCTGTAGGCGTTGCATGCATAAGGACGCTTGTCTTTCTCGTCTTCGTCTTCGACGTTCAGAATGTAGAGCTTGCCGTAGTAGTCCTGCGTCACTCTGGCCGAGGCGGTGATGGTTCCGAACTGATCGCGGTCGTTGTCGCCGACCACCGACCAATAAATGTACGGATCTGGCACTCCGGTCGGCGGCGTGCAGTCCAGAATCACCCAGTCGCCTCGTCTAGCGCGCACAATCTTCGACCGAGTCGAGTAGGGAAACTGCGACAGCTCGGCCATTCGCAGTCTGGTCGCGTATGTCAGCGCTGTGCCGAACTGGTTTGTTGCGTTGCATTGATACCAGCCCTGGTCGGCCGCAGTCGGATTGGTTATGATCAGGGTGCCCGCGTTGCTCTTCATTGCCACGCGGTTGTTTTGCGCGCTCGGGTCGTATATGCGCTTGTCTTTGGTCCATGTGTACTTGGGCTGCGGATCGCCTTTGGCCACGCACGGAATCTCAATGTTTATGCGCGGATCGAAGATTATCTCCTTGTCCGCTTGTCGAATGATCGACGGCGGCGACGGAACTGTTTCAAATGAGCACAGGCGGTGACAGGCGGACGATGCGAGTCTACTTACTGCAGGCGGCCAATGTGCACATGCACACAAGTATGCTCAAACAGCTCCATGCCCGAAGCTGCATGTTGGTGCTGCGCCCACAGTTGACGCTGCTCATCTTTGCTTGACTTAAAGACTGCCTCTCCAAGCGCCTAACAACTAGTTCGCATATTCCGAACTGTGCGTCTGTGTGTGTGTGTGTGTGTGTGTGTGTGTGGCTGTGTGGTCCAACGTCGTCGAACTCTGGGGGGTGGCGAATAATTTATTCGATAACCTGCAATGCGAAATTAAATCTAAAGGTAGTAAATGTCCGTCATTCTCGTCCTATTATGATAAGTTCATGGGCCAGGCGGACAAAGCAAGCGACATAATACACGGTGGGTCACTCCATTCGCCTACCTGGACTGAGCAACGCACATTTGATTCGTTCAACAATAAAGAAATAAGGTCAGAATGACAGGCCAGGTCAGAGCGTGGCTCAAGCGGCATCAAGGCGCATTCGAGTTCAAAACAGAAGCTGGCGTCGGTGATGGCCAATTAAACGCTTAGACAGCAGGCAGACAGCACCCACCATGAGCTCATTACATATCGCCTCCTAATTGATGAGATGGGCGCCAAGCAGAGCGACTCGATCGGAATGCTGCCTCAAAGGTAGCCCGAGTCGAAACGCATTCAACAATTTGTTTAATCCAAGGGCCTGACGCCGCTGCTAGCCTGCGGTGTTCAAACGCCACGTCGCTAGCGAGTCCAAACAGAAACAGCGGCGCCCAGAAGCAAATGCGTCCGCTCTCCAACTGACGAGCGATCTGACTGATATTTACGCAAATAGACCACAAGTTTATTCAATTATTATTATTCGAACAATTAATAGCAATGAATCGATAAACACTTGAATCGTGCAGCTTGGCACAGAATACAAGCTTGATTGAGAAAGAATAAAGTAAAAAGAGGGCCAGAGCGAGAGAGGGTCGAATCTGCTCGCAGCCAACAGAGAGCTCGATAAACAAAATGAGAATAAAGGAAAGAGAAAAGGCGCCAAGGAGAAGCGCTCAAGTGGCGAGATTCTGAAAAAGGCTGAGAGAGAGAGAGAGAAATGGGTCTGAGAATGAGTCGAATTAAGGAAATGCTTGTTGGCTTCTAAACACACACTCACTAGAGGAAGGAAAATATCTTAATCAGAGCGAGAGTGATACAATCTTTTGGTTGGCAGTGGCGGCAGCTGGCTTTTATTTGTTATTGATTAAATTTCGAATTGTTTAGAAGTTAATTATGATCAGGGCGATGAGGAGAAAACGGGCAACGGAAAAGACACAAGTGAAAAGGAAGACGACAAATAATATTAATAATAAATTAGAGGACAGCCAATAGAGCTACTCGGCCCGAGTGCCAGTCAACGAATATCGAGCCCTGTCTGCTGGCCTTTCTTCGCTTACAACTTTCATAATCGCCAGGCGGATATTGTCGCTCGTAATAATGCAACTAATCAGTTATCATTAGAGAAGCATTCAACAACAAGATGCGTCAAGCTGCTCTCTTTCGAGCGCCGCCCAAAGTCAATGAATTAGACGGGCAAGCGAGCGTGCGTGCGAGAGTGATGCTCTGATATTAAATCCTAATTGAGCATTTCGAATGCAGTTCTCAACCGACTCAAATGACCAGATTGCTCTCGCAATGGCCGGAGAGAGAGAGAGGCGGCAACGAATCAAAAGCCAAGAACCAAAGTACGTCTTTAATGTGCGCTTGGGTTCGATCGGATTGTAATCAGACGCAACCGATCACTCTAAACAGCAGCAGCAGCCGCATTCAAAAAGAGCTCCACTCACGAACGGAGCACATAAAATGGCGAATATTGAAAAGGGAAACGTCGGCTAAAAACAGGCCATGAGAGAGCGATTTGTTTGCATTTGGCCGCGCCACCGCTGCAAACATTTCGCCTCAGCTCCTTTAATCAAATCGCTTCTCTCTCTCTCTCCTCTAAAGCACAATGGCCTCTTGCTTTAATTAAATAGGCTAATGGCAGCCCTGAAATTAAGTTAAGGAAGCGCGAAATGTGGCGAGCGGTTGCAGTTGCCGATATTACTAATTGACTGCTACTGCCGCCGCCCAGACTCGTCCGCCTATTGATGATGATCTAAGCCACGCTCGCTTGCATAATAATTCGAATTGAAGGTGAAACCAACACTTGCACGTCCGCTTCTCAGAGTTGCAAAAGTGCCTTGTTGTTGTTTATTGCACTTTTTAGCCTCCAAAGTAGATGAGCAGCACAATGGAAACAGAGAGAGAGAGGGAGAGAAAGAGAGAAGGCAGCGGGAATTATTGCGTTGAATTAGGCTCGCTGCACTCTGTTTGTCGGCACCTTTGCCACCAGTGCACAGCTGCTTCCGATTTTCTTCCATTTTGGTGCTGCACGAGTAGAGTAGCCCTAAATCTGCACACATAGCCGAAGCAGCTGCAGGTGAATATTAACTCTGGTCAAGTGCTGCTGCTGCTGATGTTAAAAGCTGGCTAAAGCGAATGCGAACGTGCTCTAAAGCCGATTGCCACGATCTGAGCATGCGTTTTAGGGTTTAGCATGGGCAAATTAATTGCTTCGTTAATATTACGGACCAGAGGCAAGTTGCTCAAAAAGGAAGGAAAAAAAAACGAGTTGGAAAGAAAGAGGAGAATAAATGCAAAATCAATACGCGCTCGGTCGGCTGCTTGCATATCGCGCCATTGTGCCATTAGATTCCGTTCGTGATGGCTCGTAAGTAAATGCAAACAAAAATGACCAAAGTCATTACAAGCTTCTTCTTGTCCGTCGTTTCTAGTTTTGATTGATGTAAACCGGCGTCTGAGCAGCTGAGCGTGGCCGAAAAACGCCTCCAAGACCGAGAGAGAGAGAGAGAGAGGAGAGAGACTAGAAGCACCAATGCGGCTTTGAGAATGACGCCGACCGCTAACAAGCTCTCCCTCTTCCCTCTCTCTCTATTATCGCACACTACTCGCAATACGCGTTTACTCACAACAACAAATAAAAAAAGTGTCGGAGCGTACTTTGAACAGAACGCGTTTCCTCCAGGCTATTAGTTTCTACTCGCCTCGCTTGACAAACCGTTTTCGCTCATTTAACCGTCCTCTTCTATGCACCAGCCCTCTCAGTTGTACTTTTCAAGCGCTCGTTTTACCCTCCTCCGTACTCACATTCAAACTTGCGCCGAACATATTTGATCGCTTGGTAAACGTCCCGTCGGAATTGACATTTTGTTTTAGCTTCCGATTCACTCGGTCTTCACTCATGCAGATCAGTCTACACGAGAGTCGTTGTTGCCCATAATTGAGTTGATCGCAAGCCTTCTCCTGATCCTGGCAGAAATTGTTGTCAATTTGAGCGTCAAGCTCAAGCGCGTGTCGCATGCTATCCAACGCGCTCTCCTTTCACTCAATTTCTTCTCGTTTGATTAAAAAGCAAATAGCGTCAGTCTCAGACGGCCTCCAGAGCAATTTGTTCCCATTGGCTGTGTATGGCCTCGGAGAGAATGTCGAGGCGAAATTCGAGTGCATTGAAATCAATTCTTCTTTTCAGTGCGCTTTAAAGCGGATATCCGGTGTATTGGCTCGTCTAATTGATTTTAAATAATGTGCAATAAGGAAGCGAAATTTCAACCACCCAAGAAGAAGCAAAGTCGTCTAGAGGCGCGTCCCATCGGCTTTATTTTAATAGGTACGGGCAGAAGGGAGGAGAGCAGGAAAGTGGGAAGAGCGGCCAAGAAGCGGCCCGTTTGTCTTTAGTTTGACGAGGCGCTTGAATTAATTCGCTGATTGCTTGCATTCACTCATAGAGTAATATTCGCCAGCATAGTCGCACATAATTAGGCGCATAGAGTTGACGATCGGCTGTGTTGCGCTTGTGTCTAAATACACTTGCTTACGAGTGCGCGCGCGCTCGAGAGCAGCTCACTGGCGGCGTATAATGTGCAGCCTGAGTGACTGAGCGCTCCAAAGGAGTTGGAGTGAATCATGGCTAATTAGAGCGAGTGTCAACGTGTAATAGGTGATCGCGCCGACTACAGATGCGCTCGGCTGATTGTTTTATGAATTCGCAATTGCATGACAAGCTCTCATTCTGTATGACACTTAAAGAAGCGAACAGGTATCCGCTTTAGATTGCCCCCCAAGCCCCCATGTCTTCGGAATTCGGCCAATTGAAGAAGTTCAAGCTTGTCTTCCTCGGCGAGCAGAGTGGTGAGTGTCCCAACTCAATAATAGTGGCCAGACGCGCGTCTAAAGCGATTGCCTCTAGTTGGCAAGACGTCGCTTATCACCCGGTTTATGTACGACAGCTTTGACAACACCTACCAGGCAACCATCGGCATTGACTTTTTGTCAAAGACCATGTATCTCGAAGACAGAACAGTCCGGCTACAGCTTTGGGACACGGCCGGCCAGGAACGATTCAGATCTCTTATTCCAAGCTACATCCGAGATTCGACCGTGGCGGTGATCGTTTACGACATAACAAGTAATGTGTCCGCTCTGTGTGCGACTGATCGCGTCTCGTTAATTTGTTGTCTGCCTGGCAAGACTTGAACTCGTTTCGACAAACCTCAAAATGGATTGACGACGTGCGAACCGAGCGAGGCAGCGACGTGATCATCATGCTCGTCGGAAACAAAACCGATCTGGCCGATAAACGGTGAGTGAGCACAATCAGTCAACTAGATCCAATAGTCAGTCGTTAATCGTCTGCGCAGACAAGTGAGCACAGAAGAAGGCGAACAAAAAGCAAATGAACTCAATGTGATGTTCATTGAAACCTCTGCCAAGGCTGGCCACAATGTCAAACAGGTAACCAATTGGCCAGTAGCAGCAGTCGCGCTCTCACAGATTCAAACCTTGACTGCTTGTGTTTAGCTATTCAGACGAGTTGCGGCCGCTCTGCCCGGCATGGAGAACACGCCCAAACCGAGCGAGGAGCGTAAGTGCAATTTGCAATCTGTGCTTGGCCTCTTGTACTGATCGCAAGATTTTTAGGAGTCGAGGTCAAACTGCCCGGATCCAATCAGGACAATGATGCGAACAAATCGAACTGCGCTTGCTGATCCATTCCACTCGTCATTCTCTCTCTTCACATTTCTTTATTTATTTCTCTCTCTCTCTCTCTCTTATTCTTCTTCTCACTTGAATTACACGCCAACAAGCAAAAGTACACGAGTTGCCTCTTGAGAACGCTTGGACGGCAGCTTCGATCATTCAAGCCGATTAATAACAAGAAAATTTAATTTATTCAATACATTTTATCATCATTTTCTTAAGCCTTCTTCGTCGGCCTGTTTGTCTCGTGCGACTTTAGTTTTAAACTGCAGGCTCGTCGTACCTGCTCGAATGATCGACATTCTATGAGCTTTGTGCACCTGACTCGTTCTGACTGTGTCCAGCCTCTTCTCTGGCCGCCGGAGTTCGCTTCGTTTGCTCTTAAACTTGCGTTTGTGCAGCATCAAAGAAATAAAGGCCGACCACCGCCGTTCAGCCGGATGCGTTGAGAAGCCAGCCGAGCTCGAGCCTCAATTTGATTATCTCGGTCCATCTTTTCGTCACCTATTCTTGGCTATTCGGAATAAAATTCGCCAACCAGCGTCAATGGTTTGACTTTCATTCAAAGTTCTTTATTATTGGCGTTGTTGTTGTTGATACACGCAACGTCGAGCTCTCCTCCGCTCCGCCATCTAGCCCATCCTGTCACTGAGCCCGCTCTGCCATGCGACCCGCTCCGCCATGCGACCCGCTTCGGCATTGAGCCTATTCAATTGAAGATTCTGGTGCAAACTTTTAAATAGATGCAAACGACTTTTCAATGAACGCGTACTTGTGGCACAACTTTTCAACACAAACACCGTTCGCAGAACGCGTTCTATCATTTTTTACTTTCGAGGTCGAGCGTCGCATGTATTGGTTTGCACACTACTCAAGTTCAGTGCCAGTGGAGCTGATCTCACTCTGCTTGATCGTGGCCACTGTCACTCTGACAGCATTGTGTCTCAGGTGTCTACTCAATCGACTGGGTCGGAGACGAGCGAGCTCATTCAAATTGGTGAGTAGTAATCGACGCTCATCAAAGCAGCATTGCAATCAAACGCCCGACTTGGCAGACAAGTCGAATAAACAAGTTTGAGTCAAAAGTGCCGCAGATTCACTCGGAAGTTCGCACAATTTCGGCCATGTTCGGCCTGAGTGGTTCGTACACGCCAAAGACAAGCAGCCCAGAGGCGAGCGTGCGGTCGACAGCGAGCAATGGCCCGTCCGATAAGACAGATGGATGTAGGGAAGCAGGCGATCAACTTTGTAAAGTGCAGCTCGACGACTTTGAAGAGATCAATTTGAACGAAAGTGTCATTGAACGAACGAAGAGCAAAATGTCGCGGGAGACCAATGTTTAGAACTTTTCTAGCAATAAATATTTATTAGGAATGAAATCTTCCCGAAGCATTGACCTTGAGTTGGGCAAGCAGAGAGCGAGTCGGCTCGTCCACAAATAGCCGAAGACGAGATCGGTCCATTCTTCGACTGTTTAGTTAAATATAGAACGCACTAGGACTCTTTGTTTCGCATAGACACAACAGGGCCGTGACAAGTGTTTTGGTTGACAGTGGATTATTAGCGGCCGGCAACAGAGCCAGAGAGAGAGAGAGCGGGAGTTGATTGGGAGGAGTGGGACGGCCTGTTTGCGGCGGTCGGCTCTTATGCGCATAGATCGCATAAACAATCACGATTTCAATTAGAACTGACGTACGCTCGGCAATATTTCGCGAATAATGTTCGCAGACGAAGAGGAGGACGGCAAATGCGTACTTGAATCAGCAAGTCGCTGTCTCTCCGCTTTCTCGATTTTCCATGTTGGCGATTGATGTGAGCACGGCCAAGACCAAAGCAGAGCGCATGTGTAGCAGCAAAGACATTTCATATTTAAATGCCACAAATCGCATTCAAGCTCTAACATGAAGCAGATACATGAGAGGAGGCAGTAGCAGCAGTAGCAGTAGCAAGAGATTGGCCGCGAGTAGAACAGCTTTTCAAACGGCCTTGCACAGACGCCCACACTTGACCGTCTCCTGACTCTTTATGTTTAGACATTGAGTTTGAAAGAATCGAGCATTAAGCGGCGAAATAGAGTTGCCACATGAATATCTGCGAACTGTTAGAGACACGAACGAATGGCTCGTCGCAAGAAGAGTCAACACCAATGAATCACATGAGCGAAGAGGTCTCCAGAGCGATCAGCGTTCAGGTCGACAATCCCTCTCAGCAGCTTGAGTCAGATCAGAGCAGCGCGTCGGTCGAGCCACCAGAGACCGACAGAGCAGCAGAGCAACACGACTTGCCAGCGTCACAAGAGAGCGGCCAAGACGAAGAGGACGTCGACTACAACAGTAAGTCACCTAACCGCGCTCTCTGCCTCTCTCTGTATAGCCACTCGTTTTAGAAATGCTTTTGTACTTTTCAATAAATGAGCAGCAGTCGCGCAACATGGAATCGGGCCTCAACTGCAGCGGCGGCGGTCACTCCAGAATACTCGACTCGGACCATTCAGGCCTTGACGAGATGGGCGAAGAGTCAGGCAGCGATGGCATGTCGCTCTCCAATCAGATCGACGACGAACTTGCGTTTGACGCTCTCACTCCGCTGGAGAAACTGGTCAAGTTGTGCGAGAATCCGACTCCTTCCAACATGTAACTTTGCTCTCTCTCTCTCTCTCTTGGTCAAGCCGTGAACTCGTGCGTTCTAAGTGAACTGGCTTCCAAGTATGTGGTGCCCGCGCTCGAGTTCTCCACCACACTCGACGACTACGTCCGCATATTCAACTACATAAAAAAGTTTTGCTACTATTCAGGTGAGAGAGTGGTGAGAGTTGGGCAAGAGAGGCTTGGAACTAAACTGACCCATAAAAAACAGATATTCTTCTTCGTTCACTTTGGCTTGAGCAGATTCAAAACGTCATCCAGTACATTCACTTGGACGCGGACAATTTAATCGATGAGTTCAAGGACCAGTTCGACTTGTCGTATCAAATTGCGCAGCTGATCGCCGACCTCACCCACGAACAGTCCTATCAGGTTAAGAAGTGCGCGATCGGCTCACTTTTATTTCTGATCGAGAAGCAGCTACTAAACAACAGTGAGCAAACAGGCGCTGCTGCTGAACACGATTCCAGTAAAATAAAATCTTCTTCTTGCTCTCAAGGTCAAATCGAACATCTCATCATGCCCTGTCTACTCGAGCTGGTGCGCGAGAACAACGAAGACTTTCACATCGACTGCATATCGGTAAGTTGTCTTGTGCTCGCTCTCAAATTCAATTCTGAGCAATCGCGCGTTGAAGCTGTTCGGCAAGCTGGCACCGTTAATAGGACGCGAGCTCACCTCCAAGTACTTCTTGCAGCCATTTACTCAGCTCTGCTCAAGTCCCGTGTTTCACACTCGAAAGGTTCACTTTGACCTCTCCGTTTCGATCGCTAGGTCGCTAATTCGCTTTTCAAAAAAGGCGTGCGCGTCGAATATTGTCGAACTGGCCAACGTGGTAACCACTCAAGAAGTCGAGGAGCATCTGGTGAGTGGCCTGATCACTTCAGCCCAATTTAATTGTTTGCTGACCAAATGAAAAGCTCAAGCACTTTTGCGATTTCATGAACGATCAAGTATGGGCGATAAGGAAAGTGTGCGCCGACTCGTTTTCAACATTCGCCATGAAATGCACTCGGCACACGCGCGAGACCGTGCTGACCAAGGCGTTCATAAAGCTGCTAGACGACACGTCCAGATGGGTGAGTCTGCTTTTTGGCCGTTCTGACGCGACAATTCAAGACAAGCTCGATGGAAAAGGTGAAAATTTCGGCCTACAAATCGCTGGGCTCGTTCATAGCCACGTTTTTACGCGATGGCCAAGAGCTACAGGGCGAATCGGACGAGGAGAAGCAAATGAGCAGTGTTGAAGAGCCGGTGATTGAAAGCGACCAAATAATGTGCGAGGTTGAGAAGAACAAGACGGACAGCGGCGAGAACAATGGAACGATGGAACCATCAGAGTCGGTGGATACGAGCGAACGCCAAGTCGAGTCGGCCAAAAGCAGCGACAAGGACGAAGCAATCGAGCTTGAGACCTATCAGCTCGAATCGGAGGACGCGGTGAACAGAGAGAACGGCTACTCGACCTTTCTGTACTGGCGCGAGAGCATCCCGCCTCTGAGCGACGATAATCTGGGAGGTGAAATCAAAGAGGATTTGGGCGATAGTAAGGTGGACGACGTGACCATGTCAATTATCGAGAGCAACGCGTCAGAGGAGCCGAAAGGCAAACAGAACTCAGTGGGACCCAACAGCCTGTATGCGTCGACGAGCGCGCTGAACGTGATGCCCAGTCAGCAGCCAGTGAATCAGTTTCAGCAACAGCTGCAGGAACAGCAGCTTGCCAACGCCAACTACATCACCGAGCTGAGCGAGCAGCTTCAGCAGAAGATTGTGCCGCCCATTCTGCTGAGCTACTTCATAACCATGATCGAGATTAACAACCAGAACAGCCTCGACTCTGAAATGAACTACAACTGTGCGTTCAACTTTCCGGCGATCGCTCTCACCCTGGGCGTGTCGCACTGGCACTACATTCGCGAGCTGTACCTGCGACTGGCCGAGGACTCGAGCTGGAAAGTGAGACAGACGTTGGCCTACTCGATTCACGAGCTGGCGCAAATACTCGGCACCGAGTACACCCAGTGCGACTTGGTGCCGGTGTTTGACAGCTTCATAAAAGACGTAGACGAGGTGCGCATCGGCATCGCCTCGAGCATGACCAAATTTCTTCGCGTCCTCGACATGGAGCATCGCAAGGCCTACATGCCCAAGCTGAGCGACTTCCTCAAAATGGACAACCAGCGCAACTGGCGGTTCAGGAACGAGTTCGCGTTGCAAATTGCCGAATTTGTCAAACTCTTTCCAACCGACTGCGTTGCCGAGTACATACAGCCGATAAGCATAATTCTGGCGTTCGACCGAGTGGCCAGCGTACGCACGAGCGCAACCCAGGCTCTGGTCGAAATCCTCAACCAGTACGAGCTAAATCAGAACGACGCGTACAAAAGGCAGAGGCTGATCGACGAGCTGGTGGAGAAGTTCGCCACCAACGCCAAGTGGACCTATCGTTTGCTGTTTGCCAACTTTTGCGAGCTGTCTCTGAAAACCAGCAACAACGTCGAGGCATTTGCCAGCGAGCTACTCCGGCCGCTGATGGCGCTCAAACACGACAAAGTGCCCAACGTGCGAGTTATAGTCTCCCGAATTGTTTTTAGCCAACTGCTCAATCTAGACTACTTTACGAACGGACAGCATCCGCTCATGGCCGAGCTAGAGGCCTGCATGGAAACGCTGGCCAGAGACGAGGACTCTGACGTGCGCAGCTACATATCCGACTCGTTTTTGTGCAGCCACAGTCTGGAGAGCGGCGAGATGGAGCCGAGCAGATGCGAGATCGACAGCCGAATGGAAATTTCAAACGACGAAGTGATCAACGTCAGCAACAACATCGAGCCCAGTCTGGACAGCAGTTCAGACGCGCGACATGCAAACATGGTCTATTACAACGAAGAAGAGCCGATCGAAGAAGACGAAGAGGACGAGGTTATTGACAAGAGTGAAAACTTGAAAATAGTCAACTATGACGAGACAAGCACTCAGCAGCAGCCCTCTTCGTCTTAATTCGAGACAATAAACAACGAACAAACCCAGCCCCAGTCTTTCACAACCAAAATCAGTGTTTGTCACTTGCCTTAGCGCGTTTCTTTTCGATTTTCTTTTTCTCCTTTGATCGCTCTCTCTCCTTCTCTATCGGCCTGTCTCCCGCTTTCTCTTTGACGCTTTATATTTTTATTTAAAAAAATTTAAACCCTCATCGCTTCAGACTGCTTGATTAAAACAGCAACAAACGTACAATGTTCTATGACGAAACAAAAATGAATTCAATTTTTGCATATTCTGCCTGCAGACCTCTTCAAACTGAGCTCGAGACCTGGGAGTCGAGATTTGCTTGTTCTTGTTGAAGCAAAGCAAGTAATAGAAACCGGACAAAAACTTGAATGTATTCAATTTATTCACTTTAAAAGAAGTGACGAATAGTGAGTGACACGAACGAGTCGAATTTGCGTCAGACTTTAAATAGATTGACCACAGCGTGGCTCATTTGGCCGAGAAACAACCAAATGCCGAAACGAGCAGTAGAGAAACATTAATTTTGAGTATAAACAAGAAGAATGAAAACTTTTTGGGGCCTAGAGACAAGTATAAACAGACAAACAGAAGCCGTGATGTTGTTGTTGTTGTTAAAAATTAAAGTAAAAGAGCTGGAGCAAGTAAGAGAGAGAGACAAAGAAGAATTGAGACGAGATGGAATGAAAGAGAGGCATTAGGCAATCGCTTTGTACGAAATGAACTGATAGAATTTGCTTAGAAGCTCTTGAGGCTCGCGGGTGTTTATCGCGTAGACAGCCACAGCAGCCACGCCCATGGTGAGAGTAAGGCCCATGACGAATCGGTTGGCTCTTGCTTTCTTGGTGCTGGCCATTGTGCCTTTGAATCGCTTACCGCCGCCCGCCTGCTGCTGGCTATCTGCGTTTCGCCTTCGTCGCAGCTCCATCTCGTGCCGAGCCTGTGCCTCTTCGCTCATCTGCTGTCGGATTAGTTCGCTAAAAATAGAACGACAAGTCAGCTCTTGAGCAAATCACAAACAGTGCAAGAGAGAAACCATTTTTTGAGCCATTTCTGGTTGAGATCGGGCAAAGATGCTGGCGGATGCTTTTCGTAGAGTTTGATTGCCTGCGCCACATAGTCTTCCAGAGTGCGCGTGTCGCATATCCGACAAGGCAATTTCGTTATGACCGTGTGCAGCGAGGCCATGTCGCACTCGATATTTAAAATTTGCTCTGAATGATTGGCAACAACCTGCGCACCGAGCGACAGACGACTAAGTGAAAGCGAGGCGGCAAGAAATGATGTGGCTTGATTAACATACCACTGCGGCAAAGTAGATGGGCATCAACGGATCGGTCGCAATGAACAAGTCGTACAGTCGCAGGATAACGGTCAAATCTTCGATAACGTGACTGTACCAGGTAATTAGCCAGCTGAGACCAAATATGACGCCGAGCTCGGCCCTTAAACGTTTGTTCAGTTCGACAAGAGAAGATCTCTGAATCGTTCTGTTTTTACCGTTGAATGTGCTCGGCCGTTTGCGGCGATTTCTTGTCAATTAGAGGCATCATGTAGAACAGAAGCTTCATTGTGCTCTCCATGTTGTGCTCCATGAATCGACTAGAAAGCGAGAATCAAAATGCGCCCAAGCGGTCGTCAATGCGAGCCGACTTACGTTAGATGCGAAAGCGTGATGCTTTCCAAGAGAGGAAGGCAGCTGTCTGTTCCCATGACGAGCAAAAAAGTCAAGCAAATGTCGTGATAGCCCTTTTGGAGAGAGCGAATAGGCGCGCCAACAAACCGGAATCTGGACCTGTCCTACCTGATAGTAATGCAGACGAGGATGCTTGGCCACCAGTTTGACGATCACATCTATCAATTCAGTTTGCAGCTTCTTTCTCAGCCTATCGCTTATCTCTGCAATTGTTCAAGGTAAACTCTAAACCACCGGCCACGTTCGCATCGAAGCAGGCACTCACCGGGCGGAAATCGCTTGAGGGTGCGGACAACGTCCAGTTTCACTTGGTTGTAATACTGGTTGCTGAGAATCTGATCTTTGCCTTGACTTGACAATGAGAGGCTCATTTCATGGGCCGTTAGTTGGACTTGACGCTTACTTATGCGCTCAAAGTCGCTCGGGCTTTGTTTGAGAAGAATGGGCCAGGCCTTGACTCGAATGCTTTTGGAAATGAGGCCGTGTCTTGAGATGGCGCAGCGCTTAATTGCTTCAAATTCGCTCGGAACAAATGAGAATGCCCGCAGCTTGGCAAGTTTGCTGGCCTTTTCACGCTTCACTTTCTTGTCCGTTTCTTCGCCCATCAGCGGCTTGTGCTCGCTCTGCAAGTAGCTGTCCAACTCCTTTTGAATTTCAGCATCCGACGTCTCTATGTCACTGGTATCACCAAAGTCGAATTGACGCTCAATTATCGGAGTTGTGACGATGTCCTCGTCCAGTTGATCGCCGCCACCCTCGCTTCTGTCGTCGTCTTCGCCGCTCTCCTCAAAAGAACTGTCAACCGAGTTCTTTTTGACTGCAGCGGCGAGTTTGGAGTCGGCGCCGGCAAGCTCGGCCGAACTGTCCATGAACTCTTCTTCGGTGGACGATGCGTCTTCACAAATCGTTTAGAGACGCTCGACAGGAGAAATTCAAACGACTGAAACTAACCGTAGAAGACAGAGTTGTAGTCACTGGCCAATGAGCGAGCAATCTCGTCGGTGCCATTTGGCTCGGCCTGACGCGGCTTGTCCATGCTCTTGGCTAATTGAGCCGAGCGCCTGGTGCCAAGCTCATTCATCAATCCGTCAAACGATCCGATCAGGTCAACGTGTCGATCTAAACTGGATCAATTCGACTCAGCTTGTGCCTTTCGACTAAACATCAGTGTTGTTGGGTCCTTACAGCGGCGACTCAAGGCCCGTCTTTGAATCACACACACTGAGTGAGCACACGACTCTCACTCGGTTTCTCACAATCTCTTCTGAGCTGAGTTGGCCCTATTCGCTCGCTCTCTCTCTCTCGCGCGCGCTTGCCGGCTCATTTTGTTTTTCCTTCGCTCATTTAGCCGGATTTCATTCTTGCATGATATATGCAACATTATTCTATTGAAGGCGATCGTCATCATAATCAAGTTTCAAAAGCGGCGAGCCAATTGACTTGATTATCGTACATGCATGCAACTGCTGCGTTCGACACTTTTGCGAAACTGTGCCACCCGCCGCCTCCTCCTCTTCTTCTGAGTCTTGATTTGAATATGACTCATTTGAGCTGGCCGGTCTCGGTCATGAGAAGCAAATCAAGCTCTTTTCGTTCAGTACTATTGCGTTTGAAAATTTCTTTCTATTTGTCTTTTATTCTGCTTAACGACGACTAAAATAAAATGGCAAAGTACGTATTCAAGTGGCGGAGACTTCAAAGCTGCAAACAAAAGAGACACACACTCGTGACTTTAGAGAGTGGGGCGAGTGCGTGGCTCATTGGCTGCTGCTGCCGCTTGCAGTTGCTGTTGAAGTTGAAATTGCTGCTGCTGCTGTTGTTGCTGTTGTTGAAGGTGCTGCATTTGAAGTTGCTGAATTTGCTGTGGAGTAAAAATTTGCTGCAATTGACTCAGATTGAACGAAGGAGGGATTTGAGTCTGCTGTTGCTGCTGCTGTTGTGATTGCAGTTGCTGCTGTTGATGAAGTTGCGCTTGAGACTGGGAGAGTGCGTTGCGATTCGATTCGGCGGCGATCGGATTTGACGACAACTGTCCGACTGGTGCGTATGGAATGCGATTTAGCGTCGCGTAGCCAAAGTTTTCTTTCAACACAATTTGCAGATTGTGCCGATTGCCTTCGAGCAAGTCCATGAATATCTTCATGAAGAAGGTGTAGGCCGGCTGCCGCTTGTCGAACTGATTCACGCTCTTCGTTGGCAAATTACAGAAGCCGAAATAGAAGCGATTAGGAAAGAGTGGCTCGATTGCGAGTGCGAGCTTCTCACCATATTGAACGCTTTGAGGGCGACGTCCATCTCATTGCGGAGAACGTGCACCACGGTCAAGTTGAACAGAGTGATCGCTCGGGCCATGACTACATCTTTTGGGAACCACTTGACGTGCAAATGCTGTTGACTTGAGTCTAAATTTCGGCCAAGGTGGAGGTTCTGCGGCTGAGGCAAGCTCGAGGCTCACTTACTTCGTTTGGCTGTTTCCACGTAGGTCGGAATGAAGGCGAGCTCTTGTTCGCTCTCAAATCGCGTGTTCATGTTCAACAGCTCGACAGACTCGTTTATTCGATTTAGATGTGCGAGCGTTTCGGACAAGTACGATTGCGCCAGGAATCTAAACAGATCGAAAGCGACTTTGATCTGGGAGTTGGATCACTGGAGTTTGGAGATGCCCTTACCGTTGACCTCGAGACAGAGGAAAGCGAACGTTGAGCGGGTCGTTCATGTTCAGCAGCATTCTACAATATGCGATCGTGTTCAGTTGGTCGTGCAGACAGAGCGACACGTAGGCGAGTGCGAGTAGGATCGACGTGCGCAAGTTGTGCAGTTCGGCCAAATCGATCGGATTCGAAGGCGAGACGCAGTTAAACAGTCGCCTGTCGTCCATTTGAGTTTGCTCTCTTGACGGCAGCAGACTGATGGCGTTTCTCAAGCACAAATAGGCAAATTCTAATGTGATCACGTGACTCGGCTCGCCGCTGCCGGCCGCTTGCTCGCTCATAAAGTCCTTGAGTTTGACGTATGCGCTTGTGCCAGCAGCAGTCTCTGACAATGAGTGGCCAAGTTCGATTTTGTGATGATGGCCCGTTCCGAACGACTTGCAGATGCATTTCAGCTTCTCGCTCAGTTTGAACATTTTCTCGTTAAAGCTCATGGTCAAGTTGGAGCAAATGCTGGCATCTACGCTGGCGGGCAGCGAGTGACGCTGACACATGATCACACACTCGGCTAGCCGGAGCCAGAGTCGAGCGTTAGCACAGTAAACACCCGACACGGCCAGGAGACATTCGAACGCAGCGACAGGCCTTTTGCTAAACACCAGACTGATGCCAAGGTTGTAGATCAGCTCATGGCGGCCGGTGTCAAGCAGGCCTTTAAGTCGCTGCTCGAGGCTGGCGTCCTTGGGCTCGCTCTGACCGCTCTGACCAAGCGCTTTGTTAAAGTAAGTGCTCGCCAAATTGAACTTGTTCAGCGAGTAGTGAACAACGCCCAAATTGTTGAGAAAGGCGGCCCTTTGGTTTGAATCGGCGTCTAGACTGAGCAATTGCGAGCTGTTGGCCAGCAGATTGGCAAACAGCTTGTCGGTGTTGGGCAAGATCTGAGACACTTGTGTCAAATTGACGGACGCGTTCACTGCCGCCAGCCGCTCGTCGTCTTGCTCTAGCCAGTCGAATCTGCTCAACAGCTCAGTTGACTCTTGTTGGCTGTTGGTCCACTTTTGCGCAAACTGCTTCACAATCAGTTTGAGCGATTTGGCGTAGTCGTGGCGCAAATAAGCCAATCGCTCGTCCCTTTCCGTCAGAGTAGGGTCCAGTTGGCTCAGCTGGTCGGCAAATTTTTCACTTGAGCCGACCTCTAAATGCGCTCTTAGTCTCATCTTTCGAACGAGAGGCGATTAAGAATAGTGGCGATTGAGAATGGCAGAGCTGCCAGGGCACCTTCCACAACGATTGAATTCTTCTCTGCAGAGTCTCTCTGTTGGCCTCGTCTAGCTGCTTCTCAAGCAGTTTCTCCAGTCCGTCCAAGACTTGAAGCGCTTTCTGCGGCTGTTTGATTCAGTGAGAACAGTGAGCAGTCGACACACAAAGGCACAACTAGGGGCCTTACTTGACGACAGTTGAGCAGTAGCTGGGCGTAGAATTGACTCACTTTGGAAGCAAGCTCGTCGTTGAGCAAATCGTTAAACTCGCGATGAAGCCGTTCGATGAGTTGAAAGCATTCTCGCCACCGCTTTCGGTAGAACAAGAGCACGGCGTAGTTGTAGAAGAGAACAGAATGCTTGCCGTCCTCGAGCGTGTCCAGATTGGCCAAGTCGACTTTGGCCTCAGAGCTCAAACGCTTTAAATGTTCGTTGAGGCGTTCAAAGTCAACGCTCTCTTCCAAGGCCATTCTGCACAGGGCCGAGTTCATGCTCAAACGGAACGGGTCGATCGACTTGTACTCGCGCAGGCCATCAAGCGCTTGAAGGCAATCTGATTCAAACGCGTTCAAATGGCCACTAGCTGACTGCCCTGCTCATCCTTTCAGTCGCTTACCTTCATATTTGTGCTGCTCGTAGAGCTGACTGGCTCGTGAGAGTGCATTTCGCTCCTCGTCGCTGATGGCTCTCTCGATCTCTTCTGGACGCTTTTCTTCTTCTGCGTTCATGTTCGAACAGTTCTAGTGAAGGTCTTGCTTTTCCTCCAGTCCATGTATTCATTCAATAGACCGAATGAGACGAAACTTTTGCTCTGTGAAGGCCGAGCGACGGACGTCCCAGTCCTTCGGTCCGAATCAATTCTCTTTTTATAACGCCGTGTTTCAAGTCCCTTTCTAGTCCACTGGCTTGAGCACATTTGTCGTGGAGCAGTCGGAGCACTTGGGCATTGGGCCACAGTCTTGGCCTGGCAATAGTTATCATCATCTGACGAGTCTGGCCAAGACAAGACTCGTTCTAGTGATTCCTTCTTGATCGTCGAGCTCCTCGCTTGGACTGCTAGTTAAACGATTCCGTCGAGTCAGCTCCTGTCCTGTCAGCGTAAAGTTTTTCTCCACAGTGAAAGAGTGAAACAGGGCGGCTGCTACTGGTGTCAAGTTAGAAGTGTCTCAGGACAAGTGGTTTATCAGCAATGGTGGCCAATGTTTTATGCGGCGCATGCATAAAACTGCCGGCTACTGCACAGTGCGGCTCTACTCTCAATAGTTGGAAATTCTCGTTTCAAAAATGTACAACGGAATAGGACTTTCAACCGCCAGAGGCTCAGGCACCAACGGCTACGTGCAGCGCAATCTCAGTCATGTGCGCAACAGGCAGACGAACGTGGAATACAAGCCAGACGAAGAGATGAAAAAGCTGGAGAGCTACATAAACAAAAGAGGAAATGCCGAGCTGCTTGAGCATGAACGAAAGCGAAACGTGGAAGTCAAGTGTCTAGAAATGGAAGAGATGATGCGAGAAGAGGGCTACGACGAGGAGGAGATTGAGCTGAAAGTGGGCAAATTTCGCAAGCAGCTGCTGAGCAAGTTGAATGAAGAGGGGCCTGCGATCGAATTGGACGAGTTCGGTAAGCCGGCTGCAAATGAAACGCACAAGAACGCTGAAGCAAATGAGCTTAAGAACCGCAAGCTGAGGGAGGCGTTTGGCCTCGGCGAGTACGATCCAACCGAACAAGCCAAGCAGGCGGAAATCGAGCGGCGTGAACGGGCCGAGAGAGCCCGGCTCGTAATGAACAAGAAATACAACTGGGTCGACGAGGACGACCTAAATGATATCGATCACGACGACAAAGAATACGAAGAGTTGATCAAGAAGCGAAAGCTGTGCAGCACTGTGATCGAAATAAAAAAAGACGGCGAGCTGGTCGACTCGAAAAAAGAGGGCAAACACGAGCGATCCAAAGAGGAGAGGAACGAGCGCCGCGCTAAAGAGGAAAGAGACGAGCGCCGCCTCAAAGAGAAGCGACGCGAGAAGAGCGCCGATCGGCAACCTCGGCGTCCGAGTAAAGAAAAGTCGTCACGTCGCCGTGAGCGATCAGAAGAGAAGCAAGAGTCGGTGAGAATCAAAGAGGAGCCTCGAGAAGTTGACGAACAAGAGCCGAGAAGGCATCGTGACTCTGGTCGCGATCGTAATGCTCGAACTGACCGACGGAGAGAGGCGGTCGATCGTCCAAGCCGCCGTCACCGCTCGTCCAGCAGCTCATCTACCTCCTCGTCATCATCATCAGACTCGTCATCTTCCTCGTCGTCCTCTTCTTCTTCTCAATCGACTTCCACATCATCATCTTCTTCGCCAAGTCCATCGAGATCGCCCAAAAGAAAGCAGCGTCGATGAGCGCCCAATTGCCCTCCACTTGTCTCATATGTTTATGTGTGTTCGGAAATAAAGAGCTTAATAGTCTGTTTGGGTCTAATGCACGCAAAACACTGATCCACGTCGGCCTAATCAACCGAAGTGAACATTTCGAAATTTCAATTCGTTCATTTGAGAATTAAACAGGGTTCGCAATGGACATAGCGAGATGGCATCAGCCGCCGATGAACACCAGCAACAGTAGCGCAGTGCCCGACTACGTCGGCTTTGTGCTCTTGTTCGGCTCTTCGGTGCTCTACGGAAGCAACTATTTGCCGGTGAAGCAGTTCGAGACGGGCGACGGCATGTTCTTTCAGCTAATACTCTGCGTCGGCATTTGGCTGGTGGGCTTCGTTGTGAACGTCATTCGCAACTATCCGAGATTTTACGCGCTGCCCATGCTGGGCGGCTTCATGTGGTCGAGCGGCAACCTGATGGTCGTGCCCATAATCAAAACGGTCGGAATCAGTCTGGGCATGATTGTATGGAACGGAGTGAGTCTAGTAATCGGCTGGGCGACCGCTCGCTTCGGCTGGTTCGGACTCGACCAAGAAGTGCCGTCCGACATTGCCCTCAACTACATTGGCGTGGCCCTCTCTCTGGTCAGCACCGTGTTCTTCCTGTTTGTAAAAGCCGAGACCAAGCGGCCGCTGCGAGTGAGCGCAATTCTAAACGAACAAATACACGACTCGGACGAGGTCTATCGGGCCAACGACAACGAGCTGGACGAGCGCGTGCCTCTGCTACAGCCTCGTCAGCCCGAGGTGGACATATTCGCTCGGATGAGCCTGAGAGTCAAACTCACCGTCGGCTTCATTCTGTCCGCCTTGTCGGGCTTCTTGTACGCCGAGACCAACACCCCTATTATCTACGTCCAGAACCGATACGAGGCAGCGAGCAACAACTATCTCGACTACATCTTCTCCTATTACACGGGCATATTCGTCAGCTCGTTGGCCTATTTCATTGTCTACTGTGTAATCAAAAAGAACCGCCCTGCCCTCTACCCGCGCATCATATTGCCCGGCATTCTCTCCGGCCTCATGTGGGGCGTGGCCAACGTTTTCTACTTCCTCGCCACCAATCTACTCTCGCAGGCCATTTCGTTTCCGATCTCGGCCACCGGGCCCGCCGTCATCGCCTCGTTCTGGGGCATATTTTTGTATCAAGAAATCACCGGATTCAGAAATTATTTTATATTCTCAGTCGGCTTCGTTTTTGTTATAGCGGGCTCGGTTCTGTGCGGCCTCTCGCTCTAGCCTCGGTGTTTCATCAGCTTTTGTCTGGCCACCATCATTTGCTACATCGCTAAATTCTTCTATCTCTCTCGCTCGCTCTTTTCCGAATCTTTTCTCTTTCTTGGTCTATTATCTCTACGCGCAAATTTTAATAATAATAAAAAAGATTCCATGTGACACACAGATGAAAAGAGGCTTGTCTCTCTCTCTTCTTGCCCAAGAGAGAAATTTTCTAATCGCGGCCGTACAACTGATAACCGCCTGTGAACTACTCGGGCAACTCGTCAGTGCCTAAAGATAAGCGAATTCGCATCGTTCAATTTAGATGAATCTGTTGGTCAACACAACGGTCAGCCTGCTGACCACCAGCCAAGCACCCAGCCAACTACCCAACTATGTGGGCTACATCGGTCTGCTTATTTCGGTCGTGTTGTTCGGCTCGAACTACATCCCGATCAAGCAGTTTGAGACTGGCAACGGCCTCTTTTTCATTTTAATGCTGAGCATGGCCATCTGGATCGGCGGCTTCATAAACAACACATTACGCGGCTCTCCCCAGTTCTATGTGCTCCCCATGGCCGGAGGGTTTTTGTGGACCACCGGCAATCTGGCCGTCGTTCCGATTGTCAAGCTAATCGGAATCGGACTGGCCTCGATGATCTGGAACACTGTGCTGCTTGTAATCGGATGGGGCGTTGCCAGATTTGGTAGGACAACAACACGGAGCGTTGCTCAGTTTTCAGCCTTTTCTAATCGGCCACCAAAGGCTTTCTGGGCGTAACTCCTGAAGTGCCCGCCAATGTTACCTACAACTACATTGGCGTAGGACTGACAGTGGTGAGCAGTCTTTTCTACGTCATGGTCAAAACCGAGTCGACCAGCAGCCAGGAGGAGAGGGAACCTTTGCTAATGCCCAGCAGCGAGATTGAACCCGTCTCGATCAACACCCAGAGTCGGTCCAAAGACTTGATTGCTCGCCTCGAACGTCTTCCGGAGGGCAGTAAGCGCGCTCTGGGAATCAGTTTGGCCGTTCTGGCCGGCGTCCTGTTCGGTATGTAGCCGTCCGGACACCAAATTTGCCCGAATTTTCACATGCAGCTTCGTCTCAGGCTTCATGTTCACGCCGGTTCAGTATGCGCAAGACAACTATCCCAATTCGTCTCACAACTCGCTCGACTTTATATTCTCGTTGTACACGGGCATGTTTCTGACGGCCATCTTCTACTTTGTTGTCTACTGCATATACAGCAAGAACAGACCGAAGCTCTACCCACGCCTCGTGCTGCCCGGTCTGCTTTCAGGTGAGCCACTGACCGACTCTGACGGCCCGCATCTGGTTCCAACCCTCATCCAACTTCTGAAGGCTTCATGTGGGTGATCGGCAGCATTTGCTTCTTCATGTCAAACAACGTTCTGAGCGAAGCGATCACTTTTCCCATCGTCTCCAGCGGCCCTTCAGCCGTCGCTGCCCTATGGGGCATCCTGGTCTACAAAGAAATAAGAGGATTTCGCAATCTGCTCATTCTCGTCATTGGCTTCTCGTTTACAACTGCTGGATCCATATTTTCTGGCCTTTCCAAGTGACGTCTGCAAACTCCTCTTTCAATTTTCATGCGTCGAAATAGAGCAAAAATATGCGAAAACAATTCAAGCAAGCAAGTTTCAAAGTGGCTCAAGCTCAATTGTTTAACTTGTTCACAATTTTTTTCTAAATAAAGCAAAAATCTGAATTTGAATTTCGAGCCTGAGCTGACTCTGTGGATGTAGAGTTGATGGTGAAGATGAGCTAGCTGTAAACGTGAGCGAGCCTTATCGAACGATAAGCCAGACGCCGACCTAGCTCGTTGCTCAAAGCGGATTATTATAATTTATGAAGACAGTAGGACCCTGTGCTGTGAACTTGGCCACTTCGCATTCTTTTTTAATTTCGTCGTCAAATGAGTTGAGTAAACTTGAATGGATCAGATCACATTTAACAGCACAAATTCGAACGGCTCGGATGCGGACGCGCACCAGCTGGTCGGCTACTTTTGTCTGGTCTTGGCCAGTCTCGCCTGGGGAGTCTACTGCATTCCGATCAAGCAATACGATACGGGCGACGGCATATTCTTCCAGTTCGTCCTATGCATGTCGATCAGTTTCACCGGGGTTGTTGTTCAGGCGGCCAGAGGCTTTCCCAACTTTGGTGGCGTTCTGCCTGCCATCGGCGGCCTCATTTGGGCATTTGGAAATGCCATGTTTGTGCCTATGATCAGATTTCTGGGCATCGGGCTCGGATCTCTTTTCTGGAACGTAATTTGTCTGGTAGTTGCGTGGGCCGTCGCCCGCTTTGGCTGGTATGCATCTGCAGCTATCCCCTCAGTCGCATTCAAAATCTTGCTAATTCACCGTTTGAAAAGGTTCTCGATCACACCAGAGGTGCCGCCCAAGCCGTTGATGAACTATGCGGGTGTAGCGTTGTCTATCATCAGTCTGCTTGTGTTTTTATTTGTTCAAACTGATCTTAATTCGCCTCAATCAGGTCGCGATCGTGAGTTACTAGTGCAAGAGGACAACCAGATCGAGCAGCTAGACTCGAGCGGGAGCGGGAAGATGAAATCGTCGCTCGAGACTTTTTACGACTCAGTCACAGGCACCAGAAAGCGCCTGCTCGGTCTATTCATTTCGCTGATTGTCGGCTGCCTCGTGGGCGCTTGCTACGTGCCCATCCTCTACATTCAGAGCAATTACCCGAACGCCAGTCAAGACTACAACGATTACTATTTTTCGTTCACAACAGGTGCTCTGGTCGGCTCTTGTCTCATAATGGTCGTCTATTCAATAATCGAAAAGAACCGTCCGCGTCTCTATCCGCAAATCATCCTCCCAGGTAGACTAACCAAATTCACCTCCTCTTCTCTCTGTCTTGGTAAATCTCGACTCTGAACTTAAAGGATTCCTATCCGGCTGCCTGTGGGCCGTCGGTCAGATAACATTCAATTTGGCCGCCGACACGCTTTCTCAAGCTGTGGTCGTTCCGATCACCAACTGCGTTCCGTGCGGCATCGCTTTCATCGTCAGCTTTTTCTATCGCGAGATTAGAGGAGCAAGAAACATTCTCACTCTTCTGGTTGGACTGTTGATCGCTGTTTCGGGCTCCGTTTTGTCCGGCATATCCAAGATATGATAATTTCACGTTTTCTCGCTTTTTTCGGGCCATGATAAAAAACCGCCATTGGAAATAATAAATGAGCCGATGTTCAAGGTTAATCTCTCTCTTCTACATAACTAGCGGGGCTCTTATCGTTCGAACAGTCTAGACTTTTTAGTTCACACATTCAGAGAGGTTAGAAAGGCGAAAAGATCTCCAAGCCAGCAGCATGAACCAGAGCACTGTCGGCTCGTCGTTGCAGCCCGATTTGTACGCATCGCCTCTGGTGGGCGGCGTATGTCTGGTCATCACCTGCCTCTCCTGGGGCACCTATTCTCTTGTGCTCAAAAAGTACGAAACCGGCGACGGCATGTTCTTCAACTTGATATTCTGCATGACCGCCTGCTTCTGGGGACTGATTATCAATTGGCTGCGCGACTTTCCAGACTTTGGCGGCGGCCTGCCACTTGTTTCCGGCATCGTGTGGAACTTTGGAACCCTCTCGCTGGTGCCAATTGTCACATACCTCGGCATTGGACTCGGCTCCCTGCTTCAAAACATCACCTGCCTGCTGATCGCCTGGTCTATGGTCAGATTCGGCTGGTAAGAGCGCCCATAATCTTATGCCTACACCAAATTAACAAGAGTCAATAGGTTCGGCATAGACGCCGAAGTTCCAGCTCGAGAGGTCCTCAATTACTCGGGCGTTTTCATGATCAGCTTGAGCCTCGTCGTCTTTCTCATGACAAAGTCGTCAACCAAAAAGAGCCAACCACATTCGGATGAAGGAGACGAAGCCAAAAATGATGAGTTCTCGTTCGACCCGCGAGCACTCAAGCTTGATGAGTTGCGTTCGACTCAAATCATGCGCAATCAATCAAGTAGAGAAGAAATGTCTCGTCTGGAGAGGCTGCTCGAAAGAAGCAATAATCGGCTGGGCCGACTGTTCGGTCTAATTCTCTCTGTGGTGTCGGGTGTGGTGCTCGGCGTTTCATACGGGCCGATCTTGTACGTTACGAGCCACAAACCGGTGGCGAGCCAGAATTACATTGACTACATCTTTCCTTATTGTGCGGGCGCATTCTTGTGCTCGTTTGCCACATTTGCACTCTACAGCATGTTTGAAAGGAACTCGCCCAAAGTCTTCGCTAATCTTATCCTGCCAGCCATAATCTCAGGTAGCTAGAAGCGTCCCACGTCTCATACGCGCATTCATGTTTTTGTCCCAAACGAACTAAAGCGAGTCTATGGTCGCTGGGAGAGGCCGCTTTTCGCATAAGCACAACCAGTTTGACTACAGGCATTGTGATTCCGATTGTGAACGGCGGGCCCAACTGCATTTTGGCCGTAATCAGTCTCTTCTACAAGGAGATAAGAGGCTACAAGAACATTTCATTTCTCTTTCTCGGCCTTTTGCTCGCTATTGCCGGCTCGGTGCTTACCGGCATTTCGAAGCACAATTAGTCGCAGGCCAAAGACGATAAGAAACAATGCTCAACGACCCTAAGAAGCATATTTGCCATTTGTTCTTCCTGCCGGTTCTCTTCTCTGCGAAAAGCTGCAGCAACTGTCGCAAAATGAACGTTAAATTAATGCTCGAGCGCCTTGGGCCAAAGCAAAGCGGCGATTGCAAAGAAAGAACAAAATGGAAAGAGAGACGCGTGTGTGAAAAAGCCAAATGAATAAAAGAAACAAAAAAATTAACAAAAAACGAATCAGCGTGAATTGTTGCTAACGCAATTTCTCGTTTCCTCTCTCTCTCTCCCGATCGCTAATAAAAAATAGGACAAGAAGGAGAAATAAATAAAGAAAAAGCGGAGGGAGAGTCAAGAGGACTGCCACAAAAGAGTTGTGCATGCAGATTGAAATGTCAAGTATACGAGCCGGAAGATATTATTAAGTTTGCTTCGGCATGGAGCCAACTAGTCAGATCCAATTGAAAGTTAGCGAAGCTACTTGCTGCTGTCAAGCGCAGAGAACAGCCGCATGCGAGCGCAATAATTT